>JAECWQ010000037.1:4130000-5330000 GCA_018150835.1 Drosophila repletoides
TAATCCACCACAGCAAGACGGAGCATAAATAAATTTATACATTTTTATACAAGTCGTGAAGTCAGATCGAATAAGTCGATCAATAGTATTAGGTTGTTTTTTTTTAGTTAAAAATAATATCTCGGTAAACAACTATTGAAATTCATTTTCTATTTGATTTGTTTGTTCCAATATCTAGTTGGATGATATTGCCTGAAAAAACTTGCATTTTATTTAAATATTTTTTTTTATTTATTTATTACCATATCCATACCATGTATATATCAATTAATTGATTGATTTAAATAATTTATTTCTCTTATAATGCTAAACTCGCTCTCATTCTCTTCGTTTACGTCGTCATCCCTATATCAAGGAAAATTTATTTTAATTTTATTATCAACTCGAGCGAGCGGTCAAGTAGCCGTGTTCTACGGAGTCGTCGACCCCGGGTAGCTTGAGAACTTTGCGAATGTTGCTGAATATTGATTCAATCAATTGCTCAATCAATATTCAACTGAATTGTTTATAATTATTTCTTTTAATTTATGCAAATATTACATTATCATCACTCTCCTTGAATTGTTTTTAACCATTTCAATGTCCTTTCGTGGCCTGCTTCGTTAACTATGGAACAGTGGGTCATCAAACTTATTTTATTTTATGGAAACTAAACACTTTTTGAATATTTCTGTCGATAAGTTAATTACTCTAATGATGCACGATACTTGACGATATCTTCGTGGAGAAGCGCTGCTACTAACGGCTGATAAAGACTGGCTAAAGATAACGTCTTGAGACGAATACAAAACCTGTCCACAGTCGGGAAGAGCTCCAGATGGCAGTTGGGAAGGCCTTGGGCGGTCATGCGGTGTTTAAAACACTGCAGGAGATGTCCAAGGTTGAAATCCGGGATCTGGATGAGCTGGCGACCAAGGAGGAGGTCATACTGGCAGTTGGCGCTGCCATTGCAGACCCTTTCCTGTCCACAGAAGCGATCAAATCGCTCCGTGCGATGAAGGACGGGTCTCAAATAGCCACCATAAGTCTGGCATCAGCAAGCGCAATGAAGTTGCTGGAGAGCACCAAGCTGCGCATTGGCTGAGTGATGTGCCGTGTCCGGTAAGTCCTCCAACCAAAACGCTGCTTCAGGTGCTTGGAATATGGGCATATTGCCCTAAGATGCCACATCCAGGAAGATCACAGAGGGGCATGCTTCAAGTGCGGAGTAAAAGGCCACGAGGCAAAAGGGTCTACCAAGCCCCCGAAATGTATACTCTGCGAGCGCAGTGGAACAAAAAGCTCGGACGATGCTACAGGCAGCTTTAGGTGTCCGTCGTACCGCGAGGCCCTCGACAAAATGAAATGTTAAGGTTACTCCAAATTAACCTTAATCATTGCATTGCCGCCCAAGCGCTTGTCGAACAAACCTGCAGAGAGCAACACATTGATGTGGCAATCATCAGCGAGCCACACCATTGTGAAGCTGGTTGTGCCAGGACTTCGGTAGCTGATACAAGTGGGAAATCCGCGTTGTGGCTATGCGGCAGCCGATCCCTGAGGTTATTAAAAGACACCAAGCCTTTTAACGGATTCGTTTGAGCAAAATTGGGAGATACGTGGCTGTATAGCTGCTAACTGGCGCCAAGTCTTGCTTTAAACGAGTATTCCGGCATCCTTGACGAACAGGCAGACGATGTTAGAGGGCGCTCTAGAGACGTGGTGGCGGGGGGTTTGAAGAATGGGTGTCAGTCTGGTGACAAATAGCAAAGGCCGTATCTTGCTTGAGACCTTTGCTCCCCTGGACTTAGCGCTGCTGAACACTGGTACTGCTCACACCTTCAGTAGAGCAGGACTGGGATCCATTGTCGATCTTACATTTATAAGCTCTTCGCTCTTCAGCAGCGCCCAATGGCAGATTAGCGACACATAAACCGCAAGTGATCATGTCGCTATTCTTGCCACCATTGGAAGCCACATAGGATCAAGGAATGCTTGGATGCTTCAGCAAAACGCGTATCGGCCAGAAACTCTTAATGGCCAAGAGTTCTCCACGTCGCTTCAATCGCTCAACACAGATGGCAGCGCGATACGAGCAACCCAGCTAATGGCGCAACTCACTTCAGCCTGCAATCGAAGCATAGAAAACGGCAACCATTTGCCAGACACCACACGCCAACGTATTGGTGGAGCGATGACATCGCCAATGCCGGAAAGCCTGCCTTCAGGCCAGAAGGCGCTATCAGCGGGCAAGAGGTAGACCCGATTTCTGTGAATGGCAAGGCAGATACAAAATGGCACGAAAAAGTCTGAAGCTACAGATCCGCAAGAGGAAAATAGACTGCTTTCTAGAACTCTGCGACTCGGCCTAATATGACCCGTGGGGCAAGGCATACAAAATAGTAGTAAAAAGGCTCTACAGCGGCAAGCAAGCATCGCCAACGGACGCCGGTGAACTGAAGGTAATGTTGAGACACTATTTCCCCAACAACCATCGGCACACAACAATGCGATAGTACCCCTCTCTTTGGTGGAGTCTTCTATATGTGACTAAGTAACGACGAGCGAAGTGCTTGCGATAGCCAGAAGCCTGAAGGCCTCTAAAGCTCCCGGCCCCGATGGCATACTGAATTGGGCTCTAAAGATGGCGCTGTCTTTGCATCCGGACTCCTTTTCCGATGTTTTTAATGCGTGCCTGTAGGAGAGAATCTTCCCCAAAATATGGAAAGCCCAGACCCTGGTACATTTACCAAAGCCGGGAAAACCACTTGAAGATGCCTCTTCCTACAGGCCAATCTGCCTGTTGGACACGGCCGGGAAAGTGCTGGAAAAGGTAATAAGTACCAGGCTGGAGGCCGCCATCGATAGAGCGGGAGGGTTATCCCCCAACCAATTCGGGTTCAGGAAAGCGAGCAAAGTCACCGGCATAGCATCAGAAGCTATACAAGGCACACGCTGGGACGGCGGATCCAAGCAGTATTGCCTCATTGCAACTTTAGATATAAAGAATGCATTCAATACTGCAAGGTGGGATGCCATAATAAGCGCCTTAGCAGAATTTGGAGTTCCTGAACAGCTCGTGGCAATAATCCGCTTCTATTTCAATGGTAGAACGCTGCAATATCGACGAAGGCCAACAGGTTCATCGAGTGACCGCTATGATGCCGCAAGGATCAGTACTGGGCCCGCTCCTTTGGAACATTATGTACGATGGAGTGCTGCGTATGACAGAACCGGAGGGAACTCACATAGTTGGCTTCGCTGATGATGTAGCCATCGTTATCGTCGCGAAGGAACTGCGATCTGCTGAGGTGGCATGCAACATCTGTATCGCGCATCTCGTGTTAGCAGCGCACAAGACCGAGGCAGTCCTGGTGAGTAGCCGCAAGAAAGTGGAGACGGAATTTGCCAACTCAAAAGCGGCTGTTTTAAACAGATCGCTCTCCAGGATATTGCTGAACACTCGTGGCCCAAAGCAGATACGCAGACAGCTGCTAACAAGCGTCACCAAGGCAATCATGTTGTATGCAGCGCCAATATGGATCAGAGCGATGGCAGTTCTCAGCTACCGCCGTGGGATCTGCGCCACATACAGACTGAGTGCAATCCGAGTATGTTGCGCATTTAAAACAATCTCGGATGACGCGGCCTTGGTGCTAGCAGGAATGATCCCGATCGCCGAGCTAGTAATTGAAGATGATCTGCTGAAGCGAGCTTCAATGGGGAATACCGATGCTTCAAAAATATCGCGGCCCAATGCAAGGCGGCGCAGTATCAAACAGTGGCAGACGCAATGGGATCGCTCAACAAAGGGGCGTTGGACGCACCAGCTGTTTCCCAACTTGGAGAAGTGGCTCGGAAGGAGGCATGGGCAGATAAATTTTTATCTGACCCAGATGTGGTCAGGTCATGGATGCTTCCGAAGCTACCTTAAACGCTTCGGACATGATGAATGCCCTTCATGTGAACACCAAGTGGTAGAGGTTGCATACCACGTATATTTGAATATTCCGCTGCAGACGCTTCGACCAACACAGGTTGACACTGGAGCGGATGTTGGGTGGTTCTATTACTGTCAATAGCCTGGTGCCAATCATGTTGATCACACACACACAATACACCGTTTTACAAGCACGATGAACTTGGCCTTCAGTGAAGGCCAAGCCAAAACGTTTATTATGTTGGTAAAAAATTATAAACAGAAAGTCCAAAAGAATGGTAGCTACTAAATTGGCTGTATAAATTTAGGTTGAGCGTTGTGTGACTGAAAAACAAAAAAATGTTGAAAAAAGGCACTGGATTTAAAGTCACAATTACTTGAATCTTGCCAAAAAAAAAAATAAAAAAAAAAAAAAAAAAAAAAAAAAATAAATTAGTTCCACATTCCATAAATACTTGCAAACTGGTTTCTTCCAATGTCATTTAAATAACATAGTAGTCTTTGATTTTAGCATTTTAAAATGCTTAGGCCTTATAATTCTCAAACAGTTCCAACACTCAAATTTTTGTCACTTTGAACCTTATAATTCACAAACAGTTCTAACACTCAGGCCATAAAGTGATGAGAAAAATTCTACATCAAACGTGGTGGAAAACAGTCAATTGCTATTGACATCTTGTTTTCAAAGCGCCACAATTTTTTTTTTAATTTTTTTTTTTCTATTTTTTTTTTTATTTTTTTTTTCATTTTTTTTTTTTATATTGGTTTCGCTTCTTAGTTGAAGTCAATCTTGTTGTTCATAATCTATTGGAGATCGCGACGCCTTCGGATTATATTCACACAGTTTGCGATGTATTAGTGGATGCTATTCCGAGTAATAATTTAACAGAGTTCGTATTCTTCTCGCTATAATCTAGAGATTGTTCTAGATACAATCCTGTCCTTTTCAAAGAGACAATGCTTCGCTGTTGGTAGCGATGCATACGCTCTTTAGCTTCTTCGCCTAGGTTAGGGTTGATTACATAGTTGGTTCGTGAATTGGTTAAGGCCCGACTGTTACGTTCAAATATTTTTAAATGTAATACAAAAATAATAGAAAAAGTGAATTTTTGCAACTGTGACTCCCAACTTTTTGAAGTCAACGTACTTGGTACAGAAAGAATGAAGGAGTTATGCAGCCTCAGCTTTTGCATTTTCAGGGATCAGCTTTCTGAAGACGATAAAGTTTAACGAATATGAATATAATAATTTTACAGAACATTTATACTCTTGGTTTATCATTCGATCCTTGACAGTTATTTGTTTTTATTTATTTACGTTTATAAATTGTCAAAATCAAGACAAAAAATCTAAATAAACTTTTGGTTTGGAATATATATGCGTTTATATAAGTTTTAATAATTATTAGGGAAAGCACGACGAAATACCCAAAAAAATAATTGATTTTTTTCATAAAAAGTATTTTTTTTATTGTTTATTGTTTATTGGGATAAAAATATCCCAAACGTTTTTGCTGACGACAAGATTTTTAATCCACCACAGCAAGACGGAGCATAAATAAATTTATACATTTTTATACAAGTCGTGAAGTCAGATCGAATAAGTCGATCAATAGTATTAGGTTGTTTTTTTTTAGTTAAAAAATAATATCTCGGTAAACAACTATTGAAATTCCCATTCCCATTTTTGTGTTTGATTACCAATATCTAGTTGGATGATATTGCCTGAAAAAACTTGCATTTTATTTAAATATTTTTTTTTTTATTATTTATACCATATCCATACCATGTATATATCAATTAATTGATTGATTTAAATAATTTATTTCTCTTATAATGCTAAACTCGCTCTCATTCTCTTCGTTTACGTCGTCATCCCTATATCAAGGAAAATTTATTTTAATTTTATTATCAACTCGAGCGAGCGGTCGAGTAGCCGTGTTCTACGGAGTCGTCTATTTGCTGCTGGGCTTTTTTACATCGTTGACCCCGGGTAGCTTGAGAACTTTGCGAATGTTGCTGAATATTGATTCAATCAATTGCTCAATCAATATTCAACTGAATTGTTTATAATTATTTCTTTTAATTTATGTAAATATTACATTATCATCACTCTCCTTGAATTGTTTTTAACCATTTCAATGTCCTTTCGTGGCCTGCTTCGTTTTAACTATGGAACAGTGGGTCATCAAACTTATTTTATTTTATGGAAACTAAACACTTTTTGAATATTTCTGTCGATAAGTTAATTACTCTACTGATGCACGATACTTGACGATATCTTCGTGGAGAAGCGCTGCTACTAACGGCTGATAAAGACTGGCTAAAGATAACGTCTTGAGACGAATACAAAACCTGTCCACAGTCGGGAAGAGCTCCAGATGGCAGTTGGGAAGGCCTTGGGCGGTCATGCGGTGTTTAAAACACTGCAGGAGATGTCCAAGGTTGAAATCCGGGATCTGGATGAGCTGGCGACCAAGGAGGAGGTCATACTGGCAGTTGGCGCTGCCATTGCAGACCCTTTCCTGTCCACAGAAGCGATCAAATCGCTCCGTGCGATGAAGGACGGGTCTCAAATAGCCACCATAAGTCTGGCATCAGCAAGCGCAATGAAGTTGCTGGAGACCACCAAGCTGCGCATTGGCTGAGTGATGTGCCGTGTCCGGTAAGTCCTCCAACCAAAACGCTGCTTCAGGTGCTTGGAATATGGGCATATTGCCCTAAGATGCCACATCCAGGAAGATCACAGAGGGGCATGCTTCAAGTGCGGAGTAAAAAAGGCCACGAGGCAAAAGGGTCTACCAAGCCCCCGAAATGTATACTCTGCGAGCGCAGTGGAACAAAAAGCTCGGACGATGCTACAGGCAGCTTTAGGTGTCCGTCGTACCGCGAGGCCCTCGACAAAATGAAATGTTAAGGTTACTCCAAATTAACCTTAATCATTGCATTGCCGCCCAAGCGCTTGTCGAACAAACCTGCAGAGAGCAACACATTGATGTGGCATCATCGCGCCATTGTGAAGCTGGTTGTGCCAGGACTTCGGTAGCTGATACAAGTGGGAAATCCGCGTTGTGGCTATGCGGCAGCCGATCCCTGAGGTTATTAAAAGACACCAAGCCTTTTAACGGATTCGTTTGAGCAAAATTGGGAGATACGTGGCTGTATAGCTGCTAACTGGCGCCAAGTCTTGCTTTAAACGAGTATTCCGGCATCCTTGACGAACAGGCAGACGATGTTAGAGGGCGCTCTAGAGACGTGGTGGCGGGGGGTTTGAAGAATGGGTGTCAGTCTGGTGACAAATAGCAAAGGCCGTATCTTGCTTGAGACCTTTGCTCCCCTGGACTTAGCGCTGCTGAACACTGGTACTGCTCACACCTTCAGTAGAGCAGGACTGGGATCCATTGTCGATCTTACATTTATAAGCTCTTCGCTCTTCAGCAGCGCCCAATGGCAGATTAGCGACACATAAACCGCAAGTGATCATGTCGCTATTCTTGCCACCATTGGAAGCCACATAGGATCAAGGAATGCTTGGATGCTTCAGCAAAACGCGTATCGGCCAGAAACTCTTAATGGCCAAGAGTTCTCCACGTCGCTTCAATCGCTCAACACAGATGGCAGCGCGATACGAGCAACCCAGCTAATGGCGCAACTCACTTCAGCCTGCAATCGAAGCATAGAAAACGGCAACCATTTGCCAGACACCACACGCCAACGTATTGGTGGAGCGATGACATCGCCAATGCCGGAAAGCCTGCCTTCAGGCCAGAAGGCGCTATCAGCGGGCAAGAGGTAGACCCGATTTCTGTGAATGGCAAGGCAGATACAAAATGGCACGAAAAAGTCTGAAGCTACAGATCCGCAAGAGGAAAATAGACTGCTTTCTAGAACTCTGCGACTCGGCCTAATATGACCCGTGGGGCAAGGCATACAAAATAGTAGTAAAAAGGCTCTACAGCGGCAAGCAAGCATCGCCAACGGACGCCGGTGAACTGAAGGTAATGTTGAGACACTATTTCCCCAACAACCATCGGCACACAACAATGCGATAGTACCCCTCTCTTTGGTGGAGTCTTCTATATGTGACTAAGTAACGACGAGCGAAGTGCTTGCGATAGCCAGAAGCCTGAAGGCCTCTAAAGCTCCCGGCCCCGATGGCAAACTGAATTGGGCTCTAAAGATGGCGCTGTCTTTGCATCCGGACTCCTTTTCCGATGTTTTTAATGCGTGCCTGTAGGAGAGAATCTTCCCCAAAATATGGAAAGCCCAGACCCTGGTACATTTACCAAAGCCGGGAAAACCACTTGAAGATGCCTCTTCCTACAGGCCAATCTGCCTGTTGGACACGGCCGGGAAAGTGCTGGAAAAGGTAATAAGTACCAGGCTGGAGGCCGCCATCGATAGAGCGGGAGGGTTATCCCCCAACCAATTCGGGTTCAGGAAAGCGAGCAAAGTCACCGGCATAGCATCAGAAGCTATACAAGGCACACGCTGGGACGGCGGATCCAAGCAGTATTGCCTCATTGCAACTTTAGATATAAAGAATGCATTCAATACTGCAAGGTGGGATGCCATAATAAGCGCCTTAGCAGAATTTGGAGTTCCTGAACAGCTCGTGGCAATAATCCGCTTCTATTTCAATGGTAGAACGCTGCAATATCGACGAAGGCCAACAGGTTCATCGAGTGACCGCTATGATGCCGCAAGGATCAGTACTGGGCCCGCTCCTTTGGAACATTATGTACGATGGAGTGCTGCGTATGACAGAACCGGAGGGAACTCACATAGTTGGCTTCGCTGATGATGTAGCCATCGTTATCGTCGCGAAGGAACTGCGATCTGCTGAGGTGGCATGCAACATCTGTATCGCGCATCTCGTGTTAGCAGCGCACAAGACCGAGGCAGTCCTGGTGAGTAGCCGCAAGAAAGTGGAGACGGAATTTGCCAACTCAAAAGCGGCTGTTTTAAACAGATCGCTCTCCAGGATATTGCTGAACACTCGTGGCCCAAAGCAGATACGCAGACAGCTGCTAACAAGCGTCACCAAGGCAATCATGTTGTATGCAGCGCCAATATGGATCAGAGCGATGGCAGTTCTCAGCTACCGCCGTGGGATCTGCGCCACATACAGACTGAGTGCAATCCGAGTATGTTGCGCATTTAAAACAATCTCGGATGACGCGGCCTTGGTGCTAGCAGGAATGATCCCGATCGCCGAGCTAGTAATTGAAGATGATCTGCTGAAGCGAGCTTCAATGGGGAATACCGATGCTTCAAAAATATCGCGGCCCAATGCAAGGCGGCGCAGTATCAAACAGTGGCAGACGCAATGGGATCGCTCAACAAAGGGGCGTTGGACGCACCAGCTGTTTCCCAACTTGGAGAAGTGGCTCGGAAGGAGGCATGGGCAGATAAATTTTTATCTGACCCAGATGCGGTCAGGTCATGGATGCTTCCGAAGCTACCTTAAACGCTTCGGACATGATGAATGCCCTTCATGTGAACACCAAGTGGTAGAGGTTGCATACCACGTGATATTCCGCTGCAGACGCTTCGACCAACACAGGTTGACACTGGAGCGGATGTTGGGTGGTTCTATTACTGTCAATAGCCTGGTGCCGAGCATGTTAAACACACACACACACACACACACCGAATGACACAGCACAATGAACTTGGCCTTCAGTGTAGGCCAAGCCAAAACGTTTATTATGTTGATAAGAAAATCGAAACAGAAAGTCCAAAAGAATGGTAGCTGCTCATTTGGCTGTAATTTAGGGTTGAGGCGTTGTGTGACTGATAACCAAAAAAAATGTTGAAAAAAGGCACTGGATTTAAAGCACAACCACTTGAATCTTTCACTGCTTTCTGCCAATGTTTGCCTAACTAGAGTACGACAAGTTCTGAATGCAACCAATTTGCATAAACGTCTAACTACTACCAAATGCCATACTCAACTGCCAACTGCCAACTGGCGACTAGCAACTGACAGCAACTGAATTGCGGAATCTTGGGCCATAAACGTGCGTTACACGACTATAAATGCGATTTGGCAATTGCTTTGTTCTCCCCAAAATCGATTCATGAAACGTGTGGCAACGGTTTGAATGTCGGATCCCGTTTTAGAGTTATCAATAAAAACTTTAAAACGTTAAATATGTATGAATATTTTGACTGATAATCTAAAACTAAAACTATAAAAACCTCTTCACAGTGTAACTAAATTAATTAAGTTATTCTTAAATGCTCTCATTTGATCAAACTAAGTTTTTATAAGCGATTAAATCGTAAAAAATATATGTAAAATATTTATGGTAAAATTTATAATCGTCTAGTTAAAAATACTAAAATTATAAATAAATTTAAATATAAATAAATATATATAAATTAAATACTTTTATTTCAATCATTTCCTTTTTTTTTTATTTCAGAAGGAAAAAAAAAAAAAAAAAAAAAAATTTTTGTCAGATTTATAGATTTCGCTAATTAAGTTTCCATAAATACTTGCAAACTGGTTTCTTCCAATGTCATCTAAATAACATAGTAGTCTTTGATTTCAGCATTTTAAAATTTGTTTTTATTATTTTTATAAAAAAAAAAAAAAAAAAAAAAAAAAAAAAAATTTTGTTTTCATAAAGAATTGTTGGTAGCGATCCATACGCTCTTTGATTTCTTTTCGTCGCCTAGGTTAGGGTTGATTACATAGTTGGTTCGTGAATTGGTTAAGGCCCGACTGTTACGTTCAAATATTTTTAAATGTAATACAAAAATAATAGAGAAAGTGAATTTTTGCAACTGTGACTCCCAACTTTTTGAAGTCAACGTACTTGGTACAGAAAGAATGAAGGAGTTATGCAGCCTCAGCTTTTGCATTTTCAGGGATCAGCTTTCTGAAGACGATAAAGTTTAACGAATATGAATATAATAATTTTACAGAACATTTATACTCTTGGTTTATCATTCGATCCTTGACAGTTATTTGTTTTTATTTATTTACGTTTATAAATTGTCAAAATCAAGACAAAAAATCTAAATAAACTTTTGGTTTGGAATATATATGCGTTTATATAAGTTTTAATAATTATTAGGGAAAGCACGACGAAATACCCAAAAAAATAATTGATTTTTTTCATAAAAAGTATTTTTTTTATTGTTTATTGTTTATTGGGATAAAAATATCCCAAACGTTTTTGCTGACGACAAAAGACTTTTATAATCCACCACAAAAGAGCATAATTTATATTTTTATATTATTTTAAAGTTGGGAAGTCAAATTGATTAAGTTTTATGATCAATAGTATTAAGGTTGTTTTTTTTTAGTTAAAAAATAATATCTCGGTAAACTAAGTATTAAATTCCATTTTTTAGTTCATTTTTGTGTTTGATTACCAATATCTAGTTGGATGATATTGCCTGAAAAAACTTGCATTTTATTTAAATATTTTTTTTTTATTATTTATACCATATCCATACCATGTATATATCAATTAATTGATTGATTTAAATAATTTATTTCTCTTATAATGCTAAACTCGCTCTCATTCTCTTCGTTTACGTCGTCATCCCTAATCAAGGAAAATTTATTTTAATTTTATTATCAACTCGAGCGAGCGGTCGAGTCGTCTATTTGCTGCTGGGATTTTTTACATCGTTGACCCCGGGTAGCTTGAGAACTTTGCGAATGTTGCTGAATATTGATTCAATCAATTGCTCAATCAATATTCAACTGAATTGTTTATAATTATTTCTTTTAATTTATAAATATTACATTATCGTCACTCTCCTTGAATTGTTTTTAACCATTTCAATGTCCTTTCGTGGCCTGCTTCGTTTTAACTATGGAACAGTGGGTCATCAAACTTATTTTATTTTATGGAAACTAAACACTTTTTGAATATTTCTGTCGATAAGTTAATTACTCTACTGATGCACGATACTTGACGATATCTTCGTGGAGAAGCGCTGTTACTAACAGCTGATAAAGACTGGCTAAAGATAACGTCTTGAGACGAATACAAAACCTGTCCACAGTCGGGAAGAGCTCCAGATGGCAGTTGGGAAGGCCTTGGGCGGTCATGCGGTGTTTAAAACACTGCAGGAGATGTCCCAGGTTGAAATCCGGGATCTGGATGAGCTGGCGACCAAGGAGGAGGTCATACTGGCAGTTGGCGCTGCCATTGCAGACCCTTTCCTGTCCACAGAAGCGATCAAATCGCTCCGTGCGATGAAGGACGGGTCTCAAATAGCCACCATAAGTCTGGCATCAGCAAGCGCAATGAAGTTGCTGGAGAGCACCAAGCTGCGCATTGGCTGAGTGATGTGCCGTGTCCGGTAAGTCCTCCAACCAAAACGCTGCTTCAGGTGCTTGGAATATGGGCATATTGCCCTAAGATGCCACATCCAGGAAGATCACAGAGGGGCATGCTTCAAGTGCGGAGTAAAAGGCCACGAGGCAAAAGGGTCTACCAAGCCCCCGAAATGTATACTCTGCGAGCGCAGTGGAACAAAAAGCTCGGACGATGCTACAGGCAGCTTTAGGTGTCCGTCGTACCGCGAGGCCCTCGACAAAATGAAATGTTAAGGTTACTCCAAATTAACCTTAATCATTGCATTGCCGCCCAAGCGCTTGTCGAACAAACCTGCAGAGAGCAACACATTGTGAAGCTGGTTGTGCCAGGACTTCGGTAGCTGATACAAGTGGGAAATCCGCGTTGTGGCTATGCGGCAGCCGATCCCTGAGGTTATTAAAAGACACCAAGCCTTTTAACGGATTCGTTTGAGCAAAATTGGGAGATACGTGGCTGTATAGCTGCTAACTGGCGCCAAGTCTTGCTTTAAACGAGTATTCCGGCATCCTTGACGAACAGGCAGACGATGTTAGAGGGCGCTCTAGAGACGTGGTGGCGGGGGGTTTGAAGAATGGGTGTCAGTCTGGTGACAAATAGCAAAGGCCGTATCTTGCTTGAGACCTTTGCTCCCCTGGACTTAGCGCTGCTGAACACTGGTACTGCTCACACCTTCAGTAGAGCAGGACTGGGATCCATTGTCGATCTTACATTTATAAGCTCTTCGCTCTTCAGCAGCGCCCAATGGCAGATTAGCGACACATAAACCGCAAGTGATCATGTCGCTATTCTTGCCACCATTGGAAGCCACATAGGATCAAGGAATGCTTGGATGCTTCAGCAAAACGCGTATCGGCCAGAAACTCTTAATGGCCAAGAGTTCTCCACGTCGCTTCAATCGCTCAACACAGATGGCAGCGCGATACGAGCAACCCAGCTAATGGCGCAACTCACTTCAGCCTGCAATCGAAGCATAGAAAACGGCAACCATTTGCCAGACACCACACGCCAACGTATTGGTGGAGCGATGACATCGCCAATGCCGGAAAGCCTGCCTTCAGGCCAGAAGGCGCTATCAGCGGGCAAGAGGTAGACCCGATTTCTGTGAATGGCAAGGCAGATACAAAATGGCACGAAAAAGTCTGAAGCTACAGATCCGCAAGAGGAAAATAGACTGCTTTCTAGAACTCTGCGACTCGGCCTAATATGACCCGTGGGGCAAGGCATACAAAATAGTAGTAAAAAGGCTCTACAGCGGCAAGCAAGCATCGCCAACGGACGCCGGTGAACTGAAGGTAATGTTGAGACACTATTTCCCCAACAACCATCGGCACACAACAATGCGATAGTACCCCTCTCTTTGGTGGAGTCTTCTATATGTGACTAAGTAACGACGAGCGAAGTGCTTGCGATAGCCAGAAGCCTGAAGGCCTCTAAAGCTCCCGGCCCCGATGGCATACTGAATTGGGCTCTAAAGATGGCGCTGTCTTTGCATCCGGACTCCTTTTCCGATGTTTTTAATGCGTGCCTGTAGGAGAGAATCTTCCCCAAAATATGGAAAGCCCAGACCCTGGTACATTTACCAAAGCCGGGAAAACCACTTGAAGATGCCTCTTCCTACAGGCCAATCTGCCTGTTGGACACGGCCGGGAAAGTGCTGGAAAAGGTAATAAGTACCAGGCTGGAGGCCGCCATCGATAGAGCGGGAGGGTTATCCCCCAACCAATTCGGGTTCAGGAAAGCGAGCAAAGTCACCGGCATAGCATCAGAAGCTATACAAGGCACACGCTGGGACGGCGGATCCAAGCAGTATTGCCTCATTGCAACTTTAGATATAAAGAATGCATTCAATACTGCAAGGTGGGATGCCATAATAAGCGCCTTAGCAGAATTTGGAGTTCCTGAACAGCTCGTGGCAATAATCCGCTTCTATTTCAATGGTAGAACGCTGCAATATCGACGAAGGCCAACAGGTTCATCGAGTGACCGCTATGATGCCGCAAGGATCAGTACTGGGCCCGCTCCTTTGGAACATTATGTACGATGGAGTGCTGCGTATGACAGAACCGGAGGGAACTCACATAGTTGGCTTCGCTGATGATGTAGCCATCGTTATCGTCGCGAAGGAACTGCGATCTGCTGAGGTGGCATGCAACATCTGTATCGCGCATCTCGTGTTAGCAGCGCACAAGACCGAGGCAGTCCTGGTGAGTAGCCGCAAGAAAGTGGAGACGGAATTTGCCAACTCAAAAGCGGCTGTTTTAAACAGATCGCTCTCCAGGATATTGCTGAACACTCGTGGCCCAAAGCAGATACGCAGACAGCTGCTAACAAGCGTCACCAAGGCAATCATGTTGTATGCAGCGCCAATATGGATCAGAGCGATGGCAGTTCTCAGCTACCGCCGTGGGATCTGCGCCACATACAGACTGAGTGCAATCCGAGTATGTTGCGCATTTAAAACAATCTCGGATGACGCGGCCTTGGTGCTAGCAGGAATGATCCCGATCGCCGAGCTAGTAATTGAAGATGATCTGCTGAAGCGAGCTTCAATGGGGAATACCGATGCTTCAAAAATATCGCGGCCCAATGCAAGGCGGCGCAGTATCGAACAGTGGCAGACGCAATGGGATCGCTCAACAAAGGGGCGTTGGACGCACCAGCTTTTTCCCAACTTGGAGAAGTGGCTCGGAAGGAGGCATGGGCAGATAAATTTTTATCTGACCCAGATGCGGTCAGGTCATGGATGCTTCCGAAGCTACCTTAAACGCTTCGGACATGATGAATGCCCTTCATGTGAACACCAAGTGGTAGAGGTTGCATACCACGTGATATTCCGCTGCAGACGCTTCGACCAACACAGGTTGACACTGGAGCGGATGTTGGGTGGTTCCATTACTGTCAATAGCCTGGTGCCGAGCATGTTGCACTCGGCAGAAAAGTGGGAAGCCGGTCAGCAACTTCGCAGCAGTCATGATGACAGAGCTGAGAAGAGAGGAGCGCAGCCGGAGAACAGACAGAGAAGGGGAGGGTAGAAGCGATATGTCCGCGACATTGCCTCGCGGGTACCAGACGCTAAGCTTTACCCATGTAAATTGTAAATTTAAATCTAAACTTAAGAGAATAAAAATGAAAAAAAAAAAAAAAAAAAACACATACACATACACATACACATACACATACACATACACATACACATACACATACACATACACATACACATACACATACACATACACATACACATACACATACACATACACATACACATACACATACACATACACATACACATACACATACACATACACATACACATACACATACACATACACATACACATACACATACACATACACATACACATACACATACACATACACATACACATACACATACACATACACATACACATACACATACACATACACATACACATACACATACACATACACATACACATACACATACACATACACATACACATACACATACACATACACATACACATACACATACACATACACATACACATACACATACACATACACATACATATGGCTTTGAAACGGACAGTCATTATTGCAACGGTTGCTGTTTCTGATGCTTCTTCGTTATATCCTTCTGCATTGTGGCACTTATTAGAAATTTTCTGGTTATTTTTTTTACGCTGTACCCATTGAAAATAAATTCAAAGAGCATATTGAAGTTGAGCCAGTTTGCTGTAACTGGTAGAGCGCAGTACAAATATCTACAAGGTGAACCCAAACTAATCTGTTTCTTCTTCAAAAAAGTTCGCTCCTAAAAAAATATTTAGGGATAAATTGATTTATTGCTTTGGGCATACATAGAGAAATATTGCGCCACATGAATTTTCGAACTAAACTGTAGTGTCAGTATAAATGAGTTTCATCGAAGTTACTTCTAACATAAAATAAATAAAAATATATGGAAGTCCTGAAACTTGAAAAAATATTGGCCGAGCCCTAGCCAATGCTCTTGGAATTCGAACTGCATGTTATTGAGCAAAATGATTGTTCATTATTAAAGGGCTACTCTATCTTTTTGTGAATATTTCAAAGCAATCGAACAATGCATGATAAATAAATTCTAAAAATTATAGTGCATTGTAGTGATAGCACTGCTTAGCTTCTGAGCTCTGTTACAGAATTTTCGAAATAACTACAGACTATCTCTTCGTCGAGCACTCTTAGTTGTTCTCTTTTATTATTGTTGCCGCATCCTTGGGACAACAGTTTGCCGTTGTCAGTCTATCACGCCCACCAAGGGTGTGCTGTAAAGGACGCACGCAAAATAAAAAGGAGGAGGCTGGGCAACAAGATGCTTTTGTTTATTTATCTTTTCGCTTGGTTTCGAATAACAAATACTTTTGGCTTAACACATATTATGCGGCGACATTGCCTCGTTCTCAACTGCATCCCCCCTTACCCTTCACTCGTCCCAACCATGCCTCATCCATATCCTTTGTGCAATGTGTGGTGCAGTTGCAGTTGACTCCACTTTTGTCAAATCTATTGTTTCAGTGTACAATCATACCCATCTTCCATCTACCATCTAGCTTCAACAATTTCCCATTCTCATGCCGAATGACGGTTCCACTGCCATCATTCTCAATGCTGTTTGCCTTCCTTGCCGGCGGCTTTGCGTTTTTTTTTTTTGTGTTTTTCTTTTCTTTTTTCTTTTATTTGCTCCCCACTGCAATCGCATTTTTTATGCGTTTTCCTTTTGCGCTTACTGTCACAGAATGCAACTACAGATACAGATACAAATACAGATATACTCGCAGATACAAATACCATTGCACAAACAGATACTTATGCGAATGCAGAAACATTTATATAGAGAGAAAAACATTACCGAAATTTTCTTCTTAAATTAAAGATTAATAAAGCTTCGTGCGCAGACCAATCTAAAAGTTCTCGAATTGAGCACAAATGGTGTTCGGCTACTTAAAGCAAGTTTCTTTTGTGACTTATTTTTAGGCTTTTCTGTAATAAATTATTTTTCTCAGTTAAGGAATGTCAACAATAAATAAAATTTGTTTTAAATCAAAAAGGTTTTTATTGAAATATTGGCTTAAATAAATGTAATTTCTTGTATTACCTTTTGAATTAAAAAAATAAAAATTGGAAATTAAAATTTTTGCTGTAAGATTTAAACTAGTCATGTTCCAAGTTCCTAAAGTTATTCTCTCTGTGCAGATGCAGATAGATGAAAGTTTTTTTGTTCATGCCTTAGATACATTTTATTGTTTTTGCTGGCGCTTTTTCATCAATCTTGGTCGCTTCTCCTGCTGCCGGCTTTTATGGCGTAAGCCTCCGTGCACCGTAGAGGTAGGGGCGTGAAACTAAGGAGGACCGAGGTGCTGGCGTTCTTCTCTATTGTCATTGTCACCGCTTAGAACAATTTTGCAGTTGTTATGTCTACATAAATGTCAGCATCAAGCATTGTCCCCCCTGTCAGCCATTGTTTCTGTTCCAATCCTCGAATCCGAGTACCGTATTCCATATTCTGTATTTGGTTTTCCGTATAACGTTTTCCGTACTCGCATTCTGCGAACTGCACCCTATGTCATCATTAGTCACGATGCTTCTTCTTTCACCAGCTGTCATTTTGTTATACCAAAACAGTAAACGTCTGGTCAGTTTCTGTGTTCTTATTTTAATCATTTAAATTATTTTATTTTAATCATAAAAACTTAATTAATATTTTGTTTATTGAAGATTTAATTGCCTTATTTAAAACCAAAATATTTTATATGTTCCATGTTATTTAAGGGCCGATCAGCCTTCAGCGTTGCCTTTTTTTCTGTGGCAACCCTAAATTAATCGGACATGTCGGCTCGGGCTGAGTCGTGAGATGAGTAAGACGCCGAACTTCAAGCCGTAAAGATTTAAAGCTGAGTATCCCCAAAGTTGAGTTCATTAAAGCAGTTATTAAGTTGTTTGATTACTATTTTTTAAATTCAAGATAGTTTAATTTTTCACTTTATTTTCATTTTTTCAACCTATACATACTGAATAAATCTTACATATAGGTATATTATAATTGTTTTGCATTTATATTTCTGTATATATGTATGCTTACTGGTATTACTCGGCATTGGCTGGGAAATTCAAATTTAGAAGTTAATTTTGATATGTTGGCTTATATTTTCAGTCTGTGGATTTATTAAAATTAGTCAACTATTATTTGCTGGAAAATAATTCTACAAATTTTCACTTACATTCCACCCGTGAGCAAAATTGGTTTTGTGTTAATTGGGGAAACCGAAAAATGAATTCTACACTTTTGCCACAATTTTTGTAGATTTATGTTTTTCGCCAACTTTCATACTTATATTTTCAACTTTAATTTAGTTTCTCATAAATAAATAAATAATAAATTAATAAATTTTAATAAATATTCATATTGGTGCTTGTAAAAGAATTAGAAGCCGTTAGTATAATTATTATGGCTAACAAGTTTTTCAACGTACTCTAATTACAATTTATTTAAAGGTGATATGTTTAGCTCAATAACCGATTTTTTGACTTAAACAGAAATTTTTGGTAAATTTAGAACAAGGTAGATTTTATGTATTTGTATGTGGAGTCTGGAAGATGTTGAGGGAAGGTAAATACTCTAATAATAAAGTTAGTACTGTAATATAATAATATTTGTTGTATTACATTTTGTTTATTTACAATCTCTCTCAAAATAATAACTAAATTTGGGTAACATTACTTAAAGTTCACACGTATAAAATTTTTCGTAGGAAACTTTTAATTTCTTTACATTTAATAATCTGGAAGATTAAGAATGTGTACTTTTAAGTCACCTTACTGCCAAAGTATTATCAATTAGATGTAAGGCTATGTTATTTTTGTGGTTGTTAAATCTATCACTGTACTTCTTATAGCCTAGAAAGATTTCTGCATCCTTTTTTATAAAATTGTCGGCAATATCATTTATCTGAAACATAGAGTAGAAATGTTTTCCAAAATGTTTTCCTTGTTTTCCTTGTCATTAGATTCTACATCATGCACTAATACTATTAAGCACTACTTTTTTCTCTTTGCAGATCGGTTGAGATATTTAGATACTCTTCATAGATTGTGTTTGTAATTACATAAATAAGGGTCTAGCTCTCTAAGTTATGTCAAAGGACCTATTTTTTCCCGATTGACTTCAAACTCTGTTTCAAAACTCAGAAAAACAAAAATATACAAAAATTAGTGTATTTATATTTTTTGGAAAACTTGCCCCCAAAGTCACAAAATGTGGGGTTCCAAATGAATGGGCCAAATTCCAAGTTTTGTCTTATTCACTTTAAACGCAGATTGAGAACTCAACATTAAAGGCTATAAAATATGTGTTCCAAAATTTTTTAATAAACAAAGTCGGATAATGGGCGTGAAACTGTTGAAAAAAATTTTTTTCTTCACTATTTTCGGATATGATCACAAATAAATATAATGCAAGCTGCTCACAGACTTTTGAAACTCGTCCCTAAATTCAGGCAATTTACTTTTTCAGGTAAATATAACATAAAAGTTATTGTGGTCACGGATTAGAATTTTTTTTAATTGCTTAAACTGTTTTCAAAACTATTATTGAAAAATATAATCCAATATGTGTATCAAAACTTTCTTTGAATATTAACCCTTCCGGGAAACTCTGGATTTAGCCGGCTAGTACATTATAAAGTGTCATCAGATGCTCTGGAAATGCAAATTTTTCGAAAATATTTTATTTATGAACACCTCTATAGCTCAGAAACCAAAAAATGGGAAAAATTTACCTTTTGGATTGTGTGTTCATAAATGAAGCAGTCAGGACAAAGTTTAAGAGATAAGTAAGAAAAAAATATAAGTGCCCTTAAAACAGCAAGTGACTTATGTGCTTGCAATAAACAGCTTATGAAGGCCTTCAGGCAAGTCTGGCCCAGACGCTGCTTTCTTTAAACTGATTTTTTTTCATGCAACGAGAGGTCGAGCGTACTAAATTCAAATATTAAGAAAAATATTCGTCGCTTAGACTAAAAATAATGTAGATAAAATTGAAAAGCCGCAGTCGAGAATCGTGGAGAATCGGGAGAGGACAATGAGTATTATGACTACGCGAATTCGAGTTCAAATATATCAATAAGTATATATTTGGAAGAGCCATCACAAGAATGCCGTAAGTTAGGGGGGCAAGTAATGTTTTTTGATGTTACGAACAATTTTTAAGTAGCGCAAAACTGACGCAAGTCAGTGGCCTAAATGACTCGGTATCGGACGGAACCACTCACTCTAGATCCAGGTGGTACAGAAGGAACACCGGTCGTCTCCGGAATTTGCTTGAAGGTCGTCGCCTGGTCTCTGATGCCAACTCCGACGCACGCTTAAACATAAGTACTTCCGACTTTAAAAGGATGTCACATCCGGTTTTTGCTGTCGAGCGTGAAGCGAAGCCCGGCGACGCGATAAGAGCCCCAACACAGGCAACCCAAAACATTTATATATATATACACATGTATATATAGCTGGTAACACGAAACTAATGGCAAGTGGTAAGTGCTACAATTCAAGGTACAATATCGAGTAAGAACTACGTTAAAAAAAACCGGCCAAGTCGCGGTTTCTATTTAGTTTTATTTTTGGTTTTGTAGTTTCTTAAATTTTCTTTCTGTAATGAGTGGTAGCACTATTCGAAGTGTTGCAAAATGTCAAAAATTTGTTAAACCAAACGGAGTCTGAGAAACGCTTTCTGTCGAAATTGTACTCTTTCTTAAAGAAATATATTTGAAATTAAATTAAATATTTTAATTTAATAATACTGCCTAGTTCAGGCTATATATAATGCTCAAGTGGATGGAATAGAATATAAAATTTGTGAGCATATCCGATATCAGCTGCTTTTCTTTTACTTAACTCACAGATTCCCTGCAACAAATTATTCAAAACTTTTCAATTCACTTGGTTAGGCATTCTTTTATAATTCAATTTCAATTATATATATTTTTTTTTAAATTTTAGCTATTATCAATGTCATCAAGATAAGCTGATTCTGTTCCCTCGTCCACAAATAATTTTTTTTTCATGGCTATGTTTATTGTAAGCTGATCAGCTTAGTTTCTATTCACGTCAACGTCGAATTGAAAAGTATAGACATTTGACTGTGGATGTACAAAGACGCTGTTAGAAACTGAATTCTAATACACGAATGTTCATGCTCGAAAATAAACGGATTATCAATTTAGACAGTCGACTTAGTTGCTGTCTGCAGCAAAAAGAAGGTTAAATAACAAATATTATTCACTTAGCTTTTTTGAACTAGAGCTGAGAGACTAGTTTGCAAAGAAACAGACAGACCGATGGACAGACGCACATGCTATATAATACTCACCTTGTCGTCCTGATCAATAATATATATATTTTATGTGGAGATACTTTGTGCGGAGATGCCTTTTATAATGCATTACACAATTCATGAAAAGCTATAATGTACTTTTCAAGTTTATAATAATAACCATATGCATCAATGAAATTCTGAAAGATTTCACTCTGACCGCTTCAATTTATTGATCATTATTATATGAACAATTTTAATATGCTTTAAGTAGGGGGCATCATTTTGTTAAATTGTATTTGGTCAAGCCCAATTTACCTCAAACAAATTTTAGCATGAAGCCAGGAGGAACCTCACCTATTAAGGAAACGCTATATTTGGCTTGCAATTGCAAACTGGATTGTTTCTATCACAGCTGTATAATATAGTAGTTCGATTCGACCGACTCCGACATATATGCTGCCTGTAACAAAAAGTCATCACAAAGAGACCTATAGCTCTAAACCTCTGCGATGTGTCCATAATTTTGCACTCCTAAAAAGCGTTTTGGCTGCCAAACTGGACCGATGCGGATTGTCTTCTAAAAGCCTTTGCTGCCGGTAGGTACAGTGAAGCTGTTTATATACCACCAACAATAGTGCGAAATATTTGACGGCATCGTTTGTTAGGGTACTGTCGCCTAAAGCTTGCTTGAGCCTCAATTATTGCCTCCTTGGAAAACAGCGGGTCATGGTCACGTGTTTAAATCCGTGTATTTCCTTGAAAGTTTTTGACTCTGACCAGTACTGTGCTGCGTGCTTACAAGGTAAGAAGAGATCACTCACTTCTGTTATCTTCTCATCCCCAACCAAGATCCAACAGGCCAATGGGTTAAGACCAGGCACTCGAAATCAACCTTTGTGTGTGACGACCACAAAAAGTATATATATTGTATATATATATATCGTCTTGATGACAACGAGATGAGTTGATATAGCCATACTAATGTGTCCGCCTGTTCATATACAAACTAGTCTATCAGTTTTTAGCTACGTGAATGAAATTTGATGTGGAGCCTTCTTTTTGCTGCATGCAGCACATATACCGAAATCGGACAACTATATCATATAGCTCCCATAGGTAAACTAAAGACTAAAACTTACAAGTTATACGAAAAAAAAAGATTTCTAACCGCACACCTCAAATCATTAAGATCGGACTACTAAATAATGTAGCTCTGCAAGGGTATGTAATCTTCCGCGCGCCGAAGATAGCCTTTCCGTACTAGTTTTTATGATAATTATTTAAATTTAAATTACATCTAAGTAGATATCACTAAAAAAGAAAATATGTAAAGCTAAGTGTCCGTGGTACGACCGCGAGGCATCGCTCTTCTCTCCTCAGTTCTGTCATCACGACTGCTGTTGCTGACCGGTTCTTTTCTGCCGAATATAACATACTCGGCACCAGGTTATAGACAGTGATTGTGCCTCTCCAGTGCTTAAAGTGTAGTGAAGCGTCTACATCGGAATATTATGTGGTACGCATCTTCTACCACCTGATGTCCACAGGAAGGTAACTCCTCAGAGTTATTGTGACCAAAGCGTTTTGGATAGTTCCGGAAGCACCTGTGTTTAGACATCATATGGGTCAAATAGAAATTTATTTGCCAAGTTGAGAATTAGGTCCCATTCCGTTTGGCACTACTCGAAGCCTCGCAGCCTCACTTCGGACCGCGATATTTACTGCGTCGAAACCTCCATGTTCCCTATTGAAGCTCGCTTCAAGAAGTCAACCTCAAATACCAAATCGTCGATCGGGATCATACCTTTTAGTACTAAGGCCGCATCATTTGAATTGTGCTGAATAGCAAACAGTCTGTATATGGCACGAAGATAGCTGGGAACTGCCATAGCTCTGCTCCTTATTGGTGCGGCATACATCTTGATCAATTTGATCACCTGCGTACTTGCTTTGGCCCGCGTGTGTTCAACATTATTCGGGAGATTGGTATGTTTGACACATCAGCTTTTAAGTTGGCAAATTCCAGGTGCTCACTGAACGATAGCCTTGTGTCCAGCATGACGCCAAGGTATTTAATTGCTCTTTAAAAGGCGAATACGGACTCCCGAACGAGGATACTCGCCGTCTCCACTGTTTTGCGGCTACTCACCGGGCCAAGAACTTGTACTTATACTTATACTTGCGGCTCCCCAGCGGACACTCGATGAACTTTCTGGCTTTCATTGGTAGTATCTTCAAGCAGTCTGTCGCTGAAGTACCGGCGGATTATTTCACGACCTGCTCGGGTACCTCGAATTTTGTTAGTGATCGAGTAATAGCATCCCACCTTGCAGTATTAAATACATTTTTTTTTTATCTATGTTTGTGTCATCATTCTTTTCACTGTTACCTTCTGCTTTTCCGTCTTACAATTTTTCCTTATTTATCTTCTCCTCTCACTGCGCCGCCACCAAGGTGTTAATGATTCAATAACATTTATCGAAAGTAATGCGACACTCAGCTTGACCACAACAATGTTACGAGTACTTTCAATTTAAGATGACTGATAGATGAAAGACTTGTGTCATTGGGCTTGGATAACTGGGACTGGGACGTGGGGCAACCGCAGGGCTCACGCCATGGGTTGCGTGACTTACCATTTAAAAAAATATTACCAACGAAATCAATATCTTGCATAAATTGTTACGAATAAGTAATATCCTGGGTTTTGAGGTATTGTATGTCAGCTGTCTGAACAATAATATGTGCAAATATTTTTATACACTTGTAAAGTGAATTATAATTTTATCATGAAATGTGTTATGCATTGAAGGAAGCATCTGTGACCCAATAAAATATAAATATAATTTATCAGGCCGACGAGACTAGTTTAGCCATGTCGGTCTGTCCGTATTTTTATATGCAAACTAGTTTCCCAGTTTTTAAGATACGTGGATAACATTTGGTATGTATGTTGACCCTTCTTTTGGCTGCAGGCAGCGCGAATATCATATATCTTCCATAGGAACAATCGGTTCAAAAGTTGTTGCATAGAAAAATTGGTAACATATAGCTACCAAAGAATTAAATCAAAATAATTATAATAACCAATCAACAATCAACATAAGTGAATTTAACAAGTTTCAATTGGTTATATCAGTTTGCATGTGGTTGTAATCTTCGGTCTTTCCTTATTGTTTTTTTCATAATATAAATTGTTTAGATATGGGAGTTAATGTAATTAAGAAAATTCTGAAACATATAAAGAACCTGAAGATAGGAACTTTTGGTTACTGTAGGGTTCGAAATGATACATTTTTTTTTTTGAATGGTAAGGGTATTTTCACTTTTGCTCCAACAACCACATATTTGGTTAAAACACCATAATGTATGCAATGATTTTTTTCGAGTTCTCTTTTGAAAACCTAACTTACCTGTCTGTTGACATTCCAAAGGCCTACAGCGATGTCAATGATGAATAGAGATGTGTTCGGAAAGGGGTTTGGATTGGATTTGGAATGGGTATGCTTAAGGCTACGTCCTGCGGACAGGGCAATGTTCCTTGCAGCTGGTCAGTAAAAGCAGTCATTAACTTTTAAATGAAGCAACGGAAACAAGATAAGCACGTGAAGCGACTATCGAAGGCGTCCTACTGAACACCCGCTCCTGCCAAGCCGGTTGACGATTGACGGTTGGCCCGCTGATGTTATCGCTGACACGCCCACGCCAACGCCCACCCGCTGCGAACACCAAATGAACCATAATTATTCAATAAGAAATAATAAAGTAGCAGACGCGCACAGGCCTGGCACTGAAAAGGACCGCCCTGAAGAGTGGGTAGCGGTTAGGTGTTGGGTAACGATTGTTGTTTAACACACTACATTCACATTGATGGACATGCCGCGAGTTGTTTCGTGTCCGCCTTTCCTCTAACCATGCACTGAAAAAAACATTGTAATTGCCACTATAAATATGTCTAACTTAAATATTTTTATACAAAATTTCCCTTCTTGTTCTTTTCTTAATGAATTTTTCCCAAAAGCCCTGTCTCAAGATTTTTATATTTCAAATAATTTTCAAAACTATTATTTCAAATCTAAGCGTTCAAAAAAAAATCTCAAATAAATAATTTGTTATTATTTTGACTTGGTTAACTAATGACAACATTTTCGCTTGAATGATGATTTCCCATTTTTTCTGTGTGTTTGGGTCATCCTGCCCTGCCGGCCCTTCACTCTGCCTTGACTGAACCCTGGGCCAAATGATTGTTGCGTGACTTGCAGCTTTTTCACTTTGTGTTTGTGTTTGTAGCAAAAATTCCTTAATTTGCCAGGCTGGCTGACTGAGCTTCGCCACCTCCGTCTTTGCTCAGTTACCCCCCTGTTGCCCTCTGAACCCTGACCATTGAATGGCTATGCTTCTACTGTTGACGCTGTTAAGTAGTTACATTTTGTAGCGATTTGTCGAACAACACCAAAAATAGCGGAGCAAACAGAGCGAGTGACACCCCCGGTCGTCCACACCCTGCATGTGAACGGGTTTTAGAAGTTCGGAAGAAAAACGGATTGAAGTTGCAAAGCAAGATGTGGTATTATGTGTTATACAGGACAAACCTGCCATGATGCAAGCACAGTTTACAGTCAAAAAAAAAAAAACAAATTCGAGTTATTATTCTTATTTGAAATGAATACTTCTTAACTTAGCGAACAGGACTAAATTATTATAAAAATTAAGGAATTCTTTGTGTTGTGAATTTCACTGTACCATCTTTTTTATATATATATATAAACCTATAAATAGGTTAATTTCATTTATGCACAAAAAATATTTTTTTCAATGTGAAGAAATAGGAGGCAATTGTTGTAAGGGGAATTCCTTTTTTTTTACCCGATTGAATGGGGTAATTTCTCACTTTTGTCCAATCGAATTAAAACTCAGATTGGTTAAAGTCTTTAAAATATGTGTTTTATATATTTTTTTATAATCCGCCTTCAAAGTCGGGAAATAGGCGTGAAACTGCTGAACATTTTTTTTATTTGTTTACTATTTTCAGAGGTGATTACAATATAATTAATAACCAAATTGATCACAGACTTTTGACACTCGTCCCTAATCGCAAATATGATGAGAAAATTATAACGAATAATTTACTGTGTTAGGGTAAATACAACATATTAGTTACTTTGGTCAGGGACGGGAAATAGATGAAAATTTGTAAATATAATTTTTTTAATTGGTTCAAACTGTTTTGCAAAACTATTTGCCATCAAATATAGTTGACTATAAATATCCAAGCTTACTTCTTACTTCTTTCCTGGCAACGCTGGGCAATATAGGCTAATGTATAATAAAGTGTGATATTTATATTCGTTTTTTAGTTGAAAGCTTCATTATATAAATTAATAAAAATTATAAATGAATTAATTTAGTAGATTTACTTGAATTTGTAGGCAGCCTGTCTATTTCAGCAAGGCACACACCAAATTATTAGGGAATGGATTATTAAATAACAGGTCATAGAGCTTAAAACGGTGTTTTAAAAATTATTAGCAAATTATAAATCAATACAAATAGCTTTTCTATTTCCGTTCGGATATGGAATATCGAATCAGTGTCAACTATGAAACCATTTCGATTTATACTAATTTGAGCTTACTCTTACATATTTTCGTATATATTTGAATATTCAGTATACTAAGACACTTCGATTCAAATTACAAATGGGTGTTATTACAGTCTCTGAGATATGAACTGTGTTGTAGTTTTATGTTGCTTTCATAAATTTCCGATTTCAGTTTGTCTCACTTATTTTTGAAATGCTTTTTAACTTGTGATATGAGGAACACAATAAAGGAGGTGCTTTTAAAGTTAGTTAAATTTAAATTTTAGAAAACTTAAATATAGAATTAGGAATGCGTGGATTTTGAGTTTAACATAATTTTAGGGTTTGACAACAAACAACGATTCAGCAAAAGTACTTAAACAAGGATGCTATCAAAAGGAAAGGACAACCTGATTTCAGATACTTCCTTAAGCTAGATAAAAGTGCACGTGTTAAATCTACAAAATTAATGAGTCATCGTTAAAATTCACAACTTGCAGAAAATTGTTTATCTAAAGTGCCACTGAAAAGTAACTAATTCAGGCCCAAGGCTCAACTCCTTAACAACTTTTTACACTAAGGAAAAAAGTCGTTCCTGATTTTAATTGGAATTAAAACTGATTAGCTTTTGGCAACTTTAATTTTTATACGTACGGATCAATAACTTTTATTTTACACAAGTATATCCATAAAATAATCTGGCTAATCAAAAAGTTATTGATAAATCAAAAAGGAAAGGCTGTTTTTGGCGCGCCGAAGATTTCATACATTTGTTAACTGGTATTACCATTTGAAGCTTATAAAATTTATTTGTTTTGACCGATATTAGTAGGATATCTTGAAAGAAAAAAAAAAAAAAAACTCAACAACTTTTAAAAAGACTGATCCTATGCGATCTATATGATATAGTAATTCTATCTCAATGATTTTCTGTATGCGTTAAAACACACTACTTAATATAATTTTCAAATTTTATTAAGATATTTTTCAAGCAGTTTTTCATATAATAACTTTGTTCATTTTTTTATTAAGGCTTTTAAATTTCTTACTCGAATAAAGATTTTTCTGCATTTTTGTTTCAGTTAAAAACGTATATTAAATCATCGATCTCAAACAAATTTTTAATTTGTATTTGGGTAAAACACCGTTTTATTTCTCCAAGTGTATTTGTCTATCGCATAGTCTATAAATTAACGTACCGATTGAGGATTGGTTGGAATAGGGTGCTAGGCACACGTAATTACTTTTTAAGTGTTTGATAATTTTTGATACATGTTTTCCAAATAAGACACCTGCCCCTGCCCTTGCCGCTGGTAGTAGTGTTGCCCTCAAAGTTTTGCCTTTTCATTACTAAAGCCTGAAGATGAGAGAACGTTGACAGAAAGAGTCAATGATTATTTTTGGCCTCTCTGCCTCAAAGGGTTTTTGCCAACCAAGCCCAAACCCGATTCCCAACCCCTTTGCACTCCTTGGCCTGAAGCCCTTGTCTTCTTGTCAGTGCAATAAACACCTCAAAGTTGATGACATTTCATTAAAATCAACGCAGGCATAGAGGCAGTCGGGTCGTAAAGAAAGGGAAGCAGGTAGGCCACGGCCGATGGGTGGCTGTGTGTTTTGAGCGTAGGGTGGACGGGCGTGGCAAATGAATTTACTTATGAAGCATGAAAGTGAATTCCGTGGGTTTGGCAGCTGCTGAAGGACCTGATTCTGTGGCGTCTAACGAAAATTTTCGTGTTCATTTGATAAGAGGTGACTTTGACTGTGACTGTGACTGCGACAGCGGCTGCGACGCAGACGTTGCCGCAGTGAATTTCATTAAAGAAAGCATCAAAAGTGCTTTGCAACATGTCATATACACACATACGCACAGGACTCAGCAGGCTGTTGGCGCTTTTGAGTTTATTGGTCTCCTTGATTTGTGTAAGTGATGTGCACAGTCAGTGGCGTTGGCGGAAAGGATTTCCGGACTAAAATCCACGCTCCGAAGGCTGCTGATCGGAAACGGGTTGGTTTAACTATGCAAAAAACCGATCCAATTTAAAAATCATCAAAACTCAAAAAGTAAGAAAGCTTTAAACTTAAATTAAATAATTTATATACGTGTACATCAAATAAAATCATTTTTAAATTATCTACAACTTTTATATCACTTTTATTCAATTGAAAAATGTATTATAACTTTGTCACGAATTGTGTAATCCATTGATGGATAAGATCATTCATAGGAACAGAAGATTCAAAAGTAGCTGCATGGAAAACTTTTTTGTTTCACATAGTATCTTTGTATTTTTAATTATATAAAAGCTCTAAATATCAGATGTATTCTTTACCAAGTCGCGTTTACGATGAATCTAGACCATAGGAAAGTTTTTTAATACTCCTATCTTTAAAAAAATAGAAAACTTTCCATTTTTGTTTTTAAATGTGTTTTGTAAATGACTATAATATATTTAATTATTTGAGTAGTTTAAGGATAAGGGTATCATATTAAAACCCATATAGAGTACTTCAATTGAATTTATATTGCAACACTTTATATGGAAACTAATAAATATGTGCTTCAAGTAAAATAAAAATATATCTACAATTATCAAGAAACAATTGACTTGTTATTGAATTTAAACCCCTAAAAAATTAATTTTGGATACGCCATTGCGTTAAAGATGCACTGAGAAAGTAGAACGACTACTAGTTGTCGCTCAACATAGACTTTGGATGTTAAGGGGGTTACGAATGATGGGTTGCGTTTTGATGTTTCAAGAGCATTTAATAACATTTGGCAAGCGAAAAGTCATTTTGATGGAAATGCCGCATTTGTTGTACCCTGTACCCACATCACGGATATGTATATAAAAAGATTATCAATATTGTCTAGTTTTAAATTTTTAAGATTTTTTTGAAATATTTCAAATGTTATAATTTCTATTAAAAACGAAATGTTTGTATTGTTAATTTTTTGGCGTTCTGTAATTTTATAGATTTTAAAATTATCACACTATTGACTATTGACTATTTTATCGCAGATTATTTTATATTAATGCTTTCATGATTAAGAATCGATATATTAACACGAAACTTTTTTGCCTATTAGGTCTTAATTCTTAAGTACATGGTATCTTCTAACCGATAACACTCGACTACATCTGATTCAGTTATTTTAGTTGTTTAGCTGAAGGCAGTGTTTTTAATTATATTTTGGCAAATGTAACCTGGTATCAGCATCCATCCGGAATGGCTTTTAAATAGGGTTTCGCCATGTGCGAACGGTGAACTGTAAACTTAATTGAAACATGTTACACTAAAGGTTAGACGAGTTATTGTTCCGACCAGAATAATTAACTGATTAATAGTAGAGGTCACAAAAAAGAACAATCAGTTGTAATAATAAAATAGGTTTGTTTGAAAAAAAAAACATTCCTGGTTGGTACGTAAAATTCGCCTTCTGAATTTTTTGAAACTTAGTTGTGATTTAGTGATTGGTTCATCGAATTTGTTTATAATATTTATATATTTACAACAATTTTAGTTATTTTAAAGTTAAGACGAAATGAAGCTATTCTAATTTGAAAGGTGGAAAGTACTTATCAAAAATGTACGCTTGTATGAAGCTTAACTCTAAAAGGAAATTCTACAATAATAATTGAAATAAGATGTGTTAAGTTGAGATGAAATCGAATTTTTCAATTTCGTTCAAAATATTTCGTATTGTGACCAACTTCAATTTCGTATTGAGTTAAATTTTACATCTTTGATGCATATGGATCCTTCTCTAAGAAACTTTGGTTCAAAAAACAATTTTTGAGCATTAAAATTTTGACAATAGATATTTTTTAAACTCAAATTAATAATGGCTATCATATTTGTAAGCCTTAAAATTTAATCAATTTACGAATCATAAACTCCGCCATTTGTCACTGCAACCGTGAAATATTTTCAACTCTATTCTTAGAAACTAAGATATTCTTATTTAATCGAGCTATCTATTTTTATAAAACTGGATTTATGGGTTTAGAAAACGCATAGTTAAACATGAATAAACATGTTGCTGAGAACATTTCCTATATGTAGCTGGCAACATGTTTGGTGACACTCGTGTTGCCATCGCCAGAAGAAGTGATACGACACGATTGCAATTGACGAGTCGCTTGCACTTCGTATTGTAAGCGTTCGTTTACTTTCGGTTCTTTGCTCGGCCAAAGGACATGGAAGTTATGTTAGGTCCTGTCTGTTCTTATCCTGTGTTGGCCCAATGCGAGCCTCGCTTAACGCTGCAAAGTTCAGTGCTCGGGCAACTTCGAAGCGCGTCGGTCAGTCGTTTGGCGCCATTTGCAGGCGCCTTTTTCAATTTCATTGCGATAGTAAAAGAACGAGCGTTTACAATTACATCTACCGTTACTCGTTCAAACGCTTACTGTTTTAAAAAACGAGCGTAAGTGTTTTCAAAAATACAGAAAATAAAAGGAAATAACAGAATAAATTCAAAGTGTTGTTTAAGGAATTTTCAAAAATTGTGCTTTTCTTGAAATCTTTTTTTTTTTTTTAATGTGCTTGGCATTTGTTGTTTGTTTATTTCATTTTTTTTTTTTTTTGAGTGCTGAAAAACAAGTTTTGCTTGTAAGCAAAAGGTAATTTAATATGTGTGTGGTGGCTTATAAACAAAGACTAGTTGAGCTGAAGACAATCAAAAATTTTAATACAAATATAAGTTTTCGGGATCAACAGTAAATCAAGGAAATCTGTGGGATTAACACATCACTTTACATTCAGTTTAGGTTCCGTACCTAATCATTTACCCATATAATAATTCGATTACCTTTTAACCATTTCTTAGCTTAATAAATACTATTAGCACCACTTTGTTCGATTTGTATCTTATCTGTAAGCCCTGTCAATATACCATTTATCATATTCCTTTCAAAAATGTTGAGGATCAACATGGGAATCAGTGCTCTTTTAAATTTTATTCATTCTTCATGTTTTAAGCGTTGGCCACGCAAATTTGTCGCCGTGTGAAAAAGTTTTTCTTCTGGTTGCTGTAACAAAAGGATTCTTCTTTACTCCGTTTTCCCTTATCTGCGCCTTCTTTTTGTCAAGTTTTTAGTCGGCGTGATTTATGTTTTATTAATATTAAAAGTGATTCATTAGCCATGAAATTTCGCTCGTTAAAAAACTTTGGTGTTCAAAGGCAAGGCGTTGCATAGCACGACTCTTTAATTACCTGCTGCAAACTGCATCTGCTTTTTGTATTTTTTCGGTAGACAGATTATCCTGGCGTTTTGCTCATTATCCTAAAGACAACTTAAGCTAAACTGCACAACGAGATTAAAATTGTAAATGACAAGCAGACTGACATCAGGCTGACTACGGCAAGTACTACTCGTAGCAGCTGCTCCTTCAGAACTCAAATACATTTCGCTGTTGTTGTTCTTATTTTTGTTTTATTTTCCTGAAGTTGTCCTTTTTGCAGGGCATGGCATGCAACTCACTTGGGCCTTTCACTTGCCTTGTTGCCGTCGCTTTTAATGAAAATTAATTAATTAAATAAATTTTTACACAGTCGCCACTTGCAAAAATTTCGCTGTAAAAGTGCATTACCATTTAAAATTATTATGCATACAAATATACATACATATAACAATATATGAATATCTTAAAGTATATTTTCGTCGAGAGATTCCGTTCAAAAATATCTCAATAAGAGATACAATTTTCTTCTACTCATTTATCAACTCAATCAAGACTAATATCGCAGAATATTATAATAAGTAGCATTGTTGAACCATTAGAATTTCAGGCTTATTTTGTTAAAAAAAAAATTATATTAAATTTAATTTTTTTTATAGAAAAAAAGTATCCTACTCCAGTTTGAGCAAAACACCAAAATCGTAAATACAGTTTACTTACTCCATCTACGAGTAGTTCGGCATTTCTTTTCACTGTTGTGACAATTCAACTGGAATTCTCGGCTCATTGCTCATCTGGTGCGCTGAGCTCAAGGCAGAAGTAAAAAATTTATATTTAATAGGAGTACATACTTAAAACTATTTGTTTGAAAACCCTAGAAATGATTTTAGACATAAAAATACTTCACCATCTAACTATAAATATCACTTCAAAGCAACAATCAGCCTTTCGAAAGTAGTTTTATAAATAAAGTGCACAAATTTGATCAACCGAAAAATGCGAATAAATTCTGTTCAGAAGATTACATACTAAAAGAATTTCGTGATTTGGTTTACAGTTCGGCTTTAGAAGAAACATTATTCTCATAGCTCATATGGCTTCTAAAAAAATCAGTTAAAAAATGGCTGTATAGGATACTTTTTTTCTTTCTCAAAGTATATTAATAAACTTTTCATGTTATTACTTCCATAGGAACAATCTAATTTGCAAGTGTGTATAATCTTCGAAGCGTCTAAGAGATTCTATCCTTATTAGTTTTATTTGAAATTTAGTTACGAATCATGTATTCATTTTGATCCAGAAAAGAAAAGTTGTCTATAATTTTAAAACTTTGATTGTGGATCTGGTTAAAGAAAATCATATGCCACACGCCAAACTGATTGTTCGAGGTTCAAGAAAGGAATCTTGGTATACACTAACTGAACGAATGTATCATATTGTTAGAATTTATCAGTTTTAGTGAAAGGTACATGGTTCTGCCTGGATCGGATCAACATTTATTGCCTATAGCAACAATAAAATATTTCTAAGTCGAAAATAACATTTTAATAAACTGATATGGAAAACTTGAACAAAAAAATTAATATTTAAGGGAATTGTATTTTCTGAGGCGAGTGCCAATTAAGGTAAATGCAAGATATAAAACTAATCAGATTAGCTTGCATTATTAATTAGAAGTGTTTAACGCCCATGCAAGAGATTATTAAACGTTAAATTAATTAATGAATTATTTTGTAATCAAGTAGAAACATGGTTTGATTTATTTAAAAAATTACTTAAAACGTCCGTCGAAATTGCTAATTGGTTACAAGCGTATATATACAACAGGATGAAATAGAAAATATCCTGTCTTACGTACATTAAAATAGTTTCATTTAGTATAAAATTGACAGAATAGAAAAATTTAGATTAAACCTAGCTTCAGAAAATGCGAATTTAATTACTATTTTTTATGAGCTATGCAGCAATAAAAAAAATTCTAAATAAATAGACTGTACATACATACATATGTATATATTAAATTGACTGGACTATTAGAAGTGAAGGATATATTTTAAATTAGGCAGAAAATCTTCTCTACAAAATTCTTAAAGCCATTGCCCATGTACTGGGGTGAAATTTACAGAGCGGTGTACAGCTTCGAGGGCATTCTTATCGAATTATAAAATTATCGATTCCTTGAATTGACCGCATTAATATCGAGTTGCGTGTGCTCTTATGTATTTCATATTCCCTGCATTGGAACGCCTATTAATTGGAAATTAGACACTTAGGAAGCTCAAATAACCAAAACAAATGATGATAATGCGAAATGCATTTGTTTAGCTCATACGAATGTTTCGGATTATTTGCTTTATTACCCGAATAGCCAGCTGTTGCTGGAGCCAGCTGGAGCTCCAAATGGAGTGGGTTTCAAAATTCCGACATGCATTAAAAACAAATTAGCATAAATTTTGTTGAGGTCTTTTGTTTTAACGCATTATACAAAACCGCAATTAAAGGCCAAACCAACTATGAAAATGGAAACCTCCCCTTCCCACTCTAGGCCCCTTTGATTAGTGGCATATGTGGCCCTAAATTTAATAACAAAAGAAATAGAAACTGTAATTATGAGAATGATGGAATTCAGGTCTACTAACAATTGCACTAAAAACTAGAACTTGTACAGTACATGTGCTTACCTTACATGTGCAAAGCATATCATCATTCCCAGTACTAGTAATTATTTTTACTCAAATTATCAGTTTTATTATTAATTTTATAACTACTATTTTTAATTTAATTTTATAAGAAATTGTAAATTAAATGAATATCATATATGTACATATTTTTTATTTTTATGGGTATATTTATTAATTAATTTATTTTTTATTTATTATCTACTTTATTATTTTTTTATTATTTACTATTATTTACTATTATTTAATTTATATTTATACTAGACAGTGTAGTGTTTCCCGGGAAAGCTTAATATGAAAACTGAATTTTGATATGTTAAACTCCTTTGTACTTCCTGAATTTGTCAAAATCACTCAACTAAAATTTGTTACTTTTAAATACAGTTTGGGACAGTTAGTGAAAATTATATACTCTACATATTTTTACTTATTGTCGCCGGAACCCAAAATAACTTTTTAGTTATATTTCTCAAATTTCCAAAATCTGTGAACATTTTTCTTAATAATTATTAGTGAACACTGCTTATTTGGAGATAAACTTAATAAATGGTTTGATTCAGACTTACATTTGATCTTCAATTTGGTTCACCTTAATCCGTTAATCTTGGTATCTTATCATGAAAGTGACCAAATGATCCAATAATTATGGAAGCTATCGGAGTATGTTCTTCGTTTAGTATTTGTATGTGTTATACAATTGCAAAGTGTATTATAATTTTGTCACGAGAAGTGTAATGCACTGAACGAAGCATCTCTCATAAAAATGAGTCGATATAGCCATGACCGTCTGTCCGTTGGTCTGTCTGCTTATATGCAAACCGTCTCTCAGTTTCTAAGCTAGGATAATGGAATTCTTCTTTTTGCTGCATATGTCGAAACCGGCCAGGTCGGACAACTATACCATATAGTTTCCATAGAAACAATCGTTTCAAAAGTAGTTGAGGGGAAAACTTTTCTATTTCTCAAGGTATATTGATGAAATTTACAAGCTGGACTTTACTATATTATATAGCTGCCAGTTTGCAAGTGTATATAAACCCGGCGCACCGAAGATATTCATTATTAGTTTTAGTAATTTTTAGTGGAGCACTTTCCACTCTTAGAATTTTTGTAGATTTTGTTATATAATTTAATTTAATTAAAATGTTTTTGTGCAAGCTACGTATGCGTAATATGAGCTGGGTAAAACAAAGAGAATTATAATCGAAGTAAATTTTTTGTTACTTTTTCGTATAAATCAGAACTCGATACACAGTAAAAAAAGCCGAGAGTTGCACTGGAAAATTAAACGAAGAGTGAAGAGTCAGTAGTAAATTGAGGAGTATGAGGAACTAATAAATTATATGTCACAACGAAGCGGAAATAAACATAATTAAAAATGCATCAGCTATGAAAGGCCAGACATACGAGCGAGTGAAATATTGTTTGGGAATTTGGTTAATGGAAGAAATTGGAACTGTAATTTTGTGTTTGATTGAGGTCCAACATTCGAAAATCTCCAATAATAAAAGCGTTTCAATGAAAGATCAGGAGTTAAAAATGAACAACCACTAACAAAAAGCTATAGTCAACATGTCCATGATTTAGATTCCCTTGATGTATACCTATATACATATATATGATATACTTACTATTGATTGATCACAACTAAAACCAAAAAGTTATTCAGACAACAGATTATTTTGTAACCAATCGTTCCAAAACTAAGTATAATAAAAATAATATTCAGAATTCTATATTTTTCTAATTTGGATTTTCTAATAACATACAATTCGTTAGTTTCGTCCGAAATGGACCGGTGGAGAGATAAGCAGACATGTCTACATTAACTTGTTATATCGATCAGATGAACTATATATATATATGTACATTTAAGGATTATATAATTTAGAGAGCCTCATTGAATGCAATATACATTTCATGACAAAAAAAATTGAATTTCCTTGACAAGGGTAAAAAAAACAACCATACTAACCAACAAAATTACACAATTTATTTTGAAAGTACGTTTTATTCAATTTTCAACTGTAATCTGAAGTTACATACCTAATTTACCGTGTCCAACTGTTTTAATCTTTGATTTCAATGAGCTCATGCTCAGTTCATATTATTGCAACATTCAACTATTTTTTTTTTTTTTTACTTTTCCACACATATACACACACACATATACTCAATCTTGTAAATCGTTTTATGGGACTTTCGATTCGGTCTTAGTCTGAACAGGTACAAGCAGAGCTCGATACTCGTCTTAGCATTTTATTTTAGTGCAGTTTGAGTTTAAATTGCATTTCTGCCATGTGAACCACGCGACGTATTCGTTATGTACAAATGGAGAGAAATAGAAGGACACAACTAAGAGTGCATCAGCTTAGAGTATTCGATTCGACGATACTTCCACTAAGAACTAAAATAATTACAAAATAAACAAAATGCCGTGCAATAATATCAGTTTCATATTATTCCATCGAAATAAATTTTCAAGAAAAAAGTAATCATTTTTTCCTTATATTTTGGAATTGGTAAAAACTAATTTTTATCTGGTAGATAGACACTCAAAAAGACAACAGCTAAAATGAATCAGCTGTTGATTTAAGTAAAGAATGAAGAGAAATAGTATGATCGGTTAGCTTATACACCTTATTCACCTGTTACGTTTATACAAATTTAATATACTGGTTTTGCCCATTTTAATGAATCTAGAGTACAGACAAAAGAGTGAAAGAAAAGTAGTGTAAAAGATCGATATTGTCTCCATTTGAATTATATTCACTTGTGTATGCTTTGTCTTCTCTTTATTCAATGAATCTCTTGATACAATTTATATTATCATTAAGCGATGTGTTTGTTATTGTATAAATATATATATAGTATGTACTCACTATATGTGCATGCTACAGTAGAAGCTATGAGTACATTGCGACTGGTCTAACATATTACATAGCCGCTTCTTTTATGTTCTTCAACCATTAAAACCTTTAGTAAGAAATTGCATGCTTGTTTTCTTTAATAAAGAATTCAGACTTCAAAAACTCTTAGAAGAAATTATCGTTTAGTTCATTCAAAGTATTATTTCCTTAAAATGAGTTAAAGATATAGCTCAATGTATAGGTCAATGTGAATTATACGGCAGGAGTAATTTGTTTTTTTTTTTATTATTATTATTATTTGTTTATCTAGATATATATTTTTTGCTTCGCGAAATCTTTTACTTCATAAAAACGCATGTTAAAAATATTTATAAAAATGCTATATGGAAAATAAAGAATAGTTTAAGATTTTTTATTTTTTTGTGCATTGTTAAGCTTAGCTTTTTTAGAATTCGCTAGTACGCTATCTGTTAATTTAATTCAATTTATAATTTATATCTGTGCTCTTGTCTTCAAATATTTTCCTGGGGATGTGCCTAAATGTACGCTTCTTAGTACGAGGCATTGTGCTGGCAGCTTGTGTAGAGTATTGCATAGAGCCAACCTCTTGCTGTGGCACATTAAATTGTTGTCTTGTTTTATTGTTTATACATATTGGAATGCCTAATCAAAATTCAAGAGCCGTTAACTGTCCTTTTTTTCCTTTTCAGCCGTTATTCTGTTTTATTCACGGGTTCTGCGCGTGTGCTTTATTTTTGGTTTTCTTTTTATTTTCGCTCTACATAATAATCGTACCCCATGCAAATGTTGTGTAAATGATCTACTGAACTGAAGCCTTATTGCAACTAGACATGCACCAGGCACCAGCTCTAAATCGCAAGGAGCTTTAATCCCATGCGAAACCTACTGAGGGAAACAGCAGAGAGCTAATCAAATCTGACAGAATATACCATAAACATATAGTGTGAACTAGAAGTTAGCCTAGAATTTAGCTAGTAAATGTCAGGTTTTATTGAATCAGATTTTTGTATTGTGGAACCTACATAAATGCCTATTGCAGCCTCAGCTGTTGTTTTGTTTCCCAAAAGATTTTATTCCACTTCCGGTTCCGTAAGAAAATGAATACTAAAATTTGAAATGAATGAAACCGAACTGATACCAGTAAAAATAATTGAGTATACTGATAAATATTATCAGTAAACTGCTCTTTTTGATTATAATAAACCCTTTTTAACAATTGCCATGAATCAAGGATATGAAAAAGTGAAAGCATCTACAATAAATGCGAATATAACAAACAAGAAAATAAAAAGAGCACTTCGCATATCATAAACATTTTGTTTTTATGCAATAAAATACTTTACAAATAGAATATTCCTTCAAAGTACTTAAGTGTGCAATTAAAACTGCTCACAAACATATATGTACAAGAAAATGCCTAGTATTTAATTCAAAATTTTTATCAATTAACTGGAGGTAAGTTTTTGTCAATCTATAGTTTTAAATTTTTATATAGTGTATACAAATTTCATAATATTAATAGAATTATGACTGAGTAATAAGTTAATCTGTGCCAATAGCTCCAATTTTGATAACCGAAAAATTTTAATCTATATGCATAGTTAATTTGAACTTTAAAAGTATTTCAGTCAGAAAGTTAAAATTTGGATTTTTTCTAATATGCATAGAAGGTTCAAGACTTATACTAAAAACCTCTCAGCTTAAAACAATTGTATATCAAAGAAGACATGAGTTTTTCCAAAGAGAAGCTAAAAATAGCTATTCAAAATAATCTATACATCTATACAAGCAAGGAACTTATTTCTGAAGTAGATCCAGACAGCCATACCGTCAACTCACTGAATTTTACATAACGAGAATAATATGGAAATTTGAATTTGATTCATTCAAATTCGTTTATTCAATTGTCAATTCAGTTTGTTCATTAGTCGGAGGGAGAACTGAGTTGACGCAAGTATCCTCAATGTACTCAGACTATAAATATAATGTGAACATTTCGAAATGTGGAATGCCTTTGTTGCTCTTGTTATGTGTTGTTGTTGTTGTTGTTGTTGCAACTGGTCATGAAATTTAATTAAAACGCCTGCCTCAGTATTAAAGGGGGGGCTCAATTGCAGATATGGCATTAAAATGGCAAAATTGAGGACTGGGAGTTAAATGGAGGGCGGCCTTAGGGAACTTAGGGATTGGGTCCCGGACTGTGGGGGGCCATGGAAATCCTTTTGTATGTTCCTCGTGGCATTCGTTTTGTCATTAATTTAAAAATTTGTCACAACCCTTTTCAATGACAAAATCGTGAAATATGCAACATACAATCACATTCACAGAATTACATACCAAGAACACATGAAAACTTTGCGGTGATCACTGATTGAAGCAATTGCGGCCCCTTTGCCAGTAATAGACAACCAAGTAGCATTTTTAGGGGTTACTTCCGGAAGCGCACTAGAACGTTTTTGGGTTACAATTTTGAATTTATGGAAAGTTGGAATTTCTTTTTCAATTTTAACTTTTGATCTACAAATGTGTTAAAAAATGAAGTGAATTTATTTCTTAGTTTAAATTATTTCTTTTGAAGAGTCTTGCATTTTGCTATGACAAGAAAAAAGTATATTTCACAATATTCGATGCAATATTAGTTAAAAAAAAAAAATTTTTTTTGAAACCGGACTCTGAAAAGTCCCACTGGGCACTCACACATATAGAAGTACGCATATAAATGCATTTGGCGGCAACATGAAAAAGGATGTGTCCTTACGACATTGACACATTGCATGGGAGTAACTACTCGCCGAGTAACTCATGTTACTTGCCACACTGCACCTAGTCCGGCATCCCCCCAAAGCCTCCCTGGAACCACTATAAAAGCAACCCTTAGAAACAACGCTTTTGTCTTCGTCTCGTAGAATGCGATTCAACTATTTGTGGCCTTTGCCTTATTAATACAAATCAACACGACATTGAAGCTCATAACACTACATATCAGTAGTGTTATTGGAATATACACAGCGGGGAATACTTCAAATACTTAAAGTCCTGTTCTTCATTTTTTTTAACTTTTTATATTCAATGAATTATGGGTTTTATTTGGATCCAATTTTTTTTGAAAATACACGTGTTTTATATTTTTTGGAAAATAGGTGAAAGGGGCAAATTCTAATTCTTACTCGATAGACTTCAAATAAAATTTGATGGGTTAATATTACTTCCTGTTTGGAAAATACGCACAATAGTTAGAAAATGGTGATCACTGAAAGTCAAGTCTCTAAAGTTACAATATGGGCATGAAAGTGTTGAAAATTTGTTTATTTTTTTATTGTTTTCAGAGGAGTTCACGAATAATTATTAAGCAAACTATTCACAGACTTTGTTAAGTCCATCTACCGAGACTTCAAATATAAATATAATAGTTGATATTACGGACGGAAAATATAATCCCACATATTAAAAGGTGTACCTCTCATTTGACTCGGACAACGCCAGGCAAATATAATACAATAATTAAAAATAATACTATTACAAAATATTCAATAAGTACATTGTTTTAAGCAAAGTCTCGGGCTTGAAACGAATTTTTGAATGTTCGTAAATTTTCATCCAATTTTAAGTTACCCATATATTCCGTTGCAACAAATATATGTACATATATACTATTTTAATTATTTATTATTATTATTATTAATATTATCTTATACAAAATTTAAAATTTAATCTGTTCCTCAAATTTGTATTGTGTGTGCAATGCGTGACCTTTAACCAAATGAAGAATGCAATAGCGCTTACCAGCCTTTCCTTCCAGCCACTTTCCCCTTGTGTCTTGGCACTTGCTGGAAACTTGGAACTCAGAAACTAGCTCAGACAAGCCTAGGAGCTAACCGTATCAAAGGTCATTCATATTGCCACTTGGTCAAGTATTCATTTCCCAATAGAATTGTGTCATTTGTAATTCCCTGGGGTTAAGCCAGTCGTTTCAGCTGGGTGAGGCTTATTTGCTTCATTTTGTGGTACGCTGGGAAATCTAAATAAAGAAGTTGCATCCACTCCTTTCAGTTCTGTTTATTGCATTGCTTGTCCTTTGTGCAATGTTTCCTTGCCTATGAAGTGATTCAACTAGGAAATAGTACGCCCTCTTAGAAGTATGGGCAAGTCGATAACATCAGCAACTTTCGTTTATAATTTTTTAATTCATTTTACAGAAATATTTACATATTACATACTTTCGGTTCAGCATTCAATTGAAACGGTGCTATTTTCTATACTCTTTAATATAAATACCATTCTGATAGTAGACGTTAATTTTTTCACTGAATTTCATTCGAAATTCGACTCAAATGTTTTAATTTTTATGCAAAATAAAAAAAAAACACACACTGCCTTACTGAATAAAATTTATGGTATAAGAATAAAATTAATATTGAATTAAAAATTAAAAGTCGAAAAATGGCCCTCCGCCACAATTACAGATGAAGAAGATATTGATGACGAAATTCCGATCATCACTGTACAGAACAGATAGACTATGCAACATAACGATGCATAAATTACTAAATCATTCAACACAGTTCTTTGAAAAAGATTTTTAGCATATTAATATTGACAGGATAGAGTAAGTTGCTACAAATAAAAAACTTTTGATCACTTGGATCATGAATCGTGCAGCAGTCTATGTAGCGTGCAATTTTTCGAAAGATCAAACAATATCTCTACTTCGCAGCTAATAAAATAAACTAATAAGCAAAAAGAATAAGTACATCTCTTTCATTTAATAAACAAAAGATTTTTACAACTTGAAGTTTTTGAAGAATATCTATCGATCGACTGCTTCTGTATTTTGTTCGCCATGGCTGCAAAAAGTAAACGAGCCCCAGTAAGAAAAGGCTATCTGCTTTATAACCATTTGAAACCTGGAGAAACAAATATTTTTTACATACAATTTTAAACTGACTGCTAAATATATATATATATATATATATATATATATGTAGCCAAACAGCAATATATAGTTGTTCGATCCGGGAGGTTCCAACTTATGTGCTGCCTGCAGCAGAAAAAAAAGACTCCATGTCATATTTCATTTACCTAGCTCAAAAGCTGAGAGACTAGTGTGCATATAAACATATGGACAGATGTGGCTATATCAACTTAAGACTACGTACATGACAGCTTTGAGTGGCTATGCTTTTCAAATAATATCGAACGGAGGAGCTACAGATCATTAAGAAATAATATACAAAAAATTTGCACTGCCTTACTACCAACCCATTAGATATTAGCAAAATATCTTCCAACATATCATGATTGAAGATATGATTAACATTTCTTCTTTATAGAAATGTAGCTAGTATCACCGCCGTTACCCGGAAAGCTTAACATTTGAAGTAAATATTGAAATGTTGGATTACATTTTCCGTTTGTGGATCAAAATTTGTTGGGAAAACCAATTGAGGCAATTCGAAACAATGACAAATCTACAGATTTTCAACAATTTTCTGTCTGTGATCTAAATAACTTTTAGGCTATATTTACTCGAAAAATGTAAACTCTTCTCAATTCTTTGCTCGTTATATTTGCAGTCTCGGAGTAGGAATTTAAAAGTCTGCAAACAGTTTTCTTAATATTTGTATGTGAACATCTCTGAAAATAATATTAATGATAATGTTATCAACAGCTTTACGCCTTTTTTTTAATAAAATTTAATTTAATTTAAATTTAATGTTAAGCTTAAATTGAAGTCAATCGGTCAAAAATTCTACTTTTCTTAATACAACATTTGAACCGCCATTTCCCCATATAGGAAGTCGATTTTCAAAAAAAAAAACGGGAAACAAATATAAATTTGATTAAAGCTCCGAAACTGATTTTTAGTACAGCTTAAATTTTAAAGTAGATCTCTGAAACTGAATCTAAACTCGATCGGATGGGAAACGAAAAAGTGTCATATATCTGTTTGTCCTCATTTTCCCCCACTTTGAGGAATTTTATAAAATCCCTTTTTAGTGGAATCTTTTAGTATCTTGTGTCCAATTTTCATCTTCATATGTCTTACCGTTTGTGCTGTGCGATGGTGAATCATGCATAGAGATATTTTATTTTAACAATTTGAGCGATGCTGAAAGAATGCTACTCTGTTTTTTTAATTGACAACATTCTAAATAAAGGACATCATTCAGCAACATTTAACATGACAACATGTTTGGCAACCACCAAGACTGATGTTTCAGGTGTGTGTCTGTGTGTTTATTGTGAGTGTGGCAGGTGTGTTTGTTTAGTGAGAGATACTTGCTCAGCATCCGGTTGTCCTGTTTATTTCATTTCAGATAAATGTCCAGACGACAGTTAATTTCCTATTTGATATTTGCTGTTAATCTAATAAACTTGCACGTTAAATAAATGAACAGAGAGGACTAGCATTGCGATCAAATGAATTGAAAACCAAAGCAAAAAAGTCTTTTTCAGACATTTGAGTCCACCCAAATGCACAAACACACATCAGAGGCGTCTATTTAGCGTTTTTCGAACAGGTTGCTGTTCTCCGTTTACGTTTATAAACATGGCATAAAGTTGTCACTCATTGTTCGAAGTAACTATAAACCTTACTCCATTTTCACTTCCGAAATAAAAAAATTTAAACATTTAATAACTTCAAATTAGCTGATTTGGTGTTACAGATAATTATAAATTAGAGCAGAACTTTTAATTCTGGGGAGTATCTTACTTGAAAAGAATTCAGCACACGATTTAAATTTAGAAACAACAAGTATCAACTAAGTTTAAGGTTATTTTAAGTAAGACATATTGTTTAATATCAAAATTCGAAATCAAAAATCTGTAGAAATCTGTAAATCTGTCAACACTGTTTTTGATAAATAAACTCAGTCTCGAGCATTCAGACCAACATCGTTTCTCAGGCTTAACCTATAAATTAATCTTACTTATCCTAGAAACTTATATGCCGTCATGAAAAGAGGGAGTGTAAGGGATAGCGGCTGAGAGCTACAGTAGCTAACAGAAGTAACTCCCTTGTAATCCTTTTGCCACAGTTCATGACTTTGCACCTTTGTATTGCACCTTCAATAAGTAGAAAAGACGCCAGACCGAAAACTTAGACCCCAGAAAGAAAAAAAATATTACTGTCTGCTTATAAATTCCTTTTTCATAAGGAAAGTGGGAGGCGCATGAAATAGAGTATAGAGGACAGAGTATAGGAATTAGCAGAGAGGCTATTTCAGTTGGTATCCTGCGCATTTAATAACGCTATACAAATTGTTTATCTGCTGGTCTTTTAATAACATTTTTCATTTTTGACTTTGACAAGAGATTAAAATGGTTTGGAACAAAGAAACCGATACTGAAACCGAACAGTGAGCTTGAACCGATAACTGAACCTATTCGCCGCACAGTTACACGGCAATTAAATAACAGCAGCTGAGAAACCACCGAGGAATAGGAAAAGAAACAAGAGCAACAACACTGACAAAAAAATAGTAAACTAATTTTCAAGGTTACAAGCTTTTACAATTATGATAAAGTCTGAAATTATATTGATTAATCGAGACATAATGCTATATTATTATTATCGTAATATATAATTAATAATTCAAATCATGCAAGTTTTAGCTATAAACATTTTTAAAATTTTCAATTTGTATTTCAACTTTCAGTTTTTCGTAGTGTAAAGGTTGTAATGTTTTGTTTGCGTACCTGGCTAGCTGGTGATAACAATAATCCTCGACAAGCCATAAACATCTTAACGTCGTGTAGTTTGCAACGTACTAGACACAGAGACAGACAGGGAAAAATGTACGACAGGGCTATCTATGGTTGAATTTTCAGGGCGGAGGCAGGAAGGTAGACTCAAAAGTCGATTTGAATGTTTGTCGGGTTTGCTTTTCACTTCTGTCATTCGCTTTTCTTTATTTTTTTTTCTCAGTTTTCATTTTCATTGGTCTGAACTCGGATGAGTTTTCCGGTCGCGTTTTTTAAGCCTGCCCTTGATGCTAACCTGCATAAACAGCTAATTCGTTTATTATTTTTATTGTTCCGTTGACATTATTCACGTAAGCTACTTGTCAGCTTTTCACGTTGCTTGGAGTCCTGAGCTCTGAGTTCTTCTTTCCCTCCATCTGCAGGCTGCTTTATAATATTCATTTTCATTTTATTTGCCCATTTACAAGTTGCAATCCTTATGCTGTAGATTCTCTCTGACACAGTCAGACCTTTATCCTTTCAGCATTCTCCCAGACCCAAGACTCCCATCACCCCATCCATATCGCTATCCCTTTTTCTTTATGCTTTGGAACCACTGAACTGTATTCACAATGGTTCGCTGGTCTTTTTCTTCGGGTTGGGGGCCATAAGAGTTGAATCCTGAGTGTTGACTGTCGTTTTATGCCTTTATTTGGCACTTGATGGCGACTGCTTTTGGGTTCTTGGATGGGTTTATTGCTGGATTGGATATTAATAGACTGAGTTATTGATACAGCTCATTAAAAACGAGACCGTAGCTGCTTAGGTTTGTGTAACAGCACGACTTAATTAGAAACAAGCAAATAATTACATAATCTGTTTATAAACTCATACTTTGACTCGAGTAACACCCAAATATTTTATACAAACAAAATATAATTTAACACTTTACAAAATGCAATTTCTCATTTAACAAAAGAAGATGCTTAAATAAAAAAAAATTTTACAAAATTCTTATAAGCTTCAAATTATATAAGCATATATTAGTTATTGTAGCTCTGGTAAATTTAATATTTTTATTTTTATTTATTAAAAGCACATTTAATGTGCAGTTGCTATTGTTTTAAATATACATATACATAAATTCGTTTGCCAGATTGGTTGACTGATTCCTTCATTAACGCACAGCCAGAACGGTAATACATTAAAAATAACATTTGGTCACAAAATTTATGTTATGAATGTTTATGCTATGATAAATAAGGAAAGTCTAATATTTACACATTTTTTTGTAAGCTCAGTTCCAGAGGTAAACATTAAGATTTAAGCTATACGATTTTCGAATTTTTTTTTTGATAATTTGCCCCCAAGTATAAATAATTATTGCTGTTCTATAGGACTTCAAATTCCAGTTTAGAGATTTACATTAAAATCTAATATGCCCGTGCTTCATATTTTTTGTGGATCCGCACACAGCGTAAGATGAAATCATAAAATAAGCTAGAAACTGTTAATCTACATTTTTTATGCTATTGGTCACAACATTTTTTTTTAGAGGTGTTCACAAATAATTATAATAGTATGTCTTCTATAAAAATATATTTCAAAAATTCAACCTCAAGACTGAAAAAGGGACTAAAAAACTGTATAGCTCACTTTTCTTGGTTTTCATGCTATTAACATAAGCTTATTTTGAACACTAGCGGGAAATGGGTATATATTATACTTGACAACTCTTCTCATTTTGATGTGATAGATCAGAACGTCTTTTTTAATATTGACTTACCTTGCTTTAAGCCACAATAAGCTGAGAAAAGTATTAATAATGGAGGTACAAAATATTCATTGAACTTAATCAAAGTGTTTAAAGATAAATTATATAAATAAAACAAATACTCATAAAAACCCTGTTTACCGAAAAGAGCACATATCTTAAGAAAACCGAATATAATTTATTTTTAGGATTTATGGCATACTAAATCATTATAAATAAACACGAAAGAGTTAAATTTGAAATTAAAGTGCGTTTCTATGTTTCTCAAAGATTTTTATTTTACTCTTAGTTTAGATAAGATCTTTAAAATATTACTGATGTTATATAAAGAAATGTATGTCTCCAAACACTTAAGAAACACAGTTAAGTCCATCTTTAGTTCCCAAAGCGGCAAAAATAAAAAAGAAGCAAGTGGATTACAACAGAGAGTCAAGTGGACAGGGTGAAGACAGTTATCGACGGGAATAGTTATCCATGGAGAACTCAAACCCAGTCCCAAACCCAAAGTTAAACCAGAATCGAATTTAGAAACAATCGACAGTCGCTAAAATGTCAAATATGTCCGGCGAGCACTACGACTAAGCTCGCTAAAGCACTCCAATTAGAGGAACGCTGCCGTGTGGGCGGCAGTATGACAGAAAAAAACAGAAAAAAGTCCTTAGGTCCTAGGGTTGTTAATGGAGTCGACTAGAGTTGGGGTTGGGCAAAGGCAGTGCAACTAAAAATATGACATGGCTGAATGTTATATAGACTCAAAAAACGCAGAAATAGTGCTGAAGATTTTGGCATTTTTCCGTCAAATCTATTGTTCTGGTATTAATTTTAAATATGAATTGTTTTGTTGTTTTGATGCCCTAAGTAGAAAAAAAAAAGATACATTAGGTAATTTTGGAAATTTTTTTTACAATTACTACTTATGAAATATTATTTCAAACTAGTAAGGATAGGTTATCTTTTGCGTGCTGAATATTACATACCCTAGCAGAGCTATATGATATAGTAATCCGATCGTATTGATTTTGGGTGTGCGTTTAGAAATCTTTTTTTCCCGCATAACTTGTAAGCTTAATTAGGATATGTTGAAAATCAAAAAAGTTTTCCATACAACTTTTGAACCGATTGTTCCTAGGAGACCTATATGATATAGTTGTCCGATCCGACCGCTGCTGCCTGCAGCAAAAAGAAGACTCCATACCAAATTTCAATCCCCTAGCTCAAAAACTGACGGACTAGTTTGCATATAAACATGCGGACAGACGGTCAGACGTACATGGCTATATCAACTCGTCTCGTCGTCCTGATCAATAATAAATAAAATTTATTAGGTCGGAGATGGTTCTTTCAATATATTATACATTTCGTGAAAAAGTTAGAGAGATTCCTCTGCAAGGGTATAAAAAATAACTAGGAGTTCCTAGAACACATTAGTTTTACAGCCCCATTATCATGAAATGGTATTACAAATTTATGAAAACTAGAGAGCTTAAAAGAAACTTGGAAACATGAAAGTATTTCAATACCAAAATTGACTATGAATTTAATTATATTTAAAATAGAGCAATCTATTGAGTGATTTAATTTTGACAGTACACCTCTTCAATCAAACGCGTTGCCATATTTTCTAAACTTTTAAAAAACTCATCATCATTTAATGGTAAATAAAATGAAAATGTAAAAATATGACCATAGTAAAATATCGACCACTATTTTAAGCCAAAATAAGCTTAACTTCTTCAATTTTATAAGCTTAAAAACATTAACTTTGCACATAAATAAAAAAAAATACTAATTTAGCTCTTTTTCAACAAACTCCAATCACCAAAACACTAGCTTGTTTTGCTGAACAAATGTTGACAGCACTGCAGAAAACAGTAGAGCGTTCATGCATATTGTGTGTGTGTGTGTGTTAGGCTTCAAGTGTGACAATTGCGCCGCTGGGTACGAGTATGACTGCTCATTTACACTTTTGCACATATCCAGAGTCCTTCGTGCTTAGTTCTATTCCAAGTCCCCGATTCTCGCCGTGCACTTCTCTGCAAGCAATCCTCAGTGCTGAGTCCAGTGTTCAAAATGTGTCGCATCAGCAAAAACGATAACGACGTGGACGTTGACGTCGACTTTGATGGGACTGCCAGAGGGAGTATAGAGAGATGTAGTTAAGTATTCCTTTGGTCTATTATATTTATATATGTATGTTCCTAGGTGTATGTGTGTGTGCGTGAGGTTAAATAAATACCGTTAGCAAACGCAGTTGAGCAACTTTTGCTGACCCTAGAATAATGGACCAAAAAGCTAGAATAGTCAAAGGCGTGCCAACCCCAAGTCTAGAGTAGCTTACGGGGGTAACAGCTTAAAAATATACTAGAATATTTTTTTTTTTTGATATAATAATTATATCCTTTGCAAGAGTGATATTGCTTCATTAAAAAAAAAAGAACATGGCTTACGAGAACTATAAACGTGTCTTTTATTTTATTTTGGATCGCTTACTAAACCATCAAAATAAATAAAACCTTTAAAACCCTTCTTTAAAATTTTAAGCCTAAATCAAAAGCCTTGAATTATTAAATTTATTCAAATAAAGGAAAAAAATTTGTTAATTTATTTTAAAACCGCTTTATATTTCCAATTATTATTTACATTTAATATTAAACTCGTATTGATTGAATTATAATATTCGACTTTAAAATTTACGTCTCAACATTTTTAAAACTTACAATGCGTTTTATTGATGTCACAGGTTTCACAAGTTACTCAGATATAAATAAAAATAATAGTATCTCTACATTTGATATAAGAGGCACTCAGAAATTGATTTTAAAACAAAAATTAATTTAGCTATTATATTAATTTGTTGTTCCGTTTTGCAATTAATGTCAATTTAAGAACTATTCTAATCGGTCCTGAAAAGTTACCAAATAATTAAAATTTTGAAAAGAAAACTCGCAGCTCATAGCTTTTGTATACAATTTTCGAAATATTTGCATTATTATGTATCACAATAATATATTCGTTTTGCCCATGTCTTGAAAAAATTTCTGTTAGATTACTTGACCTATAATATAATGTATAATTCAGAAATAATAAATACATGTTTGGTTTTTTCCGTATATTACTATTATTTTATGTGATTCTCAAATTTTGCAGCTATTGAATTTCAAAAGGTCGTGTATTTTAGCTTAACTACAGGAATTTCGGAATTTCGTATAAAAACCATAATAAAAATGCAATAAAATATTCAACATTCATGTGTGTCGGGAGGTATCTATCCCATCATGAACCCCTCCAGCACACAACACTGTGTTGGTGTAATATGGTTTAGTAGCACGTTTCACTATTCGATGGTCAGGAGTCATTTACCGGAACACCCTGTGCTGTGTGTGTGTGTATAACTTAATTTTGTTTCAAGCAAAGATTCCCCTGCATTCCCAAGTGTCCCATTTCAAATGTCAGCAACAATAAACAAACGCACACATACCACTCTATAATGTGTATTTTCTTTGTGTATTTGGCATTTTTCCTCAGGAATTGATTTACTTTAGGTTAAACCACAAAAAAAAACATAAGATAGCAACGGCTTCAGAATCGAAGTCTTTGCCAGTTTTATTACTGAGCTAAAAATTTTTTAATTTAATTTCAATTCAATTAATTTGGTGAGCCCCATTCATTTATTTATTTATTTTATTTTTATTTAAAATATATTTTTACAACTTTAATGAGTGTCGACTGTAAGCAAAAAAATAAAAATAAATTGAGCCTATTCAATAATTTTTTACAAAATTAATAAAAATCTAAAATTAATATTTATATTTAATATTTAATAATAATAATATTTATATTTAATAAAATAATGTTTTAAATTGAATATACCAAAAATAAGACAATGAATTAAATGAAAAATTCAAGTCTCATATATTTTTCTTAAACTGTAATATAATTTCTTAGTTAATATTATCACGATTGTTGTGAAAGCGCTGCAACCCACAGAACAATAAATCTAAGCAATTTGCATCAGTAAAATTTTGGAAGAAGTCTAACAGTTACTGTTCTTATAGTGATGCTTAAAAATAGTAAATATTGCCGACGTTTTTACGAATTATTAATACTAAACAAACCGAGTAATTTTTTTTTTCTGCAACACCTCTTGTAAATAATACAAATATTTATATTAGGCTTTTTGTTTATGTCCGACCGGACCCAGAAGACTCGCAACTAGTCTTGATTTTACAAATGCAAATAATTTGCGGTGTTTTCATAGTAAATGTACTGTTGTCACAGTTATTCGATAAAAAATTCAATGTAGTACGATTTACGTCTAAGTTACAATTTAAACAGTTGATTAACTGTGATAATAATTGTTCACTACAATAACAGAATACATTCGAACATATGTTATAATAATTCCTACTGTGATGAATTTACTATAACTAGTAATATTTGCAACAATAAAATAAATGTTCCAAAATACTAAACTAAAACTACTGTTAGCATATTTGGATTTACTTATAATAATATACTATATATTTATAAATACAGCGATCGCTCAAAAATGAAAACCACTTATAAATGAATTTTACAGTAAGAACAGATTTCCCTAATCAAAAAGGACATGTATTCTAATGTATTTTATTTTAATTTCATCTTCATATTAAAGCTAAGAGTATTGTATTGTAGTTTCAACAAACTTATGACAGATGCATTTTATAATAAGATTCACATACAAAATTAATCAAGAAGCAAAATAATGCTTATTCTTTTTTTTATTATGAATAGATAAATTGAATTCAAAATTTAAAATAAAACTCTTTTTGTTTTAACCAACTCGAGGTCCACGGTGTTTTTGAAAAAAACAAAATTTTATCCGTCTTCAAGGCAAAATTTGTCTTACACGTCTGCTCTTGTTAACGTGGAGTTATAAACTTTAATTATAGAACAGTTTATTACGCTACTTCAGGAATTCCTAGCCGGTTCGCGAACCAGTTTTAAGCCTCATCTGAAGTTTTTGGTAGTTAATATAATACCATGTAAATCTAACATTTTTAATATTTTGGTAATTTTATCAATCCACCCATTCCATAAGAAGTCTTGGTAATTTTGAATTTTAACTCTGAATACGTCGACAGCTTATGCCTATTATGCATAGAGAAATATATATATTCATAAATATCGTTCTTGACAATTTTACTGCTAATTTTACAGTAAATTGCCCACAGAAATAGTAACAGCTATAAAATAAAAAGTTTGATATGTTTTTTGATATTGCAGTTAAAAACTATTTATTCTGTAAATCACCTATTAAAATTATAACTCAAATGTAAATCGTTGTACATTCTTATTTGACTAACAAATAACCATTATAATATTAATATTATATTATTATTAAAGCAAATACCATTATAAGCCAACCAATAAAATTTAAAAGTTACTGCAATCACAGTAAATGTCGTGCAAGAATTGTTACAATGCACTTGTATAAACCATAAGCTCACTGTCAATCTTCAAGGTTCGAGTAAACAAAAGATAGTTGGATTGTTGTAAGTATTGGAAATTACTATAAAGGTTTGTTAAATTTACTATTTTTTTCTGGGTTAGAGAGATGTGAACGACGATTGTGGTTACTGTAGCAAACAGTAGCTGTAATTACTTTTCAAAAATGTTCGAGGTTTGAGGAATTTGAACCGATTTTGCTTAGACTTACAGCCAAATTTGTTTGTGAATTTGCTTAATCAGTTCAAATTTAAAAAAAAAGAAAATGTTTTGAAACTAGGTTAAAACAGCCAGACGTAAATGGTTACTTTAGTCATCAAGGAGTTTTTATATATTTTCTCGGTATTCGGTATCTTAAATTTGTTGTAAATTAAAATTGTTTTTGTAAGAGTTAATTTTGTAATAAACTCATTATATTCTTTAGGTACGTAAAAAAAAAAAAAAAAAAAAAATGTTTTCCAATTTTCAGGTAAAGTAGCATTTTTTATATAATGATGAACGGCAAGCAAGCTACATTGAAATTTATAACTATTAATGTGTGCCTAGCAGATCTCGATCGAGCTATAAGAAGTGTGTCATGGGAATTGTACAAAGACGATGATTATGGTGAGAAAGGGGGAATGTGAAGACGAAGGGACGTTGAATGCCGGCGAAAGATAGAACACGTATCTAATAAAATAGTTGGCACGCATTCCATTTTTTGTCCCTCATGCCTTGTGCTTTTCCCTTTGCCTGTCACAGCTGGCAAATCTAATCTTCAATCTGGGCTATATACAAGCGCAAATATTTGGCCAAGTTAGCAGCCCCGTTCAGCTGAGTTTTGTGAGCTCATTAAGTTTCTCCATGTTAATATGTGAACGAGGAACTGTGCAGTTGCAACAAGCGACTTGCTACATGCAACACGTAGGTGCTATTCGAACTCAAATGCAAAGTGAAATCCAAACGACAAGCAGCATATGCACTTCCTGTCCATTTCCTGTTTAGAAGCACCCTTTCCAATGTCACTCACATCGCATCACACAGTGGTTAAATTGACTGCAAAATAGCGCTGTGATTCAGAAAATGGTTGAAATAAACTCGCACCGTGAAGTGAAACACAGAAAATTTGATGCCGATACTAGAGTATCGTGCCTTAATAATTTTTCAGTTTGAAAATACTCATACACACAGTTTTCTTGTTCGAGGAGGGATCTTCGTATTTTTACTTATTTCAATAAACTAAACTTATCTATAAATTCAAAGAATCTGGTTTCAGAGCTGGAAGCGGAACCAACACAGTTTGAAAATCAAAAGACCGACTTTGTTTTCGTAACCTCGAAAAAATATTTTTCAATTGATTCACAGTTTCTGTCTCAATTTGCCCACTGTACTCTGTTATTCTCCTGTTCGTCTTTGCAAATTTATTACGTGCAAATGTAAATAGTGGCACGTGACAATCGCTTTTCAGCGTTAAGGTTTTCAAGAAAGGGGAAATGTGTTTTTCCAACAATAACACTTTTTTGTTGGTTATTCGATCGAGTTCAAATTCATTTGCTACTTTAAAATTTGAAGTGCAATTTTTTCCCATTTTTATACTATGTATTGATCGAGCTATCTCCGACCCATAAAGTATATATATTATTGATCAGGACGAGGAGTTGAGGTGATATAGCCATGTCCGTCTTGACCTAGATGAATGAAATTCGGTATTAAGCGTTCGTTTTGCTGCAGGCAGCACATATATCGAAACCGGCCAAATCTTTATTATATTATATTTATTAAATTATATATAAAAGTACAATTTTTAAACGTATACCAAAAATCATTAAGATCGATTTGCTATATCATATTGCTCCCATAGGATCGGATTATTATAATCTGATTGCCCGGCAAGAGTTTGTAATCTTCGGCTCGGCGAAGATAGCCTTTTCTTATTATTTTTCTTTTATTTTTGCAATAAATTGTCAAGTTCGAATATTTTTATGATTTTATTCAAAGTTCATCTTACTTTTTCCTAACTTGCTAATAATCGTAAAGAAGTACGCAACACACCAATTATATCGACAAATTATTTAGGCGTTATCTACTGAGACCGCCGGAAGAAGGGCTAAAAGCTATAAATCTTGCTTTTTGCATTTTTTTAAAAATTTTTTCTGATTCTTAATGAAAGACCAAGAAAATAATTATTTTTATACACTTGCCAAGTCATGAAATGTGTAATGGATTGAAGGAATCATCGCCGACCACATAAATTGTATTTGTTATTGATCAGGAAGACGAGCCGAGCTTATATATTATCTCGACGTGCCGAAGATATACTTTCTTTACAAGTTTTTTTTTTATTATAAATAACCTAAAGTAAGCTTAATTATTCGCAATGAAATCATAACTAAGTAATCCCTGCATTCATTTGGGTAAAATATCATAGCAAATTATAGGCAATATGTTATTACCAATACATTTTATTACAATACATAAGCGGCCAATGGAGACCGATTTTGCAAATTCCTCTTATATGTATAATCCAGTATATCAAAATTCGACTTCTTAGGTTGACTTTCCAGGGCAATATCGGGTAATACCGGGTAGTCTCTATATAAAAAGCTCATTTTCCTGACTGAATAGAAAATCTATTTCCGTTGTTGTGCTTTGGGGATCAAATGTTGTATGTTAAAAGTCAAACTTTTACTCCATTAACTACAAGCTCTGTTTCAAAGGATTAAATTAAAATAACGTGTTTTACAGATTTTGAAAATCCGGCCCAAAGTCATAAAATGGGGAGTCAAATGTGTGGGGAAAAGTCTTGTTCTTAACCGATTGACTTTAAACTTAATTTCAGAACTGCAGATTAAAACCTAGAAAGTAGGTTTTTATATTTTTTTGAAAACTGCCCCCAAGTCGAAAAATTTTGGATCACAGATAAATGGGGCTAATTCTAACTTTTGTGCCATTGATCTTATACTCAGATTCAGAGCTCAAAATTAACATTAACATCAATCTGCCTTCGAAGTCGGGAAATGGGCGATTATATACACTTGCTAACTGGATTGTTCCTATGACAGCTATATGATATAGTAAAAAAAACTTGTGAATTTCATTAAGATGTCTTGAAAATCAAAAAGTGTTCCCCTTGACATCTTTTGAACCGATTGTTCCTATGGAAGCTCTATGATATAGTTGTCCGACCCGGCCGGTTCCGATATTTGACAAAAAGAAAGTTACATACCAAATTTCATTAACCTATCTCAAAAACAGTTAGACAGACTACTTTGCAAATAAACAGACGGACAGTGGGGTATAGCTATGTATAGCATCTCGTCTTGCATTACACATTTCGTGACAAAATATAATACACTTTCTAAGTGCATAAGAAAGGGAATAAAAGCTAAAATTAGTAATACTAACTTATAAGTATTAAAATTTTAAGTGAACGCTCCTTTTTATTCTTTTCTTTAGATTTATCTCAGGATAACAGGCATAACAGAGCGGCCATCATTATTACAGTGAAGCAATGTTAAAAGGAACTACATCAGTCTTATGATGATGGTGGCTCAACAAAACGGCGACCAAATCGCCAGCAGCAAAGTGAACAATGATAATTTAAATCTGCAGAATCTCAGTTGGATGTGGACCTATCGACAATTAAAGACCATTTGCCAGAGGCAGCCCAATCAATTTGTGCTCAGACGGAAACTGGCGAATTTTACATTTGTGGGTGTAGCTGCAAGGGGCGTTCGCTTTCAGCTGCTGGTGGTTCTATTGCTCTACAATTGCATTGGTAAGTAATAAAAAGCGAAGTGCTTGTGCAAAACCTTAATTGCTTGGTTAATTGATTTATCGATAAGCTTATCGATAGTCGATAGTTGTAATTGAAATCAGAGTGTTCTTATGTCAGATATGTAAGCCATATGGTTTGCCTCACACTATCGATACCTTAATATCAAACGACACGGAAATTAATATCGATTGCTAGCACTCGTTTTGCTTACTGCACATATTATTTGCCGATTTAATTTTGTATTGATGATTTGAAGATAAGCTTCAGTGTAAAAAGATTCTGACAAGCCGCCAAAAACAAAAAATATTCGTTAATTGTTCAATCAATGTTTTCTCTTCATGGCAATTAACCATTGAAATGAAGATATTTCCGTTTCAAACAAAATCTCCTCAGTGGGCGCGTTCGAGCCGGACTTTGTCATACCCCTGGAGAATGTGACCGTTGCTCAGGGTCGGGATGCTACCTTTACCTGTGTGGTAAACAATTTGGGTGGTCATCGGGTGAGTGGTGACGGTGCGTCAACCCCAGCCAAGGTATGTATCGGTTTTTAAACGCAGCGTTTTAATTTATGAAATTTTTTGAGCACACCTATTTTTCCTTTCAGTTCCATTTAATTCCATCGTTTATTGTTTCAGTTTTGATTTCGATTATAGTTTTGATTACTTTCCGTTCTGAACAGTTTCTAATTTGTGCACCATTTTAAGTATTTTCGAAACAAATAATAAAACCACAACTGCACAATAATCACAATTATGTACCTTTTAAGCGCACCTATATTATATAAGTATATAGTAAAAATATATGTTTAATAGCACTCTGCATATTTAACGCACCAATGCACTAGAATAATTACAATATTCATCATCAAGAATAGCAACAACAAAAATGAAATAAAAGCAGATAAAAACAAACAAAAAATTAAATAACGACAAATTTAATAAAAATGAATTTATTTGAACTTGGACTTATTTTCCAACATTTTAGCCTTTAGTCACAAATATAATGAGAATATAATGAAATACTATAAGTTTTTTTCTTTCCTATTTACTTACAGATAGGCATATCAGCTTTATTCAAAATCAGTTCTTGTAATCAATATTTTATAAAAATATTTATATTTTTATATTTTTTTAAATATCGAAAACCGCAAACCTTTCTATTCTGTCTATATAACAATCAACAAAACTATTCAGGAAACGTTTTCTATTGTGCATTTTTCTGGTAAAATATAGTATTGTTACTTATCACATATAATTTATGACACTGCCCAAATTAAAGACGAACATCATTAACTTAGGAATAAACAAAATGAGAGGCACAGATTGAATGGGATATTTAAAAAAGTATTGCATAAAGTGATAATAAAAACCGCATTTACTACAAACATAACTACAAAAAATTCCAGCGATTATTGCTAAAAACAATAACAACACTACTAGAAAATAAAAAATTAAGATAACAATAGATAGGCTGCATAACAACAAAAACAAAAAAAAAAAAAAAACTCAAAAAAAGTAGAATCACCAACAATGAAAAGTATTTGTATTATATTCAAATAAAATTGATCCTTGTAATCCTTTAAGCGCGAGAGCGCCAATCAATCATTGTGCATGCATTGTGATTCCAACTAAAATTTGGTGTACTACGCTTTGAAATAAAAACCAAATTTACTGCCTGGAAGTTTCACAGTTGCATTTTTCAATAACAATTTACATTGATACTCAAAAGTTTGCAATTGCTTTAGTTCTGGTAAAATAAAATTAAGCAACAAATTTGCTATGTAATAAAAAAATGTATTGAATGAAATATATCAAGTGCAAAGATTCCGCGAAATTTCGAAGCTAACTTGGACAGTGTCTAATAATAAGGAACAAGTTTTGTATTTCGCAATATATGCAGCAATTCCTGGCATACGCTGTTTGACCTGCACACAATTTAAGGAGCGATAAAACTGCTTTTAGGTTTACTCTCTTTCGCAAACTGCTTGGACAAAATGCTATTAATACCCAGCGTGAATGTACATGAAACGATTAAAAATCACATTCAAATATAACTGAAATTTACGTAGATTTTTTTATTTAATTTTTCTTTCCGTTGTTTCTTTTATTCTCTGTTCAATGAATACATTTGTTTACACATTTCCAACACTGTGTGCAAGAGTGTGTGTATTTGCATAACACGTCGCACGTCAAAGAGTGTTAATCAAGGAAATGGTATCATAAATAAAAACGCCATTTCATATAAATCCTCTGATGTTTCAATCAAACAAAAGCAATGCAACAATTAGAGGAGAGAGGTGGTCGGGATACGCAGAGAAGCAAAGGGCAAATAGCCGACACTCAATTTAATTTTATTTAAACAATAAATAAATAAATAAAATATTGTCCACATAATAAAAGAAATTGGCTACGTTATGCGCGAAAGCGAGTATATAAATAAATATAAATAAAACAAAAAAATCTTTAAATAATTCTGAATATATATATAGTACTCTAGTTCAATGACTTTGCAGCTACATAGTCGAACTTGCAAATAAATGAAAAAGAAATTGACACTGTTTTATGGATAGATTCACTTCAACATTTTTCTCTATATTATCCATATTTTTATGATGGCTTATTCATATGCAAAATATGTTATACTTTTCTCAATCAGTCTCAAGAGGAGGTATTTTTACTTAAAATGCGGTTTGATTTTTATTTAACTGTGCAATAAAAAACTGTGTTTCAAATTATCATGGATAATAGAGTTGGCAACTTTTAAAAAAACCTGAAAATTATGGGAAAAAAGATGATTTGGCAACAATGATAGAGAAGTTTGTTGAACTCGATCCACGCTATTAAACAATTTTTAAAATATTAAGAGTAAATCACTCACATATAAAAAATGTACTTCAATTATACATAAAGAAAAAATTAATATTTTATTTAAATACTTTTAAACAAACTTGTCTTTATGTAATAAGGAAATTTTGTTTCTTTTTGCTAAATGGTACATTAAAAAAGGATAAACAAAAAGTAAGAAAAACTATGAAACAAGCTCACACAATTGGTGTTACAAATTTTTGGTGAAATACAAGAAAACCGGACAAGCGGATTTCACATGATAATTGAATTTAGAATACGAATACTCTATAAATATAAAATACAAAAAATGTATGTATAATGCAAATATCTTTTACAGTGCACAAGAGTTTTTTTTGTTACAATTTTGTATAAAATAAAAATAATTGTTCATTCTTCCAGCAACTCAATGCTACAAACGAGTCGTATAATCGTAGCATTGTTTTCATTCGATTTTCGTTTTTTATTGTTTATTTTATTTTAAACATTTTTAAATTAATTTTTTGAAATTGAGTTTTATTTTCATTTATTTATTGTGAAACAGCAATAGAAACAGAAATATTAATAAAAATAAATTCAAGCGCACCGAGTTTAAACCGAAACAAACTTTGCACCATTTTCATTGTATGTGCATATGTATGTATGTACATATGCATTTACATATATATGAATATTTGTTTCTACTTTGTTATTATACGTGTATATATAATCCTGCAGTTCTGTTGTCCTTTAGCTATATTGACCTGTATTTAGTGCTACTGTATCCTTGCCTTATGACATTTGCTCGCTTTATTTGTATTTACATTTGGCATTTTTATATTTCTTTTTATTTTATTATTATTTATTATTTTTTTTTTATTATTGCTAGCTATTTTTTATTTGGAATTGGAATTTGTTGCCTCTTTGTCTATTTTCGAGTGGCTCGAGGAAAGGGTATTTTTTTTAACGGGTTAAGGAATGCTGCTTAACTCCCCAGTATTACTCAATAAATTTGCTTTATTAAGTAAATAAATAAAGTGACAGTCGCGCGACATCAAACCGTTCGCTGTGTGTATACACGTCCATTCTTGCTCACTCTTGTCTGTTCCTGTACTGCATCGCTATTTACTGGTTTATCGTTTTTTTGTTTTTTTTTTTTTTCATCGGCAAACAATGTGCTCGGCTGGCAAACAGGCAGTCAAAGAGGTAGAGACACTCAACAATCGCAGCTGCATTCGAATTCACTTTGTTTGCCTGTTTATTGAAGTGTCCTCAATCCTCAGAGCCATCATCTATCAGCCATCAGCCATCAGCCATCAACATTGCCATCGGAGATTTTTAACTTTGGTCACACTGAAAGCATCAAATGTATATGAAAGCCTCCTTTTTCATTTACCTCTATAATTCCCATGTGGAAAATTGGTTACAAAATTACTAAAACTTTCGCTTTTACTATGTTTTAAGAAAAAATAGCAAAAAAAAAATTGGATAAATTTGCATTAATGATCAAGACAATCACATTGTTGTAACTTCTTCTGTACGAATTTATTGCAAAGTGATAAATTAGGTGATATACAATAGATTGTTTTGTAAATCACTCGAAACAAACTTTTATTTCAAGTCAACAATGCATTCATTTGTCGTAAATGAAGTTGATTGTTTTAATTTAAAGTTGTGGTAATTCTGAAACTTAAATTAAAATTTTAAAAAGCTCCAAATTTTAAATTAACAACTAATTGATTTTAACATTATAATTAAACTTATTATTATTCTTATTACACACTACAGACTACATACAAACAAATTTAACAGATTTTACCACAATCATGGTTAGATCTGTTCCAACCCTCGAAATAGTAAATCTAACCAATTTCTACAGTCAAATTTTCATCAAAGCATTCAGTAAAAGTCCAAGCAAGATAGTTAATCTTATCAATATTGTCATTAAGTTGACAGTAATTATTAGTATTCAACAAAACGATTGAACAAGGACTACAATAATTAGTTTTATGAAGTATGAAAAATGTTTTATATTATTATCAAATAATATAAATATTAAAACCTCAGCGTTTTTTTCCTTGGCCGACTTCAATCCCAGGTCCTCTCATTCAGTTGCTTTGTAAAGAGCGCGATGCCTACACCACGATTCGCTGCACAACTGAAGACTTACAGTGAGCTTTGTAACAAATCTCATAATTTACAATATAATTTACACATAATTTACAATAAACTCAGGAGACGTGCTAGTTTTAAAAAATATTATCGTCTTCTATTTATTATCTTAATAAAGGTATGCAAAACTTTTTCTCAGTAAGGCTTTGCTAAACATTTTGTTTTTAATTATAAAGATTTAGTATTGCATGGTTGGCTAATTAAACCTTAGCGTAAGCTCCTGCATCCAAAACCCCAAAAACCCTGCACCATCTAACAGCCCAACTGTACATGTACTCGTATATGTTTATTCTTTGATGGATTTTCTTCAGTTGATTGAAAAGAGAAAAATTAAAAGCTAAATATGAAAATGTAGCACAAAACTTAACTAATTGTTTAATGTTTATTCTTCTTCTACCACAAAAAATAAAAACGAACGACACAAAAAACCCCCACAAAAACCCGAACAAATGACCAAACGTACTAAAAACCACAAAACCAATTCCACTAATTGTACTTGAAATATCCCGATTTTATATCCTTGAAAACAACAACAACAACAACAACGACAACTCGACATTAACAACAATACTAACACTAACTGCCTTCGAAAACTTGCAAAAACTTGCGGCATCAACAACAACTGGGATTTCGCCTTTTTGTCTGCAACAAAAATGAAAATGGCGTCAAATTGCGCTGACATCTGACGACGATGACGGCACCAAACTAACGCCGTCTGGACCGTTGTTGTCACTCCTCCCGCTGCCCCCTGCCTTTCCATCTCCTTCGCACCCCATTGTCAACGACACTGACACCAAACGACACCAACAAACGGCCAACTTTTGTATCGTTGCCACAACCCAATCCACCAAACAACCGTACCGCCCAAAAATGCAACCCACTCGAATGGCAACGCAATGTGGCGCCGCAACAAAACTTCTAACTAAATTCTAATACATCCGCAAATCGATTTCGATGGTTCTGTAACGTATACTAACACAAAAAAAAAAAACCATAATAAAAAACCATTAAAAAAACAAACGGAAATTACTGAATGCGCTCTTGATGACGTTAATGTAACAACAACAAAATGTGCTATTGACAATGACACTGACAATGTGCATATTGCTACCAATAAATGGTATTAACAATATAATATACTGTTGACTAAAAAAAAACTTTGCCCTAACTAAAACTCCATTAAATGCTCTCAAATCGTAATTTGAAAACATCTGGCAACACTTTGACGTACAACAACAATAACGCAACGCACTGAACAAATGCACGAATGAAACATAACGGACATAAATGAAATGAAACCTCATCTTCATCAACGCCAACACACAAAATGCTGCTGTCGTCAATTCAACAAACGACAACAAAATGCTGGGGGTATCTATTCGGGGTTTACGTACATGCCCACGTCCATCACTAGGTCGCTTGGATTAAGGCTGATGCTAAAGCAATTTTAGCCATACACGAGCATGTGATAACCAACAATGATCGATTATCGGTCACACACAACGACTACAACACATGGACTTTGAATATACGTAGTGTCAAAATGGAGGATGCTGGCAAATATATGTGCCAGGTTAATACCGATCCTATGAAGATGCAAGTAAGTAACTTCTCTTATCATTTAACTTTAATATTCTAGTCGTTTAGCGGTTCCCAAATAAAAGTATTGGCGATTTTAAAAAATGTTTAAAAACCTAGTTCCGCGTTCCAAAAGCACTACATGGCGAAAACTGAATATAAATATCCGCATCAGAAATTGTTATTGTGGATTGGAAGAAATAAAAATCTGTTATTTAGCTGAATGACTTCAGACTTTTACATTAAAATCTAAGCCAGTATGGAAAGGATATCTTCGGCATACTAGAAATTACTCTATACATATATACATACATATTATACATTTCTTGGCAAAGTTATAATACTCTTTGCAAGTGTATGCATTAATATGCGTTTCACATTTAGTGGAAAATTTAGGTGGGAAGTGTTAACTCCAACATTACAGAGCCGGCTTTGTCGGACTAACTACCGTAGGAGTTTGATGATTTTTATCTTTAGATAAACATATGTACATATGTATTAACGCAACTTGCCAAATGTAATTTTTAGTGTTGTTTGTTTACATCTGGATTGAAAGAATAAAACTATTCCTAAATGGTAATTCCAATTTCAGGGAAAATTAATTTTAAAAATTTGAAGCAAAAAAGATTAGTTCACTTTGGTACTCTGTCATATGCCTTTAACTGTCTACTACCAAAGGCATTATCAGTTTATCTGCGGGTTCTTTGGCCTTGTTCCTATTTTTGTGTGTTGCTGTTAACATAAAAGAGTTGGCGACATTTAAGCACGATATATAAACAATGAACCGCTTTAATGACAAAAATAAATAGCAAACAAAGAGGCAGTACAGCGCTCAAGTTATATATGTATGTTTGTATAAATAAACATACTTATATGTATGTATGTTCTCTTCTGCATACATACATATATACAAGTTATAGTGTGTGTGCTCGACGTTTCGTCAAGTTGAGAGTAACAGGCAACGTCAGCTAGCGATGAATGAAAAAAATTGATTATTTTAAAACAATTAATAAATTTTTGCAAATTTACAGACTTTTTCGTTCAGCAACTGATATGCAATGAAAGTAAAATATACATTATAAATTACTTTATAAGATTTAAGTGTTTCTTTGTCATCAATCTAATGATATGTAAATAAAAAATTATAAAAAAAACTTTTAGTAAGAAAAAAATAAAATTAATTAATTTACAATTGAGAAAGCCTTGAAGAATGTCATAAATTGACTTAAAGCATTCCGATATCGCAAAGAATACATTTATAATTTCCCATTTTTGTCTAAAGTCGATATTTTAACTCACATCACTAGAGTCACCCGGCCGGCTAACTGCGTTGCAACAACAACAACGTTATGTGTCTCACATTCTCTCATTAAATTCCCTCGACATGTGCACAACGATTGCGTTTTCAATTTCATTTCATTTCATTCCATTTCGTATCCTATCGTTGTTGCCAATGCAAAGCAGCAGCAGCAGCGCCTCCTGACGGCAACGGCTTGTAATAAAATCAGGCTAACAAAGCGAATTGAGTGAAAAGCAAATATAAGACAAATAAAAAGCAAACAGGCAGACGAGGCAGCTGCACGTCTGCCTTTTAACCCTTTGCTTTCCTTTTTTTTTTATTGTTGTCCTACACTTTTTCTTCTTATTTTCCATTTCTGCGTCATTTTGGCAACCCGTATAAATTTCGCGCTCTTCTCGTTTGGGGTTTTTGACTCTATTTTTATGACGCAACTGTCAACTGCAGGAACAACATCGGCGTCATATTAATTTGCAATAAAAAGGAAAAACCACAAGCGAAATTCACTTAACCTCACATAACTAGTTATTTTATTGTTATTGGTGCCGCTGCTCAAGTCAAGCACAAAATGTCGAGAAAAAAATGTAATATGTTCCAATTAATTTTGAGATCGTATAAGAAAAACCAGACAAAAGTATTTAATATCTTAATATTCAATTTCAATATTTCAATTCAAATTAAAATTTGTAATGTAAATTTTTTTCAATGTAAGTTGATTGATTGATTAAAGTTTCGTATGGCTAGAGAAACGTCGTGAAAAATACTGCAATAAATCAAAATATATACTTGAAAGTATATGTATGTATATACATAAATTCATATCTATATGTATATATAAAAATCAAAAAAAATTAATAACATATTTATAAGTTTTAATAATAGAGAGAGAGAATGTTTTTCAAAAATGTTCAAAAATATATACAAAAATCTATTTTGAAAACGCTGAATTATTCTGCGATTTCTCTGGCTTGACGTGCCCCAAAATTGGATACCGAATGTGCAGATTGGCATTTTATTCATATTTTCCCATGCCTCATTGTGCTTGCAAAGTAGCTGGACGCGCCCAGTAATTGTCCTCGATGTATCATATTTGAAGTGCCGATTATTGTACTGTGTATATATTAGGAGTATTTATATTGATAACAACGATTATTAAATTGTTTGCATGCTGCACTCTTATTTGAATAAATAAACAACGCTTTGCAGATACAAAAATACATAATACATACAGAAAGGACTAGCTGATACTACTCGGCGATTCCCGGATCCCGTCCCTTATATATTAAATTTATTTACAAAAAAAACCTAGTAAGGAAAGGCTACATTCGGCGTGCCGAAGATTACATACCTTTGCAGAGTGTGTGTTTAGAAATGACTTTTTCATATAACTTGAAGATCAAGATACGTTGAAAATCAAAAAAGTTTTCCATACAACAACTTTTGAACCGATTGTTTCTAAGTGAGCTATATGAAATAGTTGTCTGCTCTGGACGGTTCAGGCATATAAACAGTCGGACATAAGGACATACGGACATGGTTATATCAATTCGTTTCCTCGTCCTGATCAATAATATATATAAATACACTCAAGGACAAAATAAACTTTTTTTAAAACTTATATTAATTATATTATTAATCAAAAAGTAAAAATAGTTTCACAAAACCTTTAATAAACAAATAAATTAAATATTTCCTTAAATCCGCCAATTTTGGCTGAACACAATAATAAGTGTACGAAGCAAAACAGTAACCTGTGTAGTTTATAAATACAAATATTTGGTTGCAGAAGGTAAGGTATTAAGAAAATATACTTAAATGGGGACCTAATTCCATTAAAATTGTATTAGATGGGCCGTGGGCGTCATTGCAGTGCGGGGGAAGGAAGGCTCATTCGACGACTCCGAGATGAAGGAAAAATGTATAAATCCATTGCCATGTTAATGAAACGTTCTCAAAACTTTGTAACCAATGGAAAAAATAGGTCAAAGTCGGGGAGTACCTAGAAAATCATCATCTAAGACCGACGATCGCAGTTTTCAGTAGGTTGAACGCGTCTTCCAGGACGATTGCCAATGAAATTGGGAATATTGTGTCATCACGGACATTTCAAGGACGATTGGCAATAGCAAACCTACCAGGTACAATTGCCCGCAGGGTTCCTTTGCTTCGGTCGGCAAATTTACAGACGAGCAACAAATTTGCATTAGATCGTAGAACCTGGTGCGGATCGGAGGGTGAGAAAAAATGGCGTAATATCCTCCGGAGTGATGAAACCAAAACAAATTTACTTGGAAATGATGCCCAAAGGAATGTTTGTCGTCCGAAAGGCAAAGAACTTGATCCTAAGTACACACAAAAACTGTGAAACATGGAGGTGGTAGCCTAATGGTATGGGGTTGGTCGGGTTCATCGTATTGACGGAATATTAGACAGATTCGTATACAAATATCTATATCTATACGGTGAGGCTACCATAAGCCGAGGATTATATGCCACTTTTATGGAAGTTCCAGCAGGATAATGACCCGAAGCACGCCTCTCGAGTAGTAAAGGATTACTTCCGAGAGCAAAATGTGGATGTTCTTGAATGTCCAAGTCAATTCCTGGAACTCAATCCCATCAAGAATCTCTGAGCTGAACTCAAAAGAGAAGTCGGAAAGACTTTTTGTCAAAATAAAATAAACTTTAAGGATATTGTCCAAAGAACATGGTATAACATTCCAATTGTAACTTGTCCCAAGTTAATATCCATGCCAAGACGAATGGAGACACTCTTGCAAAATATTGACGGATACACCACCAGATACTTAGTTTAATATAAAACAAGACCAAACATAGTGAAATATTGATTTAATTTAAATTTACCTACGTTCACCTATTATTGTGACCAGCCAAAATTGGCGGATTTAAGGAAATATTTAATTTATTTGTATATTAAAGGTTTTGTGAAACTATTTTTACTTTTTGTTTAAAGACAATTAACATAAGTTTTAAAAAAAAGTTTGGTTTGTTGACATTAGAGAAGATATGAATTAGAAATAAGAAGTTAAAAAAGAAAAAAAACACACACTTATTATTTTCTCCATGAGTGTATATATTTATATATATATATATATATATATATATATATATATATAGGGTCGAAGAATGCTCCTTCAATGCATTGCACATTTCGTGACAAAGTTGAAACTTTAGTAAAAATAACATTTTCGGAATAGTACGTGGATTTCAGAAATATAGCCAGAAAATTCGCACGTTTCTTTGCCAGTTCGTGTAAAGGGTTTCAAAAAGTATCCCACTACATCATAGGGAGCGTCGGGGGTGACTGGACATTTTCTGATTTGAAATGCCCTGTGATCAATTATACTACCTAAAAAACCCAAAATTGAAAAACTTTAAAGGGGTTTCAAGCTTTTTAAACTCCTCTGCCAGTTCAGACTCACAAAATTTCTGATTTATCAACCACCATATTTTTTTGAAACACAACATTTTATTTAAGGTTTGCGAATTTTTATCTATATCTCAAACAGGAAAATAGTTAGGTTAGGTTAGAGCTCCGGTGTATAACTTTAGCTCATACAGGTCATGCTTGGCCCCTTGAGCAGCTAGGACCTGCTCGAATGAATTCTAGAAGTTTTCAGGATTAAGACTTGCTAGCTCTTGCTAGCTAAGGTTACCTTTTGTTTCTATCGAGCTCGCAATTTGTATGAATTCTTAGGAAAATAGTTACATGGAACAGTCGAAGTTGCTAGATATAACGTAGGCATGTATATATGTATAGACAAGCCCCTACTTATGACAATTTGTACAATCAATTGCCTCATTATCTTCGTTATTATTCCTAATGTGCCAAACATAAGCATAACATCCAAATCTTCTTCAGTTTCATTTTTATCGTTTGTTTCGCGTATCTCAAAATCAGGATGTAATATTAACTTAAACGTGTGTCAATGTTTCATACAGTTTAGGGAAGCATTCCAATGCAAGCACTCTCACTGTGAACTTAATATATTTACAGCTTATCTCCGAAGACAACCTCCAGGCGTATTATTTTTTTAAAATAATTAACAAGCCCGAAATTCTAACTTTTAACAACAATGTTTTACCACGGGTTAAAAATAGCAAAAAGTTGCAAAAACAAAAAAAAATACCATGCAATTAGTGAAGCCCGATAAGTAAGTAAAAACAGTCTCTATGGGAGATAATATTTGGCAATTCGCCTCGAATTTCACACCACTGCCCTTGGAAAGCGCTGCTGCCAACACTTAAAATGTAGCTGTCAAATTTCTAGCGCAAAAGCCCAAAGTAATATTTTCAACTGACATTTTGACAGTTCCACCAAATAACTCTAAAAAAAAGTTTTGTGCGTAAATAAGAGAAAACTTGACCACGGCTTGAATGCAACAAAATTGACTGTAGTTTATTTTTGACTATACTTTGAATAAAAAATAACCGGGATTCGGATGAATACTTGTTGCAATTAATTTAATTTTTTGTTGTTAAAATAAAACTTTTTAAATTTCCATTATAGTCTATTTAAAATATTGAGATGAACAATGGTATTATTACGAAAAGCATTATTCGTGAAACGGCAGCAAACTTGTATGATTTTGATAACCCAATTATCTTAGTACTGATTTCCACGGAAATGTCTGACTGAAACTTCTACCACATATGTATGCTAGCCGGTATTATCCGGCGTTTCCGGGGAAGGTTAATAGAAGTATTATATTAGAAGTAAGTCAGTCGACTATTATTTGTTGGAAAATTGTTAAGCCAAACAGTTTGAAGCAATTTGAGAAAATTATTTACAGCTATCTTTCAAAATATAAAATCACTTTTATGATAAAATTATTAAAAAAAATTTATATTTTTTATTAATAACAACTCTCCTGTTATATATGCGGTGTCCGCAGATGAATTTGAAAACTCTGTGAATAGTTTGCTTAATAATTATTTATGAACTCCTCTGAATATTATGAAGACAAATTTTTTTTAACAGTTTAATACCCGTTTTCCAATTTTCTAACTTTGGGGCGTATTTTCTATAAAAAAAGTAAGGAAAGGCTGTCTTTAGAAATGAGACTTTTCCATATAACTTATAAATATAGTCCAGATACCTTGAGAAACGAAAAAGTTTTTCATATAACAACTTTTATAACTTATATGATATAGTGATTTGATCTTAATGATTTTTTATATACGTTTAGAAATTGCACCTGTAACTTGTAAGTTTTATCAAGATACGTTGAAAATCAAAAAAGTTTTTTATACAACAACTTTTGAACCGATCGTCTCTAAGGGAGCTATATGATATAGTTGCTGTCTGCAACGAAAAGAAGGCTCTATACCAAATTTCTAGCTTGCATATGAACAGGCGAACAGATGGACATAGCTATATCAACTCGACTCGTCGTCCTGATCAATAAAATATATTCTTTATGGGGTCGGAGATGGCTCCTTCAATGCATTACAAATTTCGCGACAAAATTATAATACCCTCTACAAGGGTATAAAAATGCAAAACGGGTATTCAATTATATGTTAGAGTCATGTTATATGACTATATATAACTTTATAACAAATTCCTATTATAAATATCTTTTTATATTCCTTGGAAACGATAAATACAAGCTTTAAAGAGACTCAAATATTAAAAGATATTATGCACTGGTGACGAAATGTATATTGCATTAAAAGATGCTGTTTGAACCCCAAATATTATATATATTACTGATCAGGGCAAAGAGATGAGTCGATAGAGCCATGTCCGTCTGTCTGGCTATCTGGCCATCTATCTATCTGGTTATATGGAAATTAACCCTGTGTTTTTGAGATAGGTGAATAAAATTTGGCATGTGATACGCGCAGTACATAGTTCTAAGTTTAAAGTAAGTTCGTGTTTTTTAGACGGATTATTAACTTTTAAATCGGATAGCTATCAACGAAAATATTATGAAAATAAGTAAATTTAACAACAATGTTCACAAATGGTTATTTTTAATTTTAAATATGACAGACAGCTACTTTGGAGGTGGTTATACCGCCAGATATTATCAATGAGGAAACATCCGGTGATATGATGGTTCCAGAGGGGGGTTCCGCAAAACTGGTTTGCCGAGCCCGCGGTCATCCAAAGCCGAAAATTACTTGGCGACGAGAGGATGGACGGGAGATAATAGCACGCAATGGAATACATCAGAAAACTAAAGGTAAGTTTCACTGAAAAAAAATAAATGTCTCTGTCCATTATCAAATGATAACATTGCAAACTCGTTCAAACAGTCAAGTTTCAAGTTTCATCATCAAATTTCTTTTTTTATTCAGATATTAGCAAAATTGTTAAATAAGTACCAGAATATTATTCCTCCGATCTTGATTTTAATCATGTTATATACCCTTGCAGAGGCTATTATAAGTTTGTCATGAAATGTGTAATGTTGATGAAGTCAAGTTCGTCTGTCCTGTTTACTTGTCAATCTGTCCGACTGTTTATATGCAAACTATGCTCTCCGTTTTTGAGCAAAGTTGATGAATTTCGGAATGGAGTTTTCTTTTCGTTGCAGGCAACACAAATGCCGAATAACATTACGTTTTTAAGCGCATACCGAAAGTTATCAAGGGTGGACAACTGCAAAATATAGCAGCCACTACACACAATCTGTAAAAACAAAATAAATTTAATAACAATTTTCAAGTGGTTATTCCAGATTGCGAGGGTATGTAATGTTCGGCATGGCAAATATTGTCGTGCCTTACTAGTTTTAGTAGTATTTTGAATGTATTGGCACAAAAGTTTTGCATCACCACCATCCACAAATAACTCTATAACCGACCGCATATCAATCCTTAACCCTTGGCAGCCATTACAGTTGAGGGTGAAATGTTGACGCTGTCAAAAGTCACGCGATCGGAAATGGGTGCCTATATGTGCATCGCCTCCAATGGGGTTCCGCCGACGGTGAGCAAGCGCATGAAGCTACAGGTGCACTGTGAGTATAAAACATAACCTCATATTATGACCATGTATATAATATAATTTTATTTCATCGTATTCGAAGATATATATATATATATATTGATTGATTATTGATATGATATTGATTGATTCCATAGATTTAAATAAAATTTAACAAGAGTAAGTTGGTAAAATGACAAAAGAATTGTGTTGCTTTTTTGGAAATTTTAAAATTAAGTCTGCAATAACACAAATTAATTAATTGATAATTGATATTATCAAATATTGCATACTTGAATAATCTATTAAATATCAATAAGTAATCCGGCAACGTGAATGTCATTGACTGTCACTCTCGATATTCAGGCGTCGTAACCAAGTCACAGGTAGGCCGATATTGCTCGGCTCTACTCATAAATGATAAATGGGATATAAGAGGGTAACAAATGCTTTGATTTATAGCCAAATGCCTCAGACGCCTCCACTATAATAATAATAATAATAATAATAATAATAATAATAATAATAATAATGGCCAAATCGGATGTGCGTGCGTGCTATGAAGGGGGCCGAAACCAAACTGAACCGTAACTTAACTAAACCGAACTGAACCGCAGAATAACGCAATAACGCGAACTGCAAGTGTTTCCGTTTCGATTTCCGGCACTTTCCTTCACGTGGCCGGGCAAACTTTCAAAATGCATTAGGACAACGGCTAACTGAACGCTCGGAGCTCGCCTTGAGTAAGGCGGTTGGAGATAAGGGTATATCTATATGTATATATATATATGTGCAGGAGGTTACGAGGGTTGCCCATTCATTTTGGAGCCAACGTCACGTTTCTGTAGTAAAATTTGAGCAGCTTTTGGCGTCCAGGTCGCAGGTCCTTAACCAAGTGTATGCACTTAGAAAAAATTCAATTAATACAGCTATGACCGTCGGAAAGATATATATGTATATACACTTATATAAAATACGAACTTCCTAATCAATATCTGCGAAGGAAAAAATATTTATTATATTGATAGCAAACTGATCCACAAATCGGAGACACTTGATTAAAACCCACTGTAAAGTTACACTCTCTACCTGTTATCAAGTCAACTACATTACATTTTTCAACGTGTAGCTAACAACTCATTGTACACATTTTTCAAATTTCAATCTCATTTTATTCTAAATATTTGAAATTAATTCATTCAAAGTCATAACTAAGCTGATGAGGCTTGTTTCTATTTGCATTTGCCATTTTTTCAATATGAGCAATTTTAGAATTGGTTTTTCAATAAATTTAATCAATTTTGAACTATTCTTTCAATTTTTCGAAGAAATACATGTTGGCAAATAGATAGCAGTGTAGATATTATTGTTTTTTTTTTTTTTGTCTGAGTGTATGATGTATATCCAAGCTAGAGGGGCAGTTTTCAGTTACAAGCCAACGCCTCTTCCTTTAACCCCTAACCCGCTTGCCATGTACGAAGCAGCGGCTGCTGCAACACATTAAACTTAATGAAATTCCCGGAAGGGGGCAAAAAGTTAAAAGACAACACACGAAGGGGAAAATTGGGGGTAAATGGAGGAAAATGAGAAAAGTGAAGAAAATGGAAAATACTCGTGACTTGACTTTGTGCCGGGCGGGCAGAGGGGTATTTAGGTAAAAGATCTTATCCACAAATTATATTGGCACGGCAAAATGTCCGCACCTCAATATATATATGTGTGTGCCATGCACATCCCCGCCACCCCCCCCCCCACCCCTCCTCCTCCCCACGCGATAATGAAACGCCTCTCGCCGCCACAAATATTAAAATCCATTTTTTATCTGCTCCACTTTTTGGCTTTACTTTCTCATTTCATTTCATTTCTTTTTTTTTTGTCATTTATTTTCATCTCTTGCCGTTTCTCATGCTTTTTCACCAACTCTCCCTCTCTCTTCCCTTCTGCTTATCTGTCTGACTGTCTATCAGTCATCCGATGCGTCGTTTCATCGTTGCTTTGGTGGCCCCTTTATTGCTTTTGCCTTTCTTAGCTGCTCCGACTACCGTTTCAATTTCAATTTACAAGCCCATATGGGCATCTCCTTATTCCTGCCACGCCCTAACCCTCTCTGTTCGCCTCTTTCAACACACACCCCTGTCCCAACTCCTTCAACAGATTTTTACCCAGCCCCGACGCACCAACGACCAACAGCGTAAACTGAAACATTTTTTGACGATGTTTTTATACTCTCCACCTATTGCATATTGTTAGAATAAAGGCAATATTAGTTTTGTTCAAACTTATAGTCAATATATTCAGCCCCGAGAACCGAATCTATCTTGAAGACAGGGTTGATCTTCTGAACTAGCAGCTTAATATTTCTTATTCTCTGAGCCATTACCAAACTCGACAGCAGAAGGAAGCATCTGCGACCCAATAAATTGTAAGTTTCTATCTAAATCTATTTTTTCCCCTTCCTTTTATTAAAGTTTACTTAAAATTTAAGAAAAAAGAAGTTAAAATTTATAAATTTGACAAACTCATAGATTCAAAGTCCGTTTTAATGTGATAAAAATTTTGCAAGGTTCATGTACACTGAAGAAAGACATTAAAGTCAGTTGTATTTTACGTGATCTCCTGCCACAATGGCTTAATCTCACGGTGCCCCGCACGGAATTAATTTAAGCGCCCCCTTGGATCTACTGTTTGAACGTGAACTTCATCCTTGGTGGGTATCGAGCCCTACCTAAGACTCTGCTGATCTTTGGTGTCACAGCTCCCGGTTGTATAACGCAACTCCACGTCGAACATAGGCTCTACCCGCATGTGGGTACTAAGCCACAACCACAACGATACTCCCCGAGGGGCCGCAACCAAAGGCCAGGACGGACAAAGTCCGCGGGCTTCTGACCGCCCGTGGTATCAGATTAAAGACTCCGGTCAGATTTCGTGCCACGAAAGACACTCCCAATTTTAACTCCAAAGCAGTTACGGGTTGGTGACCCCAGAAGGTCAATCTACAGATGGTACAGTATAGACCACGCTCATGGGCATGGTTTTCTCACTGGTGGGAGGGAGGTCTATTCCTACCTCTTCCGCAGAACCCGGCATTTAAGTAATTGATCATAGATCAAGCCGCCATAAAAACAGCGGCCTGCTTATGCTCCCAACAAACCAAAAAGCATGGGCAGAAGGCTGAGACCGCCTCTGTGATTCCCAAACACCCAGACAAACGTGACACCAGACAAATCCTCTGGACTGAAGAAAGACAGTAAGCGTTAACCAAATTTTAGATTTACTTGTTTATCTTAACCTGACATGAAAAAGCAGATGAAGAGAGAGTAATCGCTGCGCAAGCCCCAGCTCATACGACGCGGTTGCCGTTTGATTTCTTAAGTTGTTTCTGCGCTTTTGCTTGATTGATTTTAATCAGCAAATTAAGTGGCTCTTTGGCTTTCGCAATCCTCCACCCCGACAACGGATAACAGCAGATTAGCTTAAGAAAAGCATTCAATATGTGTGCGAATTAATGTTTCGGTGGTCCAATAAACAGTACATAAAATATAATCCACAGGAGAAGCTTTAAAAGGAGCGCAGACATGCTAATGCATATTTATTTAAATACAAATTTTAATTATCCTCTGAGCATCCTTACAATTACTTATATTTGTATTTCTATATTTTATTATCAAGATAGAAAAGCATTAAATATATTTACAATTTATTGTTTCAACTTGGTTTTCTATGCGAATCCATTTACAAGGTTACAAACTCCTCTTGTTTCTTTTAATATTGTTCTATTATAAATACAATTATTATAGAAATTTTTTTTATAGATATTCTCTATTTTTTTTGTAATGTGTGAGTTTTTAAATCTTTCTTTTTATCATTTTGTATTTTTAGCTGGTGTTATAAATCATTATATTATCCTTTTTATACAGTTGCGTCCGTCCGTTTGTCCCTGTGTCCGACTTTCCGTCTGTTTATATACAAACTAGTCACTGCACTTTTAATCTGGGTGGGTGCAATTCGGTATGTAGCACGCAGCACAAATCTCGGAACCGGTCGGAACGGACAACTATTGTATATCATATCTTAATTTGTAAGATATTTTATTTCTTAAGATAATTTACACTTTGGATGCAAAAGATACCTTAATAAAATTTACACAATCGGTTAAAAAATTTATGCATGAGAAACTTTTTGTTTCTCAAAGCAACCTTAACGAAATTTAGAAGTTGGCTTTTACTATATCATATAACTGCAAACCGCTTCGGTGCGCTGAAGATAGCCTTTCCTTACTAGTTTATTAAGAACTTATCAAAAATCAATCCTCTTAAAGCATGTGCATCAACTGAAGCATTATCATTTAAAAATAATAATGAATTTCCCCATCTTTGAAGATACTTTTTTCTAGCATATCTTTCATAACTTCTCACTTTATGTATTTGATACGTGTCATATTAATCTGATATCATATTTTAACTAAGTTATTTAAATCCATTTAAGACAGATACATTTACATTAAATTTATTTCACTAATCTTACATTAATTTTTTTGTCTTAAAGGTAATTTTTAAAGTAATTATTAATTCTTTTTTCTTCGTTACACTTTTTATTTAATCCGTTAATAAATTGAATAACTTTACTGCTTATATTGAACCTGTGTTTCTAAGTTTGCGAAAATGCATTAAATAAATTCGCTGTTTTCCCAGACAGAATTAAACTCGAATTGGACTGTATTAACGTTGGATAAATAATTAAAGATGATGACGCAGCTATTGAATATTATTATTGTTAGTATTATTATTTAATCTTGCCATTGCCCAGCACACTCGGGCTACACTTGAACAAATAAATGACGTGCTTCGGAGACCCTATGACATACAAGTAAACTCACCCCGAGATGCTATATAAAAAAGCCAAATGTCTGGGAAGTAGCAAGTCAGTTTCTAATTACAAAATTGACAATGCGCACATATATTATTGTCGCTTTCCTTTCTTTGGTTGCTGTGGCAGTGGCCCAGCATCCATTTGGTAGTCCGAGACATTCAGGCCCTTCGCCTAGTAATGGTCGTAGCGGTCCAAGTGGACGTGGGGACCCACAAAGAGGTCACTCAGGTGGTGGTCCATCGAGAGGTCATCCAGGAGGTCTGCCGGGTGGTGGTCCACCGAGAGGCCCGCCTGGTGGTGGTTCACCGAGAGGCCCACCAGGTGATGGTCCACCGAGACGCTCACCAGATGGTGGTCCTCCACCACCCCCTTGTCGCTCAACCACGACGGCAATCTCTAATAGCAGTACCACTGAAAGCACCACCCAAAGCACAAATGAGACAACTACTGAGAGTACAACTGAGAGCATCACTGAAAGTGCCACTGATAGCACTACCGACAGCACTACCGACAGCACTACCGACAGCACTACCGACAGCACTACCGATAACATTTCTGATAATTCCTCAGTAACAGAATAAGCTTGTGACTACTGTAATCTGGTTATTTGCTAAAATACTTTTCAATTTAAATAAAACTAAATATTATCAATATAAAACGCATTCTTATATAAATACCCGTATATTACATCCCTATAGAAAACAAAATTAAAAATATAAAAGACTAGATATAATATGCAATATTAAATTATATTTTATTTTATTTATTATTAAATCGACTTATTGTAGTCTATTAAAGAATTAATTGGTGGATTCCATATTGAGGACTCCAAACACATGAACAATATTCTAGTATGGGGCGAACTAGAGAAATAAAAAGGAGTTTGGTAACAAAGGGGTCATTAAACACCAAGCTCTTCCACAGTCGTTATACGTTGCAAGGGTACATTGTCAAGCATATACGTGACTAAGTGTGGTCTAATCACAAGTGAGAAGTGTGGGGGGAATCCAATTCGATCTAGCTTGAAGATTAAAAGATCATGATTTACAGAGTCAAATGCTTTACTGAAATCAGTATAAATGAGATCTGTTTGCATTCTACTAAGGAATGCATCATTCACCAATGATGTGAATTCAAGCAGATTAGTCGTGGTAGATCGACTCTTAATAAAGGGGAAATTATCGACTTACAGAGGTGCTGCAAAGTTGATGTTACAATTTTTAATAATTTTGGGATTGCAGACAACTTTGCAATTCCTCTGTAATTCGATATATCGGATTTAGCTCCCTTTCTGTGAATTGGGATAATATACGATTTCTTCCAAAGATATGGAAAAACAGCGGAATCAAGAGATAAGTTAAAAAGTTTGAGTAGGGGAAGATGTAAAGAGCTCCAGCATTCTCTGAGTACGCAACTTGGGATATTGTCGGGCCCAGGAGAATATGAAGATTTTAAAGTTTTCATTGCTGTAATTAGATCGTTATCAGAAATGATAGGAACAAATAAACAGTTAGAGGAAGGGTAAGCGATATTGTTAATGGAAGAAGTGTAAGAAAATACAAGCTCTTGACACACTGGTAGAAGTGCAATCGTTGACAAAAATAAGATCAAGCATTCTGTCTAGATTATTAGGAATCGAGTTTATTTGAAAAAACGAAAGGTCATACAAGAAATCTAAAAAGTCATGTTGTGCAGAAGGCACAAGATAATTAGATTTCCTAAAGAGAGACAACTGGATATTAGGCAAATTAAAATCGCCTAAAACGACAAACATGTCTTTATCACGAGTGTTGATATATATTTAATACGGCTTAAATGCTGCATATAAATAGAAATATCAGAACACGGAGGGATATAAGAGCACGTTATGAAAATGGAAACTGATGAAAAAAATACCTTAACGGCAACTATTTCCACATCAGGAGGTGAAACGGATAAAGTAATTGACTCGGACCGAAGGGAAGAATTAACTCCAATGATTGCACCACCACGTTTATATTTAGACTTCAAACTTTGGAGTGAAGCTCTTGAACTAATTCCAGTTGAGTATTAAATAAAAATACGAGTATAAACTTTAAATTATGTCTATATATATAAAGCTCTTTCGTTAGAGACTCGCTGACTGACTGACTAAGTTATTCATCATCGCACAGCCCAAACGGTAATACGGATGAAGATGGTATTTGGACACAAGATTTATGGCACACTAAAAGTTTCCGCTAAGATGAGAATTTTGTAAAATTCAGCCCCCAAGCGAAAGAAAATGGGGTAAAAACGTTGAATGAAATTTTTTTGTTTCTTATCCGATCTAAAATAAATGTTCACGGGTTTTCCATTTTTTTTTTTTTCAAAATTGGGCAGTAAGGATTCTGACCTTAGTGTCTGGAGGGTCAAAATTTGAATGGTGAAAAGTCTAATTTTGCCCAATCAACTTAAGCTCAGAGCTTAACTTTAAAATAAAAATAAATCATTTTTCTGATTTTTTTGGAAAATACGCTGGAAAATAGGGGCTCAAGATGAATGCGACCAACTCTAGTTCAAGCCTGGTCGACTTCAAATTTAGTTTTTAGTTGAATATTAAAATCGAAACATATATTTGCTTTATTTTTTTTTTAGAAAATATGCCCCAAAGTTGGACAAATCTGACCACAGAAAATCAATTCTTCACAGTTAGAAAATGAGTGTGAAATTGATAAAAACATTTGTTATTTTTAAGAGAAATTTAATTATTAAAAAGACTTCACTTTTGTTTAGTAAATATAACATAAAATTAATTTTGGGCACGGGAGGAAAACAGCTGAAAATCTGTAGATTTTCAAAAAATTGCAAAATTATTTTCCAACAAATAATACTTGTCTGATTTTGATAATCCAGAGATGGCAAATGTTATTGAACATATGGAAATTTATTTATATATTAAGTATGTTGATAAATATTAGGACAATAAAGACTGAATGATTGGAACTAATTTTTTATCGAAATTCTTTCACATTCGTAAGATAACCGAACCCATTTTGTTTGTTTCGGGCGCCAAAAATTACTAAAGCAGGTTTCTGCTCTGCCTAGAAAGATTAGTTTTGTGTCCAATTCAGCACTATAATTTTATTAAGAATAATGTTATTGCTGTTTCAGAAGATCTAAGTTGATAAAGATATATCTATATACATAGATATAGTCTTAAGAATAACAACCCAAGTTTTCAGGAGGATTACTAAAAATCTATTATATAAAAAACAATTACGCATACACCGAGTGTGACGTTGTGTAATTTCAGCTGGTACTTTAACACAACAGCTGGAGCAGCAGCAAACAAAACTCTATTAGAACAAATTGAATTTTCAATAAGTGGTAGGCACTGAAACAACAACAACAGCAGCCAACAACAACCAACAGCAAATAACAACAAACAAGAAAGAACACAAAAGAATGGTGCTGGGATTACAACACAAATCGACCCTAACAACACATGACATATGCTACATTGTTTCAGAACACCATTCACACACACACATGAGTGTGGCATGCACAAATCCAATAAATTGACCAATAATGAACGGTTGAACGCAGCCAATGCTGACAGCATGGCCAGCGGGTAGGAGGCATGCAACGCCAGACAGCTGGCAAAACAAAAAAAAATTTAGGAAAATAGAAAAAAACGCAAAGTTGAAAAGTCAAAAACAATGATGGTCAGTAGCTTGCCCAGCAGCAAAGACCAAGATAGGAAAAGGACAAAAAACCGCAAACTGACATGAAAAAAAGCAACACAAACACGCAAAGCAAAAATGAACAAAAATGCTAAAAACACGTTAGATAAAACATAAGAGTGGATGAACAATTATATATATACCCTACGCTTACTACTTTTAGGAACTTAGCCAAATGCTTTAATTTCCGAGATTTTATTACAAAATACATAATTAATCTGACTTTTTCTCCAAATTAAACCGAACCACGTGCCAAAACTGAAGCTGAACTAATTGTGATACAAATTTGATTTGGTTCAAAAATAATATTTATGAATAAAAATTTTCTCTCAGATACATAGAAATAGTTTAAAACAGGCTTCTCCGATCTTAAAATGAAATTAAACAAAAATTTGGTAATTGAACCAAAATTCGATGTCAGGGCTCGAAGAGCATATTCTTGCACAAAACCGAAAGTGAGACTGGGTTCGAACCCGGGAACGGAGCTCCGCAATCATTTTTTAGTTTTCAGACTTGGTCAGAGAAATGAAATCGCGAATTATCTTGACTCAAATGAAACTAGAAAATTAAATACGAACTAATTAGTATTTCAAATGAAAACAAAAATTTCATAATCTAACTCCACGTGTCTATGAATTGACGAGTTTTTACTATGAAAAATACACATGAAATTATTATATTAGAAATACATCTGCAAGTTTATTTCATTTGATTACAGACAGTATAAACTAACCAACTTTGGGCAAGACTTAGAATCTACATATACATCTTATTATAAAATACGTCATTAAAATTCGCAATTTTACTTAATGAAATTGCAAAAACTCATTTTAAAAATTATACTCATTAATTCGAATTCAAAGAAATGTGAAGAATTGAAAGAAAAATCCTTTATGTCATTCGGCGGAAAAGCATTCGAAATTTCAGTAATCGGTTCACGCAATCAATTAATTTAGTCATTTTGTTCATTATTGTAAGTCTTCAATTTAATTTTAAAAAGAAAACATAAACTGTTTTAGCTGTACTACCCCTTTGTAGTGTATAAAATAGCCATTGATTTTGTTATGTTGTAATTGGAGTAGTTCGGCTTGCTCTGCTTTCGTCGACCAACAAAATAATTTATTTTCAATTAAAATCGGATCAGTTGCTTGGCTATTAACAAACAAGCTTTTAGTTCTAATAACAGCATCAAAATCTCTTCAATTGTATGGACCTTAAGACAGCATCCAATCATGAAGATGACGGGCGTAGTCACTTTTGATTCTTCCACATTAAATATTAAGCCTCTGCGACGACGATTACAATATATTATTTTATTTAATACATTATATACATATATATAGTCTTCTTATATGATTTAAAGTTTTTTGATGGTATTAGAATATCTATCTATATCTAAAAGGGTGTAAAAAAACTAGACATTTATTTCGGACTGTTAGTGCCGGAAAATGTTATAGTATAGTATATATATGTATAGTATATTAGTTTTAGTTATTTTTCAGAACAATAAAAAATCTGATTAGCTGAAAAGTAATTTTTTCATTTATGTTTCCTAAATCAATACGACACATTTGCTCGTATCGTAAATAAATAAATAAATATTAACACACAAAAAATTTTATTCAGAATTTAAGAATAGCCTTTTTGACTTAATTTTAAGTTGTACAAAAAGAAGTTAAATTTTGAAAGGAAAATTTTTTTTAATTTCTTGTTCAAGCCGATTTCTTCCTATTCTAGTTTATTGCCCAGTGAATTAATTCAAAGCAATAAGTATTACGACAAAATATTAAAATTCTTTGAGCTCCCATTTAACAGAATTTTGGATGTACGCCAATGTAACTAACTGCGAATCTAATTCACTCTGTCTCTGCATCTCTCTTTCTCCCTCTTCTTTACTCTTTACATAGTTCACCCGTTGGTTCAAGTGCCAAATCAATTGGTTGGCGCTCCGGTTCTAACGGATGTCACATTAATTTGCAACGTTGAGGCATCGCCTAAAGCCATCAATTACTGGCAACGCGAAAATGGTAAGTTCCCAGTTTGCTACTTTTTACTTTCCACATTCCTTCCATCATCCGAACTCCAAACTCCTGGGTGTTAGCTGATTGGTTTATTTTTAGGTTTAAGACTACATTTCGTTCATTTTTTTTTAAATTCTATGTACCCATTGGTAATGGATAAAAGGGCATATTAGTTTTTTCATGTACACGCAAAAAGAAGAATTTTAAATATCAAAGATTTTGCATAATTATTATGATTTATCTGCTCATCTGTATTTACGTGGACATGCACAGATCAGTCAAAAGTACGTTTTCATTGCTCTGAATTTTAGGAGAAAGCTTCTTAGAAAACTTAATTTCGAACCGAATTAATTTTTTTTTACATACTTTTACAGATTTAAAAAAAAATTGACAAGTCGCACATATAACTAGAATATTTATCTTTTATTAATATTTTTATTTACTTTTTAGCAAAGGTACTTCTCTCATCGTCAAGATAACAACTGTAGGTAAAGGAGGTCTACATTTGGAATAAGATGAACCAAAAAATGATGATAGAAAAATATATTGTAAAGAGTGGCCATTATATTACATAACAAAGATCGGGTATATAGTTTTTTTAAAATTGGGTATAAAGAATATTCTGGTCGAGCTATCGCGACTAGAGCCATTTTACTTGTTTTTGGGGTATTACGCTTTTTGGCAGTTGGTTTATAAATCTTTCAATGTCGCAATTTGCCTTTATTTGGTTCGTGTTCGATGCCGAAATATTTTTTTTTTTTTCTTTTGAGTATTTGTTGCTGTGTGGCAAATTGTGGGACGAGTCTCTTTCTCAAGCTACGATTTTAGTGAAGTGCATTTGACGTATATTGCAAACGTGACAAGATGACATTCTTTGACTACTTTAGAGCAGGACAGACTCAAGTCCTTAGGCAGCACATATATCATCACCAAAATGGGTCTTTCGGTCTTTCGACTCTCTTTCAATTTGTTTCGTGCTGTATGCTACACACTCAATGCCTCGTACTCTCCTTATAAACATTTTCATTTTGGCTTTTCGATTTTTTTTCGTAGGTGAAATGATTATTGCTGGAGATCGCTATGCTCTCGCCGAAAAGGAGAACAACATGTATGCCATCGAAATGATATTGCATATCAAGCGATTACAATCCAGCGATTTTGGAGGCTATAAATGCATCTCCAAGAACAGCATTGGGGATACCGAAGGCACCATTCGGCTATACGGTAAGTTGAATCTTTTGCTTCAAATAGTTGTGAAATATAGAAATTTATAATTTTTAAAGTTCATTAAGTTTGCTTATAATTTTATTTACTTATATATATGTTAACTTAAAACTGGGTTTCGTGCTTCAGTTATAAAGTTAATTAAGATGCACTTTTGTAAAAGCTTTTCGTTTTCATTTAATAGTTAGTTAGTTCATTTGCTCACCTTTGTTCGGTTATTTAAATTTGTTGACATTTTCTACTATTACAGTTTCAGAAAGCATTTTACATTTCCCAACTACTTTCTTCAATATAATAATTTTTATACTATATATCCATTGAAATTTTGTATATAGAGTATATTAGGATCATGCAAAAGTATGTATCTGGCAAAAGGAATCTGTTCCGTTAATAGCCTGCCGCAAGCCGATCTCTTTATTTTTTGAATACCTTCCTAATTCCTCTCAAGTGTCTTTGTATGTTAGTTAGAATTTGTCTATCGCTTGTAACGGCTGGTCGTCTTAATTCGAAATTAATAAAAACAGAACAAATTCGAGTTTCTGTTAATGTTAAATTAAATACATACATTGTTACATTAAGTATACATTGTTATATTAAACATACATTAAATTAAATACACAAACATACATAGTATAAAAAAATAAATTCATAATTCATAAACACATATAAAAGAGTTTATTCTTTATTTAAATTTATAATTGTGGTTTCTGCCAAGGTGCCGAAAATATAGTTGAAAAAAACCTTGCAACTCAACAGAACCATTTCCGACCCCATTGCTTCAGGATCAACAACCCTACCTGTCTGTTCTGCTGTCCGTTTGACTCTAGCATCTGTTTGTTTTCCTAGTCTACAATGATTGGAGATTCCAGTAAGCAGCTTCCTATATACCATACGCCTTACTATTAATTTATTTTAAATTTTTGATATCATTCGTTGTCCTCGCCTAAATCGAAAAATAAACGAATTTCAAGCACAATTATTATCTGCAACGCACCAAAGATTACTTGACTTGTTTCAATCATCAAGATATCTTGGAGAGCATAAACATTTTCCATAAATAACAATTGGGCCCATTATTCCTATGAAGCTATATGATATTCATAGTATTTTAATATCGATAATTTTTAATATGTTGATATCATATTAGTATATTATATAGCAGTGCAACTTGTAAATTTCATCCATATACTTTGAGCAAGAAAATATTGTTCGATTTCACCTTTCTATGACAGTTTTATAATATAGTATCTCGATACATTTATAATATGCGCCAAGACTATCGGTCAGTTCTGACATACATATATATATATATATATATATATAAGCAGTGTTGTTTAAATAAATAAATAAATTGAATAACAAATAAACAGCACATGCTTTTTTTCAGTCCGTAGGGATATGTAACTTTAAAACCAGTTCGACGCGCCGAAAATTGCATAAACTGGCAAATTGGTAAAACCTTTCGAAACCAATTATTCCTTTGGAAGCTATATGATATGGTCGACAGATCTTGATAATTCTTGCTGTTTGTTTAAAAATCCCACTCTTTCATCTACCTTGGAAATTTAGTCAAGATACATTGAGAAACAAAAAATTTGTCCATCTTTCAACTGTTCAACCGATTATTCCTATGGAGCCTATATGATACGTAGTACGATCTTAATGATTTTTATTATATATCTTGAAGAAAAAAATGTTTCTATTCAATATACATGTTCAATCCAGCCGGTTCTGACATTCGTACATACGTATATGTGCTGCCTGCAAAAAAAAGAGGGCTGCATACCAAATTTCAATAACGTCGTTCTAATCAATAATATATCTACTTCATGGGGTAGCACATGCCTCCTTCAATGCATTACACATTTCGTGATAAAGTTATAATACACTTTGCAAGAATATACAAATTTGTTTAATAAAATAGATTTTTAGTCAGTACACCTAAGCGTGTTTCCTCAATTTGAAATTCTTCTCCGTTTCTTACAAGCTTTAAATATAATAAATAATAAATTTTAAAAAGAGTTCATAAAATAACAAAATATTATTTAAATATATTGTTTGAACTATGTAAATGTATGTATGAAATATTTTCATTGTGTTCACTTTCAGAAATGGAACGGCCTGGTAAAAAGACTTTACGCCAAGAGGATCTAAATGAAGTTACGGTAAGGGAAAGGTTTAAAACAAAAAGAATAACTTATATGAAATTCCTTTGGAATTGTTATATATTTATGTAGAAGAATGATGTAGTTGTCAAAGAGAATCGCCATGAGGATGGGTCACGCAATCAGAATGGTCGCCTTTATAAAGAGCGGAGTCAGGAAGCGGATGTGAGCAGCGGGGCGAAAGGAACAATAAGAACAACAAGGACAATGCAGCTAATAAAGACATTTTTATTTGTGTTTTTGGTTTTTTTATTACCAACCAATTTCTGCTGGCATACAAAAGGTAAGCCGAACGTTTTCGGTTTCGGTTCCGGATCTAGTTCTGGAACTATGAGAAAAGTTAAAAGATCAAAATCAAAGAGAACAACCATATCAGCAGGACAGCTGAAGACGGCGAGTCCTGGCTGGGTGGAGAACTACAATGGGCACTTAGTATTATAGCTTAATTAAATTGTAAATTTAAGAATACATTTAACATCATATAAAGCCAAAGGAGTACAGAAAACAGACAAAGATAAGCCCCAAGGCTGAAAAAGTTGGGAAAATTAATCCGTAAGTAGTTAAGAGTAAATGGAAAGCGGAATATTAAAATAAAATGCGTTTAGATGTTACCTCGTTAAAAAAAAAAAAAAAAAAAACAAAGAAAAGAAAATACTGAAAGAACTTACGTAATTGTCAAACAAAATACTCGTATGAGATTAAATGTTGTTTGGTTCTTTGAATGGCTTTAGCGACTTCAAATATAAAGAGAGAACCCAATCAAATACTCGTACATAACTAAATAATCAACCCAATTAGCTTACCTATATAGTATCATCTATTAAACGTTTTTTTTTTTTTTCTTATGCATGCACTCATTATATGTGTTTCATTTGTTAACATATGTATATTTGATGCATATTAATTCATGTATGGGTAGGTTAGGGGGTCCTGTATATAATATTTTTGATTTCGTAATATGTATTAATATTATATTGAGTAGAAATATACTTTAATATATAACTACAATCTAGTTATATATGAAAGTATATTTCTGCTCAATATAATATTAATACATATTACTAAATCAAAATTGTAAATATTTGCACGAGTAGCAATATTCTCAATAATTTTTATCACTATGCTTTGAACTGTTTCTTGAATAGTCTAATTTTTATCGTTTAATTTTCTTGTTTTACCTTTTTTCCATCTGTTGGATAAATGTAAGGAAACGATTCTTCATAGGATGTTTCTTGTTTGTTTATTATAATATATTAATACAAATTAGAATAATGTGCGCGCGATATTAAGGTGACGAGAACAGTCTTCTTCCTCGATTGAGCTCTGACTGCTCACAACTAGAACTGTTAGAAACTAGAGCGGGGACTAAGTTTACAGTCTCATTCCTACATTCGGCTGTCCTGACTTACTATTCGAGTCGGAAGGGTCCCATGAAGGTTTTATATACTCAGATACTAGCAATGTTTCATCACATCGACCGTGCTTATGAACCTTTACTACCAATATATATAGTCAATATCAAGTCATTTAATTGATATTACCATTCCGCTTTCCTCTTCAACTTAAAAGCTTTCTTATTCTCTTCCTGAGACAGTTTTACGTTTTTACAAACTTCGTGTCTAATATTATTTCTATCCTCATCCAGTTCTGCAATTTGCGAATCTCTCAATATTTGTCTCAAGTCCGAATAATTATGTAATGCATGTCTAGTCTGGTTAATAATTCAAATGGCGGTACTTTAGTACTCGGAGGTTCAACGCTATTAATAATTTCCTGAACTCTGTTTAAATGCCTATACCAAGCTACCTTTATTTTCCTGAGCAAATTTCGGAAGCATCGTAACAACTGTTCTGTGATTTCGTTCCACTTGTCCATTCCCACGAGGACCACCTGTGGCGAATTATAAATGTTGTATGATCTATTTTTTGCAATATAGACAACAAAAGCAGTACCTATATCTGTGACTATTCTCCAAGGTTTTCCTGTGTGAACTGCCAAACATTGCACAAGTCCCTCAGCGCTAGACTACGGGTAGTATAAAGCCAAACATACTTTAAAAAAGCATCAACTACTATAAAAATTTGGTTGTATATTTTTGTCTAGCTTCTAGTTGGCCAATGTGGTCTACATGGTAATTAAATAACGGCCTATCGCCTTTATCAATCGGCTGCATAAAGCACACACGCTTGCCAAAACTTCCCACTGACAATTATACACTTATTGCAGCAATCGACTACAAAGAACCACTTTGTCTTTCAATTTTGGAATGAGTACTTCCTTTAAATTAAATCCTGAATCTTTGTGAAATATTGTCCTTGCTTGTAAGCTATTGAGTTTACTTCTTTCTCCATATGGGGTTAGGATAAACAGGCTCTGCAATCAGTTCTTTTTTTGAATCTTTAAATAAAACACAATTTTTTATCAAAAAATCTTTAAGTGGCCTTTCCTACACAATACTCAAAACTGCTTTTACCGACTGATCCGATCATTACTCCTTTTTTTAACCAATGAATAATACTTTCCGTTGAAATGTAATAATATATACGATTCAAAACATCTACATGTCGTTGTACACTGACTGATGTTCTACGACAAAAACCCAAATTCTGTAAATACATTGCTCAGTGGAACATCCTTCATTTTTAACGTCATTGTGAACGCATTACAATACATAATAATTTTATATTTTATTCCAAATTGTAACCACGCCATTTTTTCAGAGCTTTATTAGTTGAATAATATTCTTCCAAGATTTAGTCTTCCGACTCGTATATTGAATAGTGTGAAAAAATTTGTCCCCTGCCTTTTGCGACAGAATAGCTCCTCCTGGTAGGGGGTTATACCATCTGAACTTCATTATATTCAAACTTCTCATCGTTACTCAATATAGCATAGTATTTTGGATTATCTCTTTAATGAACTTCCTGTAATCGCAGCACAGTCTACTCTTTCCATTCTTGGCTATTAGAACTACTACTATATGAACTATTCGATTTAATTATCGCTCCTTCTAGCCACTCGTCTATTTTCTCATCAACAATTTCTTATTCGCAAGCCGGTAAACTTCTCGTGTGCTCAATTTAATAAATAAATTTAGTCTTATATATATTTAAGGTTATCCGTTATTAGCATTCATTTGTCAGTAAATTCAAGAAACATCCATTGATTTATGTTGCTGCAAACTGAGCCTGATAATTGTATTACACTGTCTCCTACATCATTCAACGTAAACCTGATAAATTACCATGATCTATTAGTTCAAGCCACTAGAAATTCATAATTGAGTGCGGTAACTGCCGAATGGTTCTCATCAAATCCATCATCTTCATCATCATCGCCATGAAAACCGAAATAAGCCAATAATCTATTCAACAAATCCCGCTTAACTCTTGTTGTCTGCAATCCGAGTTGTAATAACTTCAGTCAAAAATCTACAATTCCCAACAACATTATCTCGTCAACCTAAACTGTTAAAATATTCATTACAAAATTTAAATTAAAATAAAAATGTTAACGTATGCATAATTCCAATTAGCTAATGGTCTTAAGTTTACTCCGTAAACATTCGTGACAAAGCTCTCGCTGTATCGATTAATCATCTCAACTATCGTTTGCTTGCCACCAATTGTAAAAGGAACAGTCGATTAACAGCTCGAATCTGTCCCGTCAAAACTTTTGTATATGTGTGCCACGTCAAAACTTCTGCCACACGCCTGACCCCAGCCACCAACAATTCACCAAGTAGATCACATCCCGCACCACTTGCAAAAACACACTTCCAAAACGACTCTTCTCTTTCGTACTCTCCGCTTTCGCGTTCCGGCGTACGTTTGATGAAATTTGTCTTTTGGTGCAAGTATGGATGAAGTCCCGGTTGAGCCCAAAATTTGTAAGGCAACTTCATCCATATATATATATTTGTTTAATTAAATTGAAGAAATTAATTAAATTGAAATTAAATTAAAGATTATAGACAATATAAATTATCAGTACGTGCGCCCAATTTTAAGCTGACGAGAACTCTCTTCTTCCTCGATTCCTCGAGCTAAGAAGTAAAGATGGGACTGTTAGAAGCTAGAGCGGAGAATATTAGTTAGGTTACAGTTTCCATCCTACATACATAATGAAGTACGTATACAAATTGTGGACTCAATATTTAGGTATGGGTAAACTGGGTAAAAAATGTTCGAAGCTAGTTCAAAGCTAAAAATGCAATCAGTAAATAGAGGTGAAATAATGTGCTAGTTCTAATGAAATCAATAGTGCGAGGAGAGAGAAATTACCCAATAAAACAAAATTGCGGTTCTTAATAAAAGTTTTCTCTACCTAGCAAAGAGGAAAACAGTTCGCACTGGACGAACATTTCGCTGACAAATGATTTTCTGGTTTATTTCATGTTAATAAAAAATGAAGAATTATAAAGATCTACGTGGAACTTATTGTGCACCCAATGATGTTTACATAGCAGATTAATCATAATTAAAATAAAACAGAACCATTTGAAAGATAAACCCATATTCTTAACACTTTTTTGTGCTTTTGTAACCAAACAATTCCCCGCTCTCTATCTCTATCTCCATATATATATCTATCTCTCTCGCTCTCTCTTGCTCTCCTTTTCTCTCCCTCTCTTTCTCTCTCTCTGTCTCTCTCTCTCTCTATGGGCTATAAGCTTACAATTATGCATATATATATATATATATAAGAGTATGTGCTTATAGGTATATGTAAGTGTTCAGTATATCCGTGTTCAATATTGAGTAAATTGCAGCAAGTCAAAATGTGCCAAATGCATCTACAAAAAAATAAAAATTAGTCACAAAATAAAAAAATATGTATGTATGTATGTTCGCTATTCAATATATAATAAATCTAATCATATGAGTACATATGTTTGTATATGTACATATCTATAATCCTCATAGACCTAAATATACCAAGAAATATGACAGATCTAAATACTAATAAATACTTGTGAGTATCTCAAATAGGAAAAAAAAAGGCTAAGGCTTAGGCCCGTTATATATTCGTACTACTGGCTTAACTTAGTCGTACTCTGACATAATATACGTACCAAAAATTTATTACATATGATGAGAATAAAAGAGAAGAGCAGAGAGTACGAGGTACAGACAGAGAAACAGGCAGATATCGAAATACACTTTAAAGTAATAAATAATGTTAATAGGCTAAAATCTAAAATGTGGTGTTTTTTTTTATAATTGGTTGACGACGTCTAATGATATCGCATCTTCAAGATAAAACTCTAAGTCAAATATACATAATCTATGATTATAAATAGCTACAATTTAAAAGATAAACTTATCGCAACTATTATTAAAGCTATGTTAATTATCTAAGTTAATCCATTAAACACTACAAAAATAAACTAATGCATTCAATGTCTAAGCTACAGAAATCATCAAATAAAATATTCAAAATAAAAGCCAGTTAAAGAGTGAAAGAACTCGAAAAAAACCCATTATTTATTAAATAAAACTTTTTATTAACAAAAATTACAACCATTAAAACAAACAATATATAATGTTATAAAAGTTTCTGCATTATACAAATTAAAGATCGCACTCTTATCAGATCGGTATTCGAATTATACCCTAAGTTGTATGTATATAATATTCGTTGTATTTATATTGTAAATTCTGATCAAAAAAACATACAAACAAATAAATCCCTACAACTGAATATGCAAGTAAAACAAAAACTTTAAATAAAACAAAAAATTGAAATGAACAAGTGAAATCTGAAAATAAATGAAAAATAAAGAAAAGTAAATATGAAAATAAAGTAAAACAATTTTTAATTATCTTTTTTAATGAGTGGGGGAATTTCAGTTACACGTAGCTCATCGGTTTTGTTGAGGAATTTTAGTAAGTATTGTTTCTTTTTAGCCCTATAGTAAAATGAACTGACAATTTAAAATATATTATAACTATAAACTTTTAGATAAGCATCTTGCCTTGCCAAAGGACACATAGAAGTATTTTATTGTGTATTTTTTTTTAAGTATTAATAAGCGTGTATGCTCAACCCCTAAGCCAATCGAAGTAAAAGTAATTTTTGTTCTGGGTTATGCTTTAAAAATATACTCGATTCAGTTGGCAATTTTGGTTTCGATACGGTCTTATTACATAGTTAACATAATCATCATTTATGATAATAGAGTCACGTTTTTGCAAGAATAAATAAATAATTTTAGAATGATTTGAAGACGAGGAAATTGTTATTTTCAGCCAGATAAACCCTAGAATAGACTTTGAAGTCACTTTAATTTGATGCATTACTACTATACTTGCACCCTGCTAAATTTGGCTCCCCCTGTTTTAAAGACAAAAAACACACATTACCAGACATGACGAGGCCCGTAGTCTGGGCTTGAATTTCGCTCGAGAGGACATCAAATCATTAGCAGAGCAAAAAGCGTGAAACCAGACACAGAGGGAGCAACTAGAAGGAAGGGAGGAATTCAAATGAATTTAAACTATTAGCAGAACCGAGTAGTATGGGCGGGGTAACCCGTGACTCCCAAACTCAATCTACTTCCGGCAGGTACATTCAGCTGTCTGGATTTGTTTCTGCTTTTGATTCCTATTCTCGTTCTCATTCTGGTGCTGATGCTGATTCTGATTCTGGTTCTGCTTGGCATAACCTGCACATTGTAACGTAATTTTTGACAGCCCCACCCACAACTTTTCTTCAACTACACTCAGAATAAAGGTAGCTTTAATTTATAAAACTTCAAATTAGAGGGATTTTTATATATATTTTTTTTAATTATATTAATTGTGCGTTTACAAATATTGAACTAAAAAACATGTTCATTTTATTGAATATTTTTGTGTACCCAGATTACAACTCGTTTAATTCGTATTTGATATCAATAAAATCAATGAGTTTAATTTTATAAGTAAAAACGACAAAATCATTGCTTGTACTTCTCTGTTTTTCTCTGAGTGTACCTTCAATGCACAAGCAAAAGATGCAAATGTTAAGATATTTTTTCCATTTGCATTTCCAGTACCCAAAAACAAGTTGGAACAGGAACCGAGTCCGACTCAGGGTCTGGCAACATTGTCACACAAATTATTTATTTTGCACTCGTATCTTAACGCTCGTCTTTTTTCCACATTGTCCATTTTCCGAATTGTCCATTAATTCAGTCATTGTGTGTATGTTGAACACACAATATAAATAACTCAGCTAGACTTGTGCATATTTTGTAACTACAACTTGAAATAAATAAACACACACATACTCACAAGTAAATAGACAGATGAATATTGTTGCTGTAGGGTTACCATTATTTGACCAACAAAGCAACTGAAAAATATTTGTATATTTGCTTTAAAAATTTGTAGATTTGTCTGTCTGTGTATGGGTGTATTCTATTTGCATTTTAGTGGCGTATGCAGGCACTTTTTTAATTGTATAAAACGATATAACACTAGACAAAAATATTTTCCATTCCACTATAGATTGTCGACCTGTAAATCAATACAAAGCAATCGATAAAAATTTAATGCTTGGCTCATTGTCTATTAAATACATTATTCATAGCAATAAAATTGCTTGTAAGATGACAACGAGTAAGCGAAGCATACTTTCAATCATTTGCCTAAGCCGATTTAAGCCCGAATATCCAACAACTTCTCTATCACGGTTCATTATACAGAATAAAAACATTTATATTTCATAGGGAAAAATGAAATTTGATAAAATTGATTGCAGTAATTTTGTCGTATAAAAACTAATAACAAAAACTAAAAATAGTATGATATTAAGAAACACACTTCTCCATAAAACTTAAAAAATTCACAATGATCACTTAAGAATTGATTGTTCCTTTCTTCAATATTCTAAACTAGCCGGTTTTGACATACATATATATTTATGGTGCTGCCTGCACCAAAAAAAAAGGATGCATGCCAAGTTGCCTTCATATAGTTGAGAGTCTAGTTTTCTTAGGACCAGACAGACAGACGGACATGGGTATTACAGTAATATATATTTTTCATGGGTTCGGCGATGACAAGTTCAGATAAATGCATTCTATTAAGAATTAATGGTAGAGCTATAATTACAGTTTGCAAAATGAGTTTGCCAAGGCACTTATTAACTTAGTAAGCTATAAAAATAATCGTACCCCTCTGCGTAGGCCACTGGTTATAAATATAGGAATATTTATCCTTTTTCGAAACAAATCGACCTCAAATGGCAATGGTCGGATTCCTGGCACGCAAGTCCTGTTCTGCCTCCAACTTTTTGTGGTTTATGTTTTTCAATAATCGAGGCACGTGTGTGCTGTGTGTGTGGTTTGTCACTGACGATTTTCTCTCTTAAATTGTACAGCAAAAATTCGCATCTCAGCACATTTTCAGCACATTTTAGCAATTTTTCAATTTTTATTTCTGTTTTTCCGTCGATTGACAATATTTTTGAATTAAACACTATTGTATGGCTTAGTTTTATATATATCTACGAGGGACTTTAAATTGACTTTAAATATGTGTAAGAAGTTAATTATAACCTCTAGAGTCCCACAATTTGGGTAAAGGCATTCTGCTTGGAGTTTTGTGAGTCTGGAAATTAAAAGAATGCACTCAGAAAGTAAGATACTAAATAAGATGACGTTAACTCGTATAATATTAACTAAGCTTGAATTGCACTTTTGACACAGTTGTGTTGATATCAACATTAATCCCCAGGGTACCAGCTAGTGAGTACTTTAGATTATAAAATTTCAAAATATTTAAGTTTTGCTTAGATTGCTTTGCATTTCATTGGCAATTTTAGTGGTGATAGTTAACTATAGACCTATAATTTTAAGCCTATATCTTAGTGTTGAAGCAGCCTCCTTGTTGGTCAACTATACCCCTTCAAATGCCTTAAACTTGATTTGAATTTAGTTTTATATTTGTAGAGCTCACAGAACTAACCAAAATTTTTATAAAAAAAAAGACCAACTACAAATTTATTTGTTTGGAAAAATGCTGAACGGCTTAAACGATTTATCACATACATATATATATGTATGTATATCTTATGTACATTTTCTCCTATTTCCCCATAGCAAACACTATCGTTCACTATATTCTCCCAAATTCTCAGTTTTTCTGTGTTTGTCTCTTTTCTCTCTTTTACAGCCTTCTATGTTTTGTTGTTTCTCTTTTTTTTTTAGTTTTTTTTTCTATGTATGCCCACAGAAATGTGTAAGGGAAGTATCATAAAGTATCAGGCACGCACGCCCGTCCCTATATGCCGTATGCTATATGCTATATATGCTAACATTCCCCTGGCCACGCCCGGGGAGAGTCAATATCTAAAGTATGTTTTTCTATATTGGATTAAATTTCTTGGCACATGGATTTTATTAAATCGGTTAACTTTAACCAAAATATATTCAGAAAACTATTTCCAAATAATTACACCATTCCACATGGCAATGTATAATAGGCCCATAAGTCCAAGAACAAAATTTTAAAATGTTGTTGCAAAACTCGCTTTTGAGCTAAACGAAAAAATGTTAGACTGCAACGATTTTAATGATATATAAATAAACCGATAATAACTATGTAATATTTAAATATTTATAATAAAACTCTGTATAAGTCATATATTCTATATTTGGAATATTAACTTTCCTATGTAGATACCGTGCAGTCTTATGTATTAATGTCGATCTACCGGAAGTTCAAATCCTTTATGATATTTTATTTTGAATACAGATTTTTTTCAGATGTTGTGACTCATTTTAGGGAAGAATGACCATATTTTATTTTCTTCTTTTAATATATGTTGACTATTCCTATTAGACTACAGGATATCTGTCAGTCAAGTTCTTTTCAGCTAGGAAACCATTCTATCTCTTTTTTTACAGTTTGGTGCAAATATTTGAGAGTTTTAATCGTTTTTTTGTTGTCGCAGCGGAAAATTTTGTGTAAGGCGTGTGCCACACACGGAGGGCGTGGCTCACGAAATAAAACTGCAGCAGCAGCTGTCGAGTTGCAACAATAACAAAAGTACACTAAAAAAATTCCTTATAAAGTCTAATAATGAATTTGTTTCTTAGTAGATGGTTGGATAATACCATAGCTAGAAACAATAAAATAATATTTAAAAAAAAATGCAAATTTTTTCTACATTTTCATAAAATGCTTGAGTAGTATTTTTTTTTTCTTTTTTCTATTGTAATAAGTTTTATATATTTTGATACCAATCACTTAATCCACATAAAAGATAAGGTGCTGATTTTTCCTTGCATTGTCTAAGCTGAGTTTAATTATGTAAGTTCTAAAAAAAAAAATGCTATTAACAATTAAATATAAGCTTAAAGCAACGTATGTATTATTTTTACCCTTATTATTTATATTTAATCTTAAAATATATAATGAAGTAATTAAATTATATCAACTAAAGCGATAAGTGATTTACATACTGTTGCAGTACTATGAATCGAAAAGCTTATAATTTATTAACAAATATCTCAAAATAATCATAATTAAAGAATTTCATATTTTATTATGGTTAAATAAAAAGCATCTTGCCAGAACATTGATGTGATTTGAATACAAATTTCCCTGATTTTTTCGCAAGTGCATAAGGAATCCGTGGGAAAAGGGTAAAAACATTTGAACAATTCCAAAATGCGATAGTAAAGTGTTTTAAGCGGTTTTTGTTTGAATGCGCGGAGGCAGGCGCTGGGAGGTGCAGCGTACGGCATCAAGCGAAGCAAAAGCGTTGCATACTTTTAGGCTCGTCTCTTTGTTTATTTGTTTGTTCGGTTTGCACTGCGCTGCGTTGTTTACACCACACACACACACATTTAAAAAACCCTGGTACACACATATGTAACTGCATTTATTTACTGTGTGCTTGTTTTATTGTTAACATTAAAAATATTTGTGCCTGCATATAACATTTTTTTTTTCAATGCACCCTTCCATAGCCCTTTTCAGGCCTGATTTTTTTTTTTATTTGCTTGCCGTTCTTTCTATTTAAAATGTCTTTAAAGCATTTAATTTTGTTCACGCTTTTCGAAAAATTTTGTTGACAAACATGGAAACAAACAAATTCGGCCACACTGATTGGCAAATATTGCTTCGTTTTCTGTATAATCGGCTAATTTTTATGAATTTAGTATTTATTATACATAATGTCCAAATATATACCCATGCATCTACAATTAATAGATTAATATCAATTAGTAGTTGCTAAAAATGGTCAAAGAAAATTGTAAACTAGTAAGGAAAGGCCAGGTTCGGCGAAGATTACATGTGATTGTTGCTAAGGGAGCTATGTGATATAAATAATGGACCGATCTTAATGGATTTTGTTTTTGTGCGCTTAAAAATTACACTTCCACATGTAATTTGTAATTTTCATTACGATATCTTAGGAAACAAAAAAGCTTTTCTTACAGCAAGTTTTGGACCGATTGTTCCTATGGGGCTATATGATACATATATTAGTCCAATCTTAATAATTTTTTGGGTGCACTTAACAAACAGTTTTAAGTTTTATCAAGATACGTTGAAAATCAAAAAGTGTTTCTTACATCAGGACGACGAGATGAGTCGACATAGCTATGTTCGTCTGCCCGTCTGTTAATATGCAAGCTAGTCTCTCAGTTTTTGAGTGAATGAAATTAAGTATGGAGCGTTCTTTTTGTTGCAGGCAGCACATATGTCGGAACCGGCCGGATCGGACAACTATATCATATAGCTCCCATAAGAACAATCGGCTGAAAAGTTTTTGTATGATTCTCAAGGTATTATTCGAATTTGTAAGATATGTAATCAATTTGATATGCAAATACATTTGAAATTTTAACGAAAAACAAAATATTTGGACAAATAGTCAATAAATTTTGTTAGAAATATTTCTTAAAACCTTTTCGAACTTATAGACCTCAAAGTGTACAATGCCCCAGACAGTGACCACGCCCTTGGCCGATTGTAGCAAGGGATAGGCCAATGGAAAATAGCAACGGATATGCCAACGTGTTGCCTAGTACAGTTGCATAGTTGCACAGTGGCTCAGATACCCAAGTGGATCAAACAGCTCACCTGGTGGCTTCTTGTTATGCAGCGAAAATGAATACGCTAAAAGGAGTTTAAAAGATATTCGTTTTAGGCTGTGGGAAAGAGAATCGCAATGAGTTAGCATTTGTGGCTAGCGAATATGAGTAGAAAATAAACGGACAGACAGTAAGATAGACAGACAGGTAGACACAGAGAAATAAACAGAAAAGAGGAAAAAACCTAAATTTTCAAGCACATTAATGTGGAGCACATTAGTGCACGTAAGTGTATTAAGGATAATGGATGCACTCATAGATATTTTGCTGTTTGAATGTCTGCATATGGATAGAATAACACACTCATACGAAGGCAGGTAAAGAGAGCGGTTTGGGAGGGCGGTATAAAGTAGCAAGAGGAAAAGCTGTATGCGGAAGGAATAGCACGGTGGTCCGGTTACATGATATGCAGGTAGAACTGGTTCAGTAGCGCTTTTTCAGGGGGTTTGCATCAAGTTTTGCGTTTAATTTCATAATGTATTTAAAATGGCCCATTTCAAATTTCACTTTATCACTCAAAAAACGTAATATACTTTTTAGAGCACAATTAAAAAACTAATTTTTTTATTTCGTCAATTTAAGGTTAAGTTTTGATGCCAACAGCTTTCTTCTCCTTTTTTTGTGCGCCATTGGAGTAAACATTTCCAAGAGCATATCTGCAAGCCCAGGTATAAATGGAAATGTATGCGTGTCTGAATGTGAGGATATACAGCTCTCTGTTCTACATAAATTATAGCGCACAACTCTGTGTAAGTATATGTGTGTATGTAGTTGGGTATATACAACTATTATCAGTGTCTTCTCTTTTTAGTATAATCAAAAAGCGGGTGGCAACGAACCTCAAATGACGCTCGTACGCCCCCACCCCAAACAGCTCCAAAATATTTACTTGTATAAGTATTTAACGCAAAGTTAAACAAAAAACTGAAGCATTATGTTAATTACAGCAATCAAAAAAGTCAGTTAATACGAATTATATTACTTGATGGAGCAAAGCGAGAATCAAAACGAAATGCAAACCGAAACGTCCCTTGCTTGGCCTCTTGGCAACGAATATAGAGATATGAAGTGGAGATCAAAACGAAAAGAAACGAAGCGACAGAAAAATGGAAATCAGTGATAAGCCAAAACTGCATAAAATGAGAAAGAAGTACAAACTAAACAATAAATAAAAAATAAAAGAGAAAAATAAAGCAAATAGAAAATCATAGCGAGAAATAGAGCGAATTAACAATTAAAATAAGAAGTTAGCCTAGAATGCAAATAGAAACGCCAGTCTTAATTTGAAACAACTAGTAAGATAGGCTATCTTAGGAGATTAGAGGATTACATACACTTGCAAGCGGGCATAACTATTTGAAACCTATTAAACTTTTTTATTTTGACCGATTTGTCCAATGGCAGCTATATATGGTAGACTTATCTTGATTATTATTTGTTTTCGTTCAGAATGCACAGGGTTTCATATTATTTTTTAATGTTGTCAATATTCCTTGTGTGACAAAAGTTAAACACTGTGCCACAACTTTTGATCCGATTGCTCATATAGGAGCTATATGATATAGTAGTCTGATCTTAATGATTTTTGGTGAACATTTGGAAATCACATAGAGAAACAACAAATTTTTCTGCACCACAACTCTTGGACCGATTGGTGCTACATACACATATGATATAGTAGTCCGATCTTTAGAATTTGTGGTGTGCGTTTCATAATTTATATATAATATTTATATTTTATGGGGTCGGAGCTGTCTCCTTCAATGCAATAACCAAAGCGAAAGTAAAACAAAAGGAGAAGAATAACAATATACGATTTATTGCAAAGTTCGATATATTTAACCATCATTATATATACATATGAATCTGGAATATCTTTTTATGAAATTAAATTGAATTCTCTGCCTTGATTCTGCCTCTTTTGAACGAATGTTTGCCCCACTTAAGCGACAAATCACAAAGTCTTTGAAATAATAATATGAGGCCCTCACCTGACACCAGTTCAGCAAAATAAAAAGAAATAAAGTCTATCGAAGCAGTCAGCCACTCAGTGAATAACGAATGAATATATATGTATATATAGATACGTACATATTTATGTATAGAGATATATTCGTATACTAAAAGCACTTTTATTGTCATCATTGTCAGCGATATTTGTCATCATAAATATTTGATTGTTGCATCAATAAAAGCTTATGACACATAAAATCCATAATTTCAATTGTCGCCCATGGCATTTGAGTATCGCGCAGCGGGGGAAACTGAGGTAAAACCGAAAGAAAACTGGTCGAGAACTGGGTAAAAATGAGGGAATGTATCACAGAAATCGGATCAGCCGCTGCACCCACTGGCATCAAGGTTAACGCAGACAAGGAATGAACAATAAATAAAGAACAAATTCTGACAAAGGAGGCGGCACACTCTTGACATCAAAATCGCCTCTCTGCCCACACTCCACTCCAAATAAATCAGCGTTGTTCTCTGCTATCCTGTTGACAGAGTACGGGCATAACATAGAGTACAACAAATGCTAGCACGTAGTTATTGTTATTATTAAGTATCATAGTCCTTAAAAATATATATCTTAGAAATGTATTACAAAAGTAAATTCTATTATATGAAATTCTAATAGCTATAAATAAATGTATAATAGCTATAAGTTCTTAAATGTTTTTGAATGTTTTGGTCCACTTTATATCCACCAGAGAATATTTTTGATTTGATTTACCTTCATTTTTTCATTCATTAAACTTAATAAATAAGTAATATAGTTTATTTATAACTAAACAATTTTCTTAATAGTCTTTACTTTAGTTTTATTCTAATTACAATCTCATTATTTTTTGACATTTGAGTTTTGCGTTATGAAAATTGAGAACTTCTTGTGAACTTTCACAGCCGAAGGCAGGTAATCGAATGACATTTTTATTTAAAGCTGATTTTAAAGGCATTTATATAAAATTTATACATTCATTCGTATATCTGCATAAACATAAAATAATAATTGGAGATTCGTTTTTAAAAAGTTTTTTTGTTTTCTTAATTTTTCCTTTTTAATTTCATAATTTGTGTGTTAATTGAAAACAGTAATTGCGTGTGTGCGAGTCTAGATGAGCGCGTGTGTGTGAAAGGCTTAATGATATATATATCTGTTTTATGCATCGCTTCATATGACAAATTAATGAAGCGGCAGCACAAATGTGCCTGGTAGATACTTTTGTATCTACATATATTTGTGTGCGACCTGCGAATGCGGTCTGCACATAAATCAAAATTTATGACAATCAGGCAACTCGAAAATGTCAGTTGAAACATTTTCAACTATTTAAGACAGCAACAAAAATACACTCAGAGAATAAGCTGACAATCTACCACTGAAATAAGTTACAGAAGCTATTAAAAATTGACTGAGTACAAATTATATTCCTAAGACAAAAAACCAAAATTATATTAATTACAATTGGAATTCTTAATTGACTTAATTTTAATTAATATTAAATAAAACTAATCCATATTTTTATAATAATTTAAACGGTATATCTAAAAAAGTTTTTTTTAAACCTGCCATATTTATTAGTCAAACAATAATAACATTAAATAATAAACAAATTCTAAATTCTTAGAATTGTTTCAAACATTCTCCTTAAAAGTCAAATTAAGATACTTTTCTTGTTAACATACTCCAAACATTTTCTTAGTCAGAAGCTAACCGTTTCAATTCTAGATTGATTTTACCTAATTTAAGAAAAACTAGTAAGTAATGCCATCTTCGGCGACCCTAAGATTACATACCTCTGTACACTGTTATCGTCAAAGGTATTTATGTAACCTGATTTCATTGGTTTATGAATTAGTAGTCCTATCATGATATTTTTCAACAAACCAAAAAATTTATGCTCTCTGGCAGATACATATTACACATTGTAATGCAATCTTGGCAACTTTTAGCCAGCATTATATAAGAAATCCGGCCAGCTTCTATATATTTGCTGCGTGCTACAAAAAGAAGAAAAACCTACCAATTTTTAATTATTGAGTTTTGGCAACCTTTTTAATTTTTGCAGGAAAATAAAAATTAAAAACAAAAATTTTTGTGACTGATGCCAATGTTCAACGGCGGCGGACAGAAGGTATTACAACGTACGTCCTCAAATTAGAGCAGGACCAGTGCAAGAACTACACCTAGTAATTTCATGGTATATAAATAATATAAGATTTTAAGATTAACCCGCATTAGGAATTATTCTCAGAAATAATTATCTTTTTTCTGCTTATAACTACAGAAAAAACACTGGCGAAAATGTTGGGGCCTCTCATGAACTTAATAGATTACACGGGTCTTGGTGGGGGGTACGGAGCAACAGGCGGACGCATGTACTTGGCTTAAATGTTAATCGAGCCAATACTACAAGAATTATGCATTGCACGCGTCAGCGAAACTTTCTGCAACATCTACAACAACAGCAAAATCAACAACAACAACAACAGCAACATCAACAGGAACAATATCAATATCTCATGTGGCAAGTGCAAACCTAAGCACAAATTTAATACACTAAACAGTGGCGTACACACAAATTTTTTAAGGGAGTCCCAACATACACATATATATATAGTGCTTTGATTATATTTTTAGTATTTACAACTAAGTTGGACAATATTTGAAAATATGTCAACTACTACTGCACCTCGCTCCCGTTGCGCTTTTTGGCTAATTCTCCGACATGTGAATTCGTCTCTCGTCTTCTTTTTCGTCGTTATAGTAAGATTTATAAATGCAGTTTTGAACACATTCATATCACACACATATATTATATTAAGTTCTAACAGACATTAATTTGGGATATTAATGGATTTTAATTATATGTTGATACAGTTTTCGATTTGTTTTTAAAATGTTAATATATATTTTTATATTTATATTTTCTTATTCTTGGAATTCTTTAAAAAAACGAATTAAATATTTTAATAGCTTCAAAGTATGACTATGAATATTTTATGCATCTTCTGTCTGTATATTTGTTTGATAATAGTTACCATGAAATATTCCCTTACCCCTAACAAATGCCACTGGCTCTATAACGAGAATATATACATATGTACATATATATATACAAATATTTATATATATGTATACATGAACGAGATATATATATATACACCCAACTTTTTTTTTACACGGTAGATACGTTCCTCAGAAATCCGTGTAAAAAGAAACCGTGTAAAAAAAGAGGTGTTTCCTATAGTAAAATGGGGGATACGTTCCATGTGATTTGAAAGATGTAATAAAGAACTATATTTACTTCGAAAAACCGTGTAAATAATGTTGAAAACTATAAAATTTCAGATATGCATACAAATTGTATGTTCATATGACATTTTATTGAGGATTAAAACTTAAAATACATAATTCACACTGGTGAAAAATTGGTAGAACCAGCAAAAAACAAAAGAAATCTGTTAATCCAGAATTAAGAACAGAAAAATTAGAACAGAAATAAAGAAAAAAAATTTACATAGCTACATAATTATTCGTCGCTACTTAATAACAAGAGCAATTGTTTGCGACGATCTGGACTAAAGTCGGTATCATCACTGGAGATATCCATCAAATTATCTAATGGTGAGTTTCGTCCGGTAATAGAGTTTTAAACTGTTTGACTACTTTCCGAAAGGTCTTGCGCCGTCGACTTTTTTATAATTCCATTTTATTAATATGTATTAAGCGCATTTTTAACTTACATATATTTAAGTTATAACTTTCGAAAATTTCTACATACAGTGGTATTGTTTATATTTATTACATACCCTTGCAGAGCTATATGATATAGTAATCCGATCTTAATAATTTTAGGTGTGCGTTTAGAAATCAAACTTTTCCATATAACTCTTAAGATACCTTCTCAAGATATCTTGAGAAACAGAAAAGTTTCCTATATAAAATTCCTACCTTCTAAGAGGGTATACAAATTTTCCTAATCACAAATATGAATACGCTTTCGATTAAAAACTGTTCTACTTAAAATTGCATACTTTAATTTAATTTTAAGTTTTTATTTTGATATAACTATGTGATGTAATTATTACGATATTATACAAACTCTGTTCAAAAATGTTAAATAATTTCATTTCTGGGCCCAAAATGGGTACTATATATAGAATAATTCTAAATATTATGTATTAAATATATGTGTTTTACATATTTCGTGCCGTTTTATATTTATTGTTAATATGGTATAAGCAACACATTTATAATAAATTTTAGGTGCCACTGTGCAAATATGTATAAATTTATTTGCGGTCGTAATTATAATTATTTTATTATTTGTTTGATTACAGCGCTTAAATAGATTATGGAGAATGCTTAAACGGCCAATCATGGATTAGGGAATGTCCATTGGCCAAAGCGATACATATCGATACTCAAGTTTCATTTAATATTACAATTTTGATACTAAATACTGAAATGGGTTGGAATTTTGGCGAGTACTCGAGTTGTAACTTGAATATATATCGAATATAAAACAAACAAATCGAAACACATTTTAGTAATTCAAATATATTTCCTTTTTTTTTTTTTTTTGAAAACGAAAGAGAGGAGGCCTTTTGGTTGATGGTTTCAGCTTTCAGACTTTGTCCTACCCCTCAGTGATATTATATTTTATTGAGCTCTTTGGCAGTACTCTTTGTATTTTACTCCATGTATAAGTGTATGTATTATACCCTGTACGTCACAAAACGTGCAAAAAGTGCTTTATTAAGATGGAAATAATAATTTCGATCTTAACAAGCATATGTATATATGAGTACGTACTATGCATATCTAAGTATTTTTTATTTTATTTATTTACTATTAAATCGACTAATTGCAGTCGATTGAAGAATTACAAAAGATAAAAATAAATTATTATGTAAAATAAATTCAAATTCAGCAACCACGTCAACTATCAATGATTAGGGTTTTTCCGAAGATAGAACAGAAGATCGAAAGAGTTGAAAACGTTTCTAATATTATTATTAAAATTTTTTATTAACATTTTATACAATTTTTATTTCTGATTACTTCTGCTCACAATCGATTTAAAACTATATTTGAAAAAAATGTAATTTAACCTCAGCAAAAAATTTCCTTGTACACTGAAACAAAGAAATAGCCTCATTCAATATTTTTTATAGTTTATACATATATGTATATAGACATAAGATTCAGAAAATATAACTTTCACTTATAAGTTCAATTTAGTAGGGAAGGCTATTTTCGGAGCGCCCTATGGCAGCTTAAAATATTAAATTTCATTGACCTATTTCGAAAAAGACTAGTTTGCATAGACACAGACAAACGAAGAGACGAACAGACGGACGCAGGCCTATAATGAGTCGCCCCATTGCCCTACTAAATAATATTTATACTTTATGGGATCAGAGATGAACTATGCAATGTATTACATATTTTGTTGATCACACATTTAACCCCTGCTATCTTTGGTATGGTTGAAAACAATATTAGTTGTATAATTTATGTACAATCTTTAAAAATTTATTTTTAACAAATAGGAATACAAAATATTTTTTTTTATAAACTAAAATAAAATGTATTAAAACTTATTTGTAATGGACTGAAAAATTGAGAAAAGTCGCGACAATCGCACCTATCCGCATAATTTGCTTTCTTGTCAAAAATATAGGGTATGTCCTTATCGAACACAACTGGAAAAGTCTATTTATTTTATTTTAATTTTAATCCAATTTCGGCACATATAAAAGGCTGGAAAAGAGAGAGTATGCGATGTATGTATATATCTTTTATATTTATTTTTTTATATTTATTTCCCATTTTTTTCACTTTTTTTTTTTTTTGCTTGTGGCAAAATATATTAAAAGCTACTTACAAAGTGCACAGCCCACATGTGTGTGTGGATGTGACTGCACACACGCACACATACAAATTCAATGCTGTGGCTTCATATGAAGCTGTTAGTTGGAAAGAGTTGTGGCACAAGGGGAATGTGGAAGATGATGATGATGATGATGCAAGTGATTCATGCGGAAAACGAGCAACAATTTTGGTTTACCAAGCAGACAACGCCAGTCGCTGGCATCAACAACAAAAACAACAATGTGTAAACACATGTAAACCCAGCAACATTGCTGGTGGTGTTGTTACTGCTGCTGCTGCTGCTCGCCTGCTGTTTCAATTTTATTACGAGAGCATTTTGTTTTCACCATGTTTAAGGGACAAAAAAAAATAAAAAACTTTATATAATGAAAAAATATTAATAAATAAAGCCACAGCTTTTATTAAAAATAGATTAAATCATCTGCAAAATTTACTTGACCTCATATTTTATTGTGCTCGCCGTATATCAGTTTATGCTTTAAAATGTCTCTTCTAATTGACCAGGTAGAGAAATAAAGGAACGCAAGCAGACTTAGTCTGCAGAACTGTCTAAATTGGATAAATAACTAAAATACACATGTATTTCAAATTAGTCAGATCATTAAGTACAAGTTTAAGTAAAATTTTTCAATGAAAATAGCTGAAACCACCACTTATAAATATAGTATGCAAGGCATCACATATTACAATTTAATTATCAAAAAAATGCTTACTTTAAGTCTACCACGTTTAAAAATAATAAAATAATAAGTGATTTTATATAACGTCAAAATCTAATCTCTAAATCTAACACCTGTATAATGTAATTTACATTTTTTTTTTTTTCTAGTTTTAGGACTTTTAATGCTTTTTTTTATCACAATTGTTTTAAGGGTTCTAAAATCTTCCAAAAATATCAATTATTTTGATACTTTTTGTATAGAAATTAGAAATAAAAATATAGAAATTTTAAATAAATTACTTCAAATAAATTAAAGTAAATATCAATGCAAAGGAACCCAATCAATCAATAGTTTGGGGTGCTTAATGCTCGACATTTCAGAAACCAAATTCCAAATTCCAGTTGCAGGTCTATCACAAGTTGCAGTTATTCGTGGCAAGTTGATTACTGAATGCACAAATAATCATTTAACCATGGGTAAACCTTTCTTGCCACATACTTGTGTGTAATATTGTCTGTAGCTAATATCTCATGAATGTGTGAAGTGCTATGCCCATCGTATGTAACCTCTATAAATATGTAAGAGAGTGCTCGACAAGAAGATACTCTATACCCTGATTTTAAGAGCAAGTATTGTAATCTAGTGTTTTTGCGAAATGCAATTAAAAATTAATTGAACCCAATCAGCAATTCAGTGAAAATTTATGAAAATAACCTTTGGACATTTGTCCGCCTATTTTCTAAATAAAAAACGTATATTTTAGACTTTAATTGAAATCTCTGAAACTGAACTAGGATCCCGGATATTATATAAGCTGTTGACCTTCCATTTGTCCCGCAAAGGAGGTAAATTTGCCAAAAAATTAGTAAACAGATTCTCAATAGATAATAAATTTAAATTAAACATTTAAAGCTGTAATATAATATACTATCATATAATCTCAATATATATATAACTCTTTTTCCTGACTGACTGACTGATTCATTATCGCACAGCCCAAACGGTAATACGATATGATATGATAATATGATTTACTCCCCCAAGTGGAGGAAAATGGGGAAAAACCGTTATATGAAACTTTCTTATTTCTTATCTTATCAGCTTTAAATTCGTTTCAAATAACAACATAAAAATTGAACAAGGACCACATAAACCATTTTTCGGATTATGCACTCGAAATGTGGGGAAATGGGGCTCAAATCTTTGCATGTAATAAAGTCTTACTATTCGTGATCCTCGGTTTACATGAAACTCAGTATCAGACTACTAAATTAATGTAAAATCAGCACCCGAAGTGCGGCAATAGGGTTCAAAAGTTGTATGGGGAAATGCCCTTTTTTACCCGATTGACTTGAAACTCAATATCAGAGCTCTACATTAAAATCTAAAATAAACTTATTTTTTAGGAAATCATATCCCTATGTGGGGAAATGGGGGTCTAAGATTAGTGGAGCAAGTTCAAATTCTTTTTCGATCAACTTCAAACTAAGTTTCAGAGCTCAACATTGTTTGAAAAATACGCCTTAAAGGCTGCAAAATGGCGAGTTAAAAAAGAAGAAGAAGAAGTAATTCAAATAATTTGTAAAAATTTTTCGAGTAAAAATTGACTTTTCACGATATAAACTTTGACCAATTTCCAAAAAAAAACTGGGAAACACGTGTAGTTTAAATTTTAAACTAATATTTTGAATTTGAAACTAGACCTCTGAAGCTAAATTTGAAGTCGATCGAGTAAAAATATTCCTGTTCCCCATACAACCTCTGAAACCACATTTTTGAACGGTTTTATCCTGTTTCCATTTGGGGGCTGTGTATAAAATTCATCTTCGTACGTATCACCGTTTGAAGGAGGCATCGCCTTGTAACTATTTTTCTTTGGCTTTTACATTCAGTCATATAACCATAAAATACCTTTTTATTACACATTTTCCATTTTTCAAAGGGTACACAGCATAAAAAGATGAACAAGAAGAAATCAAATGCACTCAAGTGGATAATTTAATATGGGAAACAAACTGTTTTAATCATGTTTCATTAGATTTCGCATTGCAAATGCTATACCCACACACAAATATATATATGTATATTAACATTTAAATTCTAACCAACAGAAAGAGAAATAGATAGACAGAACGAAAGAGAGAGGGAAGGAAAAAGAAAGAAAGGCTCTATAAACTAGCTGAACTAACTCACTGAAATTCTGGCAGTGCAATACTGCACTTATGAAAAAGGTACTTTTCAATTGTAGGTATAGCTGAATCTGCAAATCAAAGGAGCTGTTTCCGGTTTTTTAAGTCAATGTTTTAACTTTAGCCTTGCTTCATTTCTGAAACATTGTACAGGTTGGTGTGGGTTCGGCTATGCTCTTTTCGGTTCAAAAAATATCATTTGCAGATATCGTTACTCGAAAAATTAAATGTACTGGTTTCGGCTGTGGCTCTGAGATTGCATCCGTTGATTTCCGTTAACACTCTGACTCCGGTTTGTTTAGTTGATCAAAACTTAAGCTGAACCTTGAACATTTCTCCTTACACAAACGAATTTTTCCGGTTCGTCTTATAAATAATATTTTGGGACTTCGATTTTCTTTTAGATACCTTGAAATTGTTTAGAATAGGCTCTTTGAATTATTATTTTCGTTATTCATGTTCGAGTCATTCTGAATGCGACTTTGACCATTAAATTATATAAAAATAAATGCAAAACTTCAAATATGGAAAAAACTGTAAAAGCCAAGGATTGGAATGGAATTATTGACGTCTGAGTTTAAATCCACATATTGTTTAACCAAAACCGGAAATAGCTAAATCATCCCAATAATCAAAGCTGCGCATTAAAATTCTTTTTTGCACAGCCTTGAACAACATATATTATTTTATATAATTCATTGTTCCCAAATATATCGAATAAAAAATTTTAGTGTCAACTTACTAATAATAAACAGAAATGGTATTTTGTTATATATTCGCTTAAATTTGCATAATTTGATATCAAATATATTGAAATAAAATAAAAATCGTAAAATTTTCAACTTTGCACTATCAAAGGTATACATTTAATTTTCATTAATTTATTTATTTACTTTTTAGTGTGCATAGATCTAAGTGTCTGTCTTTACCTTGTGCCTTCCGATTCGCACGTTGTTTTTCCCAATGTCAACTGAAAGATTGAATTGAACGTTTCATTCGTGTAGAGGCAATGAAGTGAGGTTAGGTATTGGGATTGGTATTGGTATTGGCTGACGCTACGTAATTGTGAGTTGATTGCTGAAGTGTAGCAAGATTCACAATAGATGCAAGCACTCACTGATGGAAATGGAGTCATGAAGTCGAGGCGAGGCAATGCAATACTGAAGCAAAGTTAAATTCACTGAAACTGTATCTGATTGGACACGATCAATTCGGTTCGATTTGTCGATTTGTCTGCTGTCAGATTTGACTGACAGAGCTGTTTGTTCTTTTTGTTTCCTTTAGTGCCTTATGTTATTTATTACCCTTTACAATCATAAGCACTTCGTGCCCAAGCCAGCCAGGCGACATAGTATTCAAGAAATACATTGATTCCACAGGTTGAACGTAACCTTAATTCTAACTGCAGATATTACACATTTGGTCCCTAGAAATGCGGAGTCAAATATGGTTTCAGACAAACCTAATTTTTACCCAATTGAACTCAAATTCAGTTAAAGAGTTATAAATCAAAATCTTAAATATACATGCTCCACATTTTTTTGAAAAATTTAACTCAATGTAGTAATAAAGCGGTCAAATAATTTGGGGATTGTTTTTATCGGATTGATTTGAAACTCAGTTTTAAAGATTTACATTAAAATATAAATATTCTTGTTTCAAGTTTTTTAGAAAATCTAACTTAAACGTCGCATGATCGGGATCAATATTAAATTTGCTGAAGTCTAAAATCTAAGAAAATTACGCGATGTACAAATCTTAAATCCTTTAGATCGCAATATCTTGTCATTGAATATATTGACCAGAAAAAGACTTAAAGACTTTTTACCTGGATTAACTTCCCTTACGTTCTATCATACCTAACTAAAGACATACAAATTAAGAATTTAGTCAATACATATAATCTCCAATTCTCACACAAATGACTGTTAACACTAAATAAATCTAATTAACATCATGGATGACATTTTTTCAAATGTCCCTATGCACACTATTGATCGAAGTATGGAAAATATATTGAATTACACATATTTAACACTTAGTCTTTATGAAAAACAATGTGCAATCAGACCTTAAATAATAATCGTTAAGTAACCCTAAAACTAACTACTCCAAGCTTTTTTATAAATCAGCATTTGTTTCAATGTTTTTGAATTTAGTTTTATCGCATCATTTATAAGATGATTTGTGACATTTTTGTCGTCTCGTTATTTCACTGTTTTTGCCTGACTTAAGGCACGTGTGTGGAGGAACGAGCTAAAAGACTGCTTCTAGATTAAAACTGAAAAAAAAAATAAAAATAAGAGAAAAGAAAAGACTAAAAGAATACTGTGCCTCAAAACAAGACGTGTTCGTTAAGTGGCACAGGAAAACACGCTGCCAGTCGAGGAGTTCATGAGGCATCATTCCAACCACCTACACTCAGTCCTCTCCTGATGCTGCATTAGACTGTTTGCCACGCCCACACTTCGGGGCGCCCCAAAGTTGTGCTTCATATTTTAGGCAATTGCTGTTTGTTGTTGTTTTTTTATTATTCTGCTTATTGTACTATGGGCTGTATTGTCGTCCTGTGTCGAGTCCTTTCAGTGCTTGTTGCTTTAATCTTGCCTCAGCCTCGCCTCACCTTGCCCTCACATTACGAATCATTATGCGCTTAATTTTCGCTTTTCATTTTCAATTGCCATAATTTAGTTTTATTTCGCTTCATTTTCGCCTTCTTTTGCACCTGCCTACACCACTACGAATTGTGGCAGGCAAAACTTATGCCACAAAAACAACGCTGCACAGTGTGTCATTGTCATATGAAAAGTACGGAAATCTTTTAAGCTTTGTATTCTTTTAACGGAACTAAATATACACGTATACATTTAAAAAAAACTTCTAACATATGGGTATTTTTATTTTTCCCCGTTACTAAACCTTCCAAAATAATAAAAATTATTCACAAAATTTGAACAAGCTTAATTCAAACAAGGCTGAAGACCTGGAAAATTATACAAATTGAAATTAGAACTGATACTCACTAAACGATTCCAAAAACTTATTCAGTTTTCTTTCTAGTAAATTGGAAAAAAATTGAATTTCTCATATCCATAATATCCTGCAGATCCGATATAATAACTAGTTAGATATCTGTTTTTAAAACGTAAGCCCACAGCATTGGAAATATAAGATGGGGGTTTTGAGGTCGTTGTTCCTCGTGTTGGAAATTTCTACATGGTTTACGTTATGCTCTGGTCTACGCGTATGTATTATTATTATTTTTTTTTTTCTTGCGCCCATTTTTATTACGCGGTTCCATTTTTATTTTATTGGAAATTTGCTGATTTTATTTTTGTATTAATTCTTGAGGCACTATTTACTATTAATACGCCATAGAAATCCACAGCTTCGTGTTTTATAAGACAAAGGGCACTATTATCAAAATAAATTTTAAAAATTTCACTTTACATCACCAACTGCACAAAGTATGTATATAAAAATTAATCCTTCAGCCGTTACTGCGTCTTACTTTGAACATAGATTTTATTTATTAAATATATCTTAGTTAATTATATCTATATATCTTATTTATAAATTTATAAATTTTACTTTCAATTGCATTAATTTTTTACTAATAAAAATATATTATTGCTTTTATGAATGATGAAACTCTTTAATTTCATAATAATTTTTCACATACGAAAAGATCATACAACTTAGAAAAAGTTTAATCGAATTTGGAATAATGACCACGCACTCAGTATTACCTCTTTACTCCCTAGAAAATAAGTTTGAAGCCTTTATTTGACTTCCAAAATCTTATTTAAATTTGAATACGGCGAAACACTGTGCGTCATCCAGCCATATTTTCATTTAGAAAACCAAAGCTGCGTCTGATTACATCATAAGAAATGCGTAATAATTGCGTTAACATAACGTGGGTCCCATCCCTCTATTCTTCAACTTTCCTTCTTCCTTTTCTGGTGTTCTGTCTTCCGCCGATTGGCAATCAGAAGGACGCTTTACCTGGGCTCCTGCAGGCAGAATCTCTCTGTCGTTACATATTAAGCTGGCTGCATTAAGCACAGTACCTGCAAACACGCAATGGGTGTGGCAAAAAAATCAACATATAAAAACTCCAGTGAAAAGCGAAAAAAATTCGTTAAAAATAATTTTTTTTTTCCCCTAATATTCTTGTATCAAACTGTTTTCTTTCTTTTTCGACTGAGTCCAAATTAATTTTTGAACATCTTTACATACATTGAATAAAAATTGGATACCTATTTTCCGAATCATTTTTTTATGTAGGTGGAAAGTGGGAGTTCAAATGTTGTATGGGAATATATTAAATTTTTGACATATTGACAAACTTAGTTTCAGAGCTCCACATGACAATCGAAGCTATACGTACATCTAAAAAAATAACCTTCGGCGCACCGAAGAGAAGATGCACTTGCAGACTGGAATAATTGGAAATTGTAGTAAATAATAAAATAGTAGTCCGATCCTATTAATTTTTAGTGTGCGTTAAATTCTACACTCTTACATGAAAAATTTCATAAGATACTTTGTGAAATTCAAAACGCTTTTTAAGCGGATTGTTCCTTTCAATATGATTCAGTAGACCAATTATAATAAATTATATTTGGAAATCACACTTTTTCATCTATCTTTTAAATTAATATTCATTAATTTAATAAAGATATATTGAGAAACGGGCGCACCGTAGATTATATACCCTTCCCGGCTGAAATCGATATTTCAAAATGTTTGTTAGATTTATTTTATTTACACATTGTTCCAATAGTATTTTTACGACTATCTAGTCTGATTTTAATAATGATAAGTAAACAATTATAAAATATACTCTTTCATCCTATTTGTGAAAGCTCATCGAGATTTTTTGTGAAACAAAAAAGTTTCCCATTCAACAACGGTTGATCCAATTATTCTTTTCTATGTCAATTATATGATATATATATACAAAAGAAAGAATATTATATACCAAATTTTAATAACCTTGGACAAAAACTGAAAGACTAGTATTAGGCAGACACTATTTCAACTCGTCTCATCGTCTTGATCAATAATATATAAAAAATATGACAAAAGAGCAATTCGCTGCAAGGGTATTCCAATATAATTCCCTGAATACGAATTAAATTTTATATAGCCATTAAGCTCAACATACCAAACACTGTGCCGCCACCAGTTGTTAACTATCAGACAATTTCAAGACTGAAGAGGCTCATTCCCCAATTGGCTACGCTTAATTTAAGTCTTATTGTTGCGCCATCTTCTGTTCATAAGTGCATACGCCTTAGGGAAAGTTTTCTTGAACCGACTTAATTTTTTTCAACATTTACGAAATGCAAGAAAAACTCCTTCAACTGTTGACCTCTTATCAGAGCGCAGCATAAAAATTGCCAGGACGTGCTACACGAACACACACAAACACACAAACCCACACACACAGGACTAAAAAGCGAGGAACTTACTATAAATCAGTTGCAATGAAATATCATTAGCGCCAGACGAAAGAACAAAAAAGGGCAGCAACTGACGTTGAGCCTTCCACAAAAAGCAAGCTCAAAGGAGTTGCAAGGACTCCTACGCAAGGCGCAAATGTTGCAGCCAGTGTTACTAACTTTGGTGTATTAAATTTAGGCTTTTTTTAGGGATCAAATAAAAGTCATATTATTGCTTTTTAATCCGACTTACTCAGTAGAACACAGCCTAATCAGACAGAGTTAAAATTTGTACACAAGACTAATGTGTTTATAAAAAGTTCCACAATGAATCGATTTTGGAAAATTCCACTCACAAGAGGGAAAAGGAAAAAAAAGTGAGTTCTACAAAAAAATGTAAAACTGACGTCTTTCGTATTTATTGGGAAATCCATTAGAAATTGGTTTCTCATATATTGTATCGAAAAAAACCAGCTTTTTGAAGCACAAAATTAATTAGACTAGCCAATAGCATTAAGAATTTCTTGGTAGTTAGGCTTAGTGACACAGGAAATGTGACTTTTACCGAGTATTGGTTTTTAAAAAACTTGAACTGCATATGGTATTCTGGAACCTTGGTCTAATAGTGGATCGAGATCGTTCACAGACAGAACTGACAGAGCGACAGGCAGAGGACGCATAGACCGACATGGATAGATCGACTCGTCTGATAATGCGGAACATGAAAATATATACCTCAACGCCTCGGAGTTGTTTCCATCCACCCGCCATCTACCGTTTTGCTTATACCAAGTATACTCAATTTATAGAGTATAAAAAGTCAGATTTGATGGTTAAAAGAAATGGAACATGGCAACACTATTCGCAAAAGTCGGAATTGTAACTTAGTCGGCACTCACATTATGCCAGAGTTGCCTTTGCTTTGGATACGCCTGTAAAAACTTGAAAAATTGATTGAGCACGTGAATAACAGCAACTGAAATGCAACAGCGTCGGTAGCAGCGGGTAAAGAGAGGAGCAGAAACATGTTTGCACATAAAAATGTATCTGCTTACAATTCTCCACTCGACTCTCCGCGAGGCAACTCGGCTCGTCTTGACTCTGGCAATAAAATGTACAACATGCGTGGGAGTTATCCCTGGATGATGTATCAAAAGTTAAGGGGGGTTGAGAAAAAGTGAAATGAAATGGTTGAACAAATCCTTTAACTGCATTTTGCGAATTTATATGCCAAGTACATGAGGTGCTTACAAGAGATTGCACGAAATTGAAAAAAATCGCACTAAACATTTGAATACCCGTGCAAATTGTTCTTAGAGCATCTATAACCTTCATTTTGTTATATATATCTATATCTTATAGCCGGCGTTACCCGGGGAGGTCAGCATTAGAAACTCATAAGCTCAGTTTAAAAGCTCTGTATACAAGTCTAAGATAAATTCGTTGAAATTTTATTGGAATATTGTCTCCAAGGTCAGAAAAGGGGGTTCAAAGTTGGCGATAATAATCAAAACTAGAAAAATGGCTGCAAAGCTCTAGAAATCATGTTTTTGAATTTTGCTTTATTCAAAAACTTTAGACGTAATTATGATAAAAAAAAAGTTAACTGAAAGGTTTTCCAACATATTAAAAACCAACTCGTATATTGACATTTCCAGAGCTAGTAATACCAGCTATATAACATAAAAATTAAAATTATTATACATATTTAAATTTATAGAGTTATCATTATTGAAATGGTTCAAACTGTTTTACAAAACTATTTCTGAACAAATATAATTTGACTAATTTTCATAAATTTATACGTACGAAACATTTAATCCAATATATCAAAATTTACTTCGCGAGTTTTATTTAGATATTAATTATTAATTCCCTTGTTGAATAGAAAAAAGGATGGAAAGAAAGAGAGTAATAAAGTAAGATAAGGACAATTCAGGAAAACACCAACCAAAAAAGAAGGAGTGTTGCCAAGGCAGCAACCACGTCAACCATCAATGATTGGGGTTTTCCCGAAGATAGAACAGAAGAGCAGATTTTAGATGTAAGAGAGAGAGTTCTAAAGAGATAACGTGATAAAATTCGTTGTAATTGGAGCACAGTACACGGAATCGATTGTGCAACGCATAGATAAAAATAAGGGATAATAATTTTTTGCTAGTCTACGAGGAACATGAAAGTTAAGGAGAGCTAATGTCACCGATAATTAATTTATGAAGAAAAATAATACCAAGGATAGTTCTACGGTTAGTTAATGGAGGTAGATCAATTAGTAAGAGCCTATCAGAGTACGGTGAAAGACGGCGATCGGGATCCCAGTTTAAGCCACGAAGGGCAAAGAAGAGGAATTGCTTCTGAATGGATTCAATACGAACTTGGTGGATTCCATATTGAGGACTCCAAACACATGAATAATATTCTAGTATGGGGCGAACTAGAGAAATAAAAAGGAGTTTGGTAACAAAGGGGTCATTAAACTCCTTGGACCAACGTTTAATGAATCCAAGAACACCCTTGGCTTTGTTAGTTATAGAGGAAATATGCAGAATGAAACTAAGTTTGGCATCAAAGAGTACACCAAGCTCTTCCACAGTCGTTATACGTTGCAAGGGTACATTGTCAAGCATATACGTGACTAAGTGTGGTCTAATCACAAGTGAGAAGTGTGGGGGGAATCCAATTCGATCTAGCTTGAAGATTAAAAGATCATGATTTACAGAGTCAAATGCTTTACTGAAATCAGTATAAATGAGATCTGTTTGCATTCTACTAAGGAATGCATCATTCACCAATGATGTGAATTCAAGCAGATTAGTCGTGGTAGATCGACTCTTAATAAAGGGGAAATTATCGACTTACAGAGATGCTGCAAAGTTGATGTTACAATTTTTAATAATTTTGGGATTGCAGACAACTTTGCAATTCCTCTGTAATTCGATATATCGGATTTAGCTCCCTTTCTGTGAATTGGGATAATATATGATTCCTTCCAAAGACATGGAAATACAGCGGAATCAAGAGATAAGTTAAGAAGTTTGAGTAGGGGAAGATGTAAAGAGCTCCAGCATTAGTGTCATAGAAGTGGGTTAGAGCAAAATTTATATCAACCGAATTGTATAGAGTAGACCAATCAGCTTAGGAAAGGAGTTGATTAAGCAAGGAAAAATTTCCCTTGCGAAAACAACAGCGGGTTTTACTAACAGGGTTGGATAGTGGTTTAGTCGACGTGGCAATTGATAGAGAAATTTCTACGGTAGGATGAAAGGAGTCTTCAGGAAATACTAATGGACAAGATCTTGACACACTGGTAGAAGTACAATCGTTGACAAAAATAAGATCAAGCATTCTGTCAAGATTATTAGGAATCCAGTTTTGAGAATCGATAATTTGAAAAAACGAACGAATGTTAAATCAAAGTTAAATCAAAGTAGTCTTTCCAACTCTTTGAAAAGAATCATATATTCCATTACTAAAAAAATATAAAAGGTAGTAAGGAAAGGCTATCTTCGGAAGATTACATAATCCGATTTTAATGATTTTGAGTATGCGTTTAAAAATCACACTTTTCCATATAACTTGAAAATTAAGTTGAAAATCAAATAAGTTATACAAACAACAACTATTGAACCGATTGTTCCTATGAGAGCTATATGATTTAGTTGTCTGATCCGGCCAGTTCCCACATATGTGCTGCCTGCAGCAAAAAGAAGGCATATAAACAGACGGACATGGCTATATCACCTCGTCTCGTCATCCTGATAGATAATAAATTTACTTTATGGGGTCGGATATTGTTCCTTCAATGCATTACACATTTCTGAACAAAGTTATAATACCCTCTGCAAGGGTATAAAAAGTACTATATCACCTATGCAGCCCCTCTGTAAGTCGATTATTTCCTCTTATCAACATGTCCTTATTAAATGTCAGTCTGAATTCACAGCATTCATCCCTAATAGAATACAAACTCTCTCTTTTTAAAATTAAATTAAAGTTCTGTCCATTTTTTGTTTCCTTTTTTTTTCTTCTCGCTAATATTTTTATTCTTTGTCTTATTGGGTTTTCCTGGGCTTTCTGTAATCCGACAATAAATTTTTTACCTTACCTTTTTTACTTGTCAAATGTATAAAGCATTGAAGGATTCATCTCCGACCCCATAAGGTATATATTTATCAGGAAGATAAGATGAATCGATTAACCCATATCCGGGTCTCCGTCCTTCCCATAGTTGTCTCAGTTTTTGAGGTAGGTCAATGAAATTTGAATGTAGCCTTTTTGCTGCAGGCAGCAACCGGCCGAATCCCACATCTATACCACAAAGCTGCCATTGAACATTGGGTTCAAAAGTTGTTTTTCAAGATATCGTAACGAAATTTACAAGCTAGATGCACGAATGTGTTTTTCAAGTGCACACAAAAAATCATTAAGATCGGCTTACTATATCATATAGCTCCCATAGGAATTATCGGCTCAAAACTTTTATGTTTCTAAATGTATCTGAATGAAATTTAAGAGTTAGATGTCAGAATATGTTTTCCAAGTGCACATTTAAAATTTTCAATATCGGACTACTATAACATATATCTATCAAAGGAACAACGCAGTTTGTAAGTATATATAATCTTGGGCATGCCGAAGATAGCTTTTTCCTACTAGTTATATTTTCTTTTATTTAATAGCCCCAAAGTTCTAGGCTCTTAATTCTCGGTGATACCGAAAGAAAAACATCGACAAACAGACAACAGGCGGAGGGACAAAAAAGAAAGAGAGAAACAGGCAAACAGTCGAATACAAGGAAAGGATATCATTTGGCAGGCCAGCTATGCTCCTATTACGCCCACAGCCACGCCCAGCCCCTTAAACGCGTTGCAACGTGGTAACTGGCAACATGCGAGGAGCCATAAGCAGCACGTAGCTACATAGCTAAAACACCACGTAGCATTATCGATGTAATCACCGGATAAGCTAACAAGTTGCCAAGATTTTCACGCATACTCTGTTGCACTAGTCCATATGGAGAAGAGAGATAGATAGTGGACTACACACAGAAAAATCAACACAGTTCTGGAGTTCAGCTTAAAATTGCAATATACTTTAAACAATCAAACTGCAAGAATTTGTAAAAACATTTACAAAATTGAAATTATATATTATTAAAGGCCAATTCGAATTAAATCATTTTCTTATTACTTTAAACAACGCATTTGTTTTAATATTCTTATCTATTCAAAATAGGTGAAAAGATTATTTTATTTCGCTAACAGAAGCCGGGATTTCTTGAACAGGATCAACAGCCGATATGACGTAGCCCTGTCTATGCAAAAATTGTTGTTCAGTTCTTGAGCTGGGTGAATAAAATTTGGCATACACCAAAATATATGGTATATCTTTTATCTGCTGAATTACGAAATTTTAACAAACCTTGTTGTATTGCAAACTTTTTTGTTCTTTATGTGTTCTTCATATAACTTACATATTTAAAACAAAATTTAACTACAGAAGAAATCTTTTTTTCTTCCATGTATGCAGCGTGAGCAAGGATCAAAAACAGTAACCGAGGAGCATGCGGCGAAACAAAAAACTTTTTGAACCCAACATTTTTTAGATACTCATAGTCTACAGAGAGCCGCGGAATGAAGACTGGAGAAGAAGGGAAAGGAAAATATGTACTTTCTTAGTATGGATAAACTGTTTTGATAACTAAAAACGTTGAAGTTATTGATATTAAAAATATTGTGCGGAATTTGTTTTTATATTCAAGTGATTTAAGTATGCAGATGGTACACATACTTGCACGAAAATATGAAGAATAAACAAAGGTAAAAAAGAAAAAAGAAATTCTCGTGCAGCGGATGTTAAATTAAGAAACAGATTTAAGTGGATAGATATATTTCATATTTGTGCAGTTACACTAATAAAATATTATGGCAAATCCTACCAATGATTACAGTAGCTTAAGTGTAAAATTTTGATACATGTTTTTCTGTTACAGTGAAAATAATTTGACCACATGGAAGTAAGAACGTTGTAACTCAAACGTAAATAATTGAGCATATATTTTGTTGTGTTATTGAGTAACTGTGACCGTTAGAAAATACTGTGACCACAGTAAAGTTTACATAATGGTTTTACAAAAATTTTACTGATTTTAACTTTTTTTTAACTTTTGTGAGTTTTTTTCACGATTGCTCTCCGTTGAAACAAAAATCTACGCCGAATTTAATTTTTATGTTTATATTTTACCTTCAATTAATAATGTTTTCGTTCAGATATTTTGCAAAAATAATAAGTCATGTCAATAACAAAACTTATTGTCTGTAAACTTACCAGAATATCTACATTAGCAGCACAAAAGTTTCCTCTTTTCATAATTTTAAAAAATTACTAAAATAATATTTATTTCGATCATTTGTGCCTGGGATATACTGCGTATAGAGTGCCTCTGATACTCACCAAATCATCCATACTTTATATACCATACCATATATTTTAAATATGACATGTTAAGCTATTTTCAATCTGGAATACACGTTTTCAGACAATTTTAATATTGAATTTTGTATTAAGCAACTATTTTTAATACTCTTGTTTTTTATAATTATATGTCCATAAACTAGAACTAACAAACATTGCCTAAAATGTATACATATGTAATTTGGTATTACAAAGTAATATAGATAATTTTCAAGTCTAAGAAAAAGATTTTATAAGGTACTCCTTACTGTACTTTCACATTTTTAATTTTATTCTATTACTGAAGTATGTGCCAAGAATAGTTTTTTTGACAGATTGGAAAGTCACTATTTTATTTTAAATATACTCTGAAATGATAAGGGTATACATAGGCAAAGGTTAAGGTGTAAACTGTAAACTATAAACTATTATGTAAACAGGAAAGTGAATCGTGGCTCGATAGCTGCAATTTTACGTCGCAATTTATGGCCACACTTAGCCCAAAGAAATAAAATTGCAAATATTTATCCTCATACACACATGTGGGACTTTAGAGTTGGACTACTACCCAGACTCTCATCGGACTTTTGCATCCCTCAAAATCAGAAGCCACAGCACTTTTCCAGCTGCAAAATATTCGCTAGAATCATGCGACGTACTCGGATGCGGGCGGTATACAGGGGCGTGATATTGTAACATGTAGCCTAGCCACATGTATACACAATGTTCTTTTTATTCACTGTATCCATTGAAAAAGCCAGAATGGGCATATATATTAGATGTATATAATAGGCAGAAGTAAAAGAACTTATGACAGTAACAAATACACAGAAAAATTTAAGAATTTCAGGATCAATTTGGCATCAAACGACATCAATAATGAGTTGGCTCAATAACTTAATTGTCGATCTTGAAAATAGGGTTTCAATCCTGTTTTTTGGCCTATACAATCTTGGAGTAAACAAAAAAAATGTGATAAATTTAAGTATAAAATTTAAAAAAGATTTTACAAAGAGTTGAGGATTCAAAATCTTAAAAAATATTTTAATTTTGATCCGGGGAACAACTATTTCTTTCTAAAAAAATTATGAATGATAAGTTTCTTAAGATATATGCTAACCTTTTCATAAAGAAGTATCTTCTAGTCTTTTCGACTAAGACGACGGTTTTTTTATTTGTTACTATTGTTGTTGCTTCCATATTGCCTCGAACGGGCGCATCAATTTTTAGCCAAGTTTAAACTAAATAAAAGGCCAAAGAGTTGCGGGCTCGTGGTAGGGCGCGTGCAACTGTATGTGTACAAGTATAATATCAACTTTGAACACAGTACCCATGCACACCCATGCACACACGCTTACAAACACAGACACATATTTGAAAAAAAGTAAAAAGGAAGTAGTACAACAAAGCCAAGAATTCCCCAGTTGCAAGCGCTTAAGAAGTTTCAGACATGAAATCAATTTGTCTTCCAGCTCCCACGAAAATAAAAACCAGGCAGCGGCAGACGGACAAGCGGGTAAAGAAGGAGCCACAAATGACTAAAAAAGGATCAGAAATAACCAACCACAATACAGGCGGACAACCGAAAAATTCAAGAAACGGCACTAAAATGCTCTTTAAAAAATTATGCAAAATGGTTTTCTAATTGTTTGCTTATCTTATTTATTTTTATATTTTATATTCTAATGCTAAAAGTACACGATAATGCAAGAATAATTTTATATTTCTCATATAATTATTAAATCAAATGGGGACCGTATTTTATATTTTATTGTTGAAAATCTGTAGGTATTTAATTATTTATTATATTCATATTTATAAATATATAGATAATTCAAAAAATGTATAACTCTACAAATTGTCCCGCCCGAAACCAAAATAACAATTATGATTAATTTTTCTTTCCCCGTCATATTCTTGATCTTGACGGACGAACTTCTAAAGTCTGTGATCAGTTGCTATATAATTCTGATCCCGTCAGAAAATAGTGAAGAACTGAAAATGTGATCAGACCCATTCTCTTTGAATGCGAAATATCAAAAAAATGTGAAACACACATTATTTAGACTTTAATTTTAAGCTCTGAAACTGAGCTCAAAGTCAAGAGTTAAAGTTGAAACTGAGTTCGAAGTTAGGCGGGATTTGGGATAAGAAATTATACTATTTTCCTAAAAAAATGTTGACCCCCATTTTCTCACGTTGGGAGTAAATATTTTGGGAAATTTGTATGCAGTCTTTATTCAATTTTTATATTGTTGCTTGAAAATAAATTTGAAGCTTTTCGGATACCCTTTGGGCTGAACGATGATGAATAAGTGAGTCCTTTCGAGAAAAAATATATATTTTTTGTATATGTAATATAATATATATATATTTTTTTATAAAATGAATCACCTATAAAAACAAAAAATCATTTTTTTTTCAGATTTTATTCAATTGATTTAAATATTATTGCAGATTCTCAGTAGAATACTACATAATTAACAGCTTTATGGCAAGAAATATTTTTCGTTTCCTTTCGAATAGCTAATCCATTTCAAAATAAACTTTCCTTTCTAACTTCGATAGTAAATTTAATAAATAATGCTTGACCCGTTAACTAGTTCATGGAATATTCTATCTTTAGTTTATCAAATAATCGCATAACAAATCTATGTACAGTTCCCTCATTATTCTTTCTGAAATAATTTATCAAATTAAGAACTATTTGTTTATTAGAACAGAAAGTATAAATTAAATGAAAGTAATAAAATTATAGTGGTAAATTAAAAATCCAATAAGAGATATTAATAAATTACAGTATGATTGCTTAATATGGTTCCTGAAACCGACTCAGGGAAAGAAATACCAAGAGAGTCAGCTTATTTATTATAACTATACAAATATTTGTAACCATGAAACTATATGGCAGTTAAGCATTTTTCTGTCTAATACAATAATTTGTATGCGGCAATCTGCACTGTGGCGCTAACAGGCTCTCCAGCAGGGTATCGAATGCCATCTAGTCAGGGAAGCAGTCATTGCCTTACCCAGGAGGCAGTCATGTGGCAACACATATACTATATACTCACACACACACTAATACACACACACACTTGCCTTTAAGAGGGGCTGCAAAAACTTGTATTTTAAGTTTACTCACTGCTGGGACTCGAAATTTAATTTCATAGTACGATGCGTTGTTATTATTTTGCATAAGAATATTTCTATCAACTACTCTAAAACATCCAGCGGAAACCGAATCCGAACTCAAACCCAAACCTGTATCCGAACATAACCCGTTTTCTAATATGCGTGTGCCTGCACTAAGAAAAACAAGTTTTAAATTCTATTATTAGCGAAACTAACTTTAATTAATTTTAATAGTACCTATGAACATTATTAATTTTTTTTCATTTGATATCGACCTTTATAATCAAGAATGTGGGGATGTTTGAATTTGAACCCCTAAGCATTCTTTGGTCTTTTCAATTGGACCAAGTACTAAACCAATAAAATACTCATAACTCGAACCTAACCCGAACGGGATCTTATTTTAAACAAAAATAAGGAAAGGCTGTATTCGGTGCGCCGAAACTTACATACCCTTCTTGCAGATTTTTAGGATCTGATCAGATTTTAGGTGTGATTTTTTGATGATTTTATCAAGATACGTTCAAAATCTTCCTACGGGAGCTATATAATATAATTGTCCGATCCGGCCGTTTGTGTTCCTTGCAGCCTCCATACCAAATTTTAAAAATTGAAAGACTAGATTGCATATATATATTGCAGAGATGGCTCCTTCAATGCATTACACACTTCGTGACAAAGTTATAATACCGTCAAATCTCGAAATTAAATGAAAGAATCACATAAATCACCAAAATTTGTTAGTTTATCACAAATTTAGGGAATATCAACATTCAAATAAAATTTTATTTATGTTGAATAACATTAAATATGAAACACATATATTATAAATATTAATGTTGTTGTTCGTATTTTATTGAAATTATTAAAAATTAAAAATTAAAAAATTAAGTTCCAGCCAATGGTACCTTATAATATGGTAATCTGATTAAAATATGTAGAGAAATAAAAAAGTTTTTAATACAATACCAGCTTTGCCTGCAATAAAAATGCTCCAATCCAACTTTCATTTGCCTATCTCGAAAACTGAGCTTGCATACTAGGTGGCTCGATAAAAAACATTACCCATGACAAATTTGTATACGCTCTGCAAAGTGTATAAGTTTCAGGAATAAAATGAAATGATTTTTACAGAAAATCAATTGTTTCTTTTTTCTAAGTGTATGTGCTTGCCTACTCTATTCTTATAAAATTTGTTGTATGCTTCTCCCGGACAACGAATGAGCTAAAATTTTGTGTGTGCTTTGAGCCAAACAGAATCCGATAAATCCCTCTTTCCCCATGAGCACACCTACATGGGGCTTACTGATTGAGCAAACGTATCCGGGCTATTAAACATCGTAAAACTCCCCGTTTAATTAGCAGCCTCACTTAAAAGACTTATTAACTTATCCGACATTTGATTGGGCGCTTAATAAATTGAGCGTCATTCACGTTTCAATAACAATAATCCAAATCCTAATTCTCCCCTATAGACAAGATATTTTCTGACTACAATCAATACTACATTATAACTAGTAAGGAAAGGCTATCTTCGGCGCGCCAAAAATTTCATACCCTTGCAGAGTTATACGATAAAGTAATGCGTTCTTAATCATGTTAGGTGTGGGTTTAGAAATCATACTTTTCCATAAAATTTGTAAATTTAGTCAAGATACGTTGAAAATCAAAAAATGTTTCTATACAACAACTTTTGAACCGATTGTTCCTATTGGAGCTGTATTATATAGTTGTCCGATCCGGCCGTATCAACTCGTATCGTCGTCCTGATCAATAATATATATAGTCTTTCGGGTCAGAGATGGCTCCTTCAATTCATTACACATTTCGTGGCAAAGCTATGAGACCCTCTGCAAGGGTATAAAAAAGTTGGTAAAGGTTTTCTCATTTGACATTATTTTGTATTTTTTGTGCATAATATAAGATTGTTTTGAAAAAGTTAATTGTATTTTCTGCTGATTTTATTTATTATTTAAATTCTCCACATTCAAATTTATAGTTAAAAAAACAATTTTTAAATCAATTCTAAATTATTCTTGAATCTCCTTTGATTATCTTCAAAGACAGCTTTTAAAACAATAACAAGAAGGGAGTCCATTAAACATCCATAATGATACCTAAATATACACTGATTTCTAAGTCGAGCAAGTCTCAAAAAAACAAAGACTAAAACACTTGTTATATCAGACAATTGTCAAAAATAAAATTGAAACTATTAATAAAATTCAAAATACTCGTGTAATTTGTATACTTTAATTACCCAGACATCTAAAAAAAAAATACATATATATATATACAAAAAAAATAAAAAATGATGACGCCAGTTCTGTTAATCTGTTGAGGAATTAAATTTATAGTATATAGTAATATTACAGTAATATTTTTGGAGTGAATAGAATTTATTTTCATATATATACTGAATCGAGTGTCACTATAAAATGCATGCCTATAATTTTATGCATTGATTATAATATATAACATTTATGTAAATATTTATATATTGAATACTTTCAAAACTTAGCCGTCTAAACTTACCTACTTTTGGCACCAACATTTTTATTCGAATAAACAAGTAGAATGAAGGGAACTTACTATTTACAAAGCCTTCCTTTCTTTTAGTTGCAATCAAGCCGAATCTATATAGAAGATTTATTGAAATTTCCTTTATCTTATATTAAATCATTATTGAAATATTCTTTTTATATTATTTCAATCATTGAGAGACAACACTTTTAATTTACGAACATTTAATGTATTTAATAGAAGTGATCTAATATTATTTACAAAGTTCTAACAACACAAGAATTAGTTATCGAGCGTTTATGGCATTGTAAGCCATAATCCGGTTAGCAACACTAATTGAACCAATTAACCAGTTAATGCGATAACAATAGCTTTGGTAAATGACTTGTATATAATCCTTGACAAAAGGTTTTATCTTTAATCAGTTAAGCCGCTTAAGCACGGAGTGTTCCATTCGAACCACATTCTTGATCCACCTTTTTGTAGTACGCGTATACGCCAAGCTGTACTTTTTTAAATTTATTAGAAATCTGCGCTCTGAAATTCTCTTCTCTTCTCTTCTCTTGAACGAAACAAACCAAAACAAAAAAGAAAAAACAAACTAACCAAAACCTAAAAAGACTCGAGTTGAGTTGATACCTTAAGCTCTTTGCCTGGATTTGCGGAAAATGCAAGTTGAAAGTTCCGCCGACAACCCTTCGCTTATTCCACGGTAACCCCTGCACGCACATACATATCCCCCACTGTATATTTACCATTGCCAACTGAAGACGCTGCAAAAACCGGGAAAAATTGTAAAACTTATAAAAATTTCTACACATGATTTCGCTTTATTGCTTTATGACTCTGCTTTTGTGTGCCTTCCGGGGGTTCGGCGTTGGGTGTCTGTACCAGGAATAAACTGTTTGGCAATGGAAACGTTGAGAAGAGTGTAAAGTGACGTGAGGCTTCTCGAGTCCTTGTGCTTATGAATATTTCAAACGCTGCTTCAAGACAGAGACACACAGCTCGAAACTTTGACACCCATGACTTGAAATGGAATTCATTACCGGCTCTGCCAAGACAATACACATAGAAAAAGAAGGTTAAAATTTAAAATTTAACAATTTAAAAATAGGCAAATCAAGTATAATAGAAAAATTGTGTTGCCCTAACGTCGGATTGTCTCTGAGAAAGTAAATCTTAGTTAGGGGAAAAAAGAAATATATGTTTGTTTATGATAAATATATTATCTATTAGGTCGGAGATGATTTCTTTTGCATTCTAAGCTAAGTATAAATTTTTATTGACTGGTATTAATGTGGTTTATGTCAAGACAACGAGTTTAAAATTAATTTAAAAATTGAGTCTACGCTGATTTAAAGGATATTGTTTTAATTTTTGAAAAGATTTTTCCTTTATAGTTTTTAATTTATTATTAAGAAAAAAAGTTATACGCCGAGAAGCCTTAATCAAAATTAATGAAAAAGTTTCGGAATTTCCAGTGTACTGCAGCATTTTTTCCCTCTTTAAACAAAATTTAAAACTTTCAAATTCATGTTTCTCCCTTCATATTTGGCTCAGTTGTCTACCACTAGTTTCATTAATGTATCTATTTACAGAAACCACAAGCACTTCACAAACTCTGAAGATTTAGAGGAGGCGGCGGAAAGGCGGCAGAAGTCATGGGTTTACTGGGAATCTTAGGTCATAGATTCACATATGGCCCTCCCATTTCCCCCTATAATAACTTTTGATGATCTTTTGTCGAGCGCGTGCTGTGAATTGTCAATAAATAAACAATTTTGACGCTCTAAAAATGCTCATGAAATCTTTTTGTGAGTTCCTGCCCTTCCTTTTCAGTCATAGCCCCTGCTTCTTCCGATAGCATCCCGCAATGCCCATTATGTGTGCCCCATGCTGGGTCTATGTGCTCCTGGGAGCACTGAAAGAGTGTCATAATGTGGGTTTCGCCCTTTGTCTGTCTGTTTACTCGTATATTACTATGATAGAATTTCTAAGTTGGCTCAAATCAGAAACTAGCACTGCGAACAGTAGTATTATAAATGTCTGAAAATATTTAAATGGTGGCCTAACTACACTGCAACATACATTTTTTTCAGCAATTTTTTTTTTTGTTTTCATACACAAAAGTATTTTTTGTACATTTGTAAAGTGTATTATACATTTTTTATAAAATGTAATACGCATTGAAAGAAGTATCTGTATATCTGTATATATATTATTGATCAAAACGATAAGACCAGTTGATATAGCCATGTGCATGTGTCCATCTGTTTATATGCAAGCTTGTTTCTCCTTTTTTGAGCTAGGTAGATTAAATTTGGTATGGAGCCTTCTTTTTATTCCACGCAATGGATATATATATATATTTATATATGCTATATATATAACAAGTTTCAGATGGTTATACCAGTTGAGATATGAATAAACATTATCTTTGTTTCAGGAAAAACTTTTTTAAAAAAATAAACATGGCGCTGTTATTACTGTGAATATGGTAGTATTTTGTGTAAAAAATTAGTTCGAGAGCGAGTAGATAATAATCGAAGTAATATTGAAAACTATTTGTTGGTAGCTATCATAAAGCTCAGTCCAACCTAATAGAGGTTTAAAAGTTCCTTGATAACTATTGGAATGCGTTTAGAAATCCCAGTATTTTATCCACCTTGTAAATTTAATTAAGATACCTTGATTGTTATAAGTTATAGTGGTATCTATGTAGCAAAGAGAAAGTGCTGGATATATCAGTTAAAAATTCTTTCGTTCTCTCAAGATGATCAATTTGGGGATCTCTATACTCTTCTATGGACGTGCAGCACTACGTCTAATTAAACATACAGAAGTTGTTCATATCAGCGATAAGGTAGCCATACCAATATATCTTTTATAAGCAGAGGATAAAGGCTATAGATTTTAACTTTACAAATTTTAAATACAATGGAATGTGATTGCTTAGCTTAGACTTCTGTATTACATATTTATTTTCAATAATTAACCGAAAATGTTTTGGTAAAAAGAAAAATAAAAAATAAGGGTATCCGACACTGCCGCGTCCAACATATATATGTATATGCTCCGTGGAATAAAAAGAAGTCTCAATACCAAATTTCATACACCTGGCTCAAAAGCTGAGACACTAGCTTGCATATAAACTGACGGACATGGCTATACCAACTCGCGCGTCCTACAGTCCTGATCAATAATATATATACTTTATAGGGTAACAGATGCCTTCTTCAATGCATTAGACAATTCGTGACAAAGTTATATTGCACTTTGCAAGTGTATAAAAAAACGGCAAACACCTGTTTGAGCCTACGTCATCGTTTTTGTTTGTTTTTCTGGTTTGCCTATAGACTATTATTTGGTGTTTGGCGGTATTTCCTCATAGCGCAGCTGTGTAATGTATGCTTAACAATGTTAAACATAATATTTGGACAGTTATCAATTAAGTGTGCTTCACAAGAATATATGTATGTATGTCTGAATATTTGGTAAGTCCACAATATTTTATTTGAAATAATGTTGAAGCAGGAGAAGGAGGATGACAATTTTTACAAATAAGTTTGTTCCAGGTATGGGCGCTAATTATACACTTATAAAGTGTATTGTAGCTTTGTCACGAAATGTGTAATACCTGCCCATCCGTCCCTTTTTTATCGAAACTATTTTTTTGTGACGTTGGTACATATGATAACAAAAATAATTATATTTGTATCAGTCATATGTATATGTCTTCAGAGAAGAAATTTCCTTTATTGAGCCCGTAATTTAAAGGTGACAACATGCATTGGCCTTTAATAAAGCATAAGCAGAGCCTACTGCTGTGTTGAATATAGCTGACTGTAGAGAAGAAAAGACAGTCGGAAAGGTCCCATTTTATTCGGCTAGCTAAAACAGTGGCTGGGCCGTTTTTTGATACCCTCGCTTATACAATATAAAGTATAATATAACCGCTAATAGCCTTTATAATACATAATTTAGCATATCTTAAGAGATAGCACATATAGTAACGACTCTCATAAAATAATTAATAAAGCACTAAAAATAAAATGAAGAAATTATAGAAGAAGCAGCATATTTTATTAATTTATTTTTTTTTTTTTTAACCTGACCTAATATGATGTTTGCAAGCAGACTACCCGTTTTAGCAATGATTTTTCCATTATGAAAAATCCCTAACTTTGTTTTCGGGTCTGTTAACTTACCCCTGCTACGGCCAGTTTGTTATTTTGTAAAAGCAGCAAGATACTATCGTAAATCTCTAAAAATTTCTATTCGGTACAAAATAAGATTATACTTGTTTGCATGAAGAACGTACCTAACTTCACAAGCCAGCTTTTAGGAAATAGAAGCTCGTCCCCCATGACACAATGAAGTTTAGATCCAAAACTATTTCGAAACAAATAATAGTTGACTGATTTTGATAAATCCGTGGACGAAAAATGAAATCCAACATATTAAAATTTACTTCTAATATTTACCTTCTCTGTATATAGTATATAGTTTATACTTCTGTCTATAGTTCATATTTCGTGACAAAGTTAGAATATTCTTTGCTCGTGTATCAAAACTTGTTTTTAGTAAAGTAGCAGTGGTATGCCAAATAGTAATGAAACTTAACTGGCACCCTTCTTTTCGTTACAGCCATCACATAAGTCGAAACGGTCAGGTCGGACATCAGAATTCGGTGTAACAATGTTCAAAAAATTATGAAGACCGCAATGTACAGTTCGTATTCTTTCTATCCATTTGTGTACAATTTATATTTAATTTTTATTCCTTATTCGGGTTTATGCTAATATTCGCATACACTATATAGTATTTCTTATTAAATATTTAATACTTCCTCCACTGTCTACATACATACATGATTTCACTATGAAAAATATCATAACGAAGCAAGGGTCTTGGAGGTTCTCAGGGTGATCTAGAGAGATAGAGATAAAGATAGAGATAGAGATAGAGATAGAGATAGAGATAGAGATAGAGATAGAGATAGAGAAAGAGATAGAGATAGAGATAGAGATAGAGATAGAGATAGAGATAGAGATAGAGATAGAGATAGAGATAGAGATAGAGATAGAGATAGAGATAGAGATAGAGATAGAGATAGAGATAGAGATAGAGATAGAGATAGAGATAGAGATAGAGATAGAGATAGAGATAGAGATAGAGATAGAGATAGAGATAGAGATAGAGATAGAGATAGAGATAGAGATAGAGATAGAGATAGAGATAGAGATAGAGATAGAGATAGAGATAGAGATAGAGATAGAGATAGAGATAGAGATAGAGATAGAGATAGAGATAGAGATAGAGATAGAGATAGAGATAGAGATAGAGATAGAGATAGAGATAGAGATAGAGATAGAGATAGAGATAGAGATAGAGATAGAGATAGAGATAGAGATAGAGATAGAGATAGAGATAGAGATAGAGATAGAGATAGAGATAGAGATAGAGATAGAGATAGAGATAGAGATAGAGATAGAGATAGAGATAGAGATAGAGATAGAGATAGAGATAGAGATAGAGATAGAGATAGAGATAGAGATAGAGATAGAGATAGAGATAGAGATAGAGATAGAGATAGAGATAGAGATAGAGATAGAGATAGAGATAGAGATAGAGATAGAGATAGAGATAGAGATAGAGATAGAGATAGAGATAGAGATAGAGATAGAGATAGAGATAGAGATAGAGATAGAGATAGAGATAGAGATAGAGATAGAGATAGAGAGATAGAGATAGAGATAGAGATAGAGATAGAGATAGAGATAGAGATAGAGATAGAGATAGAGATAGAGATAGAGATAGAGATAGAGATAGAGATAGAGATAGAGATAGAGATAGAGATAGAGATAGAGATAGAGATAGAGATAGAGATAGAGATAGAGATAGAGATAGAGATAGAGATAGAGATAGAGATAGAGATAGATATAGAGATAGATATAGAGATAGATATAGAGATAGATATAGAGATAGAGATAGAGATAGAGATAGAGATAGAGATAGAGATAGAGATAGAGATAGAGATAGAGATAGAGATAGAGATAGAGATAGAGATAGAGATAGAGATAGAGATAGAGATAGAGATAGAGATAGAGATAGAGATAGAGATAGAGATAGAGATAGAGATAGAGATAGAGATAGAGATAGAGATAGAGATAGAGATAGAGATAGAGATAGAGATAGAGATAGAGATAGAGATAGAGATAGAGATAGAGATAGAGATAGAGATAGAGATAGAGATAGAGATAGAGATAGAGATAGAGATAGAGATAGAGATAGAGATAGAGATAGAGATAGAGATAGAGATAGAGATAGAGATAGAGATAGAGATAGAGATAGAGATAGAGATAGAGATAGAGATAGAGATAGAGATAGAGATAGAGATAGAGATAGAGATAGAGATAGAGATAGAGATAGAGATAGAGATAGAGATAGAGATAGAGATAGAGATAGAGATAGAGATAGAGATAGAGATAGAGATAGAGATAGAGATAGAGATAGAGATAGAGATAGAGATAGATAGATAGAACAACAGCAGCAAACCGACGGGAGCAAAGCACATTGCATAAAAGCAACAAAGTTAAACTGTAACAATAACCAAAGTCAAAGTTTGTCGGCAAAGTTTTTGGTATTTGTATTCCATGTGTGTGTGTAGCTCTGTGTGCATTTGTGTGTGGGCTGTGGCAGCATGTACAGGAAACAAATGCGTTTTAATTGTTTATATGCCATCAATTGAAATAGAAAACTGAGAGATACAGGGAGAATAGAATGTAGAAGCAGTGCTGCCAACTCCTGATTAAAGAAAAACTGTTAAGAAAATTAACTACTGGAATATGCATTAAAAAACTGTTCTTAAATTTATTTAGCTTAACCGATTGCTCTAATGTCAGCTAAAACATATAGACATTCGATCTAGCTGGTTGGGAGAGATGAGTTGTCTGCAACAAAAAGATGGACCCTGGCCAAGATTCATTCAGTTATCAGAGTGACAGACAAGTTTTCATAGATTTCCACAAGGACGGACAAAGCTATGTCGACTCGTCGAAGATGCCATCAGAAGAGATTTCGTGTCAAAGTTGTAAGTTACTCGAGAAGGATATAAAACACAAAATCAGTTTGTCCAAGAAGATTATGTACACTTGCAAAGTGGATTGTTTCTATGACATCTATATGAAATAGTGAAATCTAACTTGTAAATTTGATCAAGATACGATCAAAATTATAAAACAACTATTGAACCTAATGTTCCTATGGTGGGTGTATGATATAGTTGTCCGATCCGGCCAGTTTCGACATATGTGCTGCCATTTGGAGACGGTCATATCCTTCAATGCACACATTTCGTGACAAAATTATAATACACTTTTCAAGTATATAAAAAGGACATTCCGACTATTTTTCCATTTTTAATTTGGTTGTATTTGAGTTCGTCGGATGAAAGTTGAAAGACCATTTTCATATATCTTTCTAATTGTTTTAAAATTATTATTATTTCTGAACATTTTAGCTGTTTTGCAAGTCTGACGAGAAAACATTAGTTTTCAACTTAGTTGCAAAATACTCGTAAATAGTAAAGCAACTTATTTTAGCTAGATTTCCTGACTATCCAAATAATAATAAGCCGAACAATTACAATTTTCTACAAACTCGTTAAATAACTAATAACTTTTGAACTGACACAGACACAAGGACTACATACATTCTGCCATACTGGAAAAACCTTTTGAAAATTGTTTGTAAATTTATTTATTTTGACCGATTGTGACAATGAACACAACTTTTACCAATCTTAATCATTTTTAGACACCGCGTAATTTTTAAGTTTCATTAAGGCATCACAAGAAAATCTGTAAAACAACTTATAAAGAAGATTGTTCCTTTCTATAAGATATAATGATCCGATTCGGTCGTTTTCGACATTTTATGTACATATATAGTATGTATTGCTTGCAACAAAAAGAAGCTGGCGTTGCCACCAGGGATGGAAAATTGCCCGCGTTCTGGCAATACCTGCAGCTTTTATTTCACTTTCTCATTTTATTATTTTTCATTATTGTTGTTGTTGTTGCCGCTGCTGCTGTGGATAGTAAAACAAACAGAAGAAAAGTAGAAAAGCAATGCCAAAGAAATGCAAATAAAACTTTTCTTTTGCTTTGCACTGGTTTACGAGTAAGTTAATGTTTTGCCAGCTTTAAACCCTTTAACACACAGAAGTTTATTTTATTTGTTTTTTGTTTTGGGTAGGCAAACAAGAAGAGCAACAACAAAGTGGAACAATTTTAATTTTATTCAAAGCAACGCTCTGCGAAAACTCAGCTACGCACTCTATACCTTTACTTTTAGTAGTTCGATTACTCAATTGGAAAAGCGATTGGTTCGTGGCAAGCAATGCTTCAGTTTTACAATACCTGTTTTTGCTTGCTTTTACTGTCTATTGAATTAATGTTACTCACACAAATTGTATTCCAATGGACATAGTTATGAAAACAAATATATTTTTATAATTTTTAGCTGTCAATTAAATCTTGCTTTTCGATTCAAACTTACAAATTAGCCCTAAGCTAACCAGTAATTGTGGTTAGGTTGGCGAGACTTGACTTGTGAGTATATTCTAACTTTAGTAGATATATATATATATATATATATATATATAGATATAAGTATAGTTTCGCGGTTGCTGAGTCCCAATTAATGTCAAAGTCAGTTTTAAAGATTAACATTTAAATTTTAATCTAATCTCGTGATTCAAATTCATTAGAAAATCTGCACTCAAAGTCGAAAAATTAGAGTTAAATGATCTTTGGGGAAAATTTTAATTCAGAGCGACAGCTCCGAGCTTAAAATCTAAAATATATATGATTTAATTTTTTTTTAACCTTTCTTAAAGTCTGAATATAGGCAAGGAACTGTTAAATTCATATATTTTGCTTTTCATGTATCAAACATATTTTCAGAGGTATTTTAAATTAATTATTAAAGAAAATATTCAAAGAATTTTTTTAAATTCAGACTGAGCTCCTGAGAAAGTAAACAATTCTTGGGGTAAATATATCTTAAAAGGAATTTTGCCATGGGCGGGAAATATGATAAATTGTAGATTGAATCATTTACGTAAATTACCCTATACTTTTTAAAACTTTTTCTGAAGAAAAAAAGCTAACTGATTTTCATAAGTTCACGTACCAGTGTTGATAAACAGTTTATGATTTCCTGTCTTAAAGTTTGAAATTGTAACGAAGACAAACCTGAGAGTTTGTACAATAAAAAAGAAAAGTAATTTATTAATAAAATAATAAATAAAATAAAAAAAATAAATAAATAAAACATCAGCCCACCCATATTAATCCATTTTGAAACCAAATTCTTTCTAATTAGTTACTCCGTCCGACTAACACTAAGCTTTTTACAAATTTGTACAGCTTTGTGTGCATTTTTATAGTCTCAGTTTTATTAACAATCTTAGAACTTTTCAAGTTGAATTAAAAATAAATCTAGGTAATTTCGTGAAGGACATATAAATGCCGTTCGTTGCCCACTTCCGTCTTCCATATAATTCAGAGTAACCTTAGCTCCAACGATAATATTAGACTTTCTACAAATAACTGACCGTGCAAACTAAAAAAACAAATATATATATATATATATATCTTGGCACACCATTTGTCAATTTAAGCTAGTTTACTCCAATTAAAAAAGCCATAGCAACAAATTGTTTTAAACACTTTTACATTCATGTGGGCAAAACTTTAAACCCTAAATAAATTCCAATCAAAATAAGAAATTATTATTTTGTCATTATAAAAAAATCTCGCAAGCCGTTTTTGAGCCATATTGGTTAACTGGTTTAGCTGTGGGTTTTCAAGCCTTGCGAACCTTAACTCAATATAGATCAATATAAATCTTAATTTTTTTTTGATTCCAAACTGAGTTTTAATCTTCATATCTCCTTTATAACTAACAAAGCCAATCAAATTTAATGACCACTTTGTTGCCAAAATACTTTATACTTCGCTGGTACGCCGTCTACTATAAAATTGTTCATTTGTTTGGCGTCCACAACACGGTATCTGTTACGATCGTATTGAATACATTCGGAAGCAATTTCTCCTCTTTGCGTTCGTGGTTTAAGCTGACATCCCGATCGCCGTTTACCACTGTTCATGCTGAACCAGAGATGAGCAGTTCTCAGTCAGGAAAAAAGAGCTAAATGAGCATCACTCATTTTATCCGTTCAATTTTGGCTGAGAACTCTTTTTCGAAATTTTTTCCTTTGTCCGTTTGCTTCCGTTGCTGCCTTCCAGTGGAATTTAATTAATTTAAATTCAGTACTATTTTCAAATATCGGTTCTCCATTCCAGTGAGAACAGATTATGTCAAGCGGATCCAACAAAAAGCAACCCAAGCTCCGCTCATCCGAGAACAAAAAGCGAGTCCTCAGCCAGTAGCTCCAATACCCCATTACTCACTCGAGTCCCGATCGCCACTCGGTCCGTTACCAAGAACACCGAATCCCATACAAAAATGGCGCTGGCAGACTTTATTTCCGTCACCGACAAGCTCAGTCAATTTGAGGCTCGCATTAACAAGCCAGCTGAGAATGCAGTGACCCTGCACACACTTCAGGTCAGACGTGACCATATCAAAAATCTCTGGGAGAAAATTGAAAAACAATATGAAGTGTGGGCAAAGATCCTAACTCAAAGCTCATCAAATGAGGACATTTTAGCAATGGAAGCCAAATACGACCATTGTTATTCTGTCTATGAGCGATGTACGGCCCAGCTGAGTGAGCAGATTGAAAGTGCATCCACTTCCAACGCTCCCATGCAAACTCAGCAGTATCCATCATTCTCTCGAGGCTGTAGTCTCCCACCGGTTGATACAGAGGTGTTTCACGCGGACTACCTAAAGTGGCCAACGTTTCGTGATCTTTTCACAGCAATCTACATCCAGAACCCGAGGCTAACCCCAGTCGAGAAACTGTTCCATCTCAATTCCAAGACTGGAGGCGAAGCAAAGGCAATAGTGTCAAAGTCCCCGCTCACCCATGACGGGTTTGATTCAGCGTGGCAGGCTCTTTACAATCGCTTCCAAAATAAGCGGCTTCTGGTGAACAGCCAGTTAAAAATCCTTTTTAATTTGCCTGTTGTTCAAGTAGAATCCGGATCACTCCTAAAAGATCTACAGAGTACGATCCAAGGCTGCTTAACCGCTCTCAGTCATTCAAATATTTCTACAAAGAATTGGGATTGCTTGCTCGTGTTCTTATGCAGCACGAAGCTTCCGAAACTCACGCTGTCCCTGTGGGAACAGTCATTGAATGATAAATCCACAATCCCGTCATGGGAAGAAATGGACAATTTCCTTAGCGAGCGCTATCGCACCCTCGAAGCGATAGAAGACATAAAGCCTAGTACCAGTTTCCATCCCCAGCCCAAGTCCTCGAAGAGAGAACCCAATACGAAGCGTATAAATTCCTTTGAGATCAAGATCAGTATCAAGCCACAAACTTGCAAGCTCTGTTCCAAGGAGAATCATCCCATACGCCTATGCCCACGGTTCCTCCAAATTTCCGTATCCGAAAGGGCCCTCCACATTAAACAACAGAAACTGTGTTTGAACTGTTTCGCTAGAGGCCATCTTCTCAAAGACTGCACAAGTACGCACAACTGCTACACGTGCAAAGGTCGCCACAACACGCTTTTGCATCGTGGTGACCCCCCTACGTCCGCCTCTACAACAGCTCCTCCCACTATACAGTCCACTCCTTCTTCTCAGACGAATGTACAAAATTACTTCGCAGCAAACACGCAATGTGTATTGCTGGGTACTGCCCTGATTAATATTTGCCATCATGGCAACAAATACAAGGCACGCGCATTGATCGATTCTGGATCCGAAGCCACATTCGTCTCAGAAAGAATTCTCAATTTAATAAAACTCCCCTATCAGCCAGTTCAAGCTCAAGTCGCTGGATTGAACCAAGCGATTGCTGCGAACCCCCAGAAGCTATGCCATTTCCAAATTGGCTCCCCAAGCAAGTCCAGACTTTAAATAGAAGTCTCGGCGTTCGTCCTTCCACAACTGGCAGGAAATTTGCCCTCCTACCCAATTCCCGATAGTGTCCGAGCAGGCATCCCCAACATCCAGTTGGCCGATCCCGAATTTTATCGGAGCTCGCAGATAGACGTGCTGTTAGGCGCTGATATCCTCCCATCCATTTTATTAGGCGGCTCCCAGAAAAATATTTGTGGCACTCTACTAGGCCAAGAATCCATATTTGGTTGGATTCTGACAGGGCCTGTAGCCAAGCAATATTCAACAAAAATCTCTGCCTTCACCACTCGAGTTTCGGTGACTGCCGAGCCGAAACTCGAGCTTCTTCTCACAAAATTTTGGGAGGTGGAGAATATACCGGTAAAACCGGTAAAGGAATCCGACTCCATTTGTGAGAGCAATTTCACAAGGAGCACAAGTCGAGATGTGAGAGGTAGATACACTGTATCTCTACCCTTCAAAAATCCAAATAACATCGACTTGGGACATTCCAGGTCCATCGCAATAGCTCAGTTTCTCAAAAACGAGAATCGATTGAAAAGGAACCCTCCCTTAAAAGAGCAGTACGATGCGGTCATCCAAGAATATTTGGACTTGGGTCATATGCGACAAGTCCCTCCAAGTGATTGTGCAAATTATTACTTGCCACATCACGCTGTTTTCAAGCCAGACAGCACTACCACACAAGTTCGCGTAGTATTTAACGCCTCCAGTCCATCCCTCAATGGCAAAAGTCTAAACGACACTCTCCATACAGGACCAGTTCTCCAATCCGACTTGCCGTTACAGATTCTAAAGTGGCGTTTCTATCGGTATGTCTTCAACGCCGACATCACAAAAATGTACCGGCAAATACTGGTCGATCCACTCCACACTCCTTTTCAGAGGATAATATTCCGAAATAAGAGTGATCAACTGTGCGATTACGAGCTCAAGACAGTCACTTTTGGCGTCAATTGTGCCCCATTTCTAGCCATCCGTGTGCTACAACAATTGGCCGAAGATGTCAAAGAGCGTTTCCCTCTTGCCAGTGACATTCTGTTAGGATCTATGTATGTTGATGATGTTTTAGCTGGAGCCCACACAGCCAAGCAAGCGATTGCAGCCATCCACGAGCTCCGTGGCGCGCTTGATTCTGCTGGTTTTCCTCTTCGAAAGTGGACATCCAACGATAAGAGCTTGTTACGTAGTATTCCAAAGGACCACCTTCTTCGAGTAGACTTCTTGGAGATCGAAGAAGCCAGTGTCGCAAAGACCCTCGGAATTCGATGGCAAGCTACTTGCGATGAATTCTTTTTCCTACCCGCTAGCATTCCGTCCAAACAGCTATGTACACAGCGTGAAGTGCTTTCACAGATCGCTAAACTGTTTGATCCAGCAGGATGGCTAGCTCCAGTGATAGTTCGAGCCAAGATTTTCATGCAGGAAATCTGGCTTCATGAGCTTGATTGGGATGATGTTTTGCCAGAAGCGCTCATGCAACGCTGGCGAACATTTCTCACTGATTATCCCAACATCAGAGAAGTGCGCATCCCCAGATGGATTAATTTCCAACCTGATGCAAGCGTACAGTTTCACGGCTTTTGCGATGCTTCCCAGCGCGCATATGGTGCAGCGCTGTACGCCCGCATCAGTATAAACGGGCATGTGTCCATCCATCTGCTCACCTCCAAAACTAGAGTAGCACCGGTAAAAACAGTCTCTTTGCCACGCTTAGAACTGTGTGGTGCCGTGTTACTTGCCGAACTAGCCGCTGCCCTGATTCCGCAACTCCCCGTTAGCCAGTATACGACATACTATTGGACTGATTCCACTATAGTCTTGGCCTGGCTCAGTAAATCTCCATGCAAATGGACTACCTTCGTTGCCAATAGAGTGGCAAAAATACTCCAGCTTACTGAGTCAGCCCAAAACTGGTCACATGTAAAGTCAGACCTTGAGACCACAATCGAGCATCGGGTTGTGAAGTGCAACCTGGTTCAGTCGTCCAACAATGATATTTTGGAACGTTTTTCAAAATTTCATAAAGCCCTTCGCGTTGTAGCATATCTGCTCCGTTTCATCCATCGCTGTATGAAGAGAGCCATCCAGTTTCCAAGCGAATTAGGCAATGATGAGCTTGTCGAAGCACAAAGTCGCCTCATTAGATACACGCAACGCAAGGAGTATCCGACAGAATACCGTTTCTTGCTAGATAAAAAGCAAATTCCAAAATCGAGCGGAATTTTAAATTTAAATCCGTTTTTAGACAAAAACGGTATCCTCAGAGCTAGCGGACGCATGAGCGTTTCCGAATCCCTCAATTATGATGAGCAACATCCGGTCATCCTCCCTTATAATTGTGTTTTTTCCCGCCTCTTAGTCCGGTTCACGCATGAAATATCTCTCCATGGAGGCAACCAGCTAATGGTACGTCTCATTCGAGCGAAATTCTGGATCCCGAAATTGAAGACTCTTGTCAAGTCGGTAATTCACATCTGTAAGGTGTGCATCATCCACCACAAAAGGGTACTGACCCAACTCATGGGCGATCTTCCTGTGGAAAGGATTACGTTTAGTAGACCTTTTACTCACACAGGGGTCGATTTCGCAGGTCCCTTTGAGGTCAAAAACTACACAGGTCGAGCATGTCTTATAACAAAAGGATATGTCTGTGTCTTCATATGTTTTAGCACCAAAGCTATACATCTAGAAGCCACTTCCGATTTGACCTCAGAGAAATTCCTAGCTGCCTTCGCACGCTTCGTCGCAAGACGTAGCTGCCCACTACATATGCATTCGGACAATGGGAAAACCTTTGTGGGAGCCTCCAAAATCCTGACTCGAGAGTTTCTAGAGGCAACTAGAAATCTCATCCAAACCAAATACAGCCGTCAAGAGCTTATTTGGCATTTTAACCCTCCATGCGCCCCGCATATGGGTGGCTTATGGGAAGCAGGCGTGAAGAGTTTTAAGAATCTCTTCTATAAGGCCACCTCCTCTACAAAATACACCTTTGAGGAGCTTTCCACTTTTTTGTGTAAAGTTGAAGCGTGTCTAAATTCCAGACCGATTTCACCAATGTCAGAAGATCCTAGTGATCTTCTGGCACTAACTCCAGGTCATTTCCTAGTTGGTGGACCGCTTCTCTCCATATCCGAGCCAGAGATTAATGAAGCTGCTACGTCAATCATTAATCGATGGCAACGTCTAAAAGCCAGCAGCCAACAATTCTGTAACCGCTGGAAAGACGAATACCTGAAAGAGCTCCACAAAAGGAACAAGTGGAAAGTTCCAACAAGGAACATACAAGTGGGTGAAATGGTCATCATTAAGGAGGATAATCTTCCGTCCAATGACTGGCGCCTTGGCAGGGTGTTAACCATTTATCCGGGTGTTGACGACAAGGTTCGTGTCGTCGACATTCTCACCACCCAAGGTGTCGTAAAAAGACCAGTCGCCAAATTGATACTCCTCTCAACTGACAGCTCCCTTCCAAGTCAATGACGATCAGACCGACTGTCGTCCTTTTTCCCCACTCCTGTGTGTATCGTTTGTCAAGATATTATGTGCAATATTTCCTATCATAATTTATCTATTTCTTTTCCACCAATACAGAATGGCACCACGCACGAAACAACCAAAGCCTGCCGAAGCAAAGTCTGCTCGTGGAACGCACTCGTTCCGATGCCGAGTCTGCCGGGGAATCCACCCACTGCGGAAATGCGCCCGGTTTCTGCGACTCTCCGCCGAGAAGCGCCTACGCGCAGTATTAATCAACAAATACTGCGCCAACTGCCTAGCACACCAGCATTCCGGCGACTCATGCCGAAGCAATGATAAGTGCCGGGTGTGCCAGCAGCAACACCACACACTCCTACACATCACAGAGGACTCCAGCCCTCCTACAGCGCAACCAGAAGCTGCTCCTCCCCAACGGCAATCGGCAGTGATTCAGCCCCTTGCCACACTAATGGAGCACCACCAAACCAACGTGTTCCCCACTGTCGTAATCCTCCTCAAGAACGAGATGAAGACAGTGGAGATCCGAGCACTCCTGGACCCGTGCACTCCGATGAGCGGAATTAACGCGTCTCTCGCAGGAGTTCTTAAGCTGAACTCCTTCAGCGTTGGATCCGAAAAGGTCTGCACAGCCAGAATCGGGTCAAAGATCGACCCATCGATCGATATCGAAGTCCTTTTAAAGACGATCCCCGATCTGCACTATCAGACACCAACGAGGCCCTTGGGAGAGAGCGTTAAGGCGCATTTCGGGTCCATTGAGATGGCGGACGAGAACTACCATCGTCCGGGTTCGGTGTCATTAGTGCTGGGTTCCGATGTCTACGCCAAAATCATGCGTGAAGGCTTCATCCCCAGCCAAGACGGATTGTCCATTGCGCAGAGGACAGTGTTCGGCTGGATCCTCTCCGGATCTTGCGCAGCATAATTTTCAGTCCCCCCTCACCATTTACTCTTGCAATTCCTTGCAAAGGGGGGGAGTATGTTCATGCTGAACCAGAGATAAGCAGTTCTCAGTCAGGAAAAAAGAGCTAAATGAGCATCGCTCATTTTATCCGTTCAATCTTGGCTGAGAACTCTCCATATTCACACTCTCTCTGGTCTCCAAATTCTCTGTGGCCGGCCCTAAGGCAGCCATCACTATGTTTTAAGCTCTTATTATAGAAATTGAACTGAGAGTGTAAAGTTGGAAACAAGGTCAAATAAAAGACACATTAAAAGACGAATACTTATTTTACTGGAAAAGGAATTTGTAATCTGCAAGGTCTCCCCACCACTAACAACCACCATACTCTACTCATTGGTACTCACTGATCTCCCTTAACTAACCGTATAACTATTCTTTTGTAATTTTTCTTTATAAATTAATTATCAGTGATTATCTTCTTATATATCGGCTTAACTTTCATATTCTTCGTTAACAAGGAATTGTTATCCTTCTATCAAATTGCACAGCTGACTATGCTTGCCCCTTCGACAACTGGGACACTAGTTTGCTTAGAAACAGACATGAGTCGTCTAGTCATCTAGAAGGTCAATAATATTTTTACTTTTTTGTACATATGTATATATTAAGTCTCAGATAGTTAACGACTATAGCTAAAGAAAGTTTTACGAAAAATACAAGATTTATATATATAAAAATAAACCATTTATTAATTTGTAGCATTTTCCGTATAATTGGAAATGTTGCCAACAAATCTATCCCAGTATTCGTCTAGTCTTAAATTGTGTAGGGGCAGGAATATTGTTAACTATTTAATTTTACTTGGCCAATTTCCGATAAACAACATATTAACTTGTTGGAGCTCATCCAACAACAGCAACAACAATAAAAATAAAAACAAGAATCTGAATGCTGAGGTGACAAAATGAAACTCCACTCATCCTGTTTGGCGGAGTTTCAACATAGGAAACAACTGTTACAACAACAAAGGATTATAGATATTAAAAGTTATAAAACAACAAGATTGTGGGCTTAGCAATACAAGCACAAATACAACTCAGTATATATATATACATTGAAAAATATATATATATACATGTAGCTCCTTTTGGGTTGAACTCGTTATGACCAAGAAGGATAGCCAAAAACAACAGGGAACAAGCTAACTAAGAGCATGCCATAGTTGAATACCCTATTTAAAAGATAAATGTAGTTTCCATATATTGACCATGTCTTTAAATTAAATATATTGAAAAAATACTATGTTGCCAAACATCAAGGAAGACAACTTACCAAAATCGGTTCAAGTTTTTTTTAGCTTTAGTTTTGCTTAACCTAACTTCTCAAGGTCTTATGATATCAGCGGCTTAAAAAAAAAGAAGAAATTCATCAATCTTTATAAAAATATGCATCAAAATTTAACAATAAGCTTTTATAGCTATTAGTTTCAACTTAATTCTGATCCACAAAGTATATCGTACATATGACAACCAAAGCCAGACTATTTTACTCAGTTTAACTCATCAAAAAACATTGATAATATCGTGAATCGTAAATCAGCCGTACAAAAATAAATTATTAAAAAAACATGACTAACGTTCATTTATTCAAAGGAAAAAGAAGTAGCCAGATCTAAAAATAGCTAGTTGCTGACAGATAAAATAAAATCTTGAATAATATCGATACCATGTCTTCGCTTGTCTCATAGTTAAAACATACAAAACTTGAACAGATGATATATACTTCTTTTATTAAACATGTTAAACAAGGCAACTAAAGCATAGTATCCCCTTGAAGCGTATGAAAAAGCTTAGAACAAGAAAAACTTTTCCCATAATCCTTGCAGCCAGCAATTTTGTTCAGAGCGGATGGCAAAATGGAACTGACAGGATGCCTAGTATTGGCAAGGATATTAGGTAATTTAGCAAGATAGGGATGCTATAACATTTCCAGCTCACATGCGTGTTAATTATTTTGGTTCCACCGGAAAAGGCAAAATTAGCAGAATTAAGCACATTAAATCTATTATCTGAGAAGTTTATCTCTTTTTGACTGTGGGTTAAGTGTCAATTTTGCCTGACTTTTGCCTTTGTCTTTTATCCTGTGCGCAATAAGAAAAAGAGGGAGGTTGCAATGGTCGACCAATCGACCCAACTTTTGTTCAGTTATCCACAAATTAATACATATTTATAAGACAGTTTTCCTACTGTTTTAATTGTTGACCTCGAAAGCTAAGCGTTTAAAGTAAGGATTCTACTATTTAAATTTATGTTTACTAAACCTTAGTTTTAGGTTAGATTAAATAAATTGGCATCCAGTAATTGCGGTGCTTCTTACACATAAATATTAATGTTTTAAGTACATACATAATTTTTTTATGAGGATTGGTACCAGACTGAGACCAATCCTTATAATATATTAATAATATATATTTCATAGGCATAGCAAATCGACACATTTTTTCCACACGGCAAATGGATACAGGAAGGAGTTTTTTTTTTGGTTATATGAAACAAAATTAATTGATACTTTGCTCATAATTAGATTAGCGCCTTTCTTAATGTAGTAATATTATTAGATTCACTGGAAGTATACATTGAAATACTATTAATTTGGAAAGGTGCAATTGTGGTACTAAGAATAAATGCCAAAAATAAAAGTCTTAAAAACTTTACTCGTAATTACTTGATCTACAATTTCATTGAATAATAAACAAAAAAAAACTATGTGACTTACTTCGTAAGTGAACTAATTGCTAATTGTCGGCTAAACGCCTGTTTTCATCCTGCATTTCGCCAGCAACACCAGCCCATCAGCAGCTGTAGCTGGGCTTTAGGTAGAATTTGTCTATCGCTCATATGTGCTCAGAAAAATTAATATAAGCAGAACTATTCGAGTTTCTGTCCCATACTTTAGTTTTCGTAAATATAATATATCGAACATTGTCATTACATACAACATATACATAAACAAAATAAATACATAAATACATTGAAATAAATTGTTAAACAAATTCATTTGAAATACACCGCTCAATATTAATTTTCAACACGAAGTGTATATATATAAATTTCAGACCGATCCGACGATGCTCACCTCTTCCGTCCATATAAGATCTAATTACTACTATTTGTTTCTGGCAAGTAATAAGTAAATTATTTTTAAATTGAATTATGAACACATATTAATTTCATAGTTCATATTTTTCTTCCCTTTATCCTAATTACACCATGCAACAGCCATACCTTCTGCCTGAAATGATTGACAGTTTAGTCAACATTAGAAGTAAATTTTGATATATTGGATTATATTTCCAGTTCCTGGATTTATCAAAATCGTGCAACTATTATTATACCCTTGCAGAGGGTATTATAACTTTGTCACAAAATACCATTAAGATCAAACCACTATATCATATAGCTCCCATACGAACGATCAATTCAAAATTTGTTGAATGGAAAACTTTTTGTTTCTCAATGTATTTTGACTAAATTTACAAGTTATATGGAAAAGTGTGATCTCTAAACGCACACCTAATATTATTAATAACCGATTATTATATCATATATCTCTGTAAGGGTACGTAATCTTCTGCGCGCCGAAGATAACCTTTCCTTTCTCGTTTTTTATTTTATTTATTTATTAAATTGACTTTTCTCAATGCATCCAAAAAGACCAATAATAAAGACTTCAAGCCTGTTTACCCCGATAATTTTACAATGTATGTATGTATGTATGTACCTATTTACTCTTAATTAGGACAATGAGGCGAGTTCCTACAGCCATTTCCGTCTGTCTGTCAGTCCAATGAAATTTTTGTATAGAATCTTTTTATTGTAAGAATTTGTTTTCTATATGTACACCAAATATTATCTGTATTGGACTACTATATATTACAGCTGCTATAGTAAAGATCAGTTAAAATATATAATTTAACAACAAATCTGCATGCTGCTCCAAACATAAGCTTAGTTTAATAATTTGTATTTTAATTGGAATTGAATATATACTTTTAGTTTGATTTAATAAAAAAAAAGCCAAAATTATAAAAATTCGGAAAACTACAAAAAAAATGTAAGCCCACAGAGAGAGAAAACTGCCGTTTTAAAGACAAGCTTAATTAAGAATAAACCACTCTTGTTCTCGAATTAAGCTGAATACTGTATATTTATATACAATTCTTAAATCACCATTATCTATATATTTTCTTGAATGATGGTTGAAATACAAAAGAGAGAACAGAATTGGTTCAAGCTTTCTTAATTTGACTCGCGCTCTCTCAAAAATTACAATCCTCTTGTTGAGAGATCTTATAGTCTCTTTCAACTTTCAACTGAACAATAAATTCTGAGTTGTTAAGCTGCTTAATAACTATTCAATTAGTAAAACCGTTTACAAGTTATGGAGAAGGGAAAACAACTGGTTTACTTTATCACTTTCAAAACTCTTTTCAATGCACTTTGTTTGTCATCGACATTGAATTTCTAAGACGCATTCACGTTTATTTTTGTACTCGTTGGAAGTTAATCATGAACTTAACTAGCCGACAGCCAAAAGAAAAACAAACTTAACGAAGTTAGCTTAATTTAGCCAGAGGCGTCATTTTAACTGCCGTTTTCCTTGGCGGAATATCCATGCCCACCACCCACTTGAGATGCGTCTCTTCCTTGTAGTTGTCGACATTTCAATGCCTTTTTAATCTAGAACAAAAGCAAACTTAATTTGCCACAACATCTCAGATGGGCATAAGAATAGCAAGGACTTCGTTGCTGTCTGCCCTACCCCGCCCTAAACCGCTACCCGAATTCTCTTTTCCCAGCTCCAATATGGAACTCCGGCTATAGCTCCGACATCACTTGGCACATAATTTAATTACAACAGTCTTGGAGAGAGAAGTAGAGCGAGAAGAGCATGGCGGGAAGAGGTTAGGGTTGGTTTTGACTGGAAAAATTACTACTTTGAAGTGTCTTTCTTTCTCTTTCTTTACTGCCACCATACCCATCTTGGCGGCACTTGCTTCGAGAGTTGAATGAGCAACAACTTTCGAGTGCAACACGTCCTGAATTGTAATTAGTAGCAAGGACCCCGCTGGTGTGGAACTGAAGTATAGCCGGGGCTCTAATACTTCCCGGTATTGCCGCGATATACCTTAGCTCTCTCGACCAGAGAACGGATGCTTCGCTTGATTTGTGGAGTCCGCATTTGGAATTGTTATTACGTGTAAAATGCTAAGTGTACAAGTTCGACTATGCTGCTTCTACTCCTGCACCTGTTCCGTCTTCCCGTTCCTCTCCTCTACATTGCCCTGCATAAATTCCTTATCGACGCTAATTGCTTAACGTTTCGCGCGTGCTTTGATTAACTTCAGCGGATATTAGTTGAGTGCGGACACCATTCGGGAAACCCCTTGGTTTAAAAAATCTGGTCATGAGTCGCAATGAAACCAAAACCTGTTTAGTTTGATTATTGTTCATACAATCTGAATCGATTAAAAACAGTGACAAATAATGCTAGTTCTGTTATAAATTTAACTTTCGAATGAATTTCATTGAAAAATGTTAAGTCTTATATTAGATGGCTTATATATTAGAATATAGAGCAACATATATAAGATTTTTAGTTTTCCGCCTGAACAGATGGGAGCACACCTGAAAGTTGTACTAAAAGCTTATACTTTTATTAATGTACACGCTGGAATATCCCTTTTAAAAGTCTTAGAATAGTTTTTGACGTGATCTTTATTATAGTTTATAGGATAGGCTAAAGAGACTGAAGTGCAGCTCATACAGACTGCTCTTTAAACTATGCAGTGGTAGTTGTTTCTGCAGTTGTCGTAGTAGAAGCATCCGTAGTAGTAGTAACAGCTTCCATGGTTGTACTGATGGTTGTGCTCATGGAAGATGTCGAGTGCCTAGGTCTCCAGGAGCCCCATGGACGTTCGCCTGGACGACCACCTGGTGGACCACGGGGAGGAACGCCTGGACCACCATTACGTGGTGAACCACGACGGCGTCCGCCACGTGAACCGTCCTGGAAATCGCCGGGTGGGCCGCCCCCGCGTCTACCACGACCGCCCCTGCCTTCTTGAGCAGCAGCCACTGCAACCAGAGCAAGTAGGGTTATCAAGATAATGGCACGCATGTTGCTAGGTATTTCTTGTCGAATCCGAAACTGACTTATGCTCAATTTCACTTCGTAGCTCACACTCTATTATTCTATTTGAAGTCGGAAACTCACCTGCTGTATATCTGTTCCAGTGTCGAGACGCTTGTGCAAATAGACGTCAATTCTCTACGATTTTGGTAAAAACCAAATAAAAACCTCTGAAAGACCTTCAATAATAATAGATGCTAATAATAGTCATGAAAATTTTAACTAGTCTTAGATTTTTGGATTGACCAAGCTAAATCGAAAGAATAATAAATGTAATTACCACTCCCCTTCAAGCTATCTGCAAAATCTGTAGGATCCACACTGAATAGGACTTAACTCTGAGGACATAATACAGCATATCGTCTCAACGACCCTCTTTAAATAAAGCTCTACTCCTAAATTGGGTGAGGTACAGTACACTGCTGAACTTTTTATGAAGTCCTCGAGACTATCAGCCCCACAACGACTTCTAATGATTAATGATTGTCCCTGGACAGATTTTATGTAATGAACAGGAACACAAAATAAAACTTAATGTGTTTATTCGGGGAACGACTCAAATATATTGCCAATATGGCTTTTTCTATTTATGTGACATTTCAGAGAAGAAGAAGTCTAAAAACCTAATGTATACTTAGCTTCAAAAAATGTTTCCAAGCCTCTACTAGATGCAAATCGACAAGTCCGTTGCGGCATCAAACATGGCCTATGTGAGTCAACGGTATATACCTGAGACTACCTAACCTAACTTAATTTGTTGATTTGAATTTTTAGTCAATGGTATCCTTTCTTAACTGGAATGCAATTCTTGTGAATTGTCTATAGCATTGTACAGTGTTTTTTGTTTTTAAGCCCCAAAGTTTTAAAAATATTCACAAATAATTGTTATGCAAAGTATTTACAGACTTTGAAATTCACAGAAAATGTAATCCAACAAATTACTTCTAATGTTGACCTTCCCGGGTAACCCGAGTATTATCGTCAAGTAAGTGGTAAGCACCAAGCCACAATCAACGTAAGATTTTGATCATTTTCTGCTAACTGTGAACTAGCATACATGCCAATAAGCTTAGTGGGTAAACTAGAAGATTTCAGGATGTTTCCTCATTCAAGGTCGTTGAACAGCAGTTTCATACTTTTTGGTTTAGAGTAACAAAAGTTCCAAACAGAAACCGTCATTCAAGCGTAATATTACATAAAAATAATTTAAACCTTTATATAGGTTTTAAGAAATATACAAATGGCCATTACGAATCGAGTTTGAGAATGGTTAAATTGTCTTTTTCTGATTAAAAATATACAACCAATAAAAGTTGTTGATTAGTTCCTATCGGAAAAATGCTAAATTGATAAATCAGTAAATACAAGTACAAGTACTCTAAACGAAAACAAATGGCATTCATAATAACAGTCTTTGTAAGAGAAATAAAAACTTGCTTATAAGCACTGTCAGATGGAACAGTCATCATTTATGCTTGTGCTTTGAGCATTATAATTATATATTTTTATCGTGAGTCTATATACATGTATGTATGTATAAATACTATCTTCATGTTTGCTGTGTTAATTAACAAAAACAAAATTTAAACGAAATTTCTATTTTCTATTTCTACCAATACAGAATGAGAATAAAAGTGAGAAAGAGGAATAAAAAGTAAACCTCAGTAGCCCCCACTTAAAGCACAACAGTGATAAGATGGCCTATGAAATTGAAAATTAAACATACAAATATACAGTATACATACATAGTTCTCGTAATAAGCAAATTATACACTTGAAAGTAACTGAAAAGGCCCACGGCAGAGATTTCTATATTATATATTTACGAGACAGAGAGACAAAAGAACAGACAAGTTCAGTTTTTAAGAGCTGATAACTAAGTTGGCAGTATCAAAATAGTAGCCTTATAATTCCGATCAGTGTCATTGATTACCTCATCTGTATCGCGGAAACACCCAACATCCAAGTAAGTTATACATAATCATAGATAAACATATAACTTTTTGTCCTGAATGACTGACTGTTTCATCATCCCACAGCCCAAACAGTAATAAAAACGAAGATGAAATTTGGACACAAGATTTTTGGACTGATGAAAGTTTTTACTAAAAAGGTATTGTGAGAAAGTCGCTCCCCAAGGGGAAAAACCGTTTTATGAAACTTTTTGTTTCATGACCGATCAAGCTAAAATTTATTTCAAACAATTTTTCATAATTTTATTTGAAAATTTTTTCAGAAAATAACTTCAGACTCAGTTTCGGGGCTCTAAATTAAAATCTAAAATATACAAGATTCAAACTTTTTGGAAAATCGGTCCCCAAAAAATGTCTAAATTAGACTCGTCTAGTATTTTGTGCAAAATCTGCCCCAAAGTGAAAAATGTAATTGATTGCTTTGCAATGTCGACAAATTTACTTAAAACTGGAAGTTCCTTTTTTTGTGTTTTTATGTGCTATTGAGCTGTTCGAAAGTTAATCTTTTGATTTTCTTTTGTTTTACATTTTTAAAATCTCCACTTTTGAATAAATTAGACTCCCAAATATATAATATTAATACAATTGCCTTTTAATTATTTTTTATAACAAAGAGGCTTAGGGGTTGATTATTACCGCGCTTAAAAAATCTACAATTTTTATACTCTTTCAAAGTGTATTAAAACTTTGTTAACAATAATGTAATGCATTGATGGAGGCATTATGTATATACATATTTTATTGATGACGAAGATAAGAGCTGACATAGAGACGTCACGCAAAATAGTCTCTCAGTCGTTTTAGTTGGATGAAATTCAGATATTGAACCGGTCCAATCGGACAGCTATATCACATAGGTAATATAGAAATAATGGATCTAAAAGTTATTGTACGAAAAACTTTTTTGTTTTAGTTAAGGTTGATGAAGGAATGTGTTTTTAAAACGCATTTTCAAAATCAATAAGGTTGTAGAACTTTTTCTTCTATAGGAACAATCGGATAAAAGAGAGTAGAAATTTAAAAGTTAGATGAGAGGAACTTCTAAACGCACTCTTAAAGCTATCAAGATAGCTCTTACTATTATCTTATTAGTTCTAATTATCTTTTTTGAATTAAATACAGTTAATTTTATTTAAATTAAATTGATTAAAAATATCTCTTAACTGAGGCACTTAACTTTAATTATATTTGAATTATAAATATATATTATCATATTGTATGTAGGTACATAAAGCTTATGAGTTTTGAACCGAACATTGCTGATTTCAAAAGCAGTTTAGGTCGGTCTTTCGATGTGAATTTTGAATTTCAGAGATTTGGTTTGAGAAACGTTGATAACTAGTCTATAATAAAATAATTTTTTTTATAAAGCGCTACCCGAGCACTGCTACTATGCGGAACTGGAACTTGCAGTGCCACTAAATGAAACCGTTTTTCCCGTGAATCACTCAGACTTTTGCGCCAAGGTATATTGTCATGAGGATTATGTACTCATAATCAAGCAGTAAGTATTTCCCTATAAAATATAATAAATATAATCTATGAGATCCCTATATCAGCTGTGACCGCATGCAATTGGCCAATGGATGCATTTTCGCACCCAATGACTATTTATTTTCCTATCCGGAGTGCTGTGCTCATCTCATGTGCAACAATACAAATTTTCCCTAATTTTGATGTTTGACTATAATAAATGTAAAAACTTTTAAAAATTACGAATACTCTTAAACACTTTTTCAAATACCTTGTACATTTTCCATTCTTAAACAAATTTTTTTCAAACTTGAAATTGCGTTGTAATTAACATCAAATTTTTCATCTAAAAACGGAAGAAAATTATTAAAATTGTGGTACAATCAAACAATCATTGTGACTTTTCTCAGAACTTAAAGAACTGAAATCGCTATCAGATATATGGATAATCTATAGCAAAAAAGGTACTATTTTGAACAATGTGCAGTTAGAAAATAAACTACAAAAGAAATGGTATCTTTGGCGCACCGAAGATTACATACACTTGCAAACTGGATTGTTCCTATGACATCTCTAGTTAAATCCAACTTGTAAATTTCATGAAGTTATTTTGAGAAAAAACAATATTTCACATACATAATTTTTTTAACTGATTGTTCCAATGGGAGCTAAATGATATCGTAGGTCGATCTTATTGATTTTTTTGTGTGCAGTTGAAAAAGATGTTTATGTATCTAAACTATAAATCTAATAAAGATATCTTGAGAAACAAATGGCAGCTATATTATATAGCTGTCCGATAAAGAAATAAGACATACAATTTAAGTAGCTAATTTTCCTTTGCAAGCCTAAAAAAAAAAAACTTAAATAATAGTAATGTTTACTACCCCACATATTAGGCAATAAATATGTTTCACTTTCAGTTTTCTAATTTCATTAAATAGCGTTTATCAATGTTTTGCTTACTCTATTCCTACTAAAAATTGTTATAATAATATCTAACAATAACTTTGTGCGAATAGTTCATAAATAACAGAAGGAGGCATCTCGCCAATAGACTCGTCATCTAGCCATATTCGTTGTTCGACACCCTTAAATGTCTGTTTCGGAGGTTCTCAGCACTAACAGATGGACTGCAAATTATGTATTAACTATGTATCTAAATCATCATTCAATAACGTTTGGAATATTCACCATAATGGAACAGAAAACAGAGGAGACAAACAGAAGAATAAACAAATTATAATACCGGTCCCCAAAATATTTGAAAATAGTAATTTTCCCATTATGTATTTAAAGTACTTTGACGTATAATAGTTTAATATACTACATAAAAATAAAAGTTACCTAAGCTTTGATTTAAAGCTAAATATCCAAAAATTTTTAAATATGTTAGATCATCATAAAATTTCTGACTAGGATATTTTTTTTTAACATTATTTTTAACCATCAAATCAATTTAGTTCTTGATGCTTTATAAAAACCAATATTAATCTCTATTCGATTTTGGTTTTGTATACATGCTGGAAATTTGTCGTACTCCTGTGAATATATGAAGGTATACATCTTTAAAAATACCCAGATTTCTAAAATAATTGCTCAACTTTGTATACAACTGTGAATAGCCCAAAGCTCTGTCTACAGTGTAGCTGAATACATTACAGAGTGATCTAGGTACACATATATGCAACCTCAAACACGCGTGTATGCGTCATATGTGCAACTTATCCTAAACTTATGCAAATATATCTGTTTATCAAGCTCTCTTGCTTAATTTTTGTGTATATATTTGTATGCAATATATATAGTATTCACATATATATTTTATATATAACTTGTATAACCTGAGCTATTCGAAACATTTTTTTACTATGGTCCGGCGGCACAAATTGCCAGTTTTTTAAGAGTATTTTAGGAATATGCGAATAAACTTAAAACAGTATAACGCAATAAGAAAAAGAACTGTTTTCTTGTGCAATTTTGAAAAATCAATAAAATATAAAAAGTAAGAGCTTTATTTAACTAAATCAATGCAGAGCATAAAGTAACTAATTTAATGACTCGCAACGTATTACTTTTACTCAATACTTGAATAGGCATAGTGAAACAAAGTAAACTTGAGAGTGCAAAAAAAATCATTTAATTAAAAAAAAAATATATATATATATATAAATTTCTTCTACATATATATATATATATATATATAGATATATATATTTTTAAAAGAAAATTTAAAAACTAAGTGAATTTTTTCAAAACTTTCAAACTATTTTAATTTGATGAAAATCGTGTTTATACTTTTAGTTGTAAGCGGCTAAAAAACTGCTTTCTGGATCTGACAGGTTTAATTTTAGTATACTATAATATTTAGACTTTTTCATTGACATGAAATTTTAGTTTTTGTTGTAATACTAAATGAAGACTATGAAAAGATTCGTAAAGATTGTTTGTTGCTGTACAAAAAAAAGATTGAAGCCTATTTATAAATTTCTGTGATTAAAGCTTAAATAATAAATTAAAATTATCTGGGGAGAGCCGTTTACCTCCTAAAAGTTAACTACGAAATGATATTCACCTCACTGGTGACTGTCGTCATTATTTTTTGTTAATAGCGTTTCTCCTATATTTTCATATTAAAATTGAATTTAATCTGTCATTTCCTTTTAAGATCTGGTCACACTTAAATGATATATCTATTTGTTCACCATGCCCATACCAAGTGCTTATTATTATATTATTATGATGTAGCGCAGTGTAGTGTTTTAATCCGGTGAAGATGAAGGATACGGCATTCCGCACTCCTCTCATTGCCGTGCCGCACGCTCCGTTTCCATGAGGCATTCTCGAACCAAAATGCGTGCATGAACAATGCCCCGTTTCAGACGCTCTGTTGAGCTACGTGAGCCCGTATAAGTGGGCCTAATATCCCGGCCCATTTCCTCTATCACGGCCAAGAGCTGAGCATATTTGGTTAGCCCATTGCCCCCCGAAAGGCTGCCTACCGATGGTAGATTAGCTGTGGAGGTGAGAGGCGTGGTTATATTGGCCGATGTCTGAGTGGTAACAACTACGGGAGAGGTCGATGGAGGCGGGTACTTCAACTGTGACTGGGTGAGATTCAGGCCAAGATTGTTGCTGCTGCTATTAATGCTGCTGATGTGGTTAATATTGCCGCTGTTGCTGGCGGCGTTGATACTGCTGCTGTTGTTGCGCCCATTGTTGTTGCTAGAGGCTGCAATGTTAGCCAACGATATCGCTGCTGCTGCTGCTGCCGCTGCAGCAGCTGCTGTTGTTGTTGTTGGTGTGGCAGTTGTGTTAGATTGTTGCTGCAACAACGCCAGCTGCGCTTGTAAAAATTGTGGAGAATACTGCAATGCAGCAACCGCTGCTGCCGTCGCAGCCGACGCTGCTGCTGCGCTACTCTGGGCACTGTTGCGGTCGCGCTTGCTCCCAGTCGTATAATCATTGGCACCCATGCTATTATTGTTGCTATTCGCGCCATTATTGTTGCTGTTTCCGCCGCCACTGCCGCCAACAGATGCGACAGCGACAGAGCTGCGCGAATGATGTATGGCCGATATTTGAATTTGGGGCTGCTGCTCGCGCTGTTCGCGCTGCTGTTGATAATTGTAGAAATTTTGTACTTGTGATCGTGGTATTGGTGTCACTGTGACGTCACTTAGCTTCGATTCTACAGCCTGTATATCCATAATGTCCATTCTGCTGCTGCCCAATATTGAATATGGAATATTATTTTTAATTTTCTAATAAGTATGCATTTTGTGCGAAGGTCACGCGCTAAGATGTGCTTACCCAATTTTTTTATTGCTAGTTGCAGTTGTTTCCTTTTTGTTGATTTTTGTGTTTTTCGTTGCAATAATTTACGCTTTCTACGCACAAACAAATCTACTCCCACCACTACAAACAAAGACGTACACAGGCTTAGTGCTTATGTTATCGATATATTTCTATAGCACTTGTTACAATAAATACCAAAACATACTAAACGCTGCGCTCTTGACTGCAGTCACTAATCAAATATATATTATTAGTTAGTGCTGCAGTGTTGCTATTTAGCCAATTATTTCTACCCAATAGATTTTTGTTTTTGCGTTTTTTGCTATTTTCTGATATTTAGAAGTATGATTCTTTTCACTGACCAAAACTTGCATTTACTAATTTTCTAATATACCAAAAGAAAATATGAAAATAATTCTGGTATTAATGAATGTTTTTAGTATTAACGTGTTCAAATTTCTCTAAAAAATAACTAATTTACGCATAAACAGAATTTATAGATTTTTCTTTGACCTTTTTTAGCTCAATTTGTATGCCGCATAGATGTTGATTCTTAGTATTTTTGTGAACGACAGCTGGCAACACCGACCAAACAACGGCACCGACCAGCAGCTGTTGTGTTAAAACAGAGCTATATTTTTCATCATATATATTCTAAATAATAATTAATTTATATAATGCACATCGAATGGAAATAACCGTCCTGCAATACAAAAAAAACTTGAGTGCATAATACAAATTTTTTAATTCAGGAGATTATAACGACCAACATAGTTGCGACTGCATGTGTGTGCCAGTGCTGTAAAACACGCAACTTAACCTACTACTGAACTGACAGAAAGCAAAAAAAAAAAAAACAATGGCGAAGCAAACTGTGAACTAAAAATCTATTGTTGAAATCTGGTCGCTTTGTACATTTTATTTCGAACACACTCTTGTGATAACTAGTTGTGATTTATTCCAAAAATATAAAATACGTTTTTTTTTTATAATTTTATGGTCGTGCTATTAAAAAGTTAAATAGCGTGTGTGTTTCAAAGCGAGGTGAGCCCAAAAATTATAAATACTTGTTTTTTACTTTTGCGGCTGCAGCCGCGTTGCCAGCAGGAGCCGCGGCCTCGAAAGAAGTAACAAAATTTATATTTATTACATTTCCGCATATGAGGGTATATGCAAGTGCGTGTCTATGCATGTGAGTGTGATTCCTCCAATGTCTTTACATGTGTGTGTGGGAGCCACTGCCGTAAGTGACTGCATGACGTAAAGCTGCTGTTGCTACGTATATGCATGTGTGTGTGATTAATAACGGAAAGCTGCTGGCATTGATTAACTGCTTCTGTTTCTATATTTTTTGGTATTTTTATACATGCCTTATAAGCAGAGCACTTCGCTCGCTTTGCAAAAGCATTAAAACAAAAATGCATGATTTTCGCGCTATTATTCCTTTTGTCTGCTTTATGCCGTTATTCCCTTTGCATATATGTCAGCATATGTATATGCATATATGTGTGTGTCTGTGACTGTCGCTATGTGCCGCATATGCAAGAATAGTGTTGCAGAACGACGCAGAGTGGTTGCACGCAAAAAAATACAGAAAAGAAACACCGCATTAATAACCAATTGGCTAAAGCGCGGCGTTTTCATTAATATATGTGTGGATATTTGTGGGTAATTGTGTTATCGATAACAAAGCCAGCTAAAAGTGACAGTTGAGCATTTAAATTTTTTATGAAATACATATATACGCAAGCAAAGACGCCAGTAGAAACGCCGTATGTTTTGGGGCCTCGACATAGAAGAAGCCGAAGCCAAAACAGTCATTTCTTAACAGCAGTAACAACAACGGCAGCAGTGTCAGAGCGGCAGTCAGTGAGCGCAGCCATTTTTATGTGTTGCTGTCTCTTTTTGTAGGTTTTTTTTATTTTTAAGTTTATTATTTTATAGGTTTGTATGAAATCAAGAAAATTGTGAGTGAATCAAGCGAAACTGAAACTATATGTGCAATGACCGCTCGACAATTGAGAAGAGGTTTTGTTTATTATAGAAAACTTTAATTCAATCATGAATCATCTCTGTTGGGTCTATTAATCATTGATCATTCGATTAGCTTAGGAGCAAAAACTTTTATGTTCTCTTAAAGCTAGAGCCTCAATTAACTCAAATTCACATAAATAAATATTAACCTATACAATATATATATTTATTTATATCATTTAATATAGCAGCCGTCGCATGAAACCCAGGCATTTTCCGTTCAAACGGATCTGGAAAGAAACACACGAGACGGATTTTTAAGAACAAGCGTATCGTATTCTACAACAAATTCCACTACCGATAATAACAAGAACAAGGCAGGGGAAAGGTTGACGCAGACAAAGCATAAGACACAACTACAATAATAATAATATAAAATGGATATGATAAATATTGGGCAAAGCGTTAAAATCAAACGCACTGATGGCCGAATCCATGGAGCTGTTGTATCCAAGTTGAACCCATCGGCACACTGCATCACTGTGGAGTGGTATGAGCGTGGGGAAACCAAAGGCAAAGAGGTCGAATTGGACGCGATACTTTCACTCAATCCGGAATTATTGCAGTCTGATGCTGTTGAGATTCAGCATACAGCGCCCGAGCCAAAGAAACAGGCCACAGCACCCGTTAATTTATCACGTAATCCCACGCAAAACTTCATTGGCACTGCTGTTTCTGGCAGTGGCAGTTTAACTTCACGTTTAACTATGACTGGTACTCAATTAAACAAAATAAACGAGACGAGTAGCACTGGGCCGACGCCAGCACAGCTGGGCAACAGTCAGAGCTATGGTAATATTATATCGGCAAACAGCAGCAACAGCCACGCAGCTACATCTGGGGTAAGTGGCATGTCGCGGCCACGTTTTGCGCAATTGAACAGCAACGCACAGACTCGCATAGCCTCTGCCAGTAACAGTAACAACTACAATGATCGCAATGTTGGCGCCAATTCCACAACAGCAGCAGTAGCAGCGGCCACTGCTGCAACCGCAACAACAAATAATTCAAATAATTCCACTGCCGCAGCTGCTGCAGGCGCTCGCCGTTCCCATGCCTTAAAGGAAGTGGAGCGCCTCAAGGAGAATCGTGAAAAGCGTCGCGCTCGACAAGCTGAGATGAAAGAGGAAAAGGTAGCACTAATGAATCAGGATCCTGGCAATCCCAATTGGGAGACTGCCCAAATGATACGCGACTACCAGAATACTTTGGAATTTGTACCCCTACTCGATGGCCAGGTAGTTGATGATCATCAAATTACCGTTTGTGTGCGCAAACGTCCACTCAGCCGCAAGGAATTGAACCGCAAGGAAATCGATGTTATATCCGTGCCGCGCAAGGATATGCTCATGGTGCATGAGCCTCGAAACAAAGTCGATCTAACCAAATTCCTAGAGAATCATAAGTTTCGGTTCGATTATGCTTTCAACGATACGTGCGACAATGCCATGGTATACAAGTGAGTAAAACGATTATATAAACTTATAGAAATATATGTAGAGTATCTAAAGCTTCAAAACTATGAATATAATCGATAGATTTATTTAAAATATCAATTAGAATTTGGCTTAATTGGGATTCTCAATAAGTAATTTCTTAAATAATTATTTGTTCTAATCTTATATTTTTAGCACAGCTTATCGATACAATCGATTATTCGTAAAATCGGCTATCAAATTAAGTTATTTTGTTATTTGTAACCCCGTCCATGTCTCCAAGTGGACTAAATCGCATTCTATGATATGTATAACGATTATATGTGTTTTTTCCTTTTGAATACATATACAAGTAAATTTTAAATTATGTAGAATAAGTGATATTTATGTATGATTAAAACAAAGAAAAGCATGTTGAAAGTTGAAAGATCATTTATAGCTTTTCCCGATTTATGAGGAAATTGAGTGCTTCAAGCGCATCCTTAGACTGTCCTTATCTCGCAGCCAGCACCTAATTGAACAGCTTTTTGGCGTAGTTGGTGTTGTGTTGCATTGGCGACACACGAAATGCGCCCAAGTTGAGCTCAATAGCAACAGCAACTGACTCACACACAGACGCACACGCTCCCGAAATAGCCAAGTTTCGTTGTATGACTAAACAATAAAAGTTGTTCTGCTTCTCCGTCTCTCTACCTCTCTGTTCAATTGTCCGTTTTTTTTGTCTCGTTCCGTTTCGTTTGTGATTCGATTTTTTATCGAACTCTCTAAACCGAAATTAAAGAAAAGTGTACTCTAGTACATATATAACTGAATCTAAAGAAACCGTATCGATATAATCAAATTTGTTCATTTAAGGTATGTAATTCAAAATTTTACAAGAATAATAATAATAATAAATCATGCAAAAATGGTCAGTTTCACTTATTTTTCTATAATTAACAATTTGAACCTAAACACGATAAAAAACGTATAACCAAAATTATCGGAAAACTTAAATTCTAGTCAAATTTGTTTTTCTAATAGGGTATTTATTAGTTAAGTATTCTCTCTTAGAAAATCTTTTCTTTTATTATATTTTTATTAATTTTGTTTTATGCTATTTTACGTTTGTTTTAAAAAGTAACCATCGGTTGCTATTGACAGTGGCGTCGCAGCTAGCGGCGACGTCAGCAACAGCATTTGTCATTGGGGAATTGGGATTCGCGAATGCTTTGCACAAGTGAATTGAATCTTTATCTTGCGTTCTTTCTATTCTATTTTTGTGTATCGTTTAACGAGTTTTGCCTGCCCGTTCACCTTCTTATACCACTTTTCTTAGCCTCCTTTCTTCCGGTTTTTTGCGCATGAGTCAATGGCATAAAGCAAACTGCGCCACGTACTTAAGTAACAGAGAAACCTAATCATCACTTTGATAACAAACTCTTTTTATACATTTGTATGTATGTGTTAATTTGTTGTTTTTTAATAATAGCCTCAAACCACATTTAGCTCAATGCACCAAAAAAATTAATAAAAGAAAATCAATAAAGCCATGTCCGTCTGCCGGATCGGACAACTATATCATATAGCTCCCATAGGAACAATCGGTTCAAAAGTTGTTGTGAAGAAAACCTTTTTTTTTTTCAACGTATCTTGAGTAAACTTACAAGTTATATGGAAAATTGTAATTTTTAAACGCACTCCTAAAGTCATTAAGATCGGACTACTATGTCATATAGATTAACAAGTGTATGCATCTTCGGCGCACCGAAGATAGCTTTTCCTTATTAGTTATTTATTTGTATTGCTCCGCAGTACACATTATTTGAATTATTTATTCTATTAATAAAAATATAAGCAATGTAAATATAGAAAATTGCAAAATAAAAAATGCTTAAAATTGAGAACAATACGATACATTTCTCACTATAATACATGCACTATAAAAATAGCTATACGCAATAGCGCAATGCTAAAGTTATTCGATCCATTCCTTTACGTTTAGTCTTTAAAATAGAATTAATATAAAAATTTGAACATTTACAAATGAAATAATCTATTTATACACAGAAAGTATAAGAATAAGAATGTTGGAGTAAAAAAAAAATTCAAAATATTATTATATACCAAGGTCGGATAACTAAGTAGGTTTTGCAAAAAACCATAGTTTTAATATTTAATTGCTTAAACAAGATAGATAAAATATATTCAATGAATTTAAATTTTATCGAAAATTATTATTATTATTTAGAAACATACAAATTACAGATTAAATTTACATATATATCATACAAAAAATAAGTAAAATAATTCGCGATATTTATTAAACAGATATACAGCAAAGCCGCTGGTGAAGACTATCTTTGAGGGTGGCATGGCTACTTGCTTTGCTTATGGCCAGACGGGATCTGGAAAGACGCATACCATGGGAGGTGAATTCAATGGAAAGGTGCAGGACTGTAAGAACGGCATCTATGCGATGGCCGCTAAGGATGTGTTTGTGACGCTTAATGGAGCGCGTTATCGGTCCCTCAATTTGGTCGTTTCCGCTAGTTTCTTTGAGATTTACAGTGGCAAGGTAAGCTTGATTTATTTATGTTTGACGGTGATATCGATAGTTTTATTTTTCATCGGTATTATCTAAAGCAGATATAGAACCACAAAAAATTAATAATATAATACAAGAAGTATATATTAACAATAATTCACTACAATTTTATTGAGATTGGTTCAGTGCATTAATAAAAGAAACACCTCTGCAATGTAGGCATGAAATATCATAAGATATTAGTAATAATATTGAAGGCTTACTAATAAAAATTATTGTTTGATTCGATTCTTAGCAATCTCAATTTTAATTAGTTTTTTTTAGAATTTTGATTCTGCCTAACAATGTTTGTTTAAAAATAATTAATAAACTTTTATTTCTATAGGTCTTTGATTTATTAGCCGATAAGCAAAAGCTGCGCGTACTGGAAGATGGCAAACAACAGGTGCAAGTGGTTGGGCTCACCGAGAAGGTAGTGGACAGCGTAGACGAAGTACTAAAGCTCATACAGCATGGCAATGCGGCGCGAACATCCGGCCAAACATCGGCCAATTCTAATTCTTCGCGTTCCCATGCCGTATTCCAGATAGTGTTGCGTCCAATGGGTAGTTCCAAAATCCACGGTAAATTCTCATTTATCGACTTAGCAGGTAATGAACGTGGAGTGGATACGTCTTCAGCGGATAGGCAAACTCGTATGGAAGGAGCTGAAATTAATAAATCTCTGCTGGCACTCAAGGAGTGCATCCGTGCCCTGGGCAAACAGTCGGCACATTTACCCTTTCGTGTCTCAAAACTGACGCAAGTATTGCGCGATTCTTTCATTGGAGAGAAAAGTAAGACCTGCATGATTGCAATGATATCACCGGGATTGAGCAGCTGTGAGCACACATTGAATACCCTGCGCTATGCGGATCGTGTTAAGGAACTTGTCGTCAAGGATATAGCCGAAATTGGACATGGTGATGGTGACATCATCGAGATTATGGATGACCAGGAGGAGGACGAACAACAACTGTCAGATCAGGGCGTGGGCATAGCACATCACTCGGGGCATCACCACCACCATCATCAGTCGCTGCAGCGTGGTCATAATAACAATAATAATAGTAGCAACAAGAATGGAAATGCTGCCAACATGGATTTAGCAATGCTTAGTTCGCTGAGCGTAAGTATTAACTAATTATATAGAAATGCAAAATAATAGGCTATTTACCCGTCCAACCGAATTCGTATATAGTAGTTTTTTTTTTTGTTTTAGTTTGGCACCCTATTTGAATAGAAAATCTAGATCTAGTAGGCTTTTATAATCATAACAAATAGATCTCGAAGTGGAAGTTAGAAAATAGCTCAGTTACATTTTATCTTCTGTTACATTTAGAATTTTATTTTAAATAGTGTGTAAAGCATGTTAAAAAATATTAAAATGCAGCGTGAAGCAAACGTGGTCCAACAGCGACAACAAAAAAAGCAACATCAGCAGCAGCTAAAAGAAGTCGATAAACGATCAGAATTAAATAAGAAATCCGGTGGCGTAGCTAACATAAATAAATGGGCATTAATCGATCATATACATCGACATCAAACCGATTCAGGAAAAGGTGGAAGATCAGGACGTGGTGTTGCAAGCAAAGCAGCGAGAAGAGTTGAAAAAATTCAGGTTCAACAAAATTCACAATCAAAACTCCATAAGAGAGTTGTTCCTACCGCAATTGTGGCAAGAACAGAACATATTATAGTGCACGAGCCAGATGCATGCAAATCAAACTCAAAATTGATGCTCAACAGAAGCTACAGTGTCTATGCAACGCGGACGGTCAAAAAGAAAAGCACTAAATTTAACAAAGATGCCAAAAAGGAGAAATCACCGGAACCACCGGCTGGTTCACTTCCGGTACTAAGAAAATCCAGAATATCCTACAATACCTCAGTTTGTTTCTATGTATCACTCTGCCCCAACGATGCCGATTCCACGCCACACGATTTTCAACTGCTTTACACCGCCGCTGAGCGTTATGTTAGGAAGCTGACTTCCAAGAGGCATGAGAGAGCAGAATTGACCGCTTTGGTGGCTGCAACACGTCCTCTATTGCCAGAATGGTTACCACAGGTTGATTCCAAAGTACCGCTACAAATATTGCCACCGCCACCGCAATTTGCTGACGACTACTCTGATGACAAAGTCTGGAAGTGGCGTATGCAACGCAAGGATACAGTTACATTATGCAGCTTTCCAACTCTGCAAAATAAATTAAAATTACGCGAATATGCCGCCCGACTGCCAATGAGCGGCGATGCGAAGCCATAGCTTTACAGTAAATAAAAGATTAATTCACTATCCTGTAAAGTACATTTTACTAACGGATATGGTAGAGAAACGTTGGTATTATGTATTTTTATGCATAGTTTTGAAAATTGAATTATCCCATTCTCTCTCTTTGTCCGAATATCACATATCAATTGACTTTTCGAATATAAAAAAGCAATGGAATATTTTCTGATAAATTAAATAAATTTCTTATGGTTTAAAAAAACAATATAAAATTAAAGTAAATGGGATAGAATGAGTCGAACTTTGAAGTGTTAATATATTTTTACAGCAGGTTTTAAATTTCGTCACGAAATGTGCAATGCATGGAATGATTTTCCGACCCATTAAAGCATATACGAACCGTTTTGGCAGCTATATGATGTAGTAGACCGATCTAAAAATTTTTGGTGTACGCTTAGCCCACTTCCAGATCCTACATACATATGTGCTGCCTACAATAAAAAGACAGCTCTATACCAAAATTTCATTGGACAGAAAGGCAGATGGAAATGGCGTATGAACTCGCCTCATCGTCCTGATCAAAAATATATGTATATGCTTTGTGGTGACTGTGATGAATCTTTCAAGACATTGCATATTTGTTTAAAAAGTTATAATGCCTTCTGCAAGGGTTAAACTGAAAAATACGATTGTGCGTTGTAAATGCATAAGAAACGAATTTCAATCCACTATATATACATTATCTTACATTATATATTGATATTCAATAATTTGGGTAGGGTATCCAATCTAGCCGAATCTTTTCGAATAGTCGCATTTTAATACCTCTTAATTCTACTTTCTCACTGTTCTAAACTCACAGAGATTGAAATTATAAATTACTTCCCCCAGATGCTGAGAAAATCGAGGTCGATTGCGCATCTTGAAAAACGTAGGCCTGGAACCCGTGATGTTAATTAAGTACAAGGAACTTAATTCATATTATATGTATAGATTTATTTAAAACGCCTAAAAAAGTAGTACTTTTTGGTGTTCAAAATTCTGGAGAAATAATAAACAAGAGTCATGCAAATCAAAAAATATGTATACACTTTTTTCAAATATTTCAACAAAGGAAATTGCGCAGGTCTCCGCTCAATCCGAATCCAAAATATAGAAAAAAATATAAATTATAAAAATGAATCTAAATGATAAGTAAAATGTGTAAAATACTCTTGCATGACATTAATTAATATTATTAAATCTTGTTAAATCTGTTCCAGGAACACGACATGTCGGACGAGCTGATTGTCCAACATCAGGCTATTGATGATCTGCAACAAACTGAGGAAATGGTCGTTGATTTTCATCGCACTGTTAATGTAACGCTGGAGAGCTTCCTAGCGGAATCGAAGGCCCTATATGATCTGACAAACTATGTCGATTACGATCAGGATGCGTACTGTAAGCGAGGTGAAACAATGTTTACAACACTGTTAGATATCGCTATAAATTGTCGTGATATGATGGCCGAATATCGAACTAAGCTGGCCAAGGAGGAGATGTTGTCCTGCAATATTAAACCAACAAATAATAAGCGTTAAGCTTAGACACACAACGAAACACAACACAAACAACAACAGCAACAATAGAAACAACAGGGACAGCAGTAAGAATAACAGTCAGCTATTTATGGTTTTTGCATTAATTTAAGGCGATTTTCGAAAGAACTAAACCAAATAAGTAAATAAAATCTCTTCGTCTTATACAGCTGACATATGTTTGCAGTTGATTTAAATGTAAACACTATACCACACGTACACACTCATTGATCATTATTACTATATTTCCCTCCAATCATTTAGTACAGAACACTGTTTTTCTTTTTTGTTCTTAATAACTTTTTTATTAAATTTTTGGAGCAAAAATAATAAATTCACAAATATTTTTCAGAAAATAACGAATTTTTCATTATTTAAGACTTTCACAACATTATCATAAAGCAAATTGACTGTCAAAAAAAGAACAGATCTGAAGATTCACTCTCACGCACGACACACACATACATGCACACTCAGTCTGTCTCGTTCTTATGCACTATCTCGCTCTAATACACACCTTTAAAAGGAAAGAAATATTTAAAACGATATATTTATATATATTGTAAGTTTTAAATAACAATAGAGCAAATGTGGTTTTGTTTGTGTGAAAGAAAGAAAGACATTTATTTTATATAATAATAATAATAATAATAATTTTAATGAGATTCCATTTGTTCATGTGAGTTGTCAGCCAGGCAGTTGATAATGCACAGAAAAAAAAAAAATTAACAAAAAATGAAAAAAGAAATAACTGCTTACATTTTTTATAAATAACTATTTGATAATTACAAATGTATTTATTTTTGAAAAAAGGCCACAAAAACTGTATTTAATTTGTATTAATTTATTTAAAATACTAACCGCACCAAAACCGATTAACGTATTGATATATAATTTATAATAACTCATTATACATAATAAAACATGAAACACACACAAGACGTAAAAATATAGGGCCTGTTTAAAGGTTTTCACTTTTGCAAAAATTCTGCAGAAAAAGTTTTCGTAGAATTTAGGCGAAAGCGGATTTTGGAACAGGGCTGATAACTTTTATTTTCTCTTTTTTTGTAACAATATTATATATTATATATTATATTTTATATTATATTATTTTAATAGTTGATTGGAGAAGGGCCTGAATTTAATTTAGATCTTTTTCACTTGCCCTAATCTCTTTTTGATTTCATAATTTTTTTATTTAACCTTTAAAATATTTTAAGAAACAATTTTTGGAATAAGAAAAGAATTCAAGTTCAGTTTGAGATTGGAGGAATATGTTTTGCATTTCTTTTTAGCATATAATTTATATACTAATATTTATTTCATTATTAATTTTCATCTAATGACTGCACACTACATTCAAACAAATTTGTACACTGCTTATAAGAAAAATAATATAATATAAAAGAACTACTGTGGAAGAGAAAGAAAATTGTATGTAGCTTAGCCTAATAAAATTATACGTTGTGTATGTATATTTATATATGTAGATATATACACGCATAACCAATCTCTAAAAATTCTGTTAAGTAATTTAATTTCTCCAGAGCACTAGAAGAAAAATGATAACCCACAGAAAAGAGGGCGAAAAGTCGTAATTATGTACGAATATATATGTATATATATTTATTTATATATATATACATATATATTTATTTATATATATATACATATATATTTATTTATACATATACATATATATTTATTTATATATACAGTGAAATGCAGCTTATTTCTCAACCACCACCAAACGAACATTTTAAAGCAGGAGTCGGCAACTTGCGGCCAGGCACATGACGGACGATATTATACAGAATCGAGTGACAGGAAGCGAGAAAGGGAACGAACAGATAGGGAAGGTGAAGCGAAGGGGGAGCGGGGGGAAAGAAAAGGAAGGCAAGTACGCCACAACCTCCCATCATTCCGTTGTCGACCGCCAGTAACACAATATTATCTATAAGTTGAACAAAAAAAGTGCGGCCCGCAGTGATCCCCATGTTGCCGACCCCTGTTTTAAAGTATTATACTGGTCAAACTAAAAGAGATGATACTAAAATAATTTAAACGCAGCATTTCAGTGTAATACTTGAACTTAAAATAAATGACTTCATTTATTTTCTTACAGTTTATTTACTTCGTTATAAATTTAAATTATAACGAAAAAACATATAAAAAAATTGACGCAGCTTATTTCAACCAGCTGAAAATTGTTTATCTTAAATGTATTAAACCATACTAAAAAAAAAACTATTCAATACTTAGTATGACCTCAATACCCAAATACCCATTTTCATTCGCTTTGAAATGGGTTCCACCAGTTTTTGTTGTGAGATCAGGTGTAATTTTGCTCTATTCATTAATACTAAATTATAATATGCCGTTTTCTAATGTTCTGATCCAAAATATCCCACAAATTGTCTATAACATTTATGTCGGGCGATTGCATGATATGTGGACAATTTCAAATCAAGTGAGCACAATTCCGGACTTATGGTTTGGGTCATTGTTTTGGTAAAAGCGGAAAGTAGCGCTTATGCCCAGTTTATCCGCACTTTGGAGCAAATTGGTCTTCAGAATTTTTGCTTCGTGCTGGTTGAAATAAGCTGTGATCCACTGTATATATAAAGTAACCATATTTTTTCATCAAAAATAAAAGAAAAACCAAACATGTTAAAGCAACAATGACATATTAATTAATTATAATAACGAGTGCTTCGATATTACGCAGTAAAAATGACAAACTTAACAAGAACTTGGACTCTAATAATGTATTATTAAATATACATAATTTATATTGTAATAAAACTCAATATGAACAATGCGAATTTCGTTTTATTCAAAATTTACCCGCCCCAACAAACTGGTGTTGGCAAATGTCAAGCCCCGCGGTATTTTGATATACAAAAAAAATACTAGCAGTAATGTAGCTACGCATTTTATCGCTAGCCGCATACGGTTACACCGCCGATAAGCAGTCGCTAAAAACTTTCGTTGTGTTTTGGTCTTGTCTTTGCCCTTGTATTGCGCGTTTCGTGGATGTGTGCTGTGTATTTATCATTACGTTTGCGTGTGCACAACAAATAACTACGGTTTTAACAAACAAAACAAAATTAAAATAAAAAAACAAAGCGTGGGCAACTATTTTTTATTGGTCTTTTTTTTTTTGGTTACACAGCAAGTGAAAAATCAAAATACAACGAAAGTAATAACACCAAAATACAAAAAAATAGAGGGTGACAAGTGCGTTTAAGCTAAGGGTTGCAAATATTTTCCACTCAGGTGCAGTAGTGAGAGCGCAGAGAGGGTGTGTGCTTTTATTGAGTAAGCGATAAAAAGTACCGCAAAAGCTCACCAAATTCCATCAACGACTTCTCCTCCTCCAACAACAGCTCCGCCTCCTGCGTGTCGCGCGTGTCACGCGTGCCATGCGTGACCTCGGCACCAAAATGGCCGAGCTTAAATTTGAGGCTCCGTTAGCCAAGTTCGAAGAGAGCGACGAGTGGGGCGGCTGCGACTTCATTTCCAATCAGAATGTGCTGAACGATACGCTTAATCTAAATATTAACTCCAATTCAAATTCCAATCGGAATAGCAAGCAACAGCAGCAGGATAAACTCCGTCTGCTCGAGGATGCGGTTCGCGATGCTCATTTAAGTAAAAATGGAGCTAGTTTGGGAAACGGTTCAACCGGAGGTGAAGCAGGTGGCAACATTAGCCCCAATTGCAATACGCACAATTTATTGGAATTGGGCCTGAACGATGGCATCGCTTCTGGCGGGCAGGATAAACGTTCCGCTGATAATGTGGATAACTTTACAGAGACATTTGGAGGAAGTCTTGAGGACTTGGTTAATACGTTCGATGAGAAAATAACCAAATGCTTTGGCAACTATGAGGAAAATGTTGAGGAGCTTGCACCGGTTCAGGTGCGCAGCCAGGAGGAGATCATGAATGAATGCCAGTGAGTATAAATAAATAAATAACTAGTAAGTAAAGGCTATCCTCGGCGCCCCGAAGCCTTGCAGAGCTATATGATGATGGATTTAGAAATCATACTTGTAAATTTACTCAAGATACCTTTAGGAGCAAAAAAGTTTTCCATGCAAAAACTTTTGAACCGATTGTTCCTATGGAAGCTATATTATATAGTAGTTCGATCTTCATGATTTTCACTATACGTTTAGAAATTTGACTTTTACATATAACTTGTAAATTTAATCCAGATACAATGAAAATCAAAAAAGTTTTCCATTCAACAGCTTTTGAACCGATTGTTCCTATTCACCTAGCTGAGACATTAGTTTGCATATAAACAGACGGACAGACGGACATAGCTATATCAACTCGTCTTGTTGTCTTGATTAATAATGTATTCACTTTATGGGGTCGGAGATGAAAATCAAACATTATGGAGCGATGTGACTGAACCGGTTCATCAGCTTGCATTGGTTTTAGCGTTACAGTTATGTAAAATGCATCGCACGATATTCTAGGATTTAATTGAAGAGCGCATGCGTCAGATAGAACACCATTAGTCTCATTCCTTTCCCAACCCTGCTGGCGCCATAAAACGACGTAATCCTGCACAGCCAGGGGGAAGGTGGTGAGTTAGTTTTGTTGGATCGATAAAAACCCACTGTTGGGTGTCTCCACCAGACGTATCTCAATTTATTGCAAAACAGCAAGAAGAAGAAAACAGCATCCCAAATAAAACAACCCTTGACCGGAGTCTAAGCGGAAGCGCCCCATTCACTCAACCCCGTGCATCACCATCATCTCCCCCATCCATAACAATCAATGATAACTATAACCCACTTGTTTGTATGCGTGAGCAGCCGCATGCATGTATAGGAGAAGTCGCAATCAGCGCAAAGTGGCGTTTGTCAAGCAAAGCAATTCGAAAGTTTCAGTTGTATGCGTTTTGCGTAAATCAATTATAATAATAGTAGAAACAACAAAATAACAATAACAGTGGAAATCGCAGTGAAATAAGCTGATAAACTGATAAACAGTTGTAAAAACATTTGCCTGAGGAGCATGTTGATCGGTGTAAGCTCATTTAGCCTTTTTCCAGACAAATTCAGCCTTCTTATACCCTTGCAGAGGGTATATAACTTTGTCACGAAATGTGCAATGCATTGAAGGAGCTATCTTATTTTAAAGAACCTATTTTTCCTTTTTAAGGACAAAAAATTAAAAACAATACCAAAACTAGTAAGGAAAGGCTATTTTTGGCGCGCCGAAGATTACATACTCTTGAAGAGACATTTGATATAGTAATCCGATCTTAATGGTTTTGGGTATGCGTTTAGAAATTACACTTTTACATATAGCTTATAAATTTTGTCCAGGTCGTTGAAAGACCAAAAAGTTTTCGATTGCTATATGATATAGTTATCAGATTCGGCCGTTTCCGACATATGTGCTACTTTCAGCAAAAAAAGGCCTTCGTACCAAATTTGATTTACATAGCTCAAAAGCTGAGAGTTTGCATATAATCTCAAAAACTGAGAGTTTGCATATAAACAGACGAACAGATCGACATGGCTATATCAACTCGTATCGCCGTCCTGATCAATAATGTATATACTTTATGGGGTCGGTTTGGCTCCTGCAATGCATTACACATTTCATGACAAAGTTAAAATACCCTCTGCAAAGGTATAAAAAGTGAAAATGAAAATTTGAGCTTGCTTTTAGTTGTCTTTTTTAGACTCTTTCAGAGGGTATTACAATTTTGTCGCGAAATGCTGAAATGTGTAATACATTGAATGTATCTCCGACCCCATCAAATATATACATATAAGATAAATTAGGACGATGACTCAAATTGATATGCTAAATTCATACTAGCAATAATCATATACCTGTCATATAAAAAATTGATAAAAATAAATAAAATAAGCAAACGCCTATTCTAAGTTTGTGGCACAACAAAGATAGCCTTGAAGTATTAATTTTTTAAATTTCAACTCGATCTTTCGGACTTCTAACACAGATGAATGAACAAAAGAATTTGTTTTTGTTTTCTGGAACCTCCGTTGCTGACATCAGCCAATAAATTTTATAATCGCGTGCAGTTTGTCTTTGTGTCAGTTCTAGGGTTTACAAGCTCGCAGGCAAAGCCAAATAAACAATTGTTTGCAATATTCGTATATGGCGTGATACTAGTGCGCTTCATCTAGCAGCACATCACATATATTCAAATGAAAATAATAAATGAATGAAAGCATGAGTACAGTCACGCGAATACGCAAACACAACCATTCGTTTAACTGCTCACAGCAAAGTATGAATGCTTATTATATACATACTTGCCCACAGTTCAGTAAATGGTAAGAATAAGTACGTGAAACACTGCAGTGTTTAAAAGTTAAAATGCATTCAAATCTAATTCTTACCATATTGCCACTACTTTTTACGCATTCTCTCTCACTCTATTTGTGTCGGACTGCTTGATTTGCAAAAGCTTCCCACGCTCGTCGTCCGCCAGGTTAACTTTTTGACGTTAACAGACAGAGAGAGGGAGGGAAAGAAGAAGAGGGAGACAGTGAGATGCTCAACGCATATGTTTCACTCTTCCCAGTCCGCCTCTCCATCTCTAGTGAACTGCTTTGACGATTTTAATTCTGTCTCGCTTACACCGTTACGCACTGGAATTGCTGATGCATCTCAATGTCGCAGCTGGGTCTGCTGCTGTGCAACTGTATTTGTCAAAGCTTTCGTGAAGTGCTTTATTCTTTTGTGCCTTTGTCTTCTTTTTTCTCGTATTGTTCTTGGTTGCCCTCTCATGCCAAACACTTGTCAATATTTACGTTAGTCATTAGTATAATCCGCCCACCCCTTCCCTCCCGTCTTCTTCTCCCTCTTTCTCTCTTAATTAGATGAAGGTCGATTATTCTACTGTGTGTGTGCATCTGTGGTTTACAGCTATCATGTCTTTGGTACATTTGCACTTATGTACTTTATGAATTCCGTTTTTTTTTCTTTGCAAAATAAAATCTAAATCACTTTGCGTTGTGCTCCGAATGTTCCCAGTCCCCTTTCGAGACTTAACTGGTTTGGAAACAATTATTGCATACAATGCATTACAACTATTGCATTACAATGGCCATTGGCTTTATTCCTAAGTTTATATTTATGGCTTACTGTTGCATGTGACGGAGACATAATAACGACCGCATTTCGGTGCCGCTTACAGGCGAACCATATGTGCCATTCAACGTCCACTGTACCCCCACCGCTGTCCATCTAGTCGCATTCGGGAAGGGGCAATTTGGCTAACAGTTTTTTAGTGACTTTCCGGTTTTATCAGTTTTGTTAGAATTCCATTTGCTGCGGTTATTTGCATGATGCCCATAATTTCCTCCTCGTCTATCCCGCGTTGACATAACTGATTTAGGAGCTTATTAAAATGTAATATTATTGACAAAGTGTAATTTTGTCAAGAAATGTGTAATACATTAAAGAAGTCATCTCCATAAATATATATGATTGATCATGTCGACGAGACGAGTAGATATAGCCATGTCCATCTGTCTGTCTGTTTATATGCAACCTAGTCTCGCATCATCTGTTGCAGTCAACACATATACCGGAACCAGCCGGATCGGACAACTATATCATGCAGATTCCATAGGAACAGTTTAAAAGTTTCTTTATGGGGAACTTTTTTTTCTTTAATGAAATTTTTTAAGTCGGACTTAACTTTATCGTAGAGATGCCATAGGAACTCCAGTTTGCAGGTATATATAATCTTCGGCGCGCCAAAGACAGCGTTAAGGAAACGCGCGAATAGATTTTTTTATAATTTTTATTTTCAATAGTTTTTTTTTTCAAATTCTTCAACTTCAGCAATAGCTTAACAATAACTAGTATAGTAGATACTCGATACTTAAAACCAAATCTGCTAAAAAGAATTGAGCCACGCAAAAACTGGATTGTATAATAGATTTTAAAGTTCCTGTAACCAAATTTTTTAATTATTGACTCCAACTTGTAGATAATCTTGAAGTTTCAGTTGCAACAATCATATCGACGTAATTCAATTGCAATTCGAATTTTACTTTAAAAAATTTTGTATTATCTTTATTAAGATTATTAAATGGGATTACATTAAAAAAAAATAAATTATTCTGAAATATCTGTGAATATTATTTTCATGTGAAATTCTATTTAATAATAGATAGTATTATAATTTAGTAAACGGAACTATTGTGCAAAACAAATTATCCCGAAAAGGGGTTCGAACTGTTGTATGGCTAACAGCATTTGCTAATTTAAATGTTTCTAAAGCTATAGATCTATAGTTATAAAATTAGAAGTACTAAATATAAAATATTTAGTACTTTTAAATTGAATAGTTTGAACTCTTATACAGTTTCAGTGTATTATATCTTTAGTTGTGGGTTATTGGACCTGGAAGTGCTGCTGGTTCTGAATCTGGCAATGGAAGTGAAAATGGAACGCAACGACCTACTTTGCAGTTAAGTTCAATGTTCTGGACTGCTGCTAGTAAAAAAAACTTGTTTCAACTCATGGCATTGCTTGTAAAATTGATTAATATAAGAATTCAACGAATATTTAATTAAACTTCAGTTTGATAAAAAACTAGTAAGGAAATGCTATCTTTGACGTACCAAAGATTACATACTATTGCAGAGCTATATGATAATCTTAGTAATTGTTGGTGTGCGTTTAGAAATTCGATATATTTTCTATATAACTTGTTAATTTAGTCAAGATATAAAATTTAGTCCGAGCCAGTTTTAGTGATGTGGTTGCCGTAAGTTAGAGAAGAATGTCATCTATTTTAAACTAAACCTTTTCTATCCTATTAGTATCTATCGGCTTCAGCATTTTCAGGGGATAATAATACAATTGTTTTCAGTTTCAGTTTTTAAATTTTTATGTCGATAATATCTATTAAGACTGATAATTCAACAGTGTATATTTTTCTGGCTTAAATTAATTTATTTCGCCGCTTACATTTTTTTTTTATGACTTAACCGACTCGAGTTAAGGTCAAATTACCGTTACGTACGATTTAATCAATTATGAAAATCGAAGTCGCTGCCTGCTCATAACTATAAATAGTCAAATGGATGCTCGTATTACAACATAACCACTCAGATATGCCGGAATTAGCAGAGGAGAGACTGCCGGCTTGCTGTCACAGGAAGAGGATGACGCTCTTCATGTGTATCCTTCAAAAATGTGCACCAGAAACGGCAAATACATCCTGGTAAAAATAAAAAAAATAATTTTACAGTGTAAATATAGATGGGGGTAGTTTGGCAACTAACAAACAGTCCTCAGGGGTCGCCAATTGACGGTCGAATGAGTCATCCCCAAGGCACAACATGGCATATGCGTGTTACGGCTTAAAAACTGAGAGAAGAGAGGTAGAGAGTAGGACTGAAAGGATGCAAGAGTTGACAGGCCAGTCATTAGAAGCCTAATGGTCAAAGGGTTACGCCCTGTTTTTGTTTTTTGTTGTAATTGGGGTTGTTTGAAAGCTATTTCCTCAACAGTTGCACATGCAAGCACAAAACTGTAAAGGACATTAACCTTTTGAACCAAAAGCGCCTGCACAGAAAAAGATAAATATTAATAAATGATATTGGCAAAATGTATGCCCACCAAATTGGTTGTGTTAAACAAAATTAAATTTATTTTTAATTTGTTGCTGATGATGATGTCATCATTTTAAAATTTCGAGCTTATTTATTTATTTATATACTTGCAAAGTGTATTATAATTTTGTCACGAAATGTGTAATGCATTCAGCTAGGTTGATGACATATGGTATAAAGCCTTCTTTTTGTTGCAGGCAACACATATGTTGGAACCGGCCGGATCGGACAACTGTATCATATAGCTTCCATAGGAATAATCGGCATAAAAGTATAGAAAACTTTTTTCTTTTTAAAGATATCTTAATAAAATTTGTAAATTAGATGGAAAGTGTGTTATAAAACACATACCCACAATCATTAAGATCGGACTAATATAATATATAGATTATAAAGGAACAATCGATTAAAAACTTGTATTAAAAAATTTTCTGCCTCAAGCGCGTGCGCCGAAGATAACCTTTCCTTATGGGCTTAAATTATTTTTTAGCTGTTATAGAGTTGTATTCGGTTTTAAGCAGCATAGTTTCTAGTTGATTCTTCACAGCTCGGTTAAAAACCAGTTCGCTACCTTGTCCCAAATATATAATAAATTGTACCAAGCATTAAGAAAATCCTGTTGGTATGATTAAAAGATACTTAGCTCTTCTTGCCCAGGATGTACTTTTAGTGCCTGCTTCATTGGTGCATATAACGACAAAAATAAATATATTTAAATTAATTTACAAGGTTCTGTCATTTAAATTAGTAGAAAATAATAAACCTATCTGAGAATTAGGAGGTTGGATATAAACCAATTTTAATTATGTAAATGTTTAAAAAAAATCTAGAAACATTAACTCTCATTTTTCACTCTGTGCTAATTGTCCTGTACATTACCTCGCTGAAAGGCAACTTAACTTTGAGGACCAACCTCAACAGCAATTTGAAGGGCGCCAAAAAGCAAATTAAAACTGCAGATGTCTATATGTATTTATACACATAATGAATAATTATATTTGAATATATTTACTATGTGTGTAGATACAAAGGTACCAATGACTAATATACAGAGAGGGAGAGAGGCTCGAAAACCCAAACAGCGATTCGACTGCGTATTGGACAGCGCTCTTGCTGTTCGCAATTACATCATCACCAGAGTAAACAATAAAAACGTTTGAGAATTTCAAGAAATGGAAATGGAGAAGAAGCAAAAAATAAAATAAAACTGTCAAGGACAACGCCAAGACGGCGGCAAAAACAAATTTCTTTTGGATTTTGAATATGAATCAAACTGAATAAATTGGGTTTGAGTCACATAGAATTGGCACACCTCCGTTTCATTACCAATTCAAACTTACAGTTGGTCCTTGAAAAGGCAATCGAAATCAATTAAAAAAGTCTGCGGGATGTGCCATATTATAAAATAGAAGACAATCAATTTATTTATGATTCAGTTACTACTGAATAAATGAAAGCAAGTTTTCAATGAATACTGAAAGAAAACGATTCGCCATATGAGGTTATTTCAATAACTAAAATATAGTTAGTGATTTTAGTTATATAAATTAGTCATAGTGTGCTGCAAGTGTTTTTTATTCACTTGCAAAGTGTACTATAACTGTGTCACGAAATGTGTAATACTTTGAATGAGTCATCAGGACGACGAGGTAAGCTGATACAACAATGTCCGTCTGTCTGTCGGTCCGTCAGCTTATATGGAAACTAACATCTTAGTTTCTGAGCTAGCTAGATGAAATTAAGTAAGGATCTTTTTCTTTCTTTTTTTGCAGGCAGCACGTATATGCTGGATCGGGCAACTATATCATATAGCTCCCATTGCAAAAATCAATTAAAAAATTGTTCTATCGTTAATTAGATGAAAAAGTATGTTTTCTAAACGTACACTTAAGATCATCTAGTTTGTTCTACTCTCATCATATAGCTTCCATAGAAAAGATTGTTTAAAGAAGTTCAAAGACTCAATTTGGCTTCAAAATTAATATTATTGACGGTTTGCAAGACACAGTTAGAGATCTACTGTTACGTTATATTGCTTTTGTCTATTTTAGCCGTAATTTCGCTGTTTTGACTGTGGTATTTATAAGCTACATAATTGGCAACGATTCGTTGGAGCTGTTAACACTATTATGGAAGCCATAGCACAGTTTTTGCTTTGCCTCTATCATTTCTTCTGCCACTAATAACCTATTTATAAAAAAGAAAATAATTAACTATAAAATGAGCCACAAAAACAGCGACAATGGCAAACTGAAGCCACACTTTGAGAAAATTATTATAAAATATATTCATATCTGTGTACATATGTTCATATATACTCTTATAAAATACAAGCCTTGAAGTCACCCCTTAGGGTTTAGTAAGTAAACGAAGATAAATAACAAGAACAACAGGAGAGAGAACAATTGTCAACGCTTGTGTCCCCATTCGTGTATCTATATATCTATATCTGCATTGTGTATCTGAATTTGTGCGCCAACGCAAAGTATGAACAACTATATTTAGAATGCTTTGAAGTGTTTGCAGCATTTTGTGTTTAGTTTAGCTTTCAGTTTCGGTGTCGATGTCAGTGCGTTTCGGTTTCAGTTTGAGTTAAAGTTACTTCATACCTTTGCAACCTGGGTTCATCATCGGTTTCTAGTAACTAGCCTAGCATAAAAGTTATATTAACATTAATACATACTTATTTATAATTATGTACTTGCATACACTCATGGACAAAATTATAGGTGTGTGGTTTTTTTTTTTTTTAACTTGGTATTTCTAATTCTTATGTTCTCTAATCTCAACAAATCAAACTTTTTTCAAGACTTATATTAATTGTATTTAAACAAAAAGTAAAAAAAAGTTTCATAAAACCTTTAATATACAAATAAATTACATTTTTCCTTAAATCCGCCAATTTTAGCTGGACATAATAATAGGTGTGCGAAGATAAATGTTTAAATTAAATCAATATTTCACTATGTTTGGTCTTGTTTTATATTAAACTAATTATCTGGCGGTATATCAGCCATTATTATACAAGACTTTCTGCATTCGCCTAGGAGGATATAAACTTGCGATAGGTTCCAATTGGAATGTTATACCATGTTCTTTGGACAATGTCCTTAAGGATTATTTTATTTTGACAAAAAGTCCTTCCGACCTCTCTTTTGAGTTCACCATGAAAAGCAGCCCCATACCATTAGACTACTACCTCCATGTTTCACAGTTTTTGTGTGTACCTAGGATCAAATTCTTTGCCCTTCGGACAACAAATATTCCTTTTAGCATCAAGTCCAAATAAATTTATTTTGGTTTCGTCACTCCAGCGCATATTACGCCATTTTTTCTCACCCTCTGGTCCGCACCAGGTTCTACGATCTAATGCAAATTCTTTGCTCATCTGAAAATTTGCCGACCGAAGCAAAGGAACCCTGTGGGCAATTTTACCTAGTACGTTTGCTATTGCCAATCGTCCTCGAAAGGTCCGTGATGACACAATATTCTCAATTTCATTGGCAATCGTCCTGGAAGACGCGTTCAACCAACTGAACAATGCTATCGTTGGTCTTAGATGATGATTTTCTAGGTGCTTCCCGAGTTTGACCTATTTTTTCCGGTTTTAAGGCATTGGTTACGAAGTTTTGAGAACGTTTCATTAACATGGCAATGGATTTATACGTTTTTCCTTCATCTCGGAGTCGTCGAACGTTGCAACCAAATAATTGTATTTATAAACTACAGGTTAATGTTTTGCTTCTTACACCTATTATTGTGTCCAGCTAAAATTGGCGGATTTAAGGAAAAATTTAATATATTTTTATATTAAAGGTTTTATGAAACTTTTTTTACTTTTTGTTTAAAGACAATTAATAGATTAGATTAGAGAAAGAAATACCAAGTTAAAAAAAAAACCACACACCTATTATTTTGTCCATGAGTGTTTATCGTCGTCTTTGGGCGTTTGAAGTGTTCAGCGAAACTTTCACACTCGTACAATGCACAATGAAAAGAAACTTACTCTTGGTCTCCCTCGCTTCCCTGTTAACGCTTCTCTTTAGTTGTTGAACAACAACGAATGTAGCTAAAATTGGTCGTAACCTATTATTTTCATCCTAATTTTTAATATTTTAATGACAGAATAAGTTATTAATATTTGCATATTGATCTGAAGATAATATTTAAATTTTTCTTGTGGTGCCCGAAAAGAAGTTTTCTACTATGTTTTGTTTTGGATATATGTATTATTATAGTTATTTTTCCTTTAACTTTATTAATCATATATTTATTTTATATTTTTGTTTTCTATTATTATTAATTTAACAACAATTGGTGTTAAAGGGCGTAAAAACTTTTTTACGTTTCTCACTTTTTTATACAGTTGCACAACCTATTACAACTTTGTCACGAAATGTCTAATGCATTGAAGAAGCCATCTCCGACCCTATCAAGTATATAGATTATTGATAAGAACGACGAGACGAGTTCCATTTTCGTTTGTTTATAGGCAAACTAGCCTTTGAGCCTTTTTTCAAAGGAAAAATTAACAATAAAGTTAACAAGTTTGAAATGGTTACCCGTTTCTAAGTGTATGTAATCTTCGACGTGCCGAAGATAGCTTTTCTCTGCTGGTTTTTGACTAAAGCCGAAAATTAAATATGTGAATGTTGCGCCGCGCTTGACTGAAAATACATGCGAACGAATCGCTGCAGATACTCATAGTTGCAAAGCCAATCCCAGAGCGAATACTTAAGTTGTATGTATAAATGTACACATATATAGTTTTAAATATAATCGAGCGAATCAATGGAAACATTAAAGAGTTCGACACGTGGAAAGTGAAAATTATTGAATATAACCGCATTTTTCACAATCCCAAAATCTTAAAAAAATGCATTACTTTTTTGTCTATTATGAAATTTTATATTTAAAATTAAGACTTAACTTGTCTCAAGCTGAGAAAAAACAAGTAAGGAAAGGCTATATTCGGTGCGCCGAAGATTACATACCCTTGCAGATCTATATCATAAAGTAGTCCAATCTTAATGATTTTAGGTGTGCATTTAGAAATCTCACTTTTCCGCATAACTTGTTAGTTTAATCAAGATACGTTGAAATCTAAACCGATTGTTTCTATGGAAATTATATTATACACACATGGCTCCTTCAAAGTTATAATACCATTTGCAAGAGTATAGAAACGTTTAAGAACAGGTATAGAGAGAAATTGAAAAACCAAATAATCCCAAAAAGAAGTAAGGACATTTATGTTTGCTTGGTTTCAAGATGAAACTTCATCTAGTATCTTTGCAAGTATCTGTTATCGTAATAACTAAGCGCATTAGAAAGTTTTTCGTTAACAAAAAAAAATAATTTGAATTCCTATGATCTCACGGTCAGGCGGGGAAATGTAAAATTATAAAAAATAAAAAATAACAATAGAAAAACGTAAGAAAGACGAAGTACAATTAAAATTAAAGTCAAACGCTACGTGGGCGAATTTAAGTGAAGGAAATGCCACTTGTGTTGGCGAATGAATATTCATTACTATTATTGTGATCATCATAATAATAATCATCAATATGGTCATGTGGCGCTGTCATTTGGTCTGACTGATTCATCAGTTAGGCACAAATTGATTGCCTTATCTAAGTACCGCAATTAAAATTCATTAAAATATATAGGCATTATTTTTCATATGGAATATGGGGAATGTGGAATGTGGAATGTGGAATGTGGAATGTACAATTGTTAAAAAGGAATGGAACATGAGCTCATATTGTGGGCGTCACTTAAAATTTCTGTTGAATTTGATCCGCTAGTTTTCTGGCTACACATGTGTTCCATGCATATCATCAACAACTGAGTATTTCGGCCTATATCGGTCAGGGTTATAACCCAAATAATGCTAAATAGAGACAGATAACACTGGTTCAGTATTTCGGAAGAGTTCAGGGTTCATTTCGCAGTAGTTTGTGATTTCACGCTATTAATAAGTGCTATACGTACATACCCGGCATTCTCCGTTCCCCGGGAGGGCCATTGTTAATAAAAAATTTTGATATATTGGATAACATTTTTAGACCGTTGATTTATCAAAAACAATTACCTATTATTTGTTGGTAAATAGTTTTAATGACCAAAATAACTTGTAAGTTATATTTAACCTAAAAAAGGAAATTCTTCTTAGTACTTTTACCGTCATATTTCCGGTCTTGGGCATCGAATTTTAAAGCTCTGTGAAAAGTTTGCTTGTTAATTATTTGTGATCATCTCTGAAAATAGTCGATAAATAAAAAAATGTTTTCAATAGTTTCACACCCATTTCCGACTTTGGAAGTAGATTTTTTGAATAGTGTGAATCACATTTATTTAAGATTTCAATGTTAAACTCTGAGATTGAATGAGAAGTCGATTGGGTAAAAATTTTATTTTTTTCTCGGATAAAAATTATAATTAAATTTAAAATTACCCAATTTTTCAATTTTCAAAAAAATTGAAACCCATATTTTAGATTTGAATGTTTAGCTCTAAAACTGAATTTAAAGCCGATCGGATAAAAGTTAGACTTTTCTCCGTACAACCTATGACCAACCATTTTCAGAAGTTTAATAGAATAACAAACTTTCATACAACGGTTTTACACCAATTATCCCTACTTGGGCGCCGTGTTCTCCAAAATCCCTTCTTAATGGAATCTTTTAGAATGTGATAAGTCTTGTGTCCAAATTTCAGCTTCGAGAGTATTAGAGTTTAGGCTGTAGCATGATGAATGAGTCAGTCCGTCAGTCAGGGAAAATAGTTATATATTTAGAGATAAATAGAGAAGTTCCTCTCTACAAAAATTAATAATAATGTGTTGTGTGAATGATAATGATAATGATAATGTGTTCTCAATGATTCTATTTTATTTTTAATACGAGTTTGCATAGCAAACATAAGAGAGACAGAAACGGAGAGCTGTAGCAACGGTCTAGAATTTCTATTGAAATAATGACACGGTGTGTTGATCTACTAGTAGTTCAACGTTTTAAATCTATTTTGGATCAGAAAGTGGAACGCAACTTTAAATTACATTTTATTAGTGGTTTAAACAAAAAATACGAATTAGAAATATTTCTTATTAAATTATTTTATTTAGAGATCTCATTTCCTTCAAGTGCAAAAGGCCTATATAGATAGGATCAGAATTACGTTAAAAAAAAAAATTGATACGTAGATAAGAATTTTTTTTTGCAGCAGACAGTACATACATCCATATTATATCGGAAACGGCCGGATCGGACAACTATATCATATATGTAGCTCCCAGAGGAACACTTTTTGGTTTCTTAAAGTATCTTAATTAAATTTACAAGTTAGATGAAAGAATATGTTTTCTATACGATATATCAGGCCGATCCTAATATTTTATAACCAGAATTAAGAATATGTTCTTCTAAGACTAAATTGCTAGAGCTTTCTATAGAACAAAATTAATATTTTTTAGAATATCTTGAGAAACAAAAGAGTTGTAACCTTACAAAAATGTCTAAATTAGCAAGCTTGTTAAGACAACAATTTTGTATGAAGAGAATTTTTCTCTAAACAAAATCACATAGATTACAAATACCGGTAATAATTTGTTATCTGTGTATGGGTATAAGAAGGTCCCTCGTTTAACAGCTAAGTACTTCAGTTGGTTCCAATGAAGAAAATTTTTTCGCTAAGTTTGACTGGGCACCGACTGATCAACGGTCCAAAAATGGAATCCATAGATTAAACAAATTATATATGTATATATGTACATATATATTTATTTAAATATATTATACATACATGTATTTTGATATTCTTTTGTGCAGCTTTAGGAGTCCTACATACAATTTATATGGCGGCCTCGACACATACCACAGCCGTCCCATGCACCATTTACGTGTGCATATAAAAATATAGCTACACACATATATACGTACTCAGTATAAACATATATACTGACTATAACAAAATATATACCTACGCATCTGTGCATACATATGTATGTATGTATGTAAATTTAGTTGACACATTTGCCGAGTGTTGCTAACGATTTGCGCGCTTCGCTTGTTTCGCTTGTTTCGCTCATTTTTCATTTGGCCTTTGCTTGTTGTTGGTTTTTTTTTTTGTACCCTGTAAACGCAAAAGAGTAAAGATGGTATGCACTCTAGAATCAGAATCATCTGGTGGTGTTTTGCCACGATAATTGGATACTGAGTCGACAGTATTACATTCCTACTCGCTGTTTTATTTAAAAGAATAAAACTACTACTATTACTATAGATAGCTTACCTTTTTAAATGAACCACATGGAATTAGTCGATGCAGTGACATAATCAGCATCTTCGTTGTTGTCTTTTCAGAAGATTAATTTAATGTATTTTGCTATTTGTATATTATGTATATTCCATAAGCAAGAAATAAATCAACACGAGCAGATACAGTAATACTGATACTCAGATTTATATATATATATAAAGATCAGCAATATACATATAGTATAAACATAATGTCTATATATATATGCATATATATTTATATATATATATATATACAGCTGGTACAGCTGTATTTTTTGTTCCTCAATCAATCAAAACAAGCCAAAAAAGCCTACCATATCACAAAGTTGGCGTTGTGGATGATTTCTTTGGCACAATTTTGAATAATTAACTCATGTAACTGTCCATGATAACAGTTTGTTTAACAAGTCAGCAAGAATATTTCATGTTTTCCAGGTTTTCAGATAAGAACAGCTGAGAACAGAAAATAGGAACGCAGAGGGGGCAATACATGTGTTGAGATTTACTTATATGTATATATATGTATTTAAAAATGGAAAATGGTATATGATGAAAAATACAAATTAAAAGCAAAATAAAAACACTGCCGACTCGAGAAATAATTCGTTTCCAGAGAAATGAAACAGCAGCTAAAAACTGAATGAGATATAATGAAAAAAAAAAATTCTTTTAACGAAAGTCATAAATAAATATGCATGTACATACGTAGGCATATACATTCATACTATATCTTCATTCTGAGAAATATTTGAGTTAGGATGAGGCTAAGTTTGACGAAGAAACAACAAAAATCTCTCGATCATTAATTAGACTTAAATAAGTTAAGAAATTCGTGCTTTGTAAATTAATTATCTATGAATTATTGTACAGTATTTTCCGCTTAAATTTAACTTTTTTGAATGAATACAAATATTATTTTATTTCTTTTCCTGTTAATTATAATAATATGTTCATATTTAAAAAAAAAAAGCCAATGCTCGCTCGCTAAAAGAAAGCACTAAAATTTGTTTAAAAAAAAATGATGGCTTTCATCACTATTGTAGTATTTTGAAAAAACCCTGTATGTTTAAAATGTTCGCTAAGCTCAACAAATCCCTTTAAAGTAAAATTTCATAATATTAGTCCATACATCTGTTCATATGCAAACGAGCCTCTCAGTTTTTGAGCTACGTGAATAAAATTCGGTATGGAGCACTTATGTATATCGGAACCAGCCAGATTTACAACTATATCATATAGCTCCCATAGGAACAATCTGTCTGTTTCGTCATATGTGCTGCCTGCAGCAAAGACAAGGCTCCACACCAAATTTCATTCACCTAGCTCAAAAACTGAGAGACTAGTTTGCATATGAACAGACGGACAGAAGGACAGATGGACATGGCTATATCAACTCGTCTCGTCGTCCTGATCAATAATATATACTATGTGGGGTCTGAGATGGCTCCTTAAATGCATTACACATTTCGTGACAAAGTTATAATACCCTCTACAAGGGTATACAAAATGTTGAATATAGAAATAGTCGAGTACTGAATATCGCTTAAGCTGCGATATATTGCATCAAATCCTTATAATTTAAGATATAATTATGGCTATTATTGGTTTTAATTCTGTTGATGACTCGTTACTAAAATGCTTGTTAGAATTTAAGCGAGATGTACAGCGTTGCGATTCTTTGCAGTGACTTCATTTCATAATCGTTAGAAAGATCATTAACTTCATTATTATTGAAGGCACTTGAGATTGTTCTGTTAAATCGCTCAAGTGCAAAATGCTCATTATGATCATCAGCAACAACAAATACAATTTCAGCGACGATCGTCAGCTAATCAAGAACAACAATCAAAATAAAACAACTAACAACTACATTCAAAAGTAGAGCATGAATAATTATGAAAAAAAAAACAGCAACAAAACCAAAAAGTCTAAAAAAACTTGCAAAATAATGATTGGCATTGATCGTGAAATTCGATAGCAATTGTGCCACGGAAATTAAAATACTTGCCCCAGACAAACTGTCTGACAAACACTGACAAAACTGGGCAAAATGCCAATTGCAACTTGAGATACAGTCGCACTCAGTTTTTATACTCTTGCAGAGGGTAATATCACTTTAGCACGAAGATGATGATATAAAGAAAGAAACTGAATTCCAAGTTAAAACGATAAAATTTAATAATTGTCACTAATCTAAAGATTTTAAATACATAATAACATTAATGACCTAAAAAAAAAATATTTTGAAATGGCTACTCCAGTATGCAAGAAGGTTGCGAAGATTGTGTTTCCCGCTATTTTTATTTTTTTCTTCTCTATTTGGTGATAGTCTTTGGACTGTCGAAGGGACGGCACAACAAACATTTAAATACCCTTAAAAATTTGGTAGTTGGATATAAACATATTTATCAAGTACGGTCAGTATTGTCAGCAATATTGTGTGTTAATCTTAAAGTAATTTTATAGAAATGAGTTCAATTTATTATAATTATAATTTTATAAAATATCTAAAACTTGTATGCATTGTATGCAAAAATTTGTTTGTTACGGATGAAAGTGCGTTCGGACAGAAGTAAAGTATGTTGTAGTGAAGCGATGCTGGCCCTAATAAACTGACTGTATATATATGTATGTATTGAATGAACATATTGACTGACAAACCTATAATACCTTCTATAAGAGTATATCAATACAAAAACATTTGAGAATTTGTAAGCGGAGGCAGCTGCTGGGGCAATCTTAATTGCATCTCATTTGCATGGCTCATGAATTCGGTCTCCGTCGAGTCATTTTTATCTAACCCCTTAGACCAACCAACTCTTTATCCCCTACTCAATTTCTTATCAATCTGTTTTAACACCTTAGGCACTTGGCAGTTTATTGTGCCAGTTTTCGTATTTTTACATTTATTTTGTATTTCTTTTTGTGTCGGATGCATTGCAACACAGGAAAATCGCATATCGAGTACCACTCGCTGCTGTTAATATACCCTATAATAATAACAAGTAACAGAGAGTGTAACAAAGCAATGTTCATTTTACAAATAACTATTAAGCAACAATCAAATTTTGTCATGAAATTCTGTAATACATTCAAAGTAAATAATTTACATGTTAAATTTGTTAATACTTTGATCTTATAAATACTTATGTACTTACATACATACATATAAAAGACTTCACAACTATAACAATTCTAAGAATGATTCAGCTTAACAGATTCATTATTCTAAGTGTTTCACATCGAAAAATAATAAATATATTGGGGAAATCATGGTATTTCCTAGTCGAGCCCTCTTTTAAAAAACTCCTTGAGTGTGTGAGTGAGACAATTTCTGAAAATTTATAGAACTGCAGTACTATCGGCGCTGAATGCATATATATATGTACTATATTTATTATATTTATATATATTTATGTATAGGTATTTATTATTAGGTACATGTGAATATCACAATAAATTTAATTATAAGCTCGTTTTGGATTTGCTTGCTAACATTGAGCAAAGATATTACATTCCTATTATCAGTTATTATTATTTCATATAATGGACACTTCTTATCTATCAAATGCTCAAATGCATTTAAGATAAGATGAAGAAAATATGTATAAAGTATATAAATTAATAAATGAAAATCTTTTATAGAATGTGGTGGACCATAACTGGGAACTTTGGAAACATTCTGCCCATAGATTGGTCCAAATCGTACACACGCCAGATGCATATGCCGACCCTTAATTTGGGACAGAGCCGTACAAAGCAGCAACAGCAGCAGCGAAGCCACCAACAGCAGCAACAGCAACAGCAACAGCACCAACTAAGTGCTGAAACACCGGGAGATGACTTTAATGATTTGACCAGCGAGGATGAGGCGGTGGCAAATGATCTGGATATGCATGCCTTGATATTGAATGGCTTGAATGGGGATGTGGATGAGCCGATTAAGACAGTGGAAGAGGTCATTAAGGAGATTGATGATATTATGGATGAAGCTGAGAGTCCGTTGGATGAGACCGAGATCTGCGATTCAGAGGTCATTGAGAAGGCGCGTGAGGTGCTCGGTACGCCCCTTTATGCTGAGAGTAAGTAAAACTCTTAATTTACTCTTCAATTTTCAATATTTTTATTTATCATTTTAAAAACAGAGCTACAGTGTCTAAGCAGTACACAGCTAAATGAGCTTTATATGGAAATGGAGATGCTTATCCAGGAGCTAAGCGAGACACTGATTAACGAGTTAGCGCTGCGTGATGAGCTTGAATTCGAAAAGGAGCTAAAGAACTCCTTTATATCTCTTCTTCTGGCTGTACAAAACAAACGGCGACAATATCATGTGGAAAAAAAGCGAGGAAAGTTTCAAGGTAAAAAATTGCTAGAAATTTTAATAACATCCAAATTTTAATCAACATTTTGAGCACCTGTAGGTCCGGAACCTAAGTACTTGACTACTGTCATACCCTATCATCTGGAAAACGGCACACCCAACAATCAGTCGCTACAGGTGTTGATTAAAAGTAAGTGCTCACGTGTCTCAGAAAGAAGTATTCGACAGGTTCTATTTCGAATGGAAATGTCCAATCAACTATTTTGATATTTTGGTTAAACATTAATAAGAACAAAAATTGTATCACGAAATGTGTAATTCATTGAAGCAGTCATATCCTACCTCATAAACTATATATATTATTGATCAGGATGTCAACGCGAGCTGATACAGCCATGTCCGGACGTCCGTCTGTATGATTGTCGGAAACAAAAATTTGTTGTAAGGAAAACATTTTAGTGTTTCAAAATATCTAAATGAAATTTACGAATTAGTTGCATAAATATGTTTTTCATGTGAACACAAAAAATCGTTAAGATCGATCTACTATATCATATAGCTTCCATGGGAAAAATCCGTTGAAAAGTTCTTATATGGAAAACTTTTTCGTTACTTAAAGTTTCTTAATGTGATTTATAAGTCTCTGAACTTAGTATAATGAAGATCTACTGTATCATAGAGAGCCAAAGGAAAATCGGTCAAAATATATCAATTTAGTCAGTTTCAAATGGTTATACTAGTTTGTCAGTCTTTACTGGCTTTAATTTATGGTTGAATAAGCATAAGCATAAAAGTTATATATTATATTGCATATTATGAAAATTAAAATGAACATTGATTTTATTATTATTTTCTGAAATTAAAATACGTAATTACATGCTCAATATGAACAATGTGTATCTTCACTGTAAAGTGTCTATTACTGTCTTTTGTAATAAACTGTTATTAGCGTTCTTTATTCATTATTCTTTATTCTTCATTACAGTACTTAAGGCAATTAATGAAGACAGTCCGACTGTGCCGACGCTGCTAACGGATTACATACTGAAGGTGCTCTGCCCCACATAAATGATGTAAAGGATGTAATAATAACACAACTATTGCTAAAAAGAATACGAAAATAATTAAAGAAATAACAACAAACTGAAGAAGGAAAACAACAAGATATATATATATATATATATATATATATATAGGCTCTATCTCTCTGTCTGTGTTTATACAAGTATATTTGTACATCTACGTTATGATTAGTTTAATTAACTATATTGTACTAACTGCTAATCCAATTATTCGAATGTAATGCGAAGTGCAGGCAGAATCCACTTCTATTCAATACCATACCCGTTAATATGCAATATATGCCAGAAACTAAACAAGTTTAATCAAGTTTTCTAGAGAATTAAATTTTGATTACGATTCCGATTCAGATACATATTCAGATTCAGTTAAGCAGCTATCGAGAGATATAGAAAGAGATCGATCGAGCGAGCGAGCGAATGTTAAGTCAAAGCAGAAATGTAGTACGAGCACGTACGTAAGCGTAAACGTCAACAAATCACATAATACTCAATCTATTGAAATTCTTAACTATACGCTAAAAAATTCCCATATATTTATACTATAATGGCATAGTCGAATGTTGTTTACAAAAACATATGAATGAAAAGCGCTATCCCTAAAATGCAGAAGTAGCAGAACCCTTAAAGCTTCAGAAATAAATGTATTATCTAGTATATATGTATATGTATGTATTGTAATGCCATACAACGTCTATATAGAAGAGAGGGAGTATTTTTATAACTAGGTTTTTTTTATTTAATATTTTTATTATCGTTGTGTTCGTAACTGCTTTGAAGTGCAATCCAAATGCGTATGCAGGTTATTCAATAATAAATGTCTTTAATATAAAAAATAAACGAAAAAGAGGTAAAATTTAAGCGCTAGCTTATATACATATATACATATATCCTTATATATACATATATATATAAGTTATATAAGTCATATATATATAACTGCTTGCTCTCCATACATTCGCTTGAAAATGTGCCTCCCAACAAGTTTGTATTTTGCTATATCATCTCAACAGAACATCAGGTTTATTTTTATTACTATTATTACTACAAATATTGTTATTAAATATTGTATGCATTCGATAATGTATAATAATTTCAATATTTTAAATTTGTAATTTAAAATATTGATTTTACAATTTTTTAAAAATTAGAAATTCGATACACAAAATTATATATTGGGCTCTATTCTTCTGTTAAGTCAATACCTACAAATATTACCAAGACGAGTATAATTATTATTTTTTTAATTAACTAATGAGGCGAATTGTATGCGTGTGGCCATAAAATGCTTATTATTTTCTGTTTAAAACAATTTGATTTAAAATGTAATTTTAATTTGCAAACAAAACGCTGTGTTATTTATTTTTACCAAATGTATTGATATACATACATAAATATAAATCATCACTACAACTACCTATCTATTAAATCTGAAATCGAAGCAAATAAAAAACAACAACAAACAACAAAAATAAAAAGAACTTAGTTTTTAAATTTAATCAGACTCACAGTGCTTTTATTTATTGAAAAGAATCAAAATAATATACGTTAATTCTTTAATTACCCAAACAAACATATAAGCGTACAGACTTACATAATATAACTAAAAAGCTAACCATTACATCGGACAGTCCAAAAACTACATTTATATCATGTTTCACATTTTATATACAAAGCAAATCAATGAAAAAATTAATTAACTTCGGCTAACCTAAGCGTGCATACCCTCATACTTTTTTCCAAAAACTAACTATCTTAGGTACCTTTAATAAAAAACAATATGCATACCTATAACAAAAAAGTAAACAAAAAAATACATATTCAACTGAAAATAATAATAATCATTTGCATAAATGTTTACGATTCATACACATATACTCTATATATACATACATATGAACGCTCTTCATAAAAATTAAAAAAAACCCTATATTTACTAAAAGCAAATTTAAATAAATAACAAATATGAAAGGAAAACAACTTTTCTAAGTCTTCTTAACCAAGCAAAAAAGTTAATAAATGAAGGAAAAGAAATTGTATTTGTATATTTAATTAAAAAGTCCATGTTAAAATCGAAAACAAAATATGGAATTTATATTCATTTAAAAACTTAGAAACAAAAAAACCAAACTAAACGCAATAAAAACAAAACAAACACAAAAAAATACATAATATATGTATACATGCAATGATCAATATACAAAATGGGAAAAACGTTTAAATTGCTTAAATAAAAAACAATAAACAAATTACAAAAGCCCGTATAATTTATTCCCAATTGGGGTTTTGTAAATCAAGTATATTATGCAAGAGTGTTGCCACATTAATGCAAATCTTAGTGTCAGATACAAAGCGAGCTGCCAGATGTTGGAAAAAAAACTTGTTCTCGAAAAGAATTTGAGCTTTGCCTGGGCTTGACGTAAGTATTATTTATACACAAAATTATTTGTAGTAAGTATCCTTTTGTATGTTTATGGGTATTTAATAGTTGCCGGACACTGGTTAGAATTTTCAAATGTATCGCGCATTTTGTGTAGGCCAGTGTGTACACACTTTTGGCATTATATCGATGATCGATGCCTGGCTGTGTGATATCGGTAGCAGTCGTGCTCGATAGCTCCCATCACTACGACTCTAGCCTTGCCTATCCATAGTTTTTTTTTTTGTATCCAAACAGTAAAATAAGTTTAAACAAAAGCATACACTCATAAGTTTTCATTTTTTTTTTCGTTACGTGTGAAATTTTTTTTATTTTTTAAGTGCGCGTTTAATAAGAAAATGTCATCGCGAAGGTAAATCCAATAGGAAAAACGAAGATATACACACACATAAGTACCCATCCACTCGCAAACACACATACACACGCACACATACACACGCACTCACACATGCACATACATGCTCTTAACCCATACCATGTGTTGCACACACACAAATTCCCCCACACACACCCATAGGCATGTGTATGTACACTTTGGTCTACTTGCATATGTATAAGTGTATACAAAAATCAAAAAAAATAGAAATAGTGCAACAAAGTGCTAAAAGTAAATTGATCCGCCGCAGCAGCCTATTCCCCTCTCTCAAATGTTGGCCCCTGGCCCCACTTAATCGCAGTATCAAACGTTCTACTGTGACTGCTACTACTTAAAGCAACAACTCTACAGCTGTTGCTGCCTGCCACCTCCTATGCTGTTATTGTTGTTGTTTCTGCTGCTGTTGCTATACTGTTAATGTATGGTAGAGAACGGAACCGGGGGGAGCTTAGTCGGGCAAGTGGCTTGGTCAGGGCGGTGGCGGTGCTTGCGGGATATTTTGTGTATTGTGTATTAAAGATGTGCAAACGAAATAAGCATGAAATTCTATTAGAATCATTTAAATTTATTAAGGTTATTATTTATTAATTAATATAATTAAAATATTAATTGTCAATAGTAGTGTTGTCTGTAATTTAATGATCAAAAATTTTAAATTATTATTTTCACTTAATTACCCCGAACGAAAATCAAACGTAATGTAAAAATGTATTGTCTATTAAAATCATATAGTTAGAAACTTAAATTACAATTAATTCTAAAAAAGAAAGTCTAAGATTACATTCCCCTGCAAGATTATTTGAAAATTGTTGTTAAATTCATTTATTTGGACAGATTATTCCTATGGTAGCTATATAATATTGTCCGATCTCAGAAATAATAATTCGTAATTTTAGCATGTACTTAGGAAACACACTCACACATCTAACTTCAAAGTTTCATTATGATTTCTTCAGAAATAAGAAAGTTTTCTATATAATAACTTTTGGACCGATTGTTCTCGACGTTTTGTACTAATATAAAAAATACACTAATTAAGATACCATCAGAAACAAAATAGTTTTTCACACAACAATATATGATAAAGTTATCCGATCCCACCTATTCCAATATACCTACATATGCATATGTTGCCTGCAACAAAACGAAGAGAGCATACTTAGTTTTATTGACCTACATAGCTTAGAAACAAATTGAGACTAGTTTGCATATATCAACTCGTCCGTCGTCCTAACCAATAATATGTTTATTTTATGGGGTTGAAGATGCCACCTTTTAATTTTTTGATGTTTTTCATTTGCAAAAATAAAATTTTGGATTTTGTACCCGTGTACCAATTCTCTGCAATTATTTTTTGTGGTTTACGGTCATTGGCTACAAACACTCACGACTCACGAAACTTGCACCCTTAACTAAATTCATAATATTTATTATGGCTTCTGTAATTATTGCGAATTTGCTCGGTACGTTGGTTGTTGCGAAATTGGGGTTTCTTTTAATTCGCAAACAATATTAAAAAGTTAATTTAATTTCAATGTACAACAAAAGCAATATGAAATACTTTCTGTACTTGTGTACCCCAGTAAAGAGTACGTTAAGTTTATGTAAACGGAGCCATAATCTATATATATTCTTGGTCAGCAGCAGTAATGTAAATATATCAAATTATTTATCAAGTTCTTTTTTTTTTTAATTTTGAAAATTTTCTGCGTTTATCTGCAAATTGAACGGCGAATTAAATTTTTAACACACATGTATTGTAAACTATGATTAAAGATACAGATATCTATGATAATGTACATATATACATATATATTCATATATTCAACATCTATCCATTTACAGATGGTTCCACCCAACGATAACGGGCATTGAAGCTGAGAAATTACTACAACAACAAGGTTTCGACGGTTCATTTCTTGCACGTCTCTCATCATCAAATCCTGGCGCATTCACACTTTCCGTGCGTCGGGGCAACGAGGTAACACACATTAAAATTCAAAACAATGGAGATTTCTTCGATCTTTATGGCGGTAAGTAGATAATAAGAATGCGATTACGAGTATATTCCGAGTGCATTCCTACAATGCTTAATTCATTCCAGGTGAAAAATTTGCAACATTGCCGGAGCTGGTGCAGTACTACATGGAAAATGGGGAGCTGAAGGAGAAAAATGGACAGGCCATAGAACTGAAGCAGCCGCTCATATGCGCCGAGCCCACCACTGAAAGGTTAGTGCGTACGATTTTGTTTTTTGCCAGATTTGTTCAATTTGTAGCCGTAAAACCCGTCCGTCCTCATTAGAGAAAGATCTACAGCTATTTAATTATATTTTAAAATAAATGATAAGAATATGAATTCTGTTAATTAACAATACATATGTAGACATATATATTTTGAAGTAATATTGGTTGCGAGAATACAATTCACATACCGCTTAAATAAAAAGTAAAACAATAAATTAATTGAACTAATCAAGTTTGTTTTATCCAGAGATCGTAACTGTTATGAGTTATATCTATGAAATTAATTTTTAATTTTCTTTGGGTCAAATAATTTATATACTATTTAGTTTGTACTGTTCATTAATCAAAATTGATTATTAAATACTGATTAAAACGCTTTTTCTGCTTAAATAAATCATAAAATAGGAGTCAAATACTTTTATTGTCTATTGTTGATTTAGAAGCACTGTGAAATAATGTTTTTTTTAATAAATTGCACAGACTGTGCTAGGTAAAAACATTGAATCACAAAATGTATATTACTTAAGATTAGAATTATAAATACATTTTGTTTATCCAATTTGTGCTGTTCTTTTTTTTTTAGCTTTTTCTTAAATGACCTGAAACTGTTTTCAGTCGTCAACCCAAAGAAACAGAATGCTACTCACAGCAATCACAGTAACAATACTGGTAAAAGTTATAATACCGGCAACTGCAATAGTCTTAACAGTTGTTGCTGTTATTATGTTTACATTATGTTTTTGTTTTTGTTTTGTTATTGATCTCCGAAGCGGATGATGTCGCCATTCTGTCTATGACACATACAAATATATCCGCATATGTAACGAATGTGCTCATGTAAATACATATGTATTAATTCAAATGTATGCATAATATGCATATAAATATGCTTACATATGTACACCCATGGACAAAATAATAGGTGTGTGGTTTTTTTTTTTAGCTTGGTATTTCTAATTCCTATCGTCTCTAATCTCAACAAATCAAAATTTTTTCAAGATAATATAAAATTGTCTTTAAACAAAAAGTAAAAACAGTTTCACAAAACCTTTAATATACAAATAAATTAAATATTTCCTTAAATCTGCCAATTTTGGGTGGACACAATAATAGGTGTAAGAAGCAAAACATTAACCTGTAGTTTATAAATACAATTATTTGGTTGCAGAAGTAAAATATACATAAAAGGGGGACTTAATTACCATTAAAATTGTATTAGATGGGCCGTGGGCGTCACTGCAGTGCGGAGGAGGGAAGGCTCATTCGACGACTCCGAGATGAAGGAAAAACGTATAAATCCATTGCCATGTTAATGAAACGTTCTCAAAACTTCGTAACCAATGCCTTAAAACCGGAAAAAATAGGTCAAACTCGGGGAGCACCTAGAAAATCATCATCTAAGACCGACGATCGCATTGTTGGGTTGGTTGAACGCCGCGTCTTCCAGGACGATTGCTAATGAAATTGGGAATATTGTGTCATCACGGACCTTTCGAGGACGACTGGCAATAGCAAACGTACTAGGTAAAATTGCCCACAGGGTTCCTTTGCTTCGGTCGGCAAATTTTCAGATGAGCAAAGAATTTGCATTAGATCGTAGAACCTGGTGCGGACCAGAGGGTGAGAAAAAATGGCGTAATATGCGCTGGAGTGACGAAACCAAAATAAATTTATTTGGACTTGATGCTAAAAGGAATATTTGTTGTCCGAAAGGCAAAGAATTTGATCCTAAGTATACACAAAAACTGTGAAACATGGAGGTGGTAGTCTAATGTAGTCCATTGGAGACGGTGAGGTGATAATATGCCATTTTTATGGAAGTTCCAGCAGGATAATGAGCCGAAGCACGCCTCTCGAGTAGTAAAAGATTGGCTCCGAGAGCAAAATGTGGATGTTTTTGGGTGGCCAAATCAATCCCCGGACCTCACTCCCATTGAGAATCTCTGAGCTGAACTCAAAAGAGTCGGAAGGACTTTTTGTCAAAATAAAATAAACTTTAAGGATATTGTCCAAAGAACATGGTATAACATTCCAATTGGAACCTATCGCAAGTTTATATCCTCCTAGGCGAATGGAGAAAGTCTTGCATAATAATGGCTGATATACCGCCAGATAATTAGTTTAATATAATACAAGACCAAACATAGTGAAATATTGATTTAATTTAAACATTTATCTTCGTACACCTATTATTATGTCCAGCTAAAATTGGCGGATTTAATGAAATATTTAATTTATTTCTATATTAAAGGTTTTATGAAACTTTTTTACTTTTTGTTTAAAGACAATCATTATATAAGCCTTGAAAAAAGTTTGATTTGTTGAGATTAGAGAAGATAGGAATAAGAAATACCAAGTATTATTTTTGTCCATGTGTGTATACATTGGTTGTATTTCCTTGACCCAATTTCGGATGCTAGATAATTCTGATAAAAGATAATTTTTTTAAAGTCTTTTAATTAAAAGAATTATCTTTTATCCATGTATATTAAATTGCAGGTAGGTCATTATAGTTACATACATATAAGTGCATACACCCATATACATATGTATATGCACATTGTACATATGTATGCATGTGTTTGTATATACCTATATATATTTGTATATAGTTATATATCTATATATATGTACATATGTATTTTATGTATATGCATATATATACATACATACAAATGGATACTTATCTGCGTTGTTTTGTTATGGGATTTTTGTATACTCAAAATTGAACAAATTGTTTGGTTCACCGACATTTGTATGGTTGTATTTACTTATTTACATACATATAAATCGGTTCGTTTTGATTGAATTTGTCATTATTGTTTCCTTTTCCATAGTAAGTGAAATTATTTCTATATTTTGTACGTTCTAATATTTAGTTGTAAATTAAATTTTTTTCATTACTGAAGTTCACCTGGGTGACACGGAACCGAAGAAGTCCTTGCACCGCTTCAAAAGAATTTTTTACTGTAAGCCCTGAATCACTTGCTAAAACTGAATCTGATGATACTACTACAAGTCTATTAACATCGCCCCATAAGTTTGAGATAGTATTTAGATGAGGGGACTGAGCTGGTCCTGGCATTGAGTCGATCTCTTCAGACCCAGAAAATTTTCTATGAGCTTATTCGACTATTTGGGATCGTTATCCTGCTAAAATATCCTTTTAAAAGGCATCTTCCAACTGGAATATGGTAGCATTGAATTCCTCAATAAGAGAAAGTATGAATTTCTGTTCGTGATAGCATTTCTCTAATGAACAGCATAGAAAACTATAGCCTATATCATAATGCTCAGGCTATCACAGGATTAACTATCGTCTTAGTGAATTTCATGACATATTCTGTGTTTGGTGGCGCAGAACATACTCTTTACAGTCTGTCTAAGTATAACTATTTTGATCTTATTTGCCACAGTCGAAAATACAGTTTAGGTACCATGTGATTTTTTTAAAAAAAAGATGGTCCTTTCTAGGACTTCATATAACACACAAATTTTGTTGAATCAGTATCGACTAAATAACTGACAGATTTAATTCCCTTTTAATATGTTTTATGGAAGCAAACAATTAAGTCTTGGCATATCGCCTAATTTTTGTATTGATCAAAAATGTAATTTTAAATCTACAGCTTTTTATCAGGCTCGTTTTATAGGGAATAGCATTAAACACCATAGTAACTGTGCATGCAATAATATTTTAAAATTTATTTTGTATGTTTTGCCTTGATTTTAAGGTCTAACTACGAAGTATCTCTTCTCGGCCAAGTAATACTTTCTTCACCACTATAAATGAAGCAACGGTGCAAATCCTATAAAATCCAATCATTAAAATATTCAAAACTTAATTACATTCGGATGAACCTTATTTTTTAAGTTTGGTATTCTTCAATTTTTTTTTAACTTTGCCATCCAGCAATCATCAAAAGTAGATCCTTTTTTTTTCCATTTTGGTAAGAAAAGTTCAACATTGTAAAATGTGTATGTAGATTATCTCAAAAAAATTTTTTTTAAGCTTCAACAATATTTTTTCTAGTTTAATAGTAAAGATTCCATTGGATTTAACCCATAAACATGTTTCATTGTCAACATTGATATTGATCGTAATGACAAGAATGATATGTTCTCTATTCTATGTCAAAGATTAGAAATCTATAGAACTCGACTCGAACGAACTCTAGAATACCGCATCCTTTTGAGTGTTGTTCCTTTTGAAAACGAATCGAGATTGAGAACAGGTCGCAACACGAGTATATTTAACTTAATTGTAGCATTGTAATCCTGCGTATAAAGTATCACATGGTCGAGTAAGGTTATTTCAAAGGTAATTTCAAATGGATATCAACCAGTTTTTAGAAGTCTTACGCAAAATAGCTATATGTAAAAATAACATAATTATGAAAAGTATAAAATATTTTTATTTTCGCAAAATGGCCATGATTATGTATGTATAAGAAAAAAATAAAAATTTTGAAGTTTTCATAAGCTCAAGATTTATTTGTATGTATGTACATACATAATTACATAATTTTACCAAATGCTTTCCAAAATTTTTATAAAATATTTGAAATTGGCTTTGAATTTGTGTTTTATGACTTAAATTAACCAGCTTGGTTTATCAAAAATACTAAAACAAGAAAATAGAAAAATGTTAAAAATATATCACACATACAAGCACTCATATATACACACAGACATACATACATATACATATCAACATACATGCATACATATTTTAAAATATCCATAACCCAAATAATTTTTAATGCTGCATTATTCTAAAACTAAACCTTAAGTGCTAATAAAAAAAAAAAAAAAATATTGTGTGATTAATAAAATTAAAAATCCGTGTTTTTCTCGCCAGGCAACCTTTGCCCTTACATATGTACATACAAGCAGATCAGATATGTACCTAAATGGGTAAACTTTCTTTTTATTTTGGTATAATAAAAATTTCCCATCGATCAATTATTGATGATAATAATAAAATATTTTTTTCTGGCAAATAAACATACATACATTGACATACTCTTATTATACTGAGAAAAGAAAGCTGATCTGAGCTAAATGGATCGATCAGACGCAAAGAGCTGTCTAACATTTTACGTTAACATTGCGGCGACTAACATAACTATGCCTGTGGTAGGGTCTAAACTCGATTTATCGCAGAAACTCACACACACACAAGCACACTAATATATACATCCGTATATATCCCACACATGCAGACACACTCACAAGTGATTGCCCATATGAACATATGAATATGCATTGTGCTTCTGTTGTTATTGCCTTTTGCAACCCATACACATCCACGATCGCACACATATAAGCGTACGGGAAAAAGTAATTTTGTTTTTTATTGCATATTAACATTTTTGTTGTGTGACTGTAAAATATTTTATTGCAATGGCTCTTAGCAGTGACGTAGGCCGTTGTGTTACTATCCCGAGAAGAGCTAAATTTTAAAATTTCCACAAACACATGTTGAATGTTTATTAATAATGATTTGTTTTGAAAACTATTTATAAAATTTAAATTTATTTATACCGCAAATTTTAAATTTTCTGAAACATTTCGAGCCCTATTATTTAAAACAAAACTTTTGATTTAGCACAATCGATTGAACTGAGAAGTTAATATAATAGTAAGGAAAGGCTATCTTTAGTGCGGCGTAGCTTATAAACACTTGCAAACTATATTGTTCCTATGGCAGTTATATGATAAAGGATTGCTCCTATGGCAGCTATATATTATAGTTGTTTGATCCGGCCGGTTCCGACATATGTGCTTCCTGCAACAAATAGAATGCTACATACTAAATTGAGCTGAAAAACTGAAACCAAGGGAAAGAGAAACAGGCGAAAAGATGGCTATATCTAATCGTTTCGTCTTTCTTATCAATATTATAAATACTTTCTCGGGGCCTCTTTCTGACAGACTGATTTATTCATCATCGCACAGCCCAAATGACAAAACATACGAAGATGAAATTTGGATACAATATTTATGCCATATTGAAAGTTTCCACTAAGGACGAAAATTTGTTAAACTCGTCCTCCAAGTGGTGGAAAATGAGGAAAAACCGTTTTATGTTTCTTATATGATCAGTTTTAAAATAATTTTCAAATTTATGTTTGTCTTCTGATTCAGGAAATCAGCTCTTATAACTTTGATCCAATATCCCGCCCTTTGAATAATCCTTAACTTTTCTCTATCAGTGATATAAGGTAGCGTTTCTAGCTGAAATATTCGATAGTGTATCGTTGTCTACAGCAATAGCATTGCAATATATTATGTCAAAGTGTGATGAAGAAAAATTTACATTGACATTTAGTTTAGAAATTATGTTGTAGTAAATCTTGACTAGAACTAAACCATTATTATTGATACAAGTACATAATATTTCTTCTTTTTTTTTTTCTGATCCACAAAAAAAAATAGTCCTGTGTACGTCACTGGCGCTTCGACTCAACGAAGTTCGCTCACCTATTCACTTTGTCTCTCTTTCTCTTTCTTTGTATCGATCTCTTTGTTTAATGTGTTTCCAATTTGTTGCTTTGCCATTATTGTTGTGTTTTCCGCATTCTACGGTCAGCCACCTTTGGGACGAACCATGCCCACTGACTTTGACCGTTTGCCTGCTGGCCAATTTCGGCTACCACTTAAAAATACACCTCAAAACTTGAATTCGAACTGGAAATCAACTGCCTTGGCGTTTTTAAACTGTGTTAAGTGACGTTAAACGTCTGATTCTCGCAGGAAACCCCTCTGTAAGTCATATACATAAATATGTATTTCTGTAGCATCCAGAAGCACGCAGTCAATATACACACCCAATTTGGGATTGTGACGCTCTGTGGGTCGAGTTATCGAAATTATTGGTTTTTGTTTGGTTATTTTTAATTTGGCCAGCGTATATTTTATTTATAAACTGCATTTTTATATGTTCGCTTCATATTGATTTGTGAACTTATCTGATCTCGCTGGGCTGGTCTCTTTACTCAACAGCACGTGACGCTCTTGCAAGTTGACGTCTTGCTTTGTACGACTCTAAAATCATCATACTCAAGTCTTAAAAACAACTTTACATTCTCACCTTTTTTTTTTGCTAGAGAAAGCTTACAATGTATTATGAATAAGTTATTTTGTATGTAATTTATATTAGAAGAAAAAGCTTTGCATAATAGGTTGACATTTTGTGCTTTTGGAGCTTTAAATAGTGATGTAACATGTCAACTTTTCGTTAACAGGCAAATTTTTTTTTGGTATTCACCCAGCGCAAAATTACATTTAAGGAGTATTTTAAGAATGCAATAAAGAGCACATTACTCGGTAAACAAAATTCAAACCTCTTACTGCCTGTTCCCAAAATATTTTTTCATTCCGCCATTTATCTTTGACCTCCATTTTTAACCTTGAAAGTTTATTTTCCTGAATTTGAAAGCTATCGGCTCAGAATTATAACTTATCTCATTTAATAATGACCTTATTTTCTTTCCTTTGGTACAGATTATCTAAAAAATATAAAACACGTACACATCTTAGATTTCAACGTTAAGTTCTGAAACTAAATTTAAAGTCGATAGGATAAAAATTTGACTTTTCCCCATATATCCTTTGACTCACCATTGTCAGTCAGAAAAAAATTAGTTATATAATAAAAGTTGGTCAGCCATGTCCGTATGTCCGTCTCTCTGTTTTTGAGCGAGGTGGATGAAATTTGGTATGGAGCCTTCTCTTTCTATCCGGCAGCACATTAGTCGGAGCCGACCGGATCTGAAAATAATCAAATAGCCTACCAAGATTCTTAAAGATCAGTCTACTATATCATATAGCTACCATAGAAAGGAGCAATAGTGCCAAATAGTGGTTGAATGAAAAACTTTTTTGTTTCATAAAATATCTCAACAAAATTTATGTGTTAGATGAGAAAATTTGATTTCTAAACGCACGTCAAAAATTAACCATATAGCTATCATAGAAACAATCCATGAAAATAAATAATTTCAACAAGTTTCAAATGGTTGTACCACTTTGCAAGTGTATGTTATCTTCGGCGCGCCGATCGTTGCTGTTTATTTTTTGACTTGTAAAAAGAGGGGAACCCTACTAAAAATCTGAAATCTTGAACTTTGAAAGTAAAAGCAAAAATAAAATGAATAAACAGAACTTAGTTGCAATTAATCTGTTATTTATTTAATTAAAATTCAAGATTTAATAGTTGAAATTAGAATTAATAATTGTTAATTACATTACTTTCTTTTCCAGACTCCTAACATTCCACAGTTATATTATTGTATGTACATATGTAGTATGTAGTTTAGTTCTATAATTTCAGAAAGTCGATATGTGGGGTACTCACCGCCAATCTGACAATCAATTAAATTTTCAATTTGTTTTTGTGTTGGCGTGTTGGATAATAGATCGCGTACCGTAAACACCTGTAACCCCCTCATTTGAAGTGAAGCTTGAAATGTTAAATGTTTCCTTTTTTTCGCCATTAAGACAAGCCTACAAATTCTTTATAAATTATGCCGTGCACGTTGACAGCTTCTCGAGCCGTAGCCCGTATCGGTATCTGAGAATTAAAATCTGTATAGCCACATTATTTGCTCTACTCATACATACATATACATATGCCATATAATTTCTATATCTTTCAGTTGTTTTGTGTCTTGTTGTGCGTGTCATCAGTCACATACAACAGTTGAAAAACTTTGTAGACTGATCAGGAATGTAATTATAGCGATGCGATCAGGGCATAAGAATCTTATCACTTATTTATTTGACCCATTTGATATAATAAGGCAACAACAATAATTGATGATGTTGATGCTATGATCACATAAGCAGGCGTATTGATCTACTAAGTGATAATTCCGAGAAATCACTTTTACATAAACACAAGGTCTACTCTGTTTTTCAGTTAACAATCTTTAATTACCGCCCTGCTGTGATTGACAGGACAGTTCTTTTAATTACAGTGAATGATAATCAGTTTGTGAGATCATCTTAAATTGCAATTATCATGTTATAATAGATTTTTCTATAAAATCATAGTCTATGCTTATTAAACTTATTTATAATAGATCCTTAAACTATATAAAATCTGTTACTACGTAACAATGATTTTATTTAAAAAAAAAAACAATAAAAAATTATCCCACAAATAAAAAAAAAGTTGTAAAAAATCTTTTGACTTAAAGGCCAATGTACAAAGATTATCCAGTGTCAATAATGCCTTTGATTTGTCAGAATGAAAAGTTCATTATAATGTGTACTCAAAATTTGAGAAATAATTTAATTTTACTTATATTTACATATACATACATATTTATACTTATAACGATTCTAGGATAGCATGTACTCCATTTGAGTCATAATCAGGTTTTACAACGAACATCGAAAATATGATCGAAAAAAACGACTTGTTTTTAATTGCGCTTGATTTAATATATAATATACTGATATATATGTCAAAGTATGGAAATGAAATTCATCCAAAAACACCATATACTTAACTATTCAGAATAGTCTAGTTTTAATTTTTCAAAATAAATCGAATTAGTTAACCAATCTTTATATCTATAATTTTAACTTTATATACTGACATTTGTCTACTGATATTCTCTGATTAATTGAGCTAACTTTGTACTTCCCTGATGGAAGGGCAGTTAATCGTAGTACCAGTAGTTAATCAAAATCCAATGCGTCCGCACGAACCCAAAACAGTTAGATGTTTACTTATGAGTCTTGTTATATAGAGACGTATATAAATTGTATCCTAAATGGACGGGCCACACGATTTAAAGTACTCGGCACGAACGTGCGGCTAACCGCAAATGGACGTGGCCGTAGACATGATTATATATGTGGCTGTTGTTGTATATTATGTGATTATTGATTCTGGTAAATCCCTCACACAAATTCGGAACAAAACAACGCGCAATTGTTAGCGAAAGGTTATCCTTCACATAGAATAAATGAATTCAAATTTGATTCTGATTGAGTGCCCGGAAGAGAAGGAAACGTGTTAGTAAGTTTTCAAGCGATTTTTGCTTGGCAACAGAAATATGAAAAAATACAATATTATATTCTACTGTATGTTCTTTTTGACCTGGTTTACATTTTCTTGTTGCAATTTTTCCGTTTGTATAATTATATGTACTTCTAATAATGAATAGACATAGCAGAATATGGCTAGTAAATACATATCTTTATTTTTGAACAGGCTTATAATTTAAAACAAGATAATGAAAGATACCGAATAGCACAAAACCTATAAAGTGAAGATTCATTGTTGACTTTTAGATGTAGTTGTAGTTTTTTTTTTTTTTTGTTATTGTAATTTTTAATTGCATTTGACTATGTACGGCGGATTGAGAGGGTTAGTTATGGTAATAAATATCTTTTTAGAAAACCAAATTTCCTATGTGGACTACAATTTAAAATTAAAATAAATAATAGAATTTCCTTAAATGAATTCACTTATATTATGGACTAATTACAATTACTAATTGCAACGACCCTACATAATTTTCGAGGCTGGTCGAATTATAACAGTATGACCAGTTTTATAAATTTAAAAAGGGCCTTTGCCAGCTGTGCAATTTAGAATAGAGCTTACCCGTTGTTTTAGCAACTATGTATTCGACAGGTTGAATCACTTGGGTCAGTCACACAGCAGGAAGTGTGATCATGTGTGAATAAAATGAAGGGTTATCAAACTGCCTTTACTGTATGTAAAGCTCTTTTCTCTAATAGCATTTATAAAGAAAATAAACCCATTTAATGTTGATTTTTAAAATCAATCATTCTTTTTGACAAACGAGCAAAACTGTATGTCAGTATGTAAATAAGATAAATTCAGCACCCTCTCAATTTCCAAGCTTATTCTATCTTTAAACTCTCTTACAAATAATGATAAACCTTGAACTTGTATACGTATTGATTAGGGGCGTTAAATCCCGGATAATTGCGCCGGCCCGACCTCTACCCAGGCGCACCTAAATGTCCAGTCCCACTGTATATCTCGGATATTGCTTTGTATATCTAAGTACATACCTAGAGGCACTAATATGGAATAGGAATAAGGTACAGATTGGAGATTGCGAATTGGGCATCAGACATCGGGTATCGGTTATCCGAATGCGTCGCATAGTTCCGCGCTCCGCATATTAAATACCGCCACTTGCGCACAACACAAAGTATTGTTAACAATAAATAAGCTTCTTTTTTTTATCATATTCGGCTTATTTTGCCGTGGTTGTTTGTTTTCAAGTTTGCTTCTTTTTATTATTTTTATTATTATACCCTTTACAAAAGTATTGTAATATTGTTACCAAATGTGTTATGCATTGAACATAGGACGATAGCAAGAGTCGATATAGCCATGTCCGTCTGTCGGTTTCTGTGCAGACTAGTCTGTATGTATGGCTGGAGTATATAATGACATAATATAGCTAACAGAGAAACAATCGTATCAGAAGTTGTTGCATTTTTGTTTCTAAAAGTATCTTAATGAATAAACATGCTAAAGATACAGATTAAAAGTGTAATATCAACTATCAATCTTTTATTCCAGTCCGTTAGGGTACGTTAGCTTCGGCGTGCGCAAGGTAGTTTTTCCTTATTCGATTATTTTTTACTGTTGTTATTTTCTAAAACGGTATTATATTGGCTGACGAATGTTGTCCCTTTAATGATCTGGACACTCCTCTCCAAGGGCATAAAAAGCCATTTTTTGTATACATATGTATGTACGGTATTCAATATAGTTTTTGAACACCATTTAAATTGACCAGTTTGGATTACAAATTTAAATACCGATTTGAGTGTAGGCTTTTCGGAAAATCGTCAGGGTCTCCGAATTTTGATGTTTAATTATTTGAAGTTTTGTTTCGAAAGATCTTCGGTAGTTTTGTAATCAGTCCAAAAAGTTTTAATTGACATCGAGATTTCTAATTAGGTAAGTTTTCGGTTGAACAAGATTTCTCACACACACAGTATGAATATTAAATATTTTATTTTCTTTATTTTAAGACTGAATAATATTTTAGATATTGTTACTGTTGTCATCTTTAAAACGTTTCGTTTGACGATGTTCCAATGAATTTTGATGATGAGCCGCAATCGTTTGTAACACAATAGCTTGCAAATGTTTGTCATCACAAACTACCCCCACAAAATTATTCTCAGTGTCAGTCCATTCCGTTCATTCTGTCCAGTCATCTACAATCCCCTTTGGGGCTGGCGCACGTCGTAATGAGATCGGAGCGCAAAATATATACGAAAAAAATTGTTTATATTATCTGTCAAATATGCGGGGCACGTTCGCTTCTGACGTCTGCGTCTGCGCCATAGAAGAGATACTTGTAATGCCTATCTATCTAGCCGTCCCTTTCTCTTTCTTTATATCTGTCTCTTTCTCTGAACATTGTTATCTCCAAAGAAGCAACATAAAAAATTACCCGCATTGTTTATTTGGCTTCAATTTCATTTCCGGTGGAAGGTAAGACTCGACGCTTACAAGCTGTTATACCATCCCATCCACATTATGTCCATATACGACAAGTACAACTACAAATATACTTAAAATTACATTGTATGTACATCTATATATCTATATACTGTGAATTCGGGCTTTGATTCATATGATTCTCTGAGTCGTATGCCTGGCATTTTAATAACTGCTAACTAAAAGCAAACTGTAAACATCTCGTATATAATTAATTTTATGATGAAGATGCGTCACAAAGTTGCCAATAAAATAATCAGAACTTAAATACATAAATTTTTCAGTTTTAGTTAGTTTAGCTTAGTTTCTAAAAAGTTTGAATAAAATTGAAAATATTTAGTAAAAAAAATTATCTGTTTGATTGTTTTCTATTTTTATTCTGATGTTAAAAGTTCTTCATCTTAGATTTCTTAATTCAAATTGAATATTTGAAAAAAAAATATATAGTTGAAAATAAAAAATAGTTAAGCTATTAATTCGAACCATAAAGCAAACTGCTATAATATTTGTAATGAAAATGTTTAAAAAATAATGTAGCAGTAATTGTTGAGTTACGCATCATTTTAATTTATTGAGTTCCGTACAACAACTTGAACCGAACCAATTTTAAAATCCACAAGATTCGGTAATGAAACTGAAATATGTATTGTAAAAACAGAGTTTATTTTTTCTTCAATTTTGGAATGCCAAGACTTTTACGGTTTGTAAAATAAATTAAAGGGGAAAATTAATATGCTGTTACATAATTTTATAATTCCGTACTTAGTCACTATTCCTAACGTCTCTACCAGCGTCAGTGGCAACGTCCATAGAAAAGTAAGAGTGCTGTCACTAAATGATAGACAACTTTCAAATGGTTCTTGGCCATTTACAGTATGATAAAAAGGCAAAAATAAAAGTAATGGGAAAAAAGAATTAGTTTTTCTTCTTTTTTTTTTGTGTATATGCAACTATATTTCCATCTTTTATGTAAATTAAGTTTCATCAAGATACGTTGAAAATCAAAAAGTTTTCCTTACAACACATATACATATACATATACATATACATATACATATACATATACATATATGTATATGTAATACATATACATACTTGAAAACATACGAATTTTTTAAAAGCACTTGACAATTGGTACAGGGTGTAAGCATAACAATAACGGTTGACAGATGACGCCAAGGCCCCCACAATGAAGGGAACAACAACGACGAAGAACGTCAATGATTTACATTATGACAAAAATTAAGACAAGTTCGAGTTAATTTAGAGTTTCGAATATCGAATGCTCGTAGCCAGGCGTCTGGTTTTGTGTTTAATACAAAAAGCGGCGCACGCAGTCAGGCAACATTCATTCATTCACGAGCAAATGATCTGAGCGCTTAGAACAGCGGCAGAGCACCAGCAGCTAAAGAGACAACAACAAGAACAGCTCAAAACGACGACGACAAAAACGACGGCGACGAGAGCAGCAGTAGCGAGGAGCGGCAGTGGCAGTGGTAGAGCAGCAGCAGCGACAACGACGTCAACAACGACGACAAACTTGAGCAAAAAGCTTTTCACTTGGCTGCTGGAGCTTCATTCTCAAGTTGCGGTTCAACAGCGCAACAGATCGCAAACACACACTAAATCATTTAAACCGAACGACAAGTGCGGGCTTAAGCAGTGTGGCAATCAGCAAGCAGTCCAAGTGCGTGGGCGATAAACACACAGAAAAAAATAACGAAACTTAAAACAGCTATTTTACATTAATATTAACGTGCTAAGTTATTATGCCTTCGGCCGCATTTGTTTTTGAGCATTTAATTGCAGCACAAACGCGACTGGACGACGCAGCAGCAGCAACAGCAGCAAAGCTTGCAACAAAATCAACAAAAGTTGCTAAAGAAAAAAAATTGTTGTCGGTATTAAAAAAAATTGTGCAATAAAAATCCAATGCAAAATAATATCAAACAAATGCAAGACAATTATTGTTATTATTACTAGTTTGAAAAAAAAAAAAAACCAATTTTAATATTTATTGCCAATTACAGCAGCAAAGCGCGTTGTTTTGTTATAATTGTTATATAAGGTGTTATACAACAATAACAACAACACTAAAAACCTGTGGCGTTTTCTATACTTTTATTATTTTTGTTTTTGTTTTGTTTTGTTGTATATATAAACAAGTATAAGAAAGTGCGGAAAAATTACTAGAAATTAAAAACCACTAAAAACGCAAAACGGAATCAAAATGCTTTTCAACAAGTGCTTCGAGAAATTATCCAGCTCGCTGGGAAATGTTGTTAATCATAAGCTTCAGGAAAAGCAGGTATATAATAAAAACACAAACAGTACCAACAACTCTAATGAGAATAACGACAACAATAACAACAATTCGTTTAACAAGCAACGAAATTTTGAATATGAGCGCGCAATACAAGCGCATTATGGCAATGGAAGGACTCGGAGTAACCAGTCAAAGTCCAAGCCCAACAAAAGTCTAAAGACAAAGGCAACAACATCACCCACTGAGCAACCTCAGTGTAAAAATTGCATGAGCAACGATGAGTTGGCAATGATTATTATAGGTGTTGCCTACAACACCAACAACAACAAAAGAGTTAACAGACGCCGACCTATTTCAAATACAACCTCCTCTAGCTGCTCCTCCACGGAGTCACTGCACCTGCAGCTGACCTCACCAAGAGGCAGTAACAGCAGCGGCAGCAGCAGCAGTAGCGATGGTCAAGTCTCGTATCCTGTTACGCCCTTATCGTGGTCAGCATCTCCGCCAAGCTTTGGCCAAAGCTTTGGCGGTTCCACCGGTACCTTGGCCCACCTGGCGAATATGCGCGTACAACTGTACGGCTACACGTAAGTGTCTCCATTAGAGCTGCATCTAATAGTCGGAACAAAGTATTTAATCTATCGAAATAATTCTGTTTAATACTCTTAGCATATTGCCAGCACAATTGATTTTTTACAATGAACCTTTTTTATTTTTTCAAAAATATTGATAAATATTTTAAATCTATAATCGATAGGGCAGGTTTTTAATTGCACTACTATTTACTATAAACTATTTTTCCAATTTTTTGTTGAGTATTTTTGAAGCGCGTGCGCACACAAATTAAATTATTGTTGCTCTGGCATGAACAACCATCTAATAAGCCCATCACAACAAGCAGAGTGAAAAAACAAAAATACAACAACACATGAACAACAAATTGTCATGTGCCTAAAATTACCACGCAAATGAGTAAATATTTAAAAAACAACAACAACCGCAGTAAATGAGTGGGGCTAGTGACATTCTTATAGAGTAGCGTATGCCAGAATACTCTACTCATATTCATAAATATGAGTATACGAGTATATAAACTTGTATATAGACTCGTACATTATTTATTTATATGGTCAATATGGGTAAACAAAACGCCTGCACGCTGATTTTGTTTATATTTATGATATTAAAGACTTTAAATATGCGAATTTTAATCCCAAAAATTTGTAGAGCTAGAGTTAGCATATTTAATTTGTGGGTTCGTTGATACAATATGAACTGTAAAATCATTTAAAAAAACATCCTATTAAAAAAAACATCATTATCAAAGATTCGATAGATTATTGTAAAATGAAAAATTCGAACTTATTATTTTACATTAATTGAAATCTAAAAAAATAAATATTTAACTGTACTAGTACTACCTTATTATCAGATATTTTTGGAATTTTTAATTTCACAAAAAAACACAAAATTTATACAGGCCTGTTCTGAAAAAAGGTTTAACTTTTTAAGCCGATTCTAATAGCAGAGCTTTTTTTACTCTAGTAAAAATCAAGCGAATGTGGCATTCGGAACAGGCTCGATAGTCTATTTAAAATGTTAAATAAACAATTTTTTTCAACAACATATTAATATTAATGCTGCATTCTTTTTGTACAGCTTAATACTTGATCTTGACAATTGTTCATTTCATTTTAATGCACAATTTAAAGTTTATCAGCTACTGAAAAGTGCCGAAAAAATTTACGCAATCTTTAAATAAAAATTGTGTTTTTTAGATTTAATTTTCTGAAAAGCATATGTTTAAGTAATTTGTCATTGATTTTATTGTTTTCCTGTTAGTTGTTTAGTATTTTCTAACAATACAATAAACCATGGATAACATTGCATTGAGCAAAAGCTCAATATTATTACAAGGCTAGAGCTAAAAAAAAAATTGATTCTAACACTAATATTACAATTAGTTGGGTCGTGGTTCATATTTGGTTCGAAAAAAATAGGCAAATCTTTGGGAGTGGCCTTCGTAGTCATTTGCCCCCAATCCCACAGAAAATATATTGGTTGATGTTGAAACAACAGCTACTGCGTCTAAACAAATCACGAAAGCAATTCAAAAGCCCTCTAACAAAATTCCTGCAAAACGATGCTAGGGCTTGCTTGAAACGATAAAGGAAATGTAACTAAATTTTAGATAAAAAACCATACCTTCATTTTGGAAAATTAGTGCTATTTTTTCCCACGGTAAATAAAATGATTAATTTTTAACCCTCCTTAATTTTTTACGAGTTTTCGATTACTTGAAACGTAAGTCGTACGTTTCTTAATCTGATGAATGATATTGTGTTTTTCGCAGCTTTACAAATATGCATATATGTGTAGAGTTTAGAGCATAACGCTCTTAAGCTTAATGCAGGGTATATACTCGTCGCACACTGCACTAGTAGATCATTGTCATTTGTTTTTTTATTGATTTTTGCATTTAGTTCTACGATAGACTTCTAATGAAATTATCTACGCCATTTAGCGTACCAAATTGCACAAGAAACTCATAAATAACTCGAATAAAATTAAAAAAAAACGGTCCTGGAATTGTATCTGCTACTTGTACAAACCTCATCCAAATCTCTTAATATTTGCTCTGTAAACTCTCTTATCTGTATATAATCGTGCTCGTACATATATTTTTATTTGCCAATCCACTCCACAGATTCTTTCAATTCTTTTCATTGTTGACTCTGTGCTGTGTTATTCACTTATCAGATAGGTACTTCAACGTGTGCGTTATAATGGAAAAATTTTTTCATTTAATATAGAAAATCTCAAAGTTTTTCAGGCTTGATTAATGAATGTCTAGGTAATATTCAATCTTTGAAAATATATTAATTATAATGACAACTATGTACCCTGTGAATTTGCTGAAGTAGTGTGAATGTATTAAGTTGTGTGAAAACTATAGTTTGTAACATTTGAGATACAGCCTTTCTGACTCTGGACAATATGCAACACAACCTTTTTTATTCCTTGGTTCAATAGAGCAGAAAATTGATTCAATTTTCAAATCAATCGAATAATAAAGAAATATTAATTATAATATTATTATTATAATATTAAATAAGTTCTATAAACTCTTAAATGTTTTATTTCAAGTTAATTAGTTTTATCGATGATTCAATAAATTCAGAAGGGTTTATGCTTTATTAAAAAATTATTTTTTTTAGCTCATCTGTGTACGCTGTACGCATTTTGCATAAATACCCCCAGAGTCACTTTGTAGCACTTCCGTACTTAAAATCGACTAGTTCTCAGTATAGTGTTAGTTTCGAACACTGGGTCATTTCACTGTTTATCGTTAGAGCTCCCAATTATTAGCACACCCCACTCCCAACCCCAATTACACGAAAATCCCATATTTTCCAGCTCGTGTTGTTTTCCTTGACAGCTTCAAGTGCACTCTGTCGAATGGAAATCGTTTTAATAATTTGTTAGAACACTCGGTTTTTCAATGGTTTTGCATTTTATTTTCATTGCATATTTCCGTTTAACAACAAATTCTTATTTATTTTTTATTATTATCATTATTCGTACGATTTCTCTAAATTAATTAATATGGTTTAAATTTTGCGAATTCAAAAACAAAATATTAATGAGATATTTTGTTCCTCTGAAAAAAAATTTTTAATTTTTTTTTTCTATATGATAAAAGGGCATACAACTTAAATACGATTCGCACTTAAGAGGAAGGCCGGTTTTGAGTTATCTTTTTTTAATGTTTTTATTAAGTCTCAATTCGCTTCGCTGCCCGTTTTGCAGGTGCGTTAGCACATAAAATTGTCAACTTGTGACAAATGTCAATTTACACTATATACATAACTATATAGAATGAATATATTTGCGCTGGAATCTGAGGCTAACTCTAGGACTAAGCTGGTTTTTGACCTTTTTGACAACGCGTCGTCGCATTTTTGAATGCCCAACAGGTTCAGATTGAGATACATTGTGTTCGCCTGATGCTTCCTGTGTGTAATGTAACTGTAACTGTTAACCGCTACTGCTAGCTGTTACAGTTATTACTGAATGTTGCATTCTAGATAGTGACTGACTTGTAGTACACCCTGTAACCCTGTAGCAACCGAGTCGTATTTAAGTGTTTCTTAATTTGCTAATACTAACTGTATCTTTCTAAAGTTTAAGTTTATTATTATTTCTGATCATAATTTCAAATAAAAACTGCTGTATTTTTACATCTTTTACAATATGTGTAGATCATATTTGCATATATTCACTAATACACAATTACTTTACACTAAGTTATCAAGCCGTGGAAGTTAAGCTTTCAATTCCAGGATATATACGTACATACTGCATGCATATGAACAAAAATATTGCGAATGAAATAAAAGAGACGCAAACAGCAGTCAGTTTCGAAAATAAACTTGATGAAGCAATTAAAATAAACAGTGAATACTTTAAGTGAAAAGTATGTAATTGCATCTCAAATATAATTTTTTCCCGTTACGTAAAAAAAGAGCTAAAACAATTAATTTAAATAAAAATAGACACAAGGAAGGTGTTAATTTGTCAGCTGTTTGTTGTGGTTGAGCACAAAAAACCGCAATAAATAACAAAAAAATAAATAAAATTCAAAATGTAACAAAAAAATGAGATGAATTGAATGAGAATTGGCAATAGAAATGTATACACATTCTATTAATGTTAAGGGTATTCTATTAAGAAAAAATCCTGCTGAAAATTAAATATGCTCTGACTAAAAGTAACTAACAAAAAATCTTCCTACAGATTTAGATACTCCCCAATTGATAAATTTATAATAAGATTGGAGAATAATTACTGCATTAACTCTATGTGTTAGCTAAACAAACCAAAAATAAGAAAAGTCTATATTCGGCGCGCCGAACATTACATACCCTTGCAAAGCTACATGATATAGTAATCCGATCTTAATGATTTGAAGTGTGCACTTTTCCATATAACTTGTCAATGACCCTTGAAAAACAAACAAATTTTCCGTTCAATAACTTTTGAACTGATTGTTCCTATGGGAGCTATATGATATAGTTGTCCGATCCGGCTCCATACCAAATTTCTTTCACCTATCTCAGAAACTCAGAGACTAGTTAGCATATAAACAGACGGACACAAGAACAGACGGGCAGACGAACATACATAGCTATATCAACTTGTCTCGTCGTCCTGATCAATAATATATATACTTTATGGGTCGGAGATGGCTCCTTCAATGCATTACACATTTCGTGACAAAGTTATAATACCCTCTCCAAGGGTATAAACAGAGTTTCAATCTAAGAACAATATCGACAATAAACTCCGACTCAGACGCATACTCATATATTCAATGCCATTTCCGGTGCTAAAAATATCAACTCTTATCATTATTCATCATTCCGGCTAAAAAAACCTTGAATGTGTAATAGCATAACGATCAGCATTGAAATATTGAAATCCATGCTCAGTTGTCGATCTAATAATGTAAAGTCAATTGTTTATATGGATGTATAACTATAAATAGAGACACACACATTCACACGCGTACTATACACGGAAGATAAATCGATAAATAAAAAATCGATAAAAGGCAGGTTAACAAGTTGAGGTGCAAGTGCCAAGTTTTTCTAAACTCAGGCATATGTAAAAATATACATATGCAAAACACCAACAAAAACAATAATAACACTGAAATTGAAACCGGCTTAAGGACAACTTTACTCATTTCAATTGATTTGTGTTGCTTTTATAAGTGTTTCTATGGTCTTCATGATTTACGGTTCATATTCTTCTATATACAAGTACCACTACTACCTTAGGTACAGTATATACCTCATCTAACTGAAACTGTTAGAAGTCGAATTCAAATTCAAAGCGAGTTTTTTAAGTTAGTGTTATTTATGCAAAGTAGAGCAACATCCAAATTCAAAGACGATTCAGGCAAAACAATCGTATAAATCGAATGCGTCATAATAACAAGCCAACAGATACTCTGTAAATTTTATCATGTGACCTGATCACTAGATTACCTTTTTTTTAAATGCTTTAAAATGGTTTATTAACAGAGGCTGGATTGAGCGAACACCAGATTTTCCACTGCATTGCTAAATTTCATTTATTTGCACTGCTTGCTTATTGCTTGTTTTTGACTCGCAGTACGGCAAGCAGTGCATTTGAAAGGACTGACTGTAAGACAACTTTTAATACCTCTTGCTTTTTGTTTCAGCTTTCGACTGTGTGTGTATGAGTGAATTGTGTGAATATGTGTACATAGTTATGGCCATATCCATGAGCCACTTTCCTGGCCAGTCAACAGTCAAAACAACAACAGTAAAGCCTTATATGTATGAATGTGTATATAAGCGCAGTGCAAAAACAGCAACAACAACAATGCATTTGCACTTTTCCACACGTCACTTTGGTTTGAATTTCTTTGTTTTCTTAGTGTTTTGACGTTGTTGCATTTTTGTGCCGTTTTCGATGTGATTCAATTCGATTTGTATTCGTTTATGTACTCGTATTTGTTCGTTTTTATATTCGTTGGTTTCCTACTCGTTAATGTTGTTGTATTTATTGTCATTCGCTTCTCACTACTCACATGTGTGCAGTTTGCGCTGTTCACAGTTACATTTGAGGCGAGCACCTAGCACCAAGCAGCTGAGAGGAACAGAAACATTTGCTTCACGTCTTTATTCAGCATTCGTGAGAACAGTTGCTCAGGTTGAACACTATGCAAAATAAAGACGGGATTAAAAATACCTAAAACAAAAATAATAATAACATACTTAAAATATTTTTGATTTTTTTTACTCTTTACAGATGGTTTCACGGCAATCTTTCTGGCAAGGAAGCAGAAAAATTGATTTTGGAGCGTGGAAAGAATGGCTCTTTTCTTGTGCGTGAATCTCAAAGTAAACCTGGTGATTTTGTACTATCCGTGCGTACAGACGACAAAGTGACCCATGTCATGATTAGGTGGCAGGTAAGTTTAAAAATCCTCTACTGCTTGCTGTTCCCATGGCTGTTGTTGCTGCCTGCAAGCAGTTCATAATATGCAAATCTATTTGTGGTGAACAATAAAAACTTATAAGTAGCAACAAAAACAGCTACAGCCAAGAAAAGCAATGCAAACTACTTGTCATAAAGTTCCTCATCGTTTGACCTTGAATTTGTGTAGTAATAATAGATGACAGTCAATTTTCTTTAAGACGAACTATTTGAAAAAAAAAATAAAATTATCAATTCAATGCAAAGTATGACTTTTATTTCAAATCAAACTATTGCTTTTCTAAGAATTAAAGCAGAAACTTATTTGAATCCATTTTTATAAGGACATCTTTGAAATAAATTTTAGTTGTCTTTAATGTTATTAATTTAAACTTATTATAAATCTATGTACATACATATGCGTACATGTGTATATTTTTGTATCTATTTAAAAAATTTTCATTATAAACAAGAATATTACTATAGGGAATTTCGACTGTTGCATCTGACGACTTATATTTACTTACATATCTTCTATGTACGCAAGTGCAAGTACATATATAAATATACATAAACACATATATATATATATATATATATATATATATATATATGTGTTTATGTATATATTCATATATATGTGTTTATATGTATATATACATATATATGAATCTATGTATGTATGTATCAATGCATGTATGTATGCATGTATGTGTACACATGAACCTGTCATGTGTCGGCGTCGTGTAAAGTGAATAGAACTGTAAATGTGTTTCAATATATATATTTTTTTTTATTTGTTGTTATCCCATTAAGGCACCAGTTCAATTTTGTTAATCACTTTACACTCGTATCGTATGCGTAAACAGACACACACGGACAATAACATAACCTCTGTTATGTAATTACTTCCTGGACGCGCACTGCTTTGCCTACAACGCAATAATCAGCTAACCACCCGCAAATTACAACTTACAATAAGTAAAATGAAATTAAAATTTAAAAAATTACACAAGAATTTTGTATTTGTCCTTTGAAAAACAATGATAAATTTGTTGTAGAAATAGCAATAACTTTCAATTCTATATGGAAATATTATATTGAGTTTGTTATTTTGTTTTGTAATTTACCACAAACTAAGTCAAAAAACAACGCAATTAAATGAAAGATCTTTTCAAGACGTACACCAAATTATGGCAATTGTGTCTCTCACAAAAGGTTTTTCCCAATAATATTCTGACACGAATAATTATTTTTCCTTAGCTTGGCAATCCCAGATTTTTGCTAATTGCTAAAGTTCAACCAGGTTTATACTTATGCATATATACGCGTACTTATACATATAACATATATTGCTATTACGAGTGTTTACATTCACGAATGAACTGTGGAGCATTTTTAACATTTGACATTGCAATCACGTTTGCGCTTTTATTTGCTAATTGTGTAAATTTTTTCAATTAATTTTATTGTTGTGGTTCAGGTTGTTATTGTAAGCTAAGGTTAGGCAAGTTATCGTTAGTAGGCTTCTGTCGATAGTTTTCTTATTGATTATTTGGTACTATCGGTAAAATATTATTACGAAAAGTTGCTTTGTTTTAGGTTTATTTTTCAATTTACCTGAGTCACTCATTTATCAATAAATAAACGTTTGTCAGTTTTATTTAGGTTAATATTTTTAAAAATTCCATAACTGACACGAAATCTCCTACCCCAAGAAGTATATATGTATATTATTGATCAGGTCGTATAGACGGGTCTTGTCCATCAGTCTGGCTGTCTGTCTGTTTATATGAAAACTAGTCTTTCAGATTTTGAGATAAGTGGTATAAACATTTGGTGTGGAGGCTTCTTTTCGGTGCAGTCAGCGCATATATCGAAATTGGCCGGATCCATCAACTATAACTTCCAAGCGATTATTTCCGTTTGCCAGTGTACGTAATCTTCAACGCCCTGAAGATAGCGTTTATTTACTACTTTAAAAAAAATATTGTGCAGATAAATTTTTCTTGCTTTCTTATTTAACTAATTTTACTTGTATTATTTATTGCACATTATATGTTTAAACAGCATAAAAATAAGAGTTTTTAAAACTTGTTACAGGATAAAAAGTACGACGTGGGTGGTGGAGAATCATTTGCAACATTATCTGAACTGATCGAGCACTACAAACGCAATCCGATGGTAGAAACATGCGGCACAGTGGTGCATTTGCGCCAACCCTTCAATGCGACGCGCATAGCAGCAGCTGGCATTAATGCCCGCGTGGATCAGCTGATCAAGGTAAATATGGTAGACACCAAATGCAATAGCATATTGATAACTCAATAATTTAAAATATTAATATTTAACATCTTAATTTCAGGGCGGTTTTTGGGAAGAGTTCGAATCACTGCAGCAGGATAGCCGGGACACATTTTCGCGTCATGAGGGCTATAAAGACGAGAATCGGCTGAAGAATCGCTATCGCAACATATTGCCCTGTAAGCAGTCTCTAATGCTTATCTTTATTGTCGGGTTTAATGCTACAAAATAGTTAAAAATTTTAAGTTTGATGGAGACTTATAATAAGAATTGGAAAAATATACTTCCGCACGAGACTTTCTTTTTTTTTTTAACCATATAAATGCGCTCTAAAAGTTGTCTATGTCTAACTAAACGGACTAAAACCAGAACGATTAACCGAAAGGAACCAATTGATACCGGAAACCGATACTATAATTTTACGATTTATTTGGACGGGCAATACTTTTAGCTTTTAATAGTTTTTATATGTAAATATTAATTTAAAAAAAAAAGAAATTCTCGTATTTTCTGATCATTGCATATTATTAGACATTAAAACATTTTTTAATAATTTAATTATAATATCGGAACTGAATTTTTCCCACGCTTTTAAATTAAAAATTAAGTATTATTGAATATATAACAATTTCTTATGCTGAAGTGGCAACTGGAAAGAGTGAAATTGAAGATCCTTAGGGTTATAACATTTGTATTACTTTGCAGATGATCACACTCGTGTAAAGCTGCAGGATGTGGACAGGAGTGCACCGGGTGCGGAGTACATAAATGCCAATTATATAAGATTACCCACCGATGGCGATCTGTACAACATGACCAGCTCATCGGAAAGTCTGAATAGCTCGGTGCCATCGTGCCCGGCTTGCACTGCAGCCCAAACGCAAAGGAACTGCCCCAATTGCCAGCTATTGAATAAGACGTGTGTCCAGTGTGCGGTAAAATCGGCAACGTTGCCCTATTCAAATTGTGCCACCTGCAGCCGCAAGTCAGATTCGTTAAAGCATAGACGGAGTGATTCATTATCTACATGCGCATCAGCAAATGGTTCTTCCTCCGGCACAGGTCCAGGCACACCCACAGCAAGTGCTAGCATCTCGGCAACCTCAGCGCTTAATGGTTGTTTGGCTGTACTACTAAAGAAGCACTGTGGAGATGCCTCACCACCAGCAACCGGCAATTCGACAACTACGTCCTGTAATGGATCTCTGTTGAGCGCAGAGCGAGACTTGTTTAAGACATATATTGCTACCCAGGGCTGTTTGTCCAATACAAAAAAGGACTTCTGGAATATGATATGGCAGGAGAATACGCGAGTTATTGTCATGACTACCAAGGAAATTGAGCGTGGCAAAACAAAATGTGAGCGCTATTGGCCGGATGAGGGACAATGCAAGCAGTTTGGTCATGCCAAAGTGCAGTGCATCAAGGAGAACTCCACAAATGATTATACACTACGCGAGTTTCTCTTCTCATGGCGCGATAAGCCCGAACGCCGCATATATCATTATCATTTCCAAGTTTGGCCCGATCATGGTGTACCTGCTGATCCTGGTTGTGTACTGAACTTTCTGCAGGATGTTAACACCAAACAGAGCAATCTGGCTGGGGCAGGCGAGAAGCCAGTAAGTCTTACGAAGTTTTCATCCTTTAATCCACACAATAATATCATATAATTTTTCTTCCTAATCTCTTCCAGGGACCAATTTGCGTGCACTGCTCGGCGGGCATTGGACGTACGGGTACTTTTATTGTCATTGACATGATATTGGATCAGATAGTGCGCAATGGTGAGTCTAACATTTTCGCTTTTGACGCAATTAACATATTTCCGTTAATATTTAAGAAATTGCCCTAAAAACCTTGTTCATAAAACTTTCGTTGACTGTAATTTTTAAACGTTACTTCGATTAATTTTCGAATAATTTCGTATTTTTGTGCTATTTACTAAAAGCGGTTTAACATAATAAACAAATGTTCCAATAGAAAGCCTGTTAATATAATTATAATAGAATAGTGTTACTAAAGGCACATCATAAAATATGTAAATAAATCTGTTAGAGCTATGTTTATGTATATAAAATGTTGATTTTTTCATTTCTAACCGATTGCACTATATGCACTTTATTTAGGCTTGGACACAGAAATCGATATTCAGCGCACTATTCAAATGGTTCGTTCCCAACGATCGGGCATGGTCCAGACGGAAGCGCAATACAAATTCGTCTACTATGCGGTGCAGCATTATATACAGACGCTGATTGCACGCAAGCGAGCCGAGGAGCAAAGCCTGCAAGTTGGCCGGGAGTATACGAATATCAAGTAAGTAGCTGCAATAAAAATTCCGTCAAACGACATTCGATTAACCATTAAGCAATCATCTCGTTAACAGGTATACGGGCGAAATTGGCAATGATTCACAAAGATCTCCACTACCACCAGCAATTTCTAATCTAAGTTTAGTATCGACTAAGTTAACCTCAGCGCCAGCAGCAGCAGAGCCAATGGCAGTGACTAAAAAACTGCAGCCCCCGTTGCCGCCGCTCGGTGCCAGCAATAATAACAACAGCAATAGCAACAGCAACAACGGCAGCCTTAGCAACAATCACAGCAATAACAGTAACGGCAGCAGCGGTAGCAGTGGCAGCAGCAGCAATGGCAATGGTAATGGCGGCATAGTCGGCAATGGCAGCAGCAGCAACAGCAGCAACAGCAGCAGCAGTGGCAATAGCAGCAGCAGCAGCGGCTGCGGCAACATGCGCAAATCTAACTTTTATAGCGATTCTCTGGCAGCATTAAAGCAGCATCAGCAACACCAGCAGCAACACATTGATCATGCAACAGTCACATCTCTGGCAGCAGCAACGGCAGCAGGTAAGCAGAAGCAGGTCATGGGCCGGCCGGGTTTACTCAAGTTGCTCACGAGTCCCATAATCTTTCAGCCAAATACAAAAACATTCCCAAAGACATGAACTTTTTGAGGCAGCCGCACGTTGCCTATGCTGCTGCGTCTGCGCCGCCTGCACTGCCGCCGCCACCAACCCCGCCGCGCAAAACATGACAAATGAATTTTTAAATCATAAGTCATACACACAGCACACCAACACACACATCATCACGCACTTTTCTTACCTTTGAAACCTAGCGCAAATTTTGAAAGGTTTTTCTATTTTTATGTGAATTCTTTATAATTGTTTAATTTTGTAATTGTTTGTCATTTGTTGTGCGTTAACAGATTTCCTTATTTTTCTTTGTTTAGTAATTATAAATGACTCGTTTTAAATTTTAAGATTTTTGGAGTTTCCCAAGTTCCCAAACCCCTTCCCAGCCATGTTTGTATGTAGTTGTAAAAAAGAAGCAAAGATATATATACATATACATATATTTGATATGATATGATCTGATCTGATATAATACCATCTCACGAGCATATTGTTTTAGTGTTATAAGTGTTGATAAACAAAAACAAAAAATATAAGCGTTAATTGTGATTCAAAAATAACGGCGTCAAACTGAACAGAATGAGAACAGAATAGAATAAATTAAAATAAAAAGAACAGAAAAGAAGAAAACAAAAACAAAACGAAATAAAAGAAAAGTGAATAGAACACAATAAATGAACAGCAAAACATTGAACAGAGTAGCGGCAAGCGCATAAGAATTAAAATATTCAGACAAGGTAACAAACAAAAAATACAGAAACAAAGTGAAACAGAATATATAAAGTTTTATTAAATTGCCTTGTCTTACAAACAAACATAATTATATATAAAAAATTAGATTAAGATTAAGATGAGTACGAGTATAATATTAAGCAGCTGTATCACCAGCAATTATTGTTAAATTTCGTAACTTGTATCCTTATACTTATCTATCTTATCCTCCACTCAATGTCTCGTTTTATGAAATTTTCATCTTTATTTAATGCTGTTTCCATATTTGATGTCTCTTAATTGTAATTCAAACTGTAACTGTATTGTTTCTCTCTCTTTGATTGAATTATATATTTTGCTTTAATTTTATGTAGGGACTTACGAACATAACTTATCAAATTTATTGTGTTACATTTTAAATGATAATCGCATTAGGAATTTTATTATTATTATGAATATTATTATTATTATTATTAAAATTATTATTATTGTAATTATAAAAAATACACCTTACATGTATGTGTTTGTTTTCATTTCAGTTGTGTGTGTATTGTTTAAATGCGTTACATTAAAAAACCCAGAAACACAAAAAAAAAAACAATTTTTTATGCAATATTAACGTACAACTATGTTTTTTTTAAAAAAGTGTATATATACTTTATTACGTATTTGTGTGATTTTGAGTTGTGTAACCACTTGATCTTTAATTAATTAACTAACGAACCAACACACAATATATATATATATATATATATATATATATATATATATTTATATACATACAGAGCAAACGTTTAGAGTAATCTATAATAACAAATAATTTTCTTTGTTAACTAAATTATTTTTTTATGTTTATTTAACGCTTTTCGTAAGTGCTTTAAATTGTTATTGATTTTGCACACGAAAAAAATAGAAGAAAACGCAAACAAAAAAATTGATTTGTATTTATATATAAAAATAAAACCTTTTACATGAGATCATTTAAAAATCAAACAAAAAGCAATATTATTTTTATTTCGTATTTATTCATTTGGTTTAATTAATTTTTTGTCTTTTTGCATGAATTATTCAATAAGCATAGAAAAAAGAAGCATCATGTTGCCGTACATCATCAATCTATCAACCAGCCATTGAGCACTTGATCACATTAGGCCTTATAACTAACACTTAAATAATATTAATCACACACAGACCAAATACAAAAAACAATTGAAAGAAACGCAAAACGAAACAACAAAAAGTGAATACCAACCGGGTTAAGCAAAAGCAATAACAGAATTACAGAACAAGAACACCAATAAAGTTAATCAAAATAATTAATAATTAAAGAATCAGAAACCGCAGCACAAAACAAATGGCTACAGCAACGATATAACAATAAGCACTAACGTGTTCAGCAACTTAAATAGAACTTACATATATAGGTACTTTTTACAATTAATTACCATAATGGGAATATAGTATTCTATTATTCTACTTATACATATACATAGAAAAGGAAAACCCAAAAAACTACCGAACCAATTGCATGCATTGATCTTAAAACTTTGGTATATTGAGTTGCTCTACAACTCTTCGGGTTTTTGATTTTTAGCTTCGCTTAAGCCTTAGCCCCACGATTTTTCAAAAGCAATTTCGATTACGATAAAAGAGCGATAACGATTTCGGCAATGCTAACGATAAATGCCCAATTAAAACTTTCAAAATTGGGACACGCGTGTATGTATATTTTTAATCAATATACTTAGTTATGTAAACGACTACATTCATAGTTAGCCTATATAAAATAAATATTATTAATAATACTGAAGCCTGGCTTCACTCTCCTCAAAACTATCTGACTAATGACTATTTGTTAAGAAGAGTTGTAGGCTTAGTTAAAATTATCAACTGCCCCGGTCGAGAAAATAGAAAATATATACGGCAATTAATCAGTATATTTACAATATGTACATAAATATATATATATATATATTTATATTTGTAAGTTCCATATAATTGTGCAAATATTGTTAATGGGCAATCGCACAGCCTTTATTAAAATATATTCAAATTTAGATTTAATCAATGGATTGAAAACAGCATATTATAGAAATGGATCTGCAATTAAGTGTAAATTAAAAAAAGCACAACTGGAAAACTCGATAACTGAATAACTAGAAAACCGTATAACTGGATAGCTGGAATAAATAACTGAAAAACTGATAAAACTGGAACGAAAGCAATGCCAAAAGCACAAGCAAAACTGCAACACCAAAAAGATATTCTAAGCAAAGAGAAACAAATAGCTTATAAAATATAAAATATTTTATTCTAAAAATAAAAATGAAAAACTAAAAAGAAAAAGGAAAACTCATAAAACAAATCAAAAACACCAATTACCAAACGCTTATATACAATTAAAACTAATTATACAAATAAAATAGTTTTACTTAACAATGATTCTAGTCTTCAAATAGTTTCGAAGAAAACAAAAGAATATTAAAGTTATAATAATGCGGTTAGAAAAAAAACAGACACAAAGAATAAAAGCAACCAAAATCTACTACCATAGCAACCCAAACACCAAGTAGGAAATAACGCTTTATTACTTAATTAGACATTTACAATTGTAATTAATTAAAAAAAAACGAATGCGACAATTTGAATAAACGAGTATATACCTAAAAATAAATATACTAAAAATTCATGATGTAGCTAATAGATGAAGAAATGTTATTATGTGGCCTAGTCTACATTCGTATAATATATTCATATATATTTCTGAAATTATATTATATAGATATTAAAAGCATTTGAATATACACAGACGGCGTGTTCTCGAATCCAAAAATTTAAATATATACATAGATCTAACAACAAGCATACATTGTAAGACATTGAACGCACATGCTAAAAACGATACAACGCAAAGTTAATAATAACATTTATTATAAATCAATTACTTTACCAAGTAGCTCTTATATGTATATTATACACTTACAGACACACATATATGTATACAAAATCGATTATGAAAATATATCTGCATTCAAAACATATTTATATGTGTGTATGTACAAATATCGCGAATATATATATATATATATATATATGTAAAAGAAATATGTAACTTTTGTATTACTATCGAAGTATTGTTAAAATGTTGCTAATTACATGCGAAAATAAAAGAAAATACAAAAAAACGAATTAAAATCAAACCAAAGGTAAAACAACGTAAACAAGCCCACTACACAAAGAAACGTAAATTAAAAACGAAAAAAAGAAACAGAAAAACCAAATAAACTAAACAAAAAAGAAACAAAGCATAAAAATACACGAGCTATTTTACTTAACATATACATACATACTTATATATACACATACACACACACATATATATATATATATATGAAATAACACCAAAAAGATATATATAAAGATATGTAAAGGCAAATCAAATAGAAACACAAGAGTTATATTCGTTTTAAAGGTTAAATCAACCGCATATGTGAATTTGAAATTGGAAAACGCAAATTAAACAATTCTAATAAAATAAAACCCCAAAAGCTCATAAAAGTTACAAAAAAAAACAAAAAAAAAACAACATTACAACCTTCTAAAAAAATCCAAATCATGAAAAATGGGAAGAAAATAATGATAATAACTATAGTTAATATTACAAATGTTTGTGTCTGCAAATTTGAAATACTTTAGAACAATGCGAACAAAAAAAAAAGAAGAAAATATAAAATATATATATATATATATACATACATTAATTATTATTGAACGAACAATATTACAATACATAAACATTATATTCAACAATTCTCAAGAGTTTTAATAATTTTCACTTTGAATGAAGTTTAGAAGATTCCATCTTTGGATAAAAATGTATTTTAAAACTAGTTTTTCTTTTTTTAAATGAGTATTTTTGATGCAAAATTTATGGTTTGATCTTTAATAGCGCGCAAACGGCAAATCCTGAAATCTGATGTATGATGTAATGTATGTTATTTAATACTGTGTTAATAAATTCAGCGATATTACCCCTTTCAGAGGGGTAACTTCAGAGGGAGTGAGGGCAACTCTATTTTCAAATATCGTTTTCGGATTCAGAGACCCATAATACATTAGAGGCCGTCAAAATGTTCTGGCAACGCAAATTTTTCAAAAACTTGCATAGTGTAATTTAAAAGAAAAAAAAAAAAACACTTTTTTCTCTTTAGCGAACTGAAAATATAATTTTTGACATTTGAAATTGAAAATATTGGCGGGGCACTAAATTTGCGAAAATAAAGTACTTCAAGCCAGTTAAGACCGTCGTTGCACTCAACCCTTTCGATAAAGACCTTAATAATTATTAATACATTGTCGTCTGACCGCTAACGTTAGATTAGATACTAGAAGTCATCAAAAAAAAAAAAAATATATATATATATATGTACATTCATATGCATATGTACATATTTGTATCAATTGTATTAATTGCCATTCATCAGACATGTTCCAAGTACCGTTTTTATATAAGACTATTTTATATTTGGGTGCTGGGATATGGTTTGATAAACAAATAAACATATTCAAAATTAAAACACATTTTCAATTGAATTTACAAAATTTCCTAAATTAATTTAAAAACTTTATTAACTAAAACAAGCAACATATATATGTATGTAAATATGTTTTTAAATTTTGTGGTTTTCATATATTTTTAAAAATCAGAAAAAAATTTGTACATAATCTAATCAGAAAATCTTGAATATGGAATGGAATTCAAAATGGGGACATAGTCTTCTTAGTATTAACAGTTGCCACCGTTTGTTAACAGTGATTTAAGCGCTGTTATTCGAAAAAGTCCAATTGGTTTGTCAACAGAAACTTAAACGCTGTTAATCAAACGCTGTATTGCAACCTAAATCCATATTGATTGATATGCATCGGAATCGCATGTTGATTAGCAGTAATCAGAAAGTTTCGCAGTTTCACATTCAATTCCGTCTAGCATTTACTCCATTGCAATTTTGCGAAGTGAAAATGACGGTGATTTTACTGTTTCTTATTGGATTGTTTTTTTGCCTGTTGTTATACAGCAAATGGCAGTTTCTGTTATTGAGCATTAGTCTGCCTGGTCCCTGGGCCTTGCCTTTGCTGGGAAATGCGCAAATGATAGGAAAGCTGAACCCAGAATGTAAGTTTCTGAAAATTTTAAAAAGGAGAAAGAGGAAAACGAGACAAGCTTCGTTGCAGACATTTTTTAGTATTTACAGAACTGCGGGATCGTTTTAGGGCCACCTATCGCTTATGGCTGGGACTACAACTGTGGGTGTTTCTTGACAGTGCCGAAGAAACTCAGCAGGCACTGCACGATCGGACGCTGCTCAAGGCTGACACATTTCAACAGCTGTCCCCGCTCATTGGAAATGGTTTGTTAATTAGTCATGGGCCTTACTGGGCCACACAGCGGCGTCTGTTAACACCGGCTTTTCAGCAACAACTCTTACGTTGCTTTGTGCTTGTTGTAGACAAACATGCGGATTCACTGCTTGCTAAGTTGCATACGACACAAGGCGCGTCTTTTGAGGTAACAGATTATCTGTTCTCTTGCTTGCTAGATGCCATTTTGGGTTTAGCTGTTCTCAACAATCGGTTAATATGTCTTCAGATTTGTATACACTTCAATGGGCTACCAGCTGCAGTCACAAGAAGTTGCACACTCGCCCATTGCTGGAGCCTTTCATCGCAGCAGCCGGCTGCTCTTTAAGCGCATGGTCAATTTTCTACTATCCTATGGTTTTATCTTTAAGCGGACTCGAATCTGGAGCGAACTGCGCCAACCTAAGCGCAGCGAAAGCGACGGCAAATACGCGATGAAATGAGCACCTTTATTTTCGCGGTGAGTATTGACAACTCATTAATTGTATTCTGAATTCCCGAATGATTTCTATTGGATACTTTGGTAAGCACTACATATTTTTATTGATGTCTCAAAACTGAACATTTTTATATAACATTATACTTATTTGAAAATAAACCACCAAGGTTAGAAAATGGGATCAATGGGGTAGATACCCAATTGACTTTAAATTCTAAATCTAAAACAACAATTTTTCACCAATTTTTTGGAAATTAAAATTGTTGAAAACTGTTTTATTTTTCATTATTTTGAAAAGGGTTTGCAATTACATATTATGGAAACTGTTCACAAATTTTAGAAAATCGTCGCCATACACTGCAAATATGAAAGGAACAGTGAAGAATTTCCTTTTTTAGAATAAAATTATGTAAAAATTACATAGGTCACGCGAGGGAAATAAGTAAAAATCTGTACTCTACAAGCTGGCGAAGCATCCGGCTGCTCAAGAGCGACTTCAGGCGGAACTGAGACAGCTACCGCCTAGAGCAACTAATATTTTGGATGATCTGAACCAACAGATTTATTTGGATGCGTTGCTTAAGGAAGTTTTGCGACTGTATACCATAGTTCCCACCACTGGACGCCAGACGACGAGGCAGACGACGATTGGTGGTCGTCGATATTGTGCTGGAGTGACGCTTTGGATCAATATGTATGGCCTGACACATAATGCACGCTACTTTCCAGACCCGTACGAGTTCCGACCAGAGCGCTGGCTACAAAAAGAGCAGAAGGATCAGAAGAAACAGTTCTCTACAGGTCTATGCCCCCCGCCTTATAGCTATATACCTTTTTCTGGTGGATCACATGTCTGCATTGGACGTAAATATTCTTTGCTTCTGATGAAACTCCTAACAGTGCGTATTGCTCAGAGATTCCACCTGGAGCTAACAGAGCCTTCAGCTTCACTCATGTTGCAGGCCGTGATGGTTCTCCGCTATAGATTCCTATAGTTCCCATAGTCAGATCAAATTTATTGAAAATCTTAGATTCCTTCCACAAATCGATAAAAACTAATAAGGAAAGGCTACCTTCATTGCGCCGTACACACCTTTGCAGAGCTATTTGATATAGTAATCCGATCTTATTGATTTTGGGTGTGCGTTTAAAAATTACACTATTCCATATAACTTGTAAATTATATCAATATACCTTGAGAAAAACAAAAAGTTCTCCATACAACAACTTTTGAACCGAAAGCTCCATACCAAATTTCATTCACTGAGCTCAAAAACTGAGAGACAGACGGACAGAAGGAGAGACAGTCATGGCTATATCAACACGTCTCGTCGTCCTGATCAATAATAAATATAGTTTTTGGGGTCGGAAATAATAATACATTTTTCAAGTGTACAAAAAAATGAGGAAGGAAATGCTATTTTCAATGCGACGGCGATTACATACCCTTGGAATACCCAGCGTCTAATTACTGGTTATATCAGCTGGTCTCATCGTCCTGATCAATAATATATATACTTTATGAGGTCCATCAATACATTACCCATAAAAATATCTATAAATTTTCAAGAGAGTTACAACATAAACTAACTTATGATTCGGAAAAAATTCGGAAATTAGTTCCAGCTTCATATGAGTGGGCACAAATTATCTCATAGTCAAGCACCCCTTTACCTAGTACGCCACTGAGTACTGAATACTATGAACATACGGAAAACAAATTGTTTTTAAGTTTGCCAGTTGAATTTTGTTCAATAAATAATTTTACACTTTTATTGTTTATATATTTGATTTGTTAACTATTTTTTCTGATTGCGATTTCTTGCTCGTTAAACATGTGGATGAAACGTTCCTCCGCCACACTGGCCCAGGGAGTCAAACAGCGCAATTTTCTACGCGAGAATAAGCTACTGGTGCAGCAGATGCCGCCAACGGCATTGTGTCGGTTCGAAATGGACGCAGAGGTGGAGAAGGTGCGAGAGAGGGGGTGGAGGCCAGTCGTACCACCTAGCTATGAGCTACCTACTGCCGCGTCGTTAGCGCGTCGTGCAGTAACGCCGCCATTAGTAGAGACACAGCGGCGCTTGTTGGAAGGGGGGCATCACACCCGGATCCAAAACACTCGCTCAGAGAAGCAAATCCAAACGGAGGACATCAGCGATGAACAATTTCTCAATACGGCGCTGCTCAAGTTGTGCACTGTGCAAGGAGAAACACGAGGACGAGCACGACAGGGGGAGCAGGCGCAAACCAGTTTCTTAGCGCGGACTTGCAGCGAGGGTGACGAGCCACTGATTACGGCTGGCCACTCTGCCAGTGAATTTTCCTCGAGCTGTCTGCGACGCACTGCATCCAATTTTGAGCTGGGCAAAGTGTCCGCAGCACACTCCAGCTATCAATCGTTGCCGTACACACGACCCGACGCTGAAGCGACTGCGAACACAGTGCCCGCAGATCTGGATCAGGCCAAAACTCAGGAGCAGATGGAAGATATTGTTATGCTGTCGATCTGTTCGGACAGCGTTGCAACGCCGCATGTGCTGCAGCTAACTATACCGGACATAACGGATGTGGAGCAGTATCCCCAACTAGATCAGTCTCTCAGTGCACGCACCAATGCCTCCAGTCACTCCCAAATATCCAAGCGCTGCGAACAACCACTTATTAATTCGATTTCCGATGCAGGTACGACACGTGCCCATAGATCGAAGCAAAAAGTGGACGAAGACCAAGTGCTTCTTACAGAACCACAGCGAATCGCAATGCTTCGCTCTGCTCAAATGCGCTATAATCAGCTCATTTGCGAATATAATCGCTTACCCCTTTCAATGGGCACGCTGCGTGTGCGCAATCTGAAAGTACAGTTGGAGAAGCAGTTGGATAGCATCGATAACGATTTAAGTGTTCTGAACTTGCCAAATGTGTATATAAGACGTGACCAATTGCAGCAAATCTCTAGTATATCATGTTTATAATAAATATAAAAGAAAAGAATTAATCGATTCCATTCTCTACTCTCTTTGTTCATAAGTTTAATTAAGGTATCATCCAAACACCGATGTACTGATTTTCACAAATGAGATTATATGTTTAATTTTTTATTTGTACACCTTTTTATTTCATGCAGCACACATTTTGGAACCGGCCAGATCGGACTATTACATCATATAGAAACTATATCATAGAAACAATCGGTTCAAAAGTCGTTGTATGAAAAAATTTGATTTCTTAATGAAATTTGAAAGTTAGATGAAAAAGTAAAAATCCGTCTACTACATCATACAGCACCCATAGGAAAAATCGAATTTGGCACTGTATATTATTTTCGGAGCGCCAAACATAGCCTTTACATTTTAGTTTTCATTTAATTATTATTTCGATGGAAATCGATTGTCATTTGCGAAAACATCAGACTACTAACCAAACATAATATATGGTTAATTTCATGCAACGAAAGAGCCAAGAAAGAGATTACTATGGCGAAGCACACCTCCGCGCATTTGAGCTCTCTCAATCTTTAGAGAGGTCAGATGCAGAGTTTTCGACAAAGAAGGTCTCACATTGTGATGTCCTGCGAGATATGCGGTCACCTTTCGTCCACTTTCTAATCGGTAAGCGGTTCCCTCTGGATTACAAATTAACCGCTGAGAAAGTGTGACTGGTTCTTTATCGAAATCTTTGTTAGCCATTTATTTGTATTGTATTTCTATTTATATAAATATATTATATATTTTACAATAATACAAGTTAGTTTTTAAAATGGCAACAATTCAACAATTATTATTTTAAATCACTTACTTGGAAATGTACATATGTATGTATTCATATTTGTTCCTTTTTATTGGGTATAGTGAGATTCATTGAGATTCTAAAGTAATTGGAATTTATTTCCGAAATTAAATTTAATAGTAATTACATTTTTACAACACTTATTTTTAGATGAAACATCACTGTTTTGCTTGTAGCACAAGGACTGCAACTAAATTTCACCGACATAATTATGAATATATTCTATTACTGCCATTTTTGGCTTCTCACTTTCTTTCTCCACTCTCTTCTCTCTTATTTTTGCTTTAAACAAGCGTATCACGCGATCTCGTTCTAAAGTTTATTAGTAATGATCCTGAATATAGGACACGTTTTGACATAGAACCGATATCAAAACGATCGCCACTCACATTACTTACACGGCAGCAGCGGAGAGCAGAAAACGTCAAACCTTCTCATTATCTGAAGTTTACTCTCAAAAAAAAAAACTTAAATAAAGGCCACCCACTCATTTTATATTGTAACTGAAGAACAACTGATTGCAAAGTTATCGAGCATTCGCCGAATCAAATATTGTAATCTTCAAGTTAAACTTATAGTTAAGGAAGAGAAAGTATCTTAATTTACAAACGTAATAAATTATATTAAATACATACATATTTAAATACTTCCTTTAGTTACATATGTGTCCTAAATATAGTTCAATATAAATTAGAAAACATTTCGATCATTTCATAAACTTTTTTTTGTCTCTTACAGTGCTATTTGCTAATATACCAATTTGCACACTGAAGTTTTCTCATGCAGACTAGCAACAACATAATTTATTTTATCCTAAGTACTTTTTTAATTGTAATTACTTAAATAAAATTATTCACAAAAGAAAAAAAATTAAATATTTGTTGTTAAGAGACGGTTTGTTTCCCTCTATAGGGATTCGCACACCGTCGGTTGACCGTTGCGTGAAACTAACAATAATGTTGGGCCATAGCGCTCTCGCCTGATCAATTAATAGTTTAGTTCGCCATTCGGATTCGGTACGGCTGGTACCTCTGCAAACTGTAGCTGTATTTATATATGTACATATAGAATTTATCCGGACGACGAGACGAGTTCTGTGCAAGATATAGCCTGATTCTATACAAAGCTTGAGACTAGTTTTTATGCTAGATGAATGAATTGTAGTATACACTTTTGGTTTCTTGAAATATTTAAATAAAGCCTACAAATTGCCTGTGGTATGTTTTATTAAGATAGGGCTTCTACATCTCTTATACATATGTACATATTTATATAACAGGATTTTTTAGACAAAAGTCAAGAAATAATACTTATTAATTCCGTATTTATCAAAAAATCTTTGAATTATGTATTAAAAAATATGATCGTTGCAAATTCTGCATAGTTTTTTTTGCAAGAAAGTTTCTATTAATTACTACAATTCAGATTTATTCGAAAAATCTTTATTGAAATTTACGAAGCATCTTTCCCGATTTTTTTTTTAATCGAACATCGATGTTCGCAATTACGTCACTAATTTTAATTATTAACTAAGTAAAAAAAAAAAACACACACACACAAAAACTAAGCAGTATTTTTGACATTTTCTATAATTCATTTGGAAAACTTATTCTAGTTTCTAGTTTTATTTCTCTTTATAATCATTTTCTAATATAATATCGATAACAGAGATTGTCAAGTATCAATAATATCGAGAGTATATGGACACACTGAATGGTAATCAGGGCTGCAAAACCACTGACGCCGCTGGTGATCGTTTATCGTCTGTCCCACCATTTTTCGAATTTTTATGGAGACGCTGCAACCGAAAAGACAATAATTGTTAGTTATTTTTGTTATTTTATGTGTTTATTAGGTTACATAAACCTTGTGCAAATACTAAACTCAAAGAATTTTAGACTCAAAAACTTAAAAGAAATTAAAGTTCAGGTAAGCCTCCAAACTTTAGCGGCAACTCCGCCCACGATAATCATTCTTTGAATATATTGTACTTAATTTTTTCTTGAAGAATGTGTGATTCGGTGACAGTTGCATTGCGCGTGCGCCCCCTCATTAACTCAGAGCTGGAACGCGGCTGTCGCATTTCTGTGCAGCGGCCAGTACCTGATGTGCCGCAGGTTATCGTAAATCAGGGTGAGGTCTTCACGTATAATTACGTCTTTGACAGCAGCGATACTCAGCAAACTATATACGAGAGCTGCGTGCGAAGTAAACTAAAGAAGCTGATCGAGGGCTATAATATAACAATTCTTGCTTACGGTCAAACGGGCTCCGGCAAGACGTATACTATGGGCACAGCGTTTAATGGGATTATGGATGATGATGTGGGCGTAATACCACGCGCTGTATACGAAATATTTCAAGAGACCGCTGCGTTGGACCAAGACTATAGCTTTAAAATCACCTGCTCCTTTGTGGAGCTCTATCAGGAACAGTTTTACGATCTGTTCTCGCCCAACAAACGGGAAGACAGTACAGTGGGTATACGCGAGGATAAAAATCGCATCGTTATTCCAGGACTTACCGAAGTGGAGGTAACAGAAGCTAAGCAAGTCACAGATCAACTGATGCGAGGCTCCTCCGGTAGGGCAGTTGCTGCAACCGCTATGAATGAGACTTCCTCACGTTCCCATGCTATATTCACCCTGACTGTGGTGGCCACCAAAAAAAATGGCGAGTAAGTTGAATTATTCAATATTAAAACAGTTATACTTAGTACTCTGAAATAAAGTTCAAATGGGTATATTAAGTTAGTGCTAAAGCATGTAACAGCTAGTGATACCAAAAGTTATAATATCATAGTTTTCCTTTAAGAAGACTGGGTAATGAAAAATCATGTTAATATTTTTAATTTTCACTCAAATCACTTAGGAAATCTGTCACAACTTCTAAATTTAATTTGGTGGATCTCGCTGGATCTGAGCGGTGCTCAAAAACACTAGCCTCTGGTGATCGGTTCAAGGAAGGTGTTAATATCAACAAAGGCCTCCTCGCACTGGGCAATGTCATTAATGTTCTGGGCTGTAAGTATTTTAAAGTGGACAACATTGCAAATCAGCTTTAAACCGAGCCGGTATATATTAATACTATTGACCGGAATATACAAAATTTTGGGTGAATAATGCGAATATGGAATCAGCTGCGGCAACCAAAAATTATATTGAAGATCTCCGAATTGCGCATTTGAACATAATCCAACCTATTGTCTTGGTTCAAGAAAATACAGTTCAGCTTCATAGGACATCGTCCGTCTGTTTATTTCTAAGCAAACAAGTCTCAGTATTTGAGCTGTCATTAAAATTTAATGTGAAATGTTAGAATGCAACGATGGGCTAACAAAGTTGTTGAATGGAAAACATTTTTGTTTCTCAAGATATCTTAATGAAATTGTATAAAAGAATGCATAACTTAATATATAAAAAGAATTTTTAATATCGAATTACTATATAATAATAACAATCCCATTTGAACAATCAGTAAAAATAAGTTTAATAACTTAACTTAACTTAACGACTGCGTATTTTAGTCTGCAAGCAAATAAAATCTTCTGCGCACGAAGTTAGCCCTAGGATACTAGTTCGAATCAGTGTACAAAATTGGTTCGGTTAATCGAAAAACAATATGAATATTTTTTTGGAGTGGAACCTGATATTCGGAATTAATTAAAATGCGGTAATCTCTTTTTAATATAATTTTATTTTTATATTTGTATTGCAGCTGGCCAAACGGCAGGCTATGTTCCTTACCGACAGTCAAAGCTGACACATTTGCTGAAGGACTCTTTGGGCGGCAACTCAATAACGCTAATGATTGCCTGTGTCAGTCCTGCGGACTATAATATGTCCGAGACGCTGAGCACGTTGAGGTATGCGGATCGAGCTCTTGAGATAAAGAATAAACCCGTCGTTAATTTGGATCCGCATGCTGCTGAAGTGATGATGCTTAAGGAAATTATACAGAAGCTGCGTATCGAGCTGCTAGCCAGCAGTAGTGGCAGTGGTAACATCAACGATATCGATGTTGGCTGTATTAATGGTGGTAACTCGGCAGTTGAGGGTCAAAGATTTAGCGAACAACTGCGGCGGCTGCAAGAGGAAAATGTTCGTATTGAGAAGAAGGATCGTAAACTGCAACAAGAGTTGCACCAGGCGTTAATTCAGCTGGCTGAGAAAGAGATGCGGGCCCACATTGCTGAGGTGACGCACGAAAAGCTTATGGCGCAAGTGGTTGAACTGAAGGCTAAACTGAGGGAGGTGGGCTTAGCAGCAGCAAAGGAATCAGATGGAGAGGAGAAACAAGAGCATACGCAGCATCATTGGCAAGAGCAACTGCGCGAAATTTCACAGCTGGTGACAACTGTGGAAGAAGAGCTGTTGCTAACTGAATCAGAACTGCAGATGCATCGCAAGGAGTGCTTGGATGGCGGCAACAGCGAGGAGTCCTGTTCTGGTAGTGATGAAGCGCATGCGCTGCTACAGTCTCGCACCGAAGAGCATACCACAAAGCAGCTAAATCTCAACGGAGAACTACGCAATATTAATCGACAGCTGGACTTGAAGCAAGAACTGCATGAGCGTGTCACCCGAAATTTTTCCAAACTGCAAGGAGATGACATAGATGAAAAGTACAAACAATGTGAGCAGAAGATCGAACAACTGGAAATGGAGCGACGCGAATTGTTGGACCTGGTACGCACCAGCAAGCAAAAGGATACCACCGCCAAATTGGCCGAGGAACGCCGCAAGCGCCTACAAATTCTGGAGCAGGAAATTGTCGAGATGCGACGTAAAATTGTCCAGCAGGCAAATATGCTTAAAATGCGCGAAAAGGAACGTGAAAAGATACAAAATCTTAGCAGCGAAATTCGCGCGATGAAAGAGTCCAAAGTAAAGCTGATACGCGCCATGCGAGGCGAATCTGAGCGTTTCCGCCAATGGAAAATGATGAGCGAAAAGCAGCTGACGCAGCTTAAGAGCAAGGATCGCAAAATGCAAAGTGAAATGGTCCGCCAACAGACGTTGCACGCCAAGCAGCGTCAAGTCTTGAAGCGTAAATGTGAGGAGGCTCAGGCCACCAATAAGCGGTACTTGTTAAACATAATTTTTTTGCCAAAAAAAAATATGAACATTGTTAAATTTATTTATTTTTTGGCCAATTGTTCCTTTATCTGCTATATGATTTAGTTTACTGATCTTAATAATTTGCGTTTATGAACATATTCTAACATCTAACTTGCTTCCATTAAGATGCTTATAGAAACAAGAAGTTTTCCATACGACAACTTCTTTGGCCGATTGTTCCTTTCTCTGATTTATATATCGATAACGACATACTGCGTGTAACAAAAATAAGTCTCCATACCCAATTTCATACACCTAGCTCATAAGCTGTGAGACTTGTTCGCATAGAACTAGACGGACAAGACTACATCGACACGTTTTGTCCTCCTGACCAAGAATTTACATACTTTGGACTCGGAGATGCCTCCATCAATGCATTACACATTTCGTGATAAAGCTACATTTTGCAAGGATATAGAAACAAATGTATAAAAATATAGTAATATCTGTTTTAAAATATGAAACCAATCCGCGGAAACTTTTGAAACTCAATTTCATAGATAACATACCGAATATCTTCAATTAATCGAAATATCTGCGATTTGACTTTCCTATGGTAGCATACCGAATTTCTTCAATTTAAGTTATGAATGAATGAATCTTATTCTAAACATTTTTACTACTGCTTGCTCATTATCATTAAATAATTATTATTATCCCGATTTAGAATGTATATAATATATAATATAAAAAATTTATAAGAAAATTGACAAGTTTGACTGTATTCTAGGCTAAAGGATGCACTGGAACGGCAAAGAGCTGCGCAGGCTCAACGTCAGAAGCATGCAAAGGATCAACCAGGAACAGGAAAACTGGACGCTCTGGTTGATCGCGAACTGGAGGTCATATTGTCACTGATTGATGCGGAACACAGTCTGGAACAGCTAATGGAAGATCGGGCCATTATCAATGCACACTGTAATCAGATAAAGCAACAATCTCACCCAGACGACGAGGAGGCTAATCTGCTAGCCAGCCTCGAGGACGAACTGGAGATGCGTAATGCCCAAATAGCAGATTTGCAGCAAAAGGTCTGCACCAACGATATAGATAGCCGTATGCATGCTCTATGCGACAGCGTTCAGAGCCTTGGCGATTCCCGTGCGATCAGCAAGCAGCTGCTCAAGGGTCTCGTCCACCAGCGCCGCGAGCAGGCACAGGGTATTATGGAGCAGAAGGTCCTACTGGATGAGCAGCGCACTCAGCTATTGGATGTACAGCAACGGAACGATGAGTTGGCGAAGCGTTTACGGCAAGCAGAGTGTAAACACGAAGAGCTCATGGTTAGTCAGCAGCGAAGCTATGAGGATAAGGTTGCTGTTCTACTTCGCAGCTCTCCTGCTCTAAAGAAAGATGGAGGACCGGAACAACCAGAGGATTTAGAACGCCAGAAAATTATTGAGGAGCTGCTAAGCACTAAGGAAGCGCTGCAACAGGAGCTCGATAAACTGAAAGCAAAATCAAAGTTGAAAAATAGGAAGTTATCCTACAATGAAAGTCTAATAATGCTTAGCGACATCGAGAGTAACGAGGACGAGGATTTCCTGACCGATATTGATCCTGATTGGGTACCCAAGAAAAAGAAGTCCAAGGTAACGTGAGACAGTGGCTTACGCTGGAGTTTTAGAAAAAAAAAATTTTTTTTTTGTATTGCAACTATACATACTTGCTAACAAGCTTGTTGGTTATTAGTCTCTAAGTTTTTGACTTGAGTATGTAGTTTTTCATGAAAACTATAGGTATTATTAGTAAAGAAAGGCTAACTTCGGCTCGCCGAAGATTACATACTCTTGCAAACTGGATTGTTCCTGTGGCACCTATATCATATAATAAAATCCAACTTGTAAATTTCATTAAGATGCTTTGAGAAACAGAAAAGTTTCCCAAACAGAAATTTTTAAAATGATTCCTCAATAGGGAACTATTTGATATGAAATGTCGATCTTAAGGACTTTTTTGTGTGCAGTTCAAAAACATATTTCTGCATCTAACTTATAAACTTCATTAAGATATCTTGTAAAACAAAGAAGGTATCCATACAACAACTTTTGAACGGATTATTCCTATTGTAGCTATATGTGCTGCCAGCAACAAAAAAAAAGCTTCACACAATATTTCATTCGCCTACCTCAAAAACTGTGGAACTAGTTTGCATATAAACAGACGGATAGGCGGAAATTGCTATATCGCCTCTTAAATTGGTATATTAAAATTTGGTTTATAGGTTCCTACTAGTGTACAAAAAGTATGTATCAAATTTGGGTTTCTCAAGTTATCTTTAGAAAAAACGATATTTTAAATGCTGACCAAAAACAAAATTTAAATTCATATTTCCAAATCTTACAGTCAGTATAGATAAGCTCACTGGTCATCTCAAGCCTTAGCTTAAATTTATTGAAAACATATGTATATATGTGCATAACTTTAACAAAAATGAATTAAAGAATCTCAGAAATCAGAAATAATTCTTGAATTAAACCTCCTGCGAATGCCAAAGACTTTGCAAACGATAATTGTGATATATTTTATTTATTTATCTATTGTACAGAAATCAAATTCGAGTACCACTGAACCCTTAACGCCGGAAGACAATTGCAGCAGTAACAACAACAACAGCAGCAACAACACCTTGCAGTCCAGCATAGATATGAGCTCTGCTCAAATGAGCGATGAGACGAGGAATAGAGGATTGAAACGATGCAATTGTCGCACCAAATGCAACACAAGGCGCTGCGGTTGTTACGCAAGAGGCGAGGGTTGCACCAGTGGATGCAAATGCCTAGGCTGCTGTGCGAATTCAAACAATTCGAATAACACGGATAAGGAGAACTCAACACCCCAAATGCTGCACAATGTGACAGTAACCCTGAGCAGTCATTCGCCCAAGGATAACAGTCCCATAAAGGAAGCTGACGAGAGTCCGAATAGTGAGGCTTTAGACAAATTATCAATTCCTTTAATGCCCAACAGCTTTGGACCTCTATCCATAGCCAACTCCTTGCTGGAAAAGCATAACTCTAAACTGCCCAGGTCTGACAAAAGATTTGACTGAATAGTGTTTTGTATTATTTTTAATTCCAAAATTTTTTATTTTACAGGCATTCTCAACTAAGTTTCAATACTCCGTCATCCAATAAGAAGTTCTTTTAAGTTTTCCATTGAGCAAAGCAACTGATTTAATTATAATAATCATGTCATTTATTCTTCATATTTTGTTGTGGTTTTCTAAGTTATCATTTAGTTTATGTGAGAATTATTTTTGAATGTGAATTTAAATATCCCACTAGATTCAATTATATACAAAGAAGTGAAATATATATTTTTTAAACGCATATTCCCTATTAAAGTCGTTAATAGGAATGGATAATGGCAAGAATATAATTGTAGATAAATTATAATATTATAATTATACACACAGAATCGAAAGAGGAAGTATTTTAATGCAAGAAAGAGGCAGCAAATGGAACAAACTCAAGCATAGTTTGTTTACCATTGATAATTATATATATATTAGCCGGTCATACCCGGGTCAAATAAGAACTACATTTTAATATGTTTGATTTCATTTCCAGTCTCTGGATATATCAAAATCACTATTATTTTTTGGGTAATAGTTTTGCGAAACAGATTGAGGCAATTCGAGCAATATGAGAACTCTACAGATTTGTAGCTATTTTCCGCCCGTGACCAATAAAGGCTTTTGTGTTATATCTCTCGAAAAATAAATGTTTTTCTTATTACTATTCTCCTGTGAAGCACATATATTTGAATTTTAATGTTAAGCTCTAAAACTAAATCGTCATTGTGGTAAAAATTAAAATTTGCCTCATTTATCTTTATAAAGTTGAAGTAATATTTTGAAAAAAAAAATAGTAGAAGAATATTTTATATTTTAATGTAGATCTTTGAAATATTTATTATTTAGATTTTAATGTTAAGCTCTAAACCTTAGTTTGAAGTTGATAGTGAAAAAATTTGAACTTGTTCCAGTAATCTTTGACCCCCAATTGCTAACCTTTTAGGATAGATTTTCACACTAATACAAACCACGTATTTTTTATACTTAACGTTGAGTTGTGGAACTTAATTTGAAGTTCATCACATTTGCCGACTTTGGGAGTAAATTTTCCAAAAAATATTAATATCACACTTCCAAAATTTTAATATTGAGTTGAAAAAAATAGTTTTTCCCATAATACATTTGACCCATTTCAAATTAATCGGGGATCAGGAATAGTGAACATTTTACTTTTTTCCATGCCTAAATTTGAGCTCCATTTCCCCACATGGGGAGTAAGTAATCCGGGTAATTGGTATGCAGTCCTTATTAAATTTCCACATAATTATTTGAAAATAAATGTGAAGCTAATCGAATAAGAAATAAAAAAGTTTCATATAACGATTTTCAGATTTTTTCTTCCTTAGAGCGATGATGAATCATTCAGTATATATACATTCTATATATATATATACACTCATGGAAAAAATAATAGGTAAACATTATTTTTGTTTGTTTAACTGCTTAGGTTTCACACATTTCTTTATTTTTTATAAAAGAATTAATTTGTTTTCAACCCAAACATATATATTAATTATCAAAATAAAACAAAAAGCCCTTTTCAGATTCTATAAACTAATATTAACATAATTAAAAGAATATAACGATTTTTTGCTGGCTAAAATAATAGGGTGATGTAATTTATAAATTTCTTTTAAAATTTCAGTTAATTTGGTACTACGTTGAGTTAAATTAGTAAATGCCCATTTAATACCAAGTATACCCACCATTATTTCTTAAAATTATTTTGATTCAGCTTGTAGATTGCTCTATCTTACGGGAATTTTCTATAGGGATATTGCATCAATTTTGTTGAATTTCTATTCAGAATCCACTATTGTTCTAGCAAATAGTGTTAGAAACTTCTCGTGTAAGTGCACCCCAAGGGTTGACTACTTAAGAACGTGCATATTATGATCTTGGAATCATTTCTTACACAAACGCGATTAGTGCTTGGGATCATTATCCTGCTGAAATCGTCACACAAGTGGCATGCTATCCTCAGTAAATGGTAGTAATACTATCATCAATAAATCCTCATACAGGAATATATCGATGACATTCTAAATTAGATGTTTCAGATGAAAACATTTAGACCTAAAACTGTCCCACACCATTTTACTGTCACCTCCAAGCAGGACATTTTTTTTCGTCAACCTAAAGGAAATTTACTTGCTTTTTGGTACACAATCGTTACTTTCTGAATCGTTACTATACAAATTATCGTTCTTTTCACCCTGTGTTCCTCATTAGATCTTACGAGGCCAAACCTAAATTTGGAAACATCTGTAAATTTAATATTTTAAGACCAGTAACATCGCAATCCTACCTGATAGATTTGAACTTACTAAACCTCATTGCAGCCTTTCATTAATATATTGTTTCTGAATTCGAAGCAATATAATTGATGTCCTGAGCGGGTCGAGTTTTTCTACAGGAGAAATGCAATTATCGGTGAACTGAATAGTATTTTAGAATGCCCCACGAGTTTTTAATATATTTTTCTTGTTTAAGATAGTTTCCCATGAGATTTAAAGACATTGCCAATAATTTGGCAAAAACATTTTAAGTTTTGCCTTCACTTCTGATCTGACGAACAAGTACTCTCTCCACTCCAGCACAATGATGCCCAGGACCCATCTTATATTATTAGAAAATTATAATTTAACCTTTATTTAGTTTAATTACTTCAAGATATTACCTTCTGCACAAAATTATTCAAAAAGTGTATTTACTTTAATTGTAATTCAACTAATAATATTGTCCTATTTTTGCGACCAGCTTAATTTTAATATTGCTCAGTATAAAAATTTGCAAAAAGTAACGGTATTTATTTTTCTTGACAACTCTACCATCTTTTCATTAAAAAATAGTATTGTCACATCTGCAAAGTAACATCTCGATAAAAGGAGTTGCTGTATACATTTGATTAAACTAAAAAAATGTATTTAATCAAAATCTGCCCAAGGAGCGGTCTACAAATTTAATTTATACATTATTTTAAAGTGAAATTTTGTTTTTAAATGTCAAATTGATTTTTCATACAGCTGTATAAGAACAGGTGATCGAACAAGTAACAGTATGAATATACACTCGCAAAGTGCATTATAACTTTGTCACCAATTACATTGAAGAAGGCACGTGAGACCCCTTAAAGAATGGACATACCTATATATACAAGGCGGTAAACTTTAACATGTTTTATATGATTACATTGCCTACTCCTACATTTATCAAAATCACTAAACTATTTTTTTGTGAAGTTTTGAAAAACAGTTTGAGGCAATTCGAGAAAATTATAAATCTACAGATTTTCAGCTATTTTCCGTCCGTGATCAAAATAGCTTTTATGTTATATTTCTCCAAAAAAGTAAATTCTTAATAGTAATACTTCTCCATTCATATTTGTGGTCTCAAAGGATAAATTTCAAAAGTCTCTGAATAGTTGGTTAGTAATTATTTTTAAACACCTTTGAAAATTGTGATATTTTTTTTTTTTCAAACTTTTACACCACATTTCTAATTTTTGAGAATTAATTGTCTGCCATTTTCTAACTTTGGGGCATATTTTTAAGGTTAAGTTCTGAAACTGAATTTGAAGTCGTTGGGGTAAAAATGAAAATTTTGCCATTTATCTTTAAAAAATGTGGTATATGCATATTTTAGATTTTAATGAAGAGCTTTGAAACTCAATTCAAAATCATTTGAATAAAATGTAGAATTTCCGAATTCATCTTCAACCCAATTTTCCAGTCATGGTACATATTTTTCAAAAAACGTATATTTTAGATGTTAATTTAGAGTTCTGAAACTGTATTTGAGCTCGATCGAATACAAATAAAACATTCCTCCACTTTGCGTGTTGATTTTATAAAGTGAAACGTATATTTTAGATTTTAATTAAAAAATGTGGTACTGAGTTTCAAGTTAAATATAGTGAAAATAAGAATTTTTTTCATTCAAAAGCTTGGCCCCCAATTCCCAACATTGGTGGTAAGTATTCCTTGAATTAGTAAGCAGTCCTTATTAATTTTTATCATTATTATTTAAAAACGAATTTGAAGATGATCGGATAAGAAACAAAAAAGTTTCATATAACGGTATTTCCCCACTTGGAGACCTAGTTTTCCAAATTTTCCTTCTTAGGAGAAGCTTTCAGTATACCATGAAAAAGAGAGATATTTATATCATATATCTCCCTGTGGGTCAGCCGGTTCAAAAGCTGTGGTATGGAAAATATTTTTTTGTTTTCAAAGTTTTTTTAATTAAAATTAGGGGGTAGGTGAAAAAGTGATATTAAACGGACACAAAAAATTATCAAGATCGGTCCAATATTTTATATAGCTGAGAAAGGAACGACCGGTCAAAATAATTTAATTTAACAATGATTATTCCCGTTTTCAAGTGTATGTGATCATCGGCGAGCAGAAGATAGCCTTTCCTTAATGGTTGTCTTATGTTCGGGATCCTAAACTGTTTTATAAATTTGTAAATTCTAAGCGCAACAGCTTGTCTATGCCTCCTACATTTTTCCTAAAGAATGAGGGATCCATTGACGACTAGTGCTATCCTTTTTGCAAATTTCTTACAATCTACTTACACTTCTTCCATTAACAATATCGCTTACCCTTATCCTATTTCTTCCTCTAACTCTTTATTTGCTCCTATCATTACTGATAACGATCAAGTTACAGCAATGGGCCCGATAATGTCCCAAGTTGCGTACTCAGAGAATGCTGGAGCTAATTTCCCCTTTTCAACATGGCTTTATTAATCTGCTTGAATTTACATCATTGGTGAATGATGCATACGTAAGTAGAATGCAAACAAATGTCATTTATACTGATTTCAGTAAAGCATTTGACTCTGTAAATCATGATCTTTTAATCTTCAAGCTAGATCGAATTGGATTCCCCCCCACACTTCTGACTTGGATTTCCTCTTATTTAAAAAACAGGACCCAAAGAGTTCTGTTGAGATCCGAAATTTCTAACCCCTATTTGTTACATCGGGTGTCCCGCAAGGTACTCATCTTGGTCCATTATTTTTCACATTTATAATATGATAATGTACCCTTGCAACGTGTAACGACTGTGGAAGACCTTGATGTACTTTTTGATGCCAAACTTAGTTTCATTCTGCATATCTCCTCTATAACTAACAAAGCCAAGGGTGTTCTTGGATTCATTAAACGTTGGTCCAACGAGTTTAATGACCCCTTTATTACCAAACTCCTTTATACTTCTCTAGTTCGCCCCATACTAGAATAATGTTCATGTGTTTGGAGTCCATCAAGTTCGTATTAAATCCATTCAGAAGCAATTCCTCCTCTTTGCCCTTCGTGGCTTAAACTGGGATCCCGATCGCCGTCTTCCACCGTACTCTGATAAGCTGTTACTCATTGATCTCCCTTCATTAACTAATCGTAGAACTATCCTTGGTATTATTTTTCTTCATAAATTAATTATCGGTGACATTAGCTCTCCTTTTCTATTATCTCGTCTTTACTTTCATGTTCCTCGTAGACTAACAAGAAATTATTATCCCTTATTTTTAGCTAATTGCACAACTGACTATGCGTTGCACAATCGATTCCGTGTACTGTGCTCCAATTACAGAGAATTTTATCGCGTTATCTCTTTAGAACTCTCTCTCTTACACCTAAAATCTGCTCTTCTGTTCTATGTTCAGGAAAATCCTCATCATTGATGGTTGACCTGGTTGCTGCCTTGGCAACACTCCTTCTTTTTTGGTTGGTGTTTTCCTGAATTGTCCTTATCTTACTTTATTACTCTCTTTCTTTCTATCGTTATTTCTATTCTAGTCTATTTTCATTATATTTTCAACAATCTTTATATTTCTTTTTCCCCTTCTTTCCTGGTCTGATTGGGTCTTTTACCTGGGTTTTCCCCAATCCTGTGCAACAAATGTTGGACAATAAAAAAAAAAAAAATATTAATTTGTATTTAATACCCCAGAAGGCTTAAATGTAATTCAAGTTTAATCTTACTTATATTATTATTTAATTAATTTTCTAAATTTTAATTTAATTTATATAATAATTTATTTTTATCTTTTGTAATTCTTTAATCGACTGCAATTAGTCGATTTAATAATAAATAAATAAAAAATGATTTCCTGGATTCAGGAAATCCTGAATCCTGATTTCAGGATTACTATGAGTAACACATGTCAATTTCTAAAAAATATATGAATGAACTATGCAAACCGTTCGTATTGGAATTCTATGAACAAGACAAAATATTATACCCGAGAATTAAAACATTTATATTTTTTTTATATGTATATATTTTGTTGCTCATTTATTATTTTGTATTTGGTTATATTTTTTTCATTTGCAAACAGCTTTTTATGTGTGTGTGTAGATTTGGGTATGTGGGCATCTATAGGTTTGTGTGTGTGTGTTTTGTTTTTATTTCGCTACTCACTTCTGGCGGCGGCTTTGGACTATGAGAGTGTTTGTATGTCTATATCAAAGCACCAATAACAGTAAAAAAAAAAAAAAAATTGTTTTTATATATATGTATATATATAAACATATATACATATATATATATATGTATATATATAAACATATATATATAAACATATATATACACATATCATACATATGTAGTATATAAGTACACAAGTTCTTAAATGAATTCAAAATGCGACAGGCCGCAGCCAGAACAGATCTTAACCACGATATGTATCATTCACACCGTGTGAGTTTAGTTAAATAATAGCCATCTTTGATCGGTTTGTGATGTGTGTGTGCGTGTGTTTATAATAAATACGAAATGTTTGACAAATGATAAGCAAATGTTGTTCCTTTGGAGACGAGCTTATAATTGTTGTTTGTGTTCTTGTTGACAATATTATGGCGTATGGGCGTATACTTGGACGTGTGGGCGTGGGCTTACCTATACTGCTTACATATGGGCATACGAATGAGCCATACATAAAATAAATACATACATACATATGTAAAATATATTGTAAGTACGCAAAATTCTAAAATGGTTGTTTGGTATTTTGGTGTGAATGATATTTAACAGTTTATCAATTTACAATACATTAATGTACACATATTAAATTTAAATAATAATTATAATAATGATAAGAATAATAGTGCTACACATAATATAGTACATAGATATAATAATATATATATATATATATATATATATATATATATATATTAACTTCAACTTCTGATGTTGATGCATCTGCATACTTTTACTAATGCTTATTAAAAAATTACACTTAATGAAGAATTATTATAAGACTTGAAATTTTTTCTTTTTTGCTTCTTAGCTTGTATGTGTTTGTGTGTGTATGTGTATGTGTATGTGTATGTGTTTGTGAGTGTATGTGTATGTGTTTGTGTGCGTGTGCGAGCGTGCGTGCATGTGTGTGATTGGGTGACTTGCGTCTCCGAGCTGCATACATTTACATATTATAATACACATATTTATCGATTTGTTCTAGTGATTTTGGCAAAGGATACAAAAGAAATTAAAATAGAAACGAGAATAATTGTGTGAATATGTGAAACTTATACGCTTAAATAAGATGCTGTTGCTTTTGCGGTTGTTGTTGCCGTTATCATCAGATTGTGCGATTATTTTGTTTCATTTGGTTACTTTTCTTTTGTTTCTGTTTCGATTTCCACTTCTTCCGTTTTGATTAATAGATTTGTGTTAATTACAGTTAATTTAATTAGACTGTCTCCAGGACACGAACATCCTTTTGGACGACATAAAACTTATGCTTCTTCCCAACAAGGCCCCAAATAACAGCGACATTCTCGATGACAACATTCACGGGTATCGTACAGACAGCACCCAGGACACAGGCCAGAAACTTGAGCAGTCCGAAGCGATAGAGCGAGAAGGATTTAATAACTCCAAAGACATACATATAGATATTAATTGCTGCTATAAAAGCGCAAACAAAGTCCACCAGATTGGGACAGGGTATGGGATAAAGACCGGCAAAGATGATATTTGATGTGGATAATGGCATCGTTACCCATGAGTAGACACTTATACCCAGCAGCAGTTTGTGCTTAAAGGGTATCATCTTGGAGTGCACTACCAACAGTATACCCTGTAGCCATCTCTTGCGCTGCTGCAATAGATCCAACAATGTAAACGGCGATTTTTCATACATTTCGCCCTCGATAAAATTGAATGTGTAGCCTTGGCTGAAGGCCCGCATCGCAAAGAAACAGTCCTCCGCCACGGAACCATCGATGCCATTGTCGAAGGACACGGAACGCTCAGCTCCAACCTGTGAAATTAAATAAATAAATATATTCATATATATATCAATACTATATTATTTGAATCAGAATCGTCATGTAGAGTACTCACCTGGGTGACCACATAGCTGCCCTTCCAGCTGAAGAGAGGCTTGTGGAACAGTTTAAACTGTAGCCGTAGCTTCCCCATATCATCAGAAACACGAAAACTATCCGCCAGAGTTGTCAGCCAATTAACAACGTTCTCATTGGCATAAGTGATGAGGCCCTGGCCAAAGGGATGCTTGCCATCTAAGACGAAGTTGATAATGCCACGAACCGAATTTTCGGTGAGCAGCGTCTCCTCATCAAGATGGACAATCCAGTCGCTGTCGTTGAGCACATTTACTGTATCCTCTAGGCAGTATTGAAGGGCGCGCGACTTGAAGAGAGCGCCAGTACGGGTCTTGTATTCCTTTGGGACGACTATCTCCCGAATGCGACGATGCTGCGCGAGATGTACGGCTTTATCCGTAACGACCTCAATTAAAAAATTCTCTAGGCCGGTATCCAGGCAGATGTTAATATTACGCAAAACGTTCATTTTGACTAGTTCGGGGAAATCGCCGCGTGTGACGACCCTTATGCAAATAAAAGGTGCCAAAAGGGGGCTACCCTTGAGCACCACCTTCTCGGGGAAGGCATTATAAAAGACCAATCCGCAGAAATTGAATAGCACCTGCGGCAGAGTGAGCAGCGTGAGAAATCGTAATAAGTACAGCAATATTGTGGCCACCTGGCCATATTCAGTCCATGGATCGACAATGGTGAATGAGTTCTCATCGATCTTAATACCGCCGGAGAATACTTCGCATATAACTATCACAGTGATGAGCAGCGTGCAGTGCAGCAAATGTTTTGTTGTTGAGTTCAACATTATGAGTGCACACTGAATACTCCTCCTTCTTAAAAACTTTCGTTATTTTTGTTTTTGTTTTGTGTTTGTTACTTAAACTTAACTAACACTTTCCTAAAATCGCGTCTTTTTTGTTTGTTCCTTACTTTTGCCTATTTATTTATTTGTTTTTGGGAGCTGCAGACGGATGGGGTTTGGTTTTTCTCTGTTTGCGCTTTTGTGCCTGAATGAATCTAAGAGTTTTGTGCCAGTGGAACGGATGTTCACATATGTATCTCATATATTCATATAGTACTTCTAGATTATATCTTTTAGTTTGTATATCTTGTATCTTTTTTGAGTGTTTAGGCTCTATTTATGCTCAATAAGAAACCTCTCTCTTTCTCTGCTTTTTTTTCGTTTCTCTTCGTTTTGTTGCAACAATTTCCACTTTATTATTTTATTATTGTTGCTGTTATTATTGCTGTGTTTGTTGTTGTTGTGTTTGCGTTGACTTCTTCAACTGTTGCCCTTGGGTGTTGCCGTTGATAATTCGCTTGGATTCAAAATCGTCACTGACTTTGATAGGCCTGTCATTTCTGAAATGACAAGTAAAATAAACAAAACAATTATTATTCGAGATATGACAGATAAAGCAGCTGACTCAATAATGTTTAAGAAGAGCATAGCATAGATAATACCAACTCCTTTATTATTAAATAGCGGAGCATCAAAAAAAAAAAACACAAAGACACAAACACAAAATACAGAATATTTAATCAACCTGCACTCTTTTGGTAATATGACACATGATTCTATTTAAGAAGTAACAACAAAGTTCTGCAATAAATAAACGACTAAAGTTTATTAATTTGTAAACCATTTATTTACCACAAATGCAAAACATTCATAGAACCAATATTCTAACCAAACAAAAATTATATTTCTTCACCTGCCATACAACTTAAATATATTTTTTTAATTTAAAATATAATCATCGGAATTTGTACAGTTTTTATATTTGAACAGAATATTTTGTTTAAATCGAAAAGTTTTTTAAATTTTCAACTAATATTAATACTTATTTTGAATAACCTAGACTTAAACCAAATCCAAAGTTCAAGAATTGGATGTATTTTAACACTTACAGATAAAATATAATAAACTAAGCCAATTAAGATACGTACAAACATATACAATTTTTTATTTTGCTTGGCAAGAAATCGTTCTGAAATTGCTGAAGTCTGATGACGAAATTTACAACTGTTAACTGCTTAACACACACACGCTTTATACAGCACATGTCTGTGTTTTATCAGAGAAGTACCGAGTGTGTAACTATCCGTAAAGAAAAATAACCAAAGAGATAAAACACCTCTAACCATTAACCATTAACATTATTATTTTTTTTTTTGTTTTTGGTATTTGTTTTTATTGTTGTTTGCACCCACTTCGGGGCAGTCAAATAAAGCTACATACATATAAACTCATGTGAGCACGCACACACACTGTAAGGAAAGATATAATAATAATAAAAACATATGTACGTATATATACATACATGATATACATGGGTCTAGCGCTAGTTGCCCTCAATAATTATGAAAGTTCAAATGCCATCGATTTGATTTTAATTGCTTCAATTTTTATTCACTTGTTTTCAAAATTTTTGTTCGTTTGGTGTTTTTTTTATATATGTAATTCTATTATTTTTTTTAGGGCGTAGGGGCTTAGTGGCAATTAGTGTACAAGTCAAGTCAATATAATTAAGGCTGAATAAATGAGATAGGTTGAGAGAGTCGAGTATATTGATTCCTATAGGACAAGTAAATGCGGGAAAGGCCCGCATAAAGCCGAAAAATATGTTTTACTATCATATGATTACAAGGGAAATTTTGTTTTGATATATTGAGGCATCGATACATGTGAATCTTGCACATTATGGTAGCACCAAATAAATATAAATATATATACATAATGTGACAAATAGCCTACCTACTTCCAATGACTAACCAGAGCTAATGCTAGCGATTTTCTTTCCATTTAATTCTATTTTGGGTCCGACGCGAATACGCGTGGTTTCTAATCGAGATATTCGCTAGTTTGCCCTTGTCAAGATAGAGTTCTATCTGATACGCTACTGAATGGTATTTGAGTACTGTCTTGAACTTTGCAACTTACCAAAAGATGGTATATTTGAGATATATATTTGTCAGCTGATATGATTTCCTAATATATTTGAGTTTATTCATTTCACTATTCATTTTTCTACATGCAATGTTTATACAGGACTGTTTTCAGGCCGATACGGAACAAAAAAAATTTTATATTTAATTTTGTACAAAATTGATTTCTTTGCATCCTTACTAGTAGAGCTTGCATTGCATGGAAAATTTTATAAAAATATCAAACCAATGAAATGAAATTCTTTTGAAATCAATTCAAACTTCATCGAACTACTAAAACATTCGATTACGTTTTTACTTTTCAAAACATTATTTTTTCATGCAATTTTGGAAGATTTGCTCATATGGGAACTAATTATCGAAAGTTGAGTTGCATAAAAAAATTCTTATTTTACATATATTTCTAAGTTTTAAATGTATAATTATATTAAAAACTAGCCAGTATACCCCGCATTGCCCCGGTCAATATAAGAACTGATTTTTAATATGTTGGATTACATTTCCCGTCCCTGGATATATCAAAATCACTATTATTTTTTGGGAAAGCGTTTTGCAAAACAGATTGAGGCAATTTGAGAATATGACTCTGCAGATTTTCAGATATTTTCCGTCTGTATCCAAAATAGCTTTTGTGTTATATCTCTCGAAAAATTAAATTTTTTTCTTATTACTAACACTTCTCCTGTGAAGCACATATATTTGAATTTTAATGTAAATCTCTAAATTTGCCTCATTTATCTTAATATATCTTGAAGTAATATTTTGAAAAAAAGTAGTAGATGCGTATTTTATATTTTAATGTAGATCTTTGAAATATTTATTTTTTAGATTTTAATGTTAAGCTCTAAACCTTAGTTTGAAGTTGATATTTGAAAAATTTGAACTTGTTCCACTAATTTTTGACCCCCAATTGCTAACCTTTTAGGATAGATTTTCACACTAATACAAACCACGTATTTTTTATACTTAACGTTGAGTTGTGGAACTTAATTTGAAGTTCATCACATTTGCCGACTTTGGGAGTATATTTTCCAAAAAATATTAATACCACAATTCCAAAATTTTTATATTGAGTTTTGAGTTTGACGTCGATTGTCTTTTATTCATACAATATTTTACCCCCATTTCCCCACAATGGGAGCCGATTTTTCAAAAAGTATGAAACACGAATATTTTAGAACTCTGAGTCTGAGTTTGAAGTCATAATTTGATAATGAATTTGACGGTAATCGGATAAGAAACAAAATAGTTTCATATAACGGTTTTTCCCAATTTGCCGCACTTGGATTCCAAATTTTCTTCCTTAGGGGAAACTTTCAGTATCCCATAAAGCTTGTGTCCAAATTTCAAATCATCTTCGTACGTATTACCGTTTGGGCTGTGCGACGATGAATCAGTTAGTTAGTCACTCAGTCAGTCAGTAAGATAAATACCAAAGTTTAAATACCTTTATATATACACTTTATTCATATTTATATCCACATACATATACAAAATGAATTAATTATATATATATGTATATTTATAATTATTATAAGTTTTATGAATTAGGTCACTTTATACTACTAAATAACTAAGCAAATAATCGATAGAAAAGGTTACTGCAAAATGAATCGGCCTAAGCTTAATTGGTGTGCACCTAGCATTTTTTTGCATTGGTTGACATGGTTAAAATCAGATTATTATTCAACAGAGTCACGGGGGAATACATATTTAATCGTTGGCAACTAAAGGATTGCTAGATCTGGTATTTGTGATTTAATTTGTATTTTTGGCATGATATTTAATTATTAATCGCTTTTAGCTAAAACCTCACTTGCAATTTTATAATAGTTTCAATCAATTATAATATACGGCTTTGGATGTGCTGGAAAATCATACGCTCCCAGTCCACACCCCAACCACAATACTCCTCGGAACAGCGAAAAGATTACTTTCCACTTCAGACGCGTTGGCAATCGCTTGCGATTACTTGGAAATTGTTGGTAAAGATTACGAGAGTATTCATATAAGTCGAGAACCGTTTGATAACACGCATATAACATAGTATTGAGTTAAAGTTATATGTAATAAAAATAAATATGTATACGTATGTACATGTATGTACTTGTTTATATAATTTTATGATTAATTCGCGAAACAGCGCACAATGACGAAGACGATGACGATGACGTTAGGCATTATAAGTATTTCAACCTATTCAATACTTTCCGCTCAGTCTGAATCACAAGTGTATAAGACCAAATTAGATTTTGACTTTAAGTTCAACAAATTTCATTTAAATATTTTTCATTTTAGTGTCGAGTATGTTAAAGGTAAAAAATAATGATTTGGGAAACGAATATTTAAATTTTGAAAAACTATTGTTCTCCAATCTCAAATTTATCGTATGGATATTTTATATATATATATTATGGATATTACAAACGTTTAGTGCTCAAAGTGTAAGAAAGGGAAACTTATTTTTACGCTAGAAGATATACATAAAAATTAATATAATCATGGTACTCAAAACACCTGAATCCACGATTTCGAACTGAACATATTTTATATCTCAAAATGCTAGTTTTTTTTTTAAAACAATTGAAATGTTTCAATCTAATTCATGATTCTTTCTCTATGTATATATGTATGCACGTATGGGTCCAGTCAAAGTTTATCAGTTGCAGCCACATTTCATTTCGTTTAATGATGCGTCTCAGACCGCAACGAAAGTTCCGGCCAGATAACCAAGGAAATGAGTCATAGTACTGTTCCTCTGCCCCTAACAGTACCCCAAGTATATCTGTTCTTGCTTTTTGTTTTTTGTGTTGTTGTTACTGAGGGCGTAATGAACTTGAATCACTTGTGATAAGCAATCGATTATATTAAGAAAAGAAAAAATTAATACAAAACAAAAAAGAATACTCGTAGTCATTCATAATGCGCATAGTAATTATTATGAGTTAATAATTGACCTTGCAATTCTAAAAAAAAAGCAGAAGGTAATGGTGGTACACAGAAAGCGATCTTACGTATGCTATGCTTACGTATGCCCTAAAAGAGGTGTAAAAAAAGAGTTTAAAATTTAATAATTGTTAATTGTTGTACAAAAAAAAAAATTTGATTTGGACAAAATATATATATTCTATTATAAGATATAGAAAGCATATATAAATATTTCTGGTAGTTATATGCAAGCAAAATTTACTTGATTCCATATGGTTATAAAACACTTAATACTTTCATTTCATTCAAAAGTGTTATTCGCTTAGCGGAAATATGTTGTATTTATAAAGTTCATAGTTAAGGCAATGTTAAATGATTAAAAAAGTGAGTTTATGGAAGGAATTCAAACTAATCATTACTGTAACGCTGCTTATAGGAAGATTAGTTAAGATTGCTGATAAAGAAGTTATTATATTCGACCATATAAGCACTTACATATATAGCCTTTATATATTTCTTGACTTTATAACGAACGTGTCACTTCGCTGAGTGCAGGCCAATGTTACTGTTTGTTGTTGCTATTGTTATTTATTGTAAAAGCTTTGTGTTTTTTTTCACTCAGCTATTGCTTTTGTGTTTTTCGCACAAAACACATAAAAACTGCAACGATTCAGAACACATTGTTAAAAAATTGGAGCTACGAGAGTTGGCCGAGATAAACAAAGGATTTGACCTAGTACGGATATGTACATTTATATAGTTAGGTGCATAAGCACAATTGAAACTGAATCCATTTATGGAATTTCCCTGTAGGGCAAAAATCTCTCGATTAACAACAAGGCAGACTGCAATTAAACGAGAAGCGCTCGTAAAAGCAACAATCGTAAACCTTTTAAAGGTACTGTCGTATATAGTATAATATATAATTTATTATTAAATTAGATATATGTATATATACATACTCATACATATATACTATATATATAATTGAGTGAGTAATTAGGAACACAAAGTCCATTTGGGCCATGTGTGTGAATCGGAATCGAAATTGAGACTGGAGTCCATTTTCGGTACATATATATGTTCAACGTGTGTAGGTAGGTAAAGTGGACACTTGATATAATAACTTTAAAGTACATTTTTAATTTTTAAGCACATTCACAATCATATTTTTAAAAAATAGGCAAAAGAAAGTATCAGCTGAGCTTGATAACAGCTATTTTCTAGAACACCATAAAATTCATTTCCAATATTCAGTGTTATTATAGTGTGAAAAAAACTCATTCAGCAATTAGAATTTCCCTTGGCAGCAAGTTTCAAGGTTTCAAGGGCAGTTCCAACATTCGATCATGCACTGTACACTGTTGTATTTTAATGTGAAGTCAGTACATATGTTCGACATGCATGACGATATGATAATATGACAATATAGAGAGACGACCCCGTGTTGTGTTGGACGAGTACTCGTATTTAAGTGCGAGATTTTCAGATTTTCGAATTCGTTTTGATTTTATTTTTTATTTAGGAGGGCATTCAACGGGTAGATGTTACCGAGTTTATTTTATTTTATTTCTTCTTTCGTGTTACCCACCCCTTGTTGTTGTTTGTTGGTAGTGTTAACAATCCATTGTCAGCCTATTATTATTATTATTGTATTTGTTTTTTCGTTAAATTTTTTTCGCGGGTTTCGTTCAGATTATTAAGTTCGTTCGTTTTGTGGGAGCTTCGAAGCTTGAACTTCGAAGGCAACCGTTACACTGAGACGTAGCCGTAGAAGAGAGCACACCACAAAATGCCGAGTGTTAAGTGTTGACTGTTGAGTGTTTAGTGCCGAGTTCCGAACGGGCGGTTACGGCTACTATTAACTGAGAGTGAGTAGCTGTTAGTGTTCGTTAAAATGACTACACATCTACAGTGGACATACGATAACACCAGTCATCAACAATTTCGACGAAAATAACAATAACGATATCAATCTCAAATGCTCCCCTGATCCCTCAACTGATATTTATTCAGAGGACAACAAATATTGTAAATATATTTTGGAAAATAAAAAAAATATTGTATTACATAAATCAATTAAATTTCTCCAAAATTTTGTGTAAAGAAATATACTTGATTTTGAGGGCATTTTCAGGTTTACTTAAAAATTAGAAAATGTTGGTTACCTTCTTACTACTTTTTAGCCTTTCATGATTGAGCTGGTAATTCAAATGTATAAGAATTTTAATAATTTAGTACACGATTAAGAAATTAATTAAGTATTTATTAACGAGCGTCTACTGTATTTGTCAGCCGCCAGTCATAATAATAAATTAAATATGTTATCAAAGTACAATACGACGTGAGCGACTGCGGCGTCGACTGCGATTGCAGCAGCAACTGCGATTTTGACTACGGCACGTTGATTGTGAAGTGTATGTAGTACGCCCCCAACTCCGCCTATCACCCGCACACCGCCCTATAGCGCCGGGAAATGCAGAATTTTTGTGAATCGAATGTCGCTAAAATGCCGGTTTATATACATATTTAAGTATTTATTTATATTTATATTTATATTTTCTGCATTTATTAGTTATAAAAAGTATCAAATATAAGCTCCAGTTGCGTTATTGGACATTCCTTTCTGGTTTTAACAGGTGTCCACTTCAGGCTCTTTCCATTTTCTTATTGTTGTTGTTTCTGCTGATATTGTCACGCGCTGCCGGTGCGCTGCGAGTACATTTACCGAGTACAAGAGGCCGCCCTCTTATCGGACTAGTAGGTTGTGCAAACATATACACACTCCCCCCGACTCTCTAAATATCTATATTTCGCTGCCATGACGCTTATCTATAGCCCACACACATACATGTATATATATATATATATATATAGATAAGCGTCAGGGCAGCGCTAACGCATTCAAAATTAAGGTACCTTAATTATACGTACAAATAAAGAGTAAGTAACTTTGTAACAATACCAACAACAACAGTGTGTACCAGTGTGTACCTGTGTAGTTCAATTATCGATTATTAAAATACGTGATAGCCTGAAACCTGCCTTTGCTATCGATAATGATGCCAATACAATTTGCGACTACTTGAAACTGCCCTTTTGCAATCAGTGTTGCCGAATTCCAACTTTTTTTGTCTTGATTGGGCAATAAAACTTTAAAATGCCGTCAATGCTGCTTTTCTTATAAACTTGTTAGTTAAAGTAAATTGCAACATTTTAAAAACAGTATATATTTTTTTAAATGTCCAAAATTACTTTTAAGTTATATTTACGGTCTCGCGGATGAATTTAAGAAAAAACTGTAAACATTTTTTTAATAATTATTTATAAACATATTTGAAAATAAGTTTATGTCCAATATCAAAAATTACACACAAAAAAAAGAATCAAACCAATATATTTCAAATTTTATTGTCTATCGGATCAAATTTGAATTTTCTCTATACGACAGAAAAAAATGTGAAACACACATTTTTATACCCTTGCAGAAGGTATTAAAACTTTTTCACGAAATGTATAATGCATTGAAGGAGCCATCTCCGACCCCTTAAAGTATATATATGATTAATCAGAACGACGAGACGAGTCAATATAGTCTGTCCGTCTATTTATATGCAAACTAATCTCTCAGTTTTTGAGCTGGGTGAATGAAATTTGGTATGGACCCTTCTTTTTGCTGCTGGCAGCACATATTTCGGAACCGGACGGATCGGACAACTATATCTTATGAGTTCCATAGGAACAATCGTTTCTATAGTTGTTATATGAACAACTTATATGATTTTCAACGTATACCAAAAATCAATAAGATTGAACCACTATATCATATAGCTCCCATAGAAACAATCGGTTCAAAAGTTGTTATATGGAAAACTTTTTCGTAATGCCTCACACGTACATGTGTTCAATATCCACGTGGATCTATATTCATCGGCGAATAAGTTGTGTTCACAGCTGCATCCGAAATCGGGCCCCAAAAATTCCTAGAACAGAACTTCCAAACACAAGAGCTCACTTTTAGAATCAAGTTTATTATAGCTCTTTGGATTTATACTGATATACAAAAATACTAAGTTCGTGAATACAAAAAAAGGGGTGTGGGAGGAGGAGAGTGAAAAATACTTTACGAACCTTTTTCAATAGAAATCGGCTAGCCGTTTCGCTGGAGTCCTACCACAAACACCGTGGCACAAATTTTGTTAAACACTTTTAAAGGGTATTATAACTTTGTCACGAAATGTGTAATACATTGAAGGTGACCTCATCAGTATGTGATCAGGACGACGAGACGCGTTGTTATAGCCATGTCCGTCAGTTTTTATACAAACTAGTCACTCAGATTTTATTGCAAGTACCACAAATACAACTATATCATCAAAATAATTTAATGAAATTTGCAAGTTATATGCATATATGTGTTTTTCAAGTGCACAGCAAAAGTCATTAAGATCGGATATCATATAGCCCATGTAGGAATAATCGGTTCAAAAGTTTTTGCATGGGAAACTTTTTTGTTTCTCAAAGTACCTTAATGAAATTTACAAGTTAGATCAAAGAATATATTTTCCTAGCGTAGCATAGGAGTAATCCAGTTTGCAACATAAACCTCGCGCAAAAGATAGCCTTTTCTTTCTAGTTAGATTTGATTTCAAATGTATCCAAATACAAAAAGTAATATTTTATATCGTTTTATGCAATCGTATGTTTTAATTTATTTATGAATATAATTTTACAAAGTTATAAAGAGAGAAAGCAAATAAATTACAACTGATAGGATTTTGTATCTTATCAAAATGTAGGTTTAAGAAAATAATTAATTAATTGTTTTAATAATGTATAGCTGGAAGGAATAGATTATGGACATAATAGTTAGACCATTAAAAATAACGAGCTTGACGTTTTGTAATATATTTTCATAGTTGATTTTAATTCGTTAGGCTTACATAATATTTTCAAATAATATCCAGTGAATATAAAATACATACCTACATATGTATAGCTAACTCACTTGAAAAAAAACTAGAAACACCCCTCTCATTATTTTTCTATCCTACCAATGGAGTCACACTAATATATATGTATGTATGTAAACAAACTAATATGTAGATGTAAACATTTAATATGATCACATCACTAAGGCTTCCACTCACAAATGTATATATATTTAGTTGAATTTAATTACTGAAATCTTTTTTTTTTTTAACAAAAAGTAACTTTTTTAAAATGAATTATTTTTTTTCTATAAACTAATGATAATATTTTAATAATACAACGGTGAATACGAAAAGTTTTAAAGTACTTTTGTTTTAAATCGATTCATTAACAATAAAAAACAAACAAAAAAATGAGACAAATTAGATAGAAGTAGGGAAAACCTCCAACCAGAGAACGCACAAATTCATGAAATTGTAGTGTGCGGCTGCTATTTTTGTGTCGCTGAGTGTGCGTACACTTACGTACATATACATAAATTATAATCGAATGGCGCTGTCGATAGGCTTGTGTTGAGCGAAGAGAACGATGGGCAGAGCGAGAGAATGAAAGAAACAAACTAAACATGAAAAAGCGCCAAAACTAATTTCCCAGCAGGAATTTCCGCAAGAGATATGTGCTATAATACCTTTTTTTTGTGGATTTCATATTACCAGGAACCATAAGATTTAGAAGCCATATTGTTGATTAAAATCTTTTAGTTTTAAGCACTATGTGTTTGTCCCCAAATGTGTAATGCATTGAAGAATATACATATATTGTTGCGCAGGACTATAAAACGAGTTGATATAGCCATGTCCGTTCTAACGTTTGTTAATATGTAAAATAGTTGCTCATTTAAGCTAGGTAGTAGCCTTCTTTTTGTTGAACCGCGCGGATCGGAGAACTATATCATGTAGCTCCCACAAAAACGAACAATCGATTGAAAAGTTTTTGTTCCTCATAGGAACTTAATGAAATGTACAAGTTAGATGCATAATGTATTTATTGAGTGCACACAATAAATCATTAGGATCGGTCTATCATATAGGTTCAAAAGTTTTATAGTTTTATGGTTGTATAACTAAATTAACTTATGAAATGAAAAAAAAAAATTATCAGGAACGGTCCTTTATATCATACAGCTGCCAAAGGAACAATCGGTAAAAAAGAAGGAAGTTAATTTTTATTTTAAACGGTTTTACCAGTTTATAAGTGTATTACTTGCTCTAATTTTTAATATAAAATTCGATGAATATATTAAATTTTATATTTAATCAAATATTAAATTTCAGAGACTATTCTTTGATAAATCTAATTTCAAATCAGAACTTCATTTTCGAGGTGTTTTAGTTTTCAAATTGCAATATTATTTTAATTTTTTTTAGTTACAAAAAATGTATATATTTAAAATCATTGTTGTTGAGTAAAATAATAAAAAGCTAATTTGTTATTGTCGTATAAATATTCACCAATCGAGGAATAGAATTTTTGATGTCTTCAAAAATTACCTATCATACATCTTTGTTACTATTTACTTTTAGAGTTAATCAATGTTTGAGAGCTTGTCGTAACCGAGAAATAATTCTAATAATTTACTCAAAGAATGTAATAAATCACAGAATCGTTTCACTTTCATTGCTGGAATATACAAAGGTGCAGGTGCAGATATCCGTTAGAAAGTTCTTGCTTCTCCCTCCTAGTTTCCTTCTGTATTGCTGTCTCAGTTGTACTTACCATGCTTTTGGTCATACAAAGTGCTAATGCTTTTGCTTGCTTTTAAAAATCAAGAAAAAGCAACTGGCAATGACAATGGCGTGTTGTCGGTTTTGTTAAAGTTGTTTTCTGTTGTAGTTGCAGGAGCGCCCGGTCAATATTCGTTCTTGTTTTTGGCGCCAGACAAGCACGAACACGCACACACAACTTGTGGGTTATGTGGCGAGGGGTCTGCGCCGGAAACTATCCTCTTTTTTGAGAACAGGGTGTGCCGTGGTGAACAAAACGTATAAGTGAATATATCGATGACACCCAAAGTGGGAGGGGATTGTATGCGGCTGTGACGGGGGCTTCTGAGCGGATGCTCAACTGCTTACTCTTTCTTTCTCTCTCTGCCTCTCTGTTTGCTTTAGTGATGCGGCGAAATGCTACTCTCCTTTCTTGTTGCTAGCGTCGATTTGTTTGGTTTATTTATACACTTAAATGTTTAACCGTTTCCTTGGCATGCAGTGGCACCAGCAACAGCAACAATTTTATTAATATTAGCGATTTTTATTGAAATTAATGTATATTTTTGGCGTCTCTTTTTGATTCAATTTTGTTTGCTTCTCTTCTTACACCCGGCGACACTCCCTGTCTTCTTCTGACTTATTCTTGTTCTTTTACTGCTTTTTCACTTGACAATAACGAACCGAAAAAAAATAAAATAAAACAACACAATAAAAAGACAATTATTTACAACTGGCTGCAGTAACGGAAATCGATCGATTTTTTTTCAACGCGAATTATTCGCTTACTTTTTTCTTTTCGATTATTTTCTTTATTTTGCTGTGCAGACGAAGGTGGCGGGCGGCGGAGAGGCAGCACGAGATTATTGCAAATTGATTTTTTGTGCGAGCTCGTTTTGTTTTGAACGGACCTTTTTTGCGATTGTATTTAATTTGTTGGCGCGCATATTTTGGCTTTAATGCCGTAAAAACTATTGACTATGTTGTTCCTTTTTTTCTGAGTAATAGCAGCTAACAAAAGTAAAGCGCCGCAATGGCAACGCGACCGCAACAACAAAACAGTAGTGGAGAAAACAAAGCAATCGATATAAGTGTTACACACCTCTAGGCAGGAGCTTGTTAACATGGGCTCTTAACAGTTGTTGTTAACTTATCGATATATTTTAAATAAATAATATAAATATATATTTTAAATAATTTTTGTAGCATGCTGTCTTTGGCTTAAGTGTTGTGTTAGTATAGTTAAATCACTTAATGAAGAATGTAAATTATTATATATACACACAAAAACTCGTTGTACATAGTCAATTGATATACATTCGATAGGTTGCATGTATGAAAGTAAGTGAATATTTGTTTATTTATTTAAATAAAAATTTCGGTATTTTACGCGTAAATCTCAAAACATGTATTATGGCTTGAGTCGACCTTTTTTGGATAAATTATATAGTCTGTATATTTTAATGTTTGAATTTTTGCAAATACCAAATTTAGTATTTTTTAGTATTCCATATTAGGCAAAGTTATCGATAAATTTGATTTTATTAGCGTGCGACGTGCGCTGCGAACGTATGTTACGTGTGTTTTCGGGTTGTTAATTTTTTTATTTCCCTTTCTTTTTGTTATTATGCGTGTGCGTGATTGCCGCTCAGCGCAGCCATAACAAAAATCAAGAATAGCGCACATTTAACAAAGTCTTGATAAGCAAATTTTTAGGTCTGCGCTTTGTTCGAGCGATTACATTTTCACTGTGCTAAAAAGTTAAACAAACAAAAGAAATATAAGCAGAAGAACGAAAGAAAAATATAAAGAAACGCGTGTTGGTCCGCAGCCGCAATTGAAGAGTGGTGCTGAAGCCAGTGGCTGAGCTCAGTTCGCAGAGACACATCACTCTGCGATTCTCGAATCTCTTTGGTGACCGTCCATCGTCGTATTTTTTTTTTCTAAACGCGCGCGTTCTTTACTGGACCTCTTCTGGCCTGGCGACAGCCAAAAACAACAATAATAGTAAATTGCGCGGCGAGCATCAACAACAATAACAAAATGGTAAGTTTGAAATTATTTCATTCTGTTTTTATTTTGTTTTTTGTTCATTGTGACTTGAATATCCTCTTGTTGCTCGCTAAATCGCATCATTTGACGGCAAAATATCAATGGCCACTGGCAACCAGCTCCTCACACCTCTGATTCCTTTTTCTCCGATCCGTTTAGCTCTTCAGAGCAGCTGAGTGTGCCTAGCTAGCCATCTTTCTCGCACCTACACAGTGCGTGCCCAACCACATGGTGGAGCCAAAGCAAAAACAAAAACATTTCAATGTGACAAGAATCTTGATTCGCAAAGTAGTATACAAAGGAGAGCAAAAGAAGAGAAAGTCAGAATGTAAAAATGCGTCTGCACGCGGAGAGGCCCATTCAAATTTGTCCAGCTGTGACGATTCACAAGATGAGCGCATGTCCCATTAATAATGACAGCACGAGCACGTGCTGCAAATGCTATCGAAAATGATTTCTGTTTCTTGACTGATTTAATGCAAAAATACTAAAAATAAATACATGTATGCTAAAATACTAAACAATAATATGCAACTTAAGCTGGCTTCCGCAAAAAAAAGAAAAAAAAAACGCCGAATGTAAAAAAAAAATGTTCCTTATTATTGAACTAATAAGGAAAGGCTAACTTCAGGGCGCCGCTGATTAAATCCCTTGGAATAACTTTTTAGCTACATTTAATGACTTTGTTTCTATGACTTTGTTTCTATGGCAGCTAAAAATATAGTTGTCCGAATCGGCCGGTTTCATTAAGCTAGCCTAAAAACAGGAAAGTGTACTATATCGACTCGTTGCATCATCCTCATCAATAATATGGGATCGGGGATGTTTTCTTTAATGCATTCGTTATATAATGCAAACTAGAATAACCATTTGAAAAATGTTAAATTTATTTATTTTAACTGATTGTACTCATGGGAGCTATCGAAATAGTTCTCAGATCAGGCTCTGATTATTACATACGTTCTACTTGGAACAACAAGGAAAAACAAGGCTACACGGCTTTTTTCAGCCACATAAATTGTATATATATATATATACATATAAAATGTAATACAACATAGAAAAATGTTTCTGAAAGTAGTTGACTAATTTTAAAAAAAACCGGGAAGAAAATGTAATACAACATATAAAAATGTTGAACTATATATAATTATTTCTATATATACAATTATATTATATATATATATATATATATATACTCCTTGTTAAGAAATATTTAGTTTCAAATACAATTTATGGTAGTTCACAAAATTGAGACACAGAACAGACTCATAGTTACCCAAAAAAAAAAATGTATTCTCCTTTCCTCTCCTTATTTTCTGGTATTTAAAAAATCTGTGAAAATTTCCGCTTGTAATTATTTGTGAAGACCTCTGCAAAAAAGATAGATTCAGAATACATCTGTGGTTCTCTATTTTTCATTGACCTCAAAAAAGTTAATTTTATACTCTTCCTGCTTTACTTACAATGGAGAACGAACTTAAAAAATCGGTGAACATTTTCCTTAATAATTATTTGTGACCACATATGCAAATATTTTTGAAAGAAATATCATAAACAATAGAAAGCTTATATTCAACAATTCAAACCCCATTTTCGGTTTGTAGGATAAGTTGACAAAAAAAAAACTAGTAAGGAGTACTCTTGTAGAGCTACATACATGATATAGTAATCTGATCTTAATGATTTTAGGTGTGCGTTTAGAAATTATACTTTTCCTTATAACTTGTAAATTTAATATCTTAAGAAATAAAAAAGTTTTCCCTACAAAAACTTTTAGACCGATTGAGAGCTTTATGATATAGTTGTCCTGCACCAAAATTTTTACCTATTTCACCTAGCTCAAAAACTGAGAGACTATTTAACATACAAACAGACAGACATGGCATTATGAACTCGTCTCGTCGTCCTGATCTATAATAAAAGAATATACTTTATGAAGGCGGAGATGGCTCCTTCAATGCATTACACATTTAGTGACAAAGTTATAATACGCTCTGCAAGGGTATAAAGAGTAATGATGAAATTTGACATGTAGCCTAGTTTTTATGGCAAGCAGCACATATGGCAGAATCGCCCGGATCGGACAAATGTATCATATAAATAGTTATCATTGGAACAATCGGTTTAAAAATTGTATGAAAAACTTTTTTGTTTTTCAAGATATCTCAATAATACTTACAAGTTAGATGCATAAATATGTTTTTCAACTACTCACAAGATAAGATCGGTCAACTATATCATATAGCTCCCACAGGAGCAATCATTCTAAAAATTGCTGTATGGCAAACTTTTTTGTTTCTCAAAGTATCTTAATGAAATTTACAAGTTAGGTTTTAGTACATAATATATATAGCTCCCATAGGAACAATCGAATTTGCAAGGGTATATATTATATTCGGCGCGCCAATGATAACCTTTGCTCCAACATATATGCTTAAAATATAAAGGAAATCTTATTCCCTCAGTCGCACATAAAATTACATAAAAATAAAAACTGTAAAAATAGGGTACTTTTTCATATGCCATATTTTCAATAAATCAATATCGATTTATTATTTTCCCACAATAATAAAGAGCTGGTGATAAAATTAACAAATTAAAAAAAGTCGATAAATCTAATATTTAGCGAAAATTTGTATTTATCAATAAAATTATGATGTATCTAAATAAACATGGATTTGTGTTCTCAGTTTTAAATTTATTTTTTAGTTTAAATATCTGAGTTTCATATCCAAATATCAATATTTTGTTTATTGATTGATTACTATTTATTGATTGATTATTGTTCATTTTTACAACACTGTTTTTCTTTATTATACTAACTTATATGCATTCTAAAAAGAAAAAAAATCAGGTCAAGGTTATTTAGTATCAAGCCTATCCTGTATTTTCATTTCGACAAACTTTTTAATTGGAATATGTTAAATTTAACAAAAAATCTATACTGATTCGCGTGGATCGTTTTACCACAGTCAGGTATAGTAACTTTGTCACGACATAAAAGAGTATACTAGAAGCGACCTATAAAATACAAATAATAGAAAAATTAGATAATAAGTAAGGTAATAATAACTATTTCCAAAATCAATAAATAGATCTAATTAATGATACATGTGCATACATATATTTAATTGTTGTGTTCAAGTGGCTATTGATCAAATTTTTGTGTCTGAGTTCAAAAACTATTATGAGAAAATAAAAAAAAAAAGAATCCATAATCTTAAGTTTCCATAGTTTCAAGGTACTACCCATAATTGAATTCAAATTTACAGTTGTAAACCAAACTTGCTTCCCTTTATTACTATGTCCGTTCTAGGCATGTATCACTGTATGTACGCAACGCAACAATTTGGACGTGGGACTATGAAGTACGAAAGAATCAGAAGGAGACGAGAGAGCAACAGCAGCAATTGATGCCACTCCCACGTCCTACAGTTGCAGATTCCAATATATATTTCCCCAGCTTTCTGCAGCTTTATTTATCACTGTCTATGTCCTTTTCTATTCGCTGCCTTTGTGGCGCATGCGTGGAACAGTCCCCACTTCCGCCGACGCCTCGGTGCAGCCTGCGTCAGTGCATACACACGATGGCTGCATTTCGTTTCCTTCCTTTTATTTTTTGTTGTCCACTTTTAATACGTTTTTAAAAGTAACCATTTTATTGTGTACACACTGGTCACATTTTTTTATGCTCCGTTTTGAGGCTGCTCCTCATTGTCTGTTTTGTTTTTGTGCGGTTTGCGCTTTTGTTTCGCTTTTATCAGACATTTTTTGTTTTCGTTTTTATTTTCGTTTCAATTGCAACCCTGAAGCCACTTTCTCTCTCACGTTCTCTACCTCTTAATTTTTATTATTTTTTTTTTGTTGGCAACGTGATGAATTTTCTTTATATATACATGCATATATTATATTTATATTAATGTATATGTGTGCATGAGATAAAACACATGTTTAAGTGTGCGAAATATTGAGCATTTGCTTTGTTTGCAAGGTCATTCGTATTGCTTTTATTTTCTGTGTCAGGCACTTTGAACAAGCCACAAAATTTTAGTCTATTCATATTAAAAACTCGTAGGGTGTAGACAATAGGATAACCGCATTATAATACAGCAGGAACATATACATACAAAAGATACATATATGTTATTTGAATTAAAAGCATACATACACTCATGCCCAACAAAATAGGTGGAAACAAAATTTTTATTTGTTAGCTGCTTAGATTTCATATATTTCTTTATTTTTCCTTAATGAATTAATTTGTTGTCAACATAAGCCATATTTAATTATCAAAATAAAATAAAAAACATTTTAAAATTCTACAAACTAAATTAATATTACATCAAAAAACAATGATTTGTTGATGGTTAAGTAAATAGGTGGATTTTACAAAATTATAAATTTTTGTTGAAATTTCATTTAATTTGGTCCGGCATTGAATTAAACTACTAAGAGCCCATTTATTACCACGTATACACACCATTATTTCTTAACATTTTTTCGAATCTGCTGTGTAAAGATTGCACTATCTCAGGAAAATTTTCTACTGGAATAATTTTCTTGCATTTCATCCCAGAATTTAGTTTTGTTCTGGTAAACAGTGTTAGAAACTTCTCGCGTAAATTCACCCCAAAGGTTTCCAAATGGATTTAATCCTGCGGATTAAATTGGCTACTAAAAAACGTGTATATTATGATCTTGGAATCATTCCTTAAACAAACGTGCTAAGTGCTTAGGATCATTATTCTAGTGAAATCCTCACACAAGTGGCATCCTCATACAGGAATATATCGATGACATTCTAAATTAGATGTTTCAGATGAAAAAATTTGACCTAAAACTGTCCTACATTATTTCACTGTCACCTTCGTGCAGAATATTTTTTTTCGTCCACCTTAAGTTAATCTACTTGCTTCTTAGTACACAATCGTTACTTTCTGAATCGTTACTATACAAATTAAGTATACTATACAAATTAGTTTCATCATTCCAGAGAACATTACACCGTTTTTTTCACCCTGTGATTCTAATCAGATCTTACGAGGCCAAACCTAAATTTGGAAACATGGGCAATATTAGGATTATAAGACCAGTAACATGCTGCACAATACTACCCGGTAGATTTGAACTTACTAAACCTCATTGCAGCGTTTCATTGATATATTGTTTCTGAATTCGAAACAATAGCCCTGGATGTCCTAAGCGGGACGAGTTTTTCTAAAGGAGTTTCCCAATAATATAGTAAAAATATTTTAATATTTTTAATTTTGCCTTCACTTTGCATCTGAAGAACAAGTGTTCTTTTCTCTTCAGTGCAATGCGCTCCGCGACATATTGACTATTATTAGAAATTTTTATAACCTTTATATAGTTTAATTACCTCAAGATCTTACCTTCTGCACAAAATTATTCCAAAATTACTTGCGTACTTTAATTGTAATTCAACTAATAACATTCTGTCTATTTTGCCGACCAGCTTAATTTTAATATTGTAGTATAAAAATCTGCAAAAACTAACGGAGTTTATTTTTTTTTCATTAAAAAATAGTATTGCCAAGTCTGAAAAATAAGATATCGATCATGGGTCCTGCCATATACATTTTATTGAACTTCAACAAATTTTTTGAGTTTACACCTACATACTATGACAATTGTATTTGTTTGGCAATTGTATTTGATTGGTGTTTTTGGAAGTTGTGTTAAACTAAGAGAAAGGCTTAACTTAATTTACACCCAACTACTCTTAAGACATGTTAAGTTCATGGCTAAAACTAACGTTAACGTTAAAGCTTAAAATACATATTTCAGAGTTAAAAAAAACATGATACAGCTTTTGTTACTTTAATGTGAAATAATCAATTATTTATAATAAAAATGCAGTACACATATTTTACCATTATCATTATCACATGAAGTAATTTGGAATAATTAAAATATTTGTCAACTTTTTAAATTTTTGATTTTTATGTAAAATTGATTAAAAAATTAAATTGAATAAGATGTCCAATATTTACAAGTTATATGTAAAACTGTAATTTCTGAACGAATACCAAAAATCATCAACATCGAACCTCTATATCATATAGCTTCCATAGGAACAATCGATTCCAAAGTTGTATGGAGAAACTTTTTGTTTCTAAAGGTAACTTGACTAAGTTTACAAATTATGTGGAAAAGTGTGATTTCTAAACGCAAACCTAAAATCATTTAGATCGGATACTATATCATATAGCTCTGCAAGGGTGTGCAATTTTCGGCGCATCGAAGAAAGCCTTTCCTTACTAGTTTTTTTTTTTTTAGTTTTAACCAACATATGGAACTTCTATATACTCATGTGTACATACATATATATGTACATATTTATACATACATGCATACTTAAGTATTTATGTCAGCATTAGTAATATAACCCCTGTTGGAAAAAAAATACAAAAATATAATGAAATTATGCATTAACAATTCTGTATTTTTGTAATAATACCAACAGTGATTAAAAATGTACTCATCTGTTCGAACTCAGTTTGGGAAAACGCTCTAATTAAGTGAAGTGAAGTAAATAATTTATAAATAAATACATATATGCTTGTGAACTATAATAAATACAATGGTTGTTTCGATACAAAATTCGCAATGCTAAACTATTTTAGCCAAGTTTTTTATTCTTTACCTGCTGAAAACTGTTAAGAATCTACACTAAAACGTGTATTCACTGTAGTTATAGTGGAAATATTTCTCCATGTGTTAGGGTGCGGTTGGGACAAGCATTTGTCCTGTGCCTGTACCTATTCCTATGGGCTTTAACGTTCCGAGTTTCGTCATTGATTTATTTATCTGTCTCTGTGTTTGTATCTGTAGCTCTTATATAGGCAGACAGGGTCGACTTTCAGCCAGTCAACCAACCAGCCAACCACCAGTTAACCCAATTGGTGCTATCTTGCTCTAATTGCCGTCGCCCTCTCTTCCTTTCGAGCGGGCACCCCTCACCTTAACCCAGTCCCTTGAAATAGGCTCCACTGTTAGTTAAACAGGCAATCCTTTTGTTTTAACAGCAGTGGGGGACATTTTTGGGGATGGGGAGTGTTGGTTCATTGGGGGTTGGCACTCCGGAGTGTTCAGTAACTCTGGAACAACATTTTCGACTGCTTTATGTGTGCGTATGTGTGTGTCTTTGAGTGTATGTGCGCATGAGTGTGTTTGTGCGTGTGTACGTCTAAGGTGGAAATACCAAATTCAACCCTTTCTCGAGCTAAGCGGGGCTTACAGTGGTCTAAAGACCAACAGGTTCAAATATATTTTTCTAAAATTGACAATTTAAATTTAATTAATAATTAAAATTGATGTACACAGATATATATCACCGATATAAATCGTTCATCGGATCCTTTTTTGGGTCAAAACTTTATCTTTGAGAGTTGAACCTTATAATTTGTATAGAGAGCAAGAATTCACATTCAATACCGGTGTCAAGTATAATGAGAAAAAAAATCTATATACCGAGACACACGTACAAAAGTATTTGTATTTCAACTTTGCGACTTTTTTTGCGACAGTTAATAAAAATAATAGTTAAACTATAAGTTTTCTGATATAAACCAATAATTTTACTATTAAATGCAATAATACTTTTTTAACGATGAACTTATCTTTATTTAATTTAATTTTAAAAACTAAAAAACAGGTCTTTTGGCCTTACACTTAACTGAATAATTAATTATTAACTATTCTAGTAATTAGTGGGTAAATCTTATTGCTTTATTACGGTCTCCAATTGTCTCGCCATAAAATGGAACATCATTATTTTTTTTGTTTTGAAGTACATTTTGTTCTATTCAACTAACAAACCCATTTTTAATGCCGGTTTATATTAGACGAAATATTTTAGTTTATTAAGTCTAAAATAGTAAAAAAAATTAAATTCTCTGTTATACCAACACTTTTGTGCGTTTCCGTAAATATAAATAATAAAACTAGTAAGGAAAGGCTATCTTCGCTGCGCCGAAGATTATATAACCTTGCAGAGTTGTATGTTGTAGTAATCCGATCTTGACGATTTTAGGTTTGCGTTTAGAAATCACACATTTTTTCATATAACTTTAGTCAAGATACGTTGAAAATCAAAAGAGTTTTCCTTCCAACAACTTTTGATCTGATGTTTCCTAACTATATGAGCTATATGATATAGTTGTCCGTTCAGGCCGGTTCCGGTATGTCCAACCTGCAGCAAAAAGAAGGCTCCATACCAAATTTCATACACTTGGTTCAAAAACTGAGAGACTAGTTTGGACATAGTTATATCAACTCGTTTCGTCATCCTGATTAACAATATATATATATATACAATGTAGTACACATTTCGTGGCAAAGTTATAATACCCTCTGCAAAGGTATATGAAGCATGACTATTGCAGACACCACAACCACGTTCATAGCTCAGACTACAATTTGTAATAAAGCTATCAAATATTAGTATCTATATTATCTTTTTGTTTAAATCGATTTTCTTCAGGTTGTAAAAACTGGAAAGAAATAAAAGCAGTGGTTAAATATATTAGAATAATATATTATATTAGAATTCTATGTTATATTAAAATAATATGTTATATTAGAATAATATAACATAGATTCAAAATGTTATTTTATCTCAATGAATTTAAAATTAAATAAAAGATGAACACATATTTGTATTTTTATATTTAATTTTAGCTTAAGTACTTGGACTATCTGGTTAAAAAATTTTCGTATAGAAGAATTTCGATTTGGAAAAGCTGAAAATGTTGTAATTTTTAAATTTGATTATAAAAGAACGCTGTGCACCACTGTGCAGTTGAGTGTTGTTATTCAAATGGTGGCTGCCCACTCCTGACCGTTGAAAGTTGGGCCAACCACCCAAGCCCCATTATGCGATTTAAATGAAAGGGTGTTTGGCATGGTACACGGCAAGTTTGAGGGTGAGAGAGCTGATGCGGATGCAGAGTCGGTGTTGGGGTTGGCTGTTTGGGTATAAAGTTTTGGATAGGGTTGTGCAGACACTGTCGCTGCCACCGCCACCGCTGGCGCCATCGAAAAACTGCAAGCGTTTTGCCTCGAAATTTCGAAATTTGTGACACGGCCCCGGACAGCCGTGGTGTAGTTGCCTCCAATACGAGGGAAGGAACAGTCGCAATTGCAACAGGAGCGGCAACAGAACCAGAACACAAGTATTCGCAGGAACTGACCTTAGCTGGCACTCGCCTGTGTTGTGCTCCTGTGAGTTGTCAGACAGCCAAAATGTTTTTTTTTCCTTTTATCTTTTACTGTTTTCTTCGAACGCGATTTCTTCCTTTTTTTCATTTCGTCTCGTGCTTTGTGTGCTGTTTTTTCTAAACAACTACACTCTCTCGATAGCGAGTGCTCTCTTGCGCTCAAAAGTGTGCTACATTTTTTTTTTTTGCTCTGGCATTTTTTTGACGGTGATTTCCCAGTGTTTTTTGTTAACAGCTGTGACAATGCGTATGGTCTGTTTGTTATTCTCTTGGCTCAAGTTATTCTCTTGGCAAAGTTAACTTGTGTATTGATTATTTAGCTAGTTTTCAAATTATGTTGTGTATTGCTTATTGATTATAATTTTTCGTTAAAAATTTTCATTGCAGACTTCTAAAAAGCGTAAGACATTCTTGGATGCAGATGACGACGATGATTTTAATGATGATGATTCCGGTTCTGATTTTGATGATGATGAAGATCCAGATCAAATAGAAGTGCCCGGTAAGTTGATGATGGTATACAAACTTAAAATTCTATTCTACAACATATACACAAGAAAGTACAAAGTTAATACACACAAACAAACACAAATACAGTCGAATTAAATGACGCATTTATTGTTTCAAAATAGTTTTCTGGTAAACTTTAGTTTTTGTATTATGGTTTTAACTAACTGTACCTGAAATTACAAAAAAAAACATAAACGGGTATACTCCTTTGTGAAAATGTATACTCGATTATATATATATATATACTATCTCTATATATATAAGTCTTTTTCCTGACTGGCTGACTGATTCGTCACCGCACAGCCCATACAGTAACACGTACGAAGATGGAATTTGGACCCAAGATTTATGGCATACTAAAACTTTCTCCTAAGGAAGAAAATTTAAAAAAATTATGCCTCCAAATGGTTGCCCTAATGGGGAAAATCGTTATATGAAACTTTTTTGTTTGTTATCCGATCAGTTTCAAATTCATTTTCAAATAACAATATAAAAATATAATAGGGACCTATAGGGAGCACACCAATTTTCCGGATTATTTACCCCCAAATGTGGTGAATTGGGGCTCAATTCCTTGTATGTAAAAAAGTCTATTTTTCACTATTCCTGATTTCCGATTTACTTGAAACTCAGTAACTCCAATATATCAAAATAAAAATATAGTTTTTATGTTGACCCGGGCAACGCCGGGTAATATCGGCTATGTATATTTATATATGTAAATTCCAAATAAATATCTATATATATCTATACATATCTTAATTTCAATCAAACGGTAATTCGTAGAAAAATGAAAGGTGCACACAAGATTTATGGTATATTGAATTAATTCTGGTCGTATCACGTATGCTAAAATAATATAATCTTTTTTGGAAAAATTATGGCTTTTTTTTTGGAAAACTTTATAAAAACAGAAAAAAGTTCTTTGAAATTTATTTAATTGGGTTTTAATTTAAAGAGTTTTACTTAATAATTTCAATTTCTTTAGTTTTATTGTTGTCTAATTTTCATGTGGCATGTAGGTGTTTTTTTTTTTTTTTTGTGTTTCAATCTAGACTCATTATATGAAATAAAGTTACTGAAACCTCTTTCAGTGTTCTTATATACTTGCAATCTGTGTTGTAACTTTGTCACGGAATGTGTAATGCATTGAAAAAGTCGTCTCTGACCTCATAAAGTCTATATATTATTGATTGATAAAGAGACGGGTTGATCTTACATGCAAACTAGTCTCTCAGTTTTTGAACTAAATGGATGAAATTTGGTATGGAGCCTTCTTTTTGTTGAAGGCAATACATATGTATGTCGGAACCGGCCGGATCGGACTACTATATGGTAACTCCCATATGGAAAACTTTTTTGTTTCTCAAAATGAAATTTCCAAGTTAGATGAAAGAGTATGTTTTCTAAACACACACTTAAAATAATCAAGATCTGTCGCCTATAACATATAGCTCCCATAAAAACAATCGAATTTGCAAGTGTATATAATCTTCGGGGCGCCGAAGTTAGCCGTTCTTTACTAGTTTTGTTCATAAATTATGTGAAGTACAGGGTATCTAACAAAGCTGGAACAATTGCTGGTACATGTGCGATGATAAGAACTGACAACGTTACCCGCTCTTTCTCAGAGTACTGAGACATTAATTTTGTTTATTTTAAACTCTAAAGAAAACACGATTAGACAAAAGTTTCCCGAATCTGTAAAAACTTGTGTCCTGTTGATAGCGACAGGTGACGAGTGTCATCAAAAGAGACTTTCATTTTAAAAAAGTTAAAGAAATGTAAATTGATTTTCACATAGATACTTCCTTCATTATATAAAAAGGTGTAATGTGTAATTTAAGCCTAGGATTGCACTACCACATAATATTAATAAATTATTTCTTTCGTTTGGTAAAATTACTGAATTTGGCAAAAAATGTATATCGTGTTATATAACTGGCTTATAACCATGTTTGAAAATATTTATTTTGCTTAAAATTGATCCTTTCTGGGAGCTATAAGTTATAGTGAACAGATCTTGATATATTTTGATATGCGTTTTGAAATACCACTCTTTCATCTGCCTTATAAATTTAAAAAAGATACTTTGACAAACCAAAAAAAATTTCCTTGCAACCGATTGTACCAATTAGATATATATTATATGTTATAGTAGTCTGATCTTAATGAATGTAACTTACAAATTTTAAGATATCTTGAGAAACGAAATTCCGATTGTTTCCGTGACAGCTGTATGATATAATTGTCCGTTCCAGCCGGTTACGGTATTTGTGCTGCCTACAATAAAAAATAAGAGTTTATACCACATTTTATTCATCTACCTCAAAAACTGAGAGGCTGATTTCCATAGTTGTTAAGCGAACTGTTTAAAGTTTTTGAAATTCGTCTCCCGAGACCAGTAGGTCTTGAAAAGCCCTAAAAAGAAGAAGAATTTATTTTTTGTAGTGTAAATCTATAGAGTTATCATTTTCTCGAATTGCCTCAACTTAACTTTTAAAACAACTAATCTTGAACGTCCCGGGCAATGCCGGGGAATCCTGTCTGTTCTCTGTATATAATACTCTTTGTCTTGACTGACTAAGTGACTGATTCATTCATCACCGGAACTTAGTTTCAAAGTTTATAAAACATTAAAATCTAAAATATACGTGTTTTATACATTTTGGAAAATTGGTCTCTAAGTTTGGAAAATTTTGGTCAACGATTAATGGACTAAAAGCAAATTCCGCAAATGTAAATTTTAAGCCGATTGCTCTATGGCAGCTAAGCGATGTAGATGTCTGATTCAGCCACCTCCAACATATGATATAAATATAAATATGATGATATAAATATATGATATAAATAAATTTCATTCACCTAAAGAGAATAGCTTGTATACAGAATGTCACGAACAGACAATATAATCTGTAAAATACTTCGTGGGGTTGAACATGACTCGTCTTTTTGTTTCCGTTTGCCTGATCTGTTTTATTGCAAATTAATAGTCTATCTTCGGCGCGCCGAAGATTACATATCCTTGCAGAGCTATATGATATAGTAATCAGATCTGAAGAATTTTTGGTGTACGTTTAGAAATTACACTTTTCCATAAACATTCTAACTTTTATTAAGATAAAAACAACTTTTGAACCGATTGTTTCCATGGGACATATGTGCTGTCTACAGCAAAAAAGGTTCCATGCCAAAGTTCATTCACCTAGCTCAAAAACTGTTGGACCAGTTTGTATATAAACAGACGGACAGACGGACTTGGCTATATTAACTCGTTTTGTCATCCTGATTAACAATATATATATATATAATAATGTAATATAATATTGTATATTGAGTCTCCTAATATATAAAATTATTTTGTACTCATTTGTATTAAGATATCTTATTGACACTTAACTTATCAGGAAAAAGAGATGCTCTTTTTAATTTTATTTTAATGGATTCTTGACCCGACTGTGTTAGTAGCCTTGATCAATTCTTAATATAATATTCGTGTGACTCCCATTTTAAAGACAACACTTCAATTTTAAGTGAACTAAATTTGAATGTTTATTTAGAAATTGTAGATAAATAACAAAAATTCGCACAGATGTTTTAAGTTGTTTAATGAAATCTGCTCTAAGCTGAGTGTCTGGCTTAGTAATTAATTAACCCTTCCTGCCGAAGAGAGTATGATTCAATTCTTATTTCAATGTCACAGACATTCACAATGTGGTTGTGTGTGGGAAGAAGGGTGCTGTCCACTTGGCGCAGGTTGTTGTTTGGGGGTAGGCTTTACTGGGATGCCCTAAAGTGCCTCCATGCACTCTTGACAGCAGATGAAAGCAGATATACCTAGCCTCTACCTAAGACCACTATTATACTCTTTTATGCACACACATTTGCTAATTAGGTACTTATCATATATATATATATATATATATATATATATATATATATATATATATATATATATATATATACATATATTTATATATATATACATATATACATATATTTATATATATATACATATATACATATATTTATATATATATACATATATACATATATTTATATATATATACATATATACATATATTTATATATAACTGAGTATATATAGAGCTTAGACGGGGACGGGGGCGTGTGATTGGCCATACATAGGGCAAGTACGAGTATTCAGAATGCAACTAAGCAGTTGATACAGCAACTTCGTGCTATGACATCCGTAGTCCGGAGGTTTGTGACTGAATCGATTTGTAGAAATGTCCGGCTCCTTAAAGTAAGTATGTATGAATATACATATATTATTGACCATGTCTGTTTGTTTCTATCTAAACTTGTTTTTTTTAGTTTTTGAGTTAGATGGATAAAATTTGGTATGGAGGCTTCAAATTTATTTTTGCAGGCAGAACCGGAACCGGCCAGATCGGGCCACTAAAATAGTATAAATAAATAAAAAACTAGTTCAAAACTTGTTGTATGGAAAATATTTTTGTCTTTTAAGATAATTTAATGAAATTTACAAGTTAGTTAAAAAAGCATGATATCTAAATGAATGAATTATAAAGATCGAACTACCATATCATATAGCTCTCCTACGAACAATCGGTTGAAAAGTTGAAGTATAGAAAACATTTGTTTCTCACGGAATTTTGTGTACTGTACGTACTCTATCATCTAGATAGAGGGTGTCTAAATGCAAACCAAAAATCGTTAGGGTCAGAGTACTACTGGTTTACACGATGTACTACAGAAAACTATTTTCTCAAGGTATTTTAATTACATTTACAAGTTAGTTGAAAGAGTGTATTTTCTCTGAACCCACATCTTAAAGCTGTCGTGAGAAATTTTTTCTAAATATTGTAGTTTCTACATCGACTGAAAATAGTCGATTTAATAAATAAATAAACGAATCAATCAAAATAAAAAATGTCACAAATTTGAAACAGTTATTCCAGTTTGTAATTGTCTGTAATCTTCGACACATCAAGGATAGCCTTTACATTTTAATTTTGATCTCGTTGAAATTGAAGAGTCCGCTAGTTGTTGGCAATATCCTGTATGGTTGTTAGCAGCTCTGTAGTTCGCTATTTTATTTTAGAATAAGAGGAAAATTATAATTAGTTTTTATTTTTTTCAGGAGGTGGTCGAGATCTGAACACTGCAGTTACCTATGCCCAAAACATTCGAAGCGGTGTTGGCATCAACACCAATAAACACACAACAAACAGCAGTCCAAGCAACAGCAACATTAGTGAAACGTTTATTAAAATAAATAATAACAATAGTAGTAATAATAATAATAATAAAAATAATAATAATAATAATAATCATAATAATAATAATAATAATAATAATACTAATAATAATACTAATAATAATAATAATAATAATAATAATAATAATTATAATAATAATAATAAAAGTAATGCAAATAACAACAATAACATAAATGTTAACAGCAAAAGCAACAATACAGCAACTTCCTTGCTGCTGAGTAACAGCATCAATGTGAGCAACAACATTAATAGCAGCAGCAACAACAATAACATTAAGAACAACAACAATAATATTAATAATAATAATAACCAAAATATTGCGACGCTGAGGCCAACAAATTTATCGCATATAACAAAAACTACAACAGTGGGTGGCAAATTTACTGCTTTACCAACAACAATAACAACGAAAGTTGCAGTTGATAAAACCCTAAACAACATGCCAAAGAAATTGACCGGTAAGTGTGACCAAATACTCACAATATCATAAATAAACCACCATTTACACAAACACAACACATACTCATGCACATAACATACAAAACATACTAGTACTTGACAGTTCAAATCACAGATGATAGTAAATTGAATTAATGCTGAGTGTTCTTGTTCTCTCTTTTTATCTCCCTCTCTCTTTCTTATTTTCTCTACTATCTTTACTACGATGCTGCTGCGTACTCAAAACATCATCGCTTGTTTGCTAACTCTCTCTCTTTTTTTCTCTCTCCCATTCAATTTTACCATTCTTCTGTTTATCGTTGTTTTGTTGTTCTTGCTTTGGTTTTATTTTTGTTTGCTTTTAACCTACCTCTGCCAATGGGATTGCAACTGTAGCATTGGGCAACGCCAGCAGCACAACCACAAACACAGCTCTGGCCAGCATACCAGCTTCATCAAGGATCAATGCAATTAGTGGCAGCTCTGGCAGCAACATCGGCAGTGGCGGGGGCAACGCTGCCAGCGCCTATTTGAACACCGGCGCTGGCAACTATCTTAATAGCCTGAGCACCAATGAGCTGATGAGCCTCGCCGCCTATGTCGCCTCCAAGGGGGTAAACGCAGGCGCCAACAACAATAGCAACAACTTTACGGGTGGCGGCGGCACAGTAGGTGTAGCTGGAGGCGCTTCAACTTCTGCCGCCTCTGCTGCCAATTTTAATATGGCCGCGTCTTTATTGGCGCAGAGTAAGTCCTGTATGGTTGGTAACAACCAAGAATAACAACAGTTATAGCTATCAGTGGGCGGATTGCTACGATCTGGCTCTACTCGTAAAATTATTCATAGAAAACTCAATTTTTTTTGTTTTCTTTCAAAAAATTTACAAATGAAGTGTGCTCAAGATTATCTACTTGATTATCTTGTTGCTTTTAACCTGAAGTTTGTCTACATACATGTATGGCAATATGGCATTGTCACATTTTTTATGCATTTTTAACGTGAGGACAAAAAGTATTCGAAATAGAACAACTACTGCATTTTATTCGAACACAAGCATTCACAGTGCCTCCTATTTTTAAAATATTTCAAATTTTCATTCGCTAGTAACCTGTGACCTCAGTGCCAGTTGCACAAATGTCAAAAAATATTAAGTTTTTCAGTTAGACCTATTACACTAACGCAGAAATAATATACAAAAGCATTCCAAAATTTTATGTAAAAATCCCATAAAAGAAAATTGAGAAATTTCTAAGAGTAGCTATGAGGAAGTCTCATTTTCATAGCACATCCACTCCGATGATCTCGACTAGCAGCCTTACAACCCGTACATCGGCTTGTGTAGATTTCAGATGCAATATACTGCAGCAGTTGATCGCTTTAAAAGTGGATGCTGCTATGGAACAATTTTATTACTTACATGCCAGAGAATTTGTTAAACTAGAACAGGTGTTGATTGAGGAGCTGATACCGAGGCTGAAGCATAGACGGTATGGACACGATCATTTAATCAATAAGATAATGCATCGTTTGGATATACTGCGATCGATGATACCACATGATTACACACAGTCAAACAGTAGGTCCGAAGAAACTGCTTCATCTTTTTCCGCCTGTTCGTCGTTGATTAAGCGAAGTCGAACCAAGAAGGCTGATAATAAGGATGACAGCAATGATGACAATCAAAAGGCAAAGCGAGGCAAACACAAGCAGAGGGATACGGAATTCAAGTCGATTGATATTACGGCTTCCTCCTTGGATGAGTGCATGCTCCGTTTACATCTATCTCAACAGCTGATAAGTAGTGAAACCAGTCGCATTCTTAAAAAGAAGAGTCACAGCAACGATATTAAAATACTTTTTACAAATTCTGCATATCGCTCAGTGCCGTTGAGTGAAGCAAGCGATATTCAATTTAAGATCGATAAACGTCTCAACGGGGGCGGTATGGAACCGTCTTTGTCAACATGCAATTTTGGGGAACTTTTCCCGGTAAATGCAAACCAGCAAGTTTTAGATCGATTGATGTTTGAGATGAATTTGAGACAGCCGAAGTCTTTCGCCTCGCTGCAATTGAATCGTTACAAACTCTCAAACGGATGGCCATTTACTTTCGATTGCCACTCCAGAATGTTAAGGAAGGTCTACGGAAGGAAACCATGGGACATTAACAAATAATGTCTTTATTCTCTATAACTGTTTATTATACCCTGCGCAAGTTATAACTTCAACTGCAATGACAATCCGAAAGAATAGAATAAAGTTCTGTTTCTGAATCATTAATTTGTATACAAAAATATCGAGATTATGGCCAAGTTCTCTATTGTCTTTTACTTATTCATTAATATGAAATTGGAATCCACTCAATAAGAAATTCAGTCATAACAATTTATACCTTTATAACTGTTATTTTGTTGTCGTTAGGTTTCGGACATTTCGTTAATTTGGAAAATTAACAACAATAATGTACGAAATTGAATATAGATTTAGATTTTCATCACAATTTGTTAGCTCTACTAATCACAGCACATACTATCTATTTTCTTTGTTCCTGTCTCTTTCATTCTCGCGTAACTCGTGTTCTGTCGTTTTCCCACTCATTCTTATGCACACACAAATAAAAAAAAATCAACTATGACAACCACAACTATAACAAAACAAAATCAAATCACAACACACGTCCTACATACTTACATTACAGTGAGCTATGCGGGTGCTGCAACGACCATGCGTACACCATATAAGCTGCCGCCTGTAACTTCAAGCGCTGTCAGTAGTAACACGATAGCAACAGTTGCTGGTGCAACGGGAGGAGCGGCAGCAGCAGCTGCAGGAGGCAGTGGAATTAAGGTGAACACCCTAATGTTGGAGAAGCTACAAAAACTGATTGCACAGAACCCAGAGTACTTAACCAGCGGTATACCCAATCATGTAATGACGCAGCTCTTCATGCAGCCAATGCGTATGCCACAGCCACAACCACAGTTGCAATTGCAGAATCCAGCAGCACCTGGTAATGCAGGATCGCTCGCACCAGCAACAGCTGCAGCAGCGGCAGCAGCTGCTGTTTACGTGCAACAAGAAGAGGATGAGGTAGACTATGAGGAAATGGGCGTGGCTGAGACATATGCCGATTATTGGCCAGCTAAGCGTAAGTTTTCATTTCTGCTAGTCAAATTTATATACAAAATTATATATCGCCAGTATATTTGGATATAACAATATATTTTTAAAATGTCTGTTATATTAAAGCAGAATCTTAATATAAATATATGAATCGTAATTAAATCTTTTATTATAGTTAAGTTGGGAAAGAAGCATCCGGATGCAGTAGTGGAGACCGCCTCGCTTAGCTCTGTGGAACCGTGCGATGTATATTACAAGCTATCGATACCCTCCGAGACAATCAACAGCGGTCAGTTGAGCGCGTTACAGTTGGAGTCCATAACGTACGCATCGCAGGCTCACGATCATCTTTTGCCTGATGGAAGTCGAGCTGGTTTTCTAATTGGCGATGGCGCAGGTGTTGGCAAGGGTCGCACTATAGCGGGCATCATCTATGAGAATTACCTGAAGGGTCGCAAGAAGGCTCTCTGGATATCTGTGTCCAACGATCTTAAATATGATGCCGAACGCGATCTCAGCGATATTGGAGCCACACGAATCGATGTTCATGCCCTCAATAAGGTCCGTTCAGATAAACTTAAAATATAGTACTTAGTTTTAACTTTTTTGTCGATGTAGGTATATATTAATTAGGTAATTATGTGACTAGCAAACTTATCAACAATCCACAATTGCTGAAGTTATTCTACCAAATGCACTTTTTATGCGTGGTGCAGAAATTACTTGAGTAATTATGACCTACTAATTACTTAAATAACTTGTGCGTACATAGCATAGTTATATAGAAACGTTATCCATTACTCATGCAATAAACAATTACATTGTTAATTAGTTTATTAATTGCTTGGCAAGCAATTTAAATAATTGTAGATAATCATATTGAACACAACTCCTATAATTACTGTATTAAATACTTAAATTTTAGCTTACTTCACAATTCGTGCTTTGTCCTTTCAGTTTAAATATGCCAAAATCAGTTCAGATACAAATAACAATTGTAAACGTGGCGTTATCTTTAGCACGTATTCCGCGTTAATTGGCGAATCAAATAATAAGACAGGCAAATATCGCTCACGTTTTCGCCAGCTATTGCAGTGGTGCGGCGAGGATTTTGAGGGTCTGATAATATTCGATGAGTGCCACAAGGCAAAAAATCTATGCCCGGTGGGCTCGGGGAAGCCGACAAAGACTGGCCAGACGGTGCTCGAACTGCAGCAAAAGCTGCCTAAAGCGCGTGTTGTCTATGCTTCTGCAACGGGTGCCTCGGAGCCAAAGAATATGGCGTATATGGTTCGTCTCGGTCTATGGGGTCAGGGCACGGCTTTTGGTAGTTTCGCTGACTTCATTACAGCCGTAGAGCGTCGGTAAGTTCAGTCCAGTTTACTTCTTTAATACGACCTTTAACATATATATTACGCTTATTTTTGTAGTGGTGTCGGAGCCATGGAAATTGTAGCCATGGACATGAAGCTGCGAGGCATGTATATTGCACGACAGCTCAGTTTTAAGGGCGTTAGTTTCAAGATTGAGGAAGTGCCGCTAACCAAGGAGTTTCGACGAATCTACGATCAGTCTGTGGAACTCTGGGTGGAGGCAATGCAAAAGTTCACTGAGGCCGCAGAGCTCATTGATGCCGAGAGTCGCATGAAAAAGACAATGTGGGGACAATTCTGGTCATCGCATCAGCGTTTCTTCAAATATCTCTGTATTGCTGCTAAGGTCAACCATGCGGTCCTTGTTGCTCGCGAGTCTATTAAATATGGCAAGTGTGTCGTCATTGGTCTTCAGTCCACGGGAGAGGCGCGCACTCTTGATCAATTGGAGCGAGATGATGGCGAACTCACTGACTTTGTATCCACAGCCAAGTAAGTTTAATCTAACAAATTGTAATCAAATAGAATGTAAAGCGGTTAATAAACTTCATAAAGCCTTAGTAAGATTGATAATTAACACAAAACAGGAATTAAAAGAGTTCGCCTGGATAAAGTTAAATAGTGCCGTTTACCTTAAATTTAGTGGCCAGGATAACATAGTTGGATTTCTTAGCATAACTCTTGTGGAAAAATTAGCGTATATTGTTTGCACTGAATTAATGGTTTTTACGTGAGAATTAGAATCGAAGTGTTTTCTGTTTGCGATTTCGCTATTAATAGAAACCAATTTCCTGAATATTTCAGAGGCGTCTTTCAATCATTTGTCGAGCGTCACTTTCCGGCGCCGGATCGCAATCGCATTAATCGGATTCTAGGCCTGTACGATGATACAGCCGTAAAGCAGACGGAGCTCCATGGTCTGATTAGCAACAATAATAATAACAGTAACAGTGGTGTGGTGAGTCGCAGCAAGCGAAAGGTGACGGACGATACCAGTAGCAGCGACGGAAAGTCTAAAAAGAAGAAACGCAGTGCCTCCTGGCAGTATAGCGACAGCGATGAGGAAGCAGCGCACACATCTGGTGGGGATTTTGATAACAGTAATAGCGATGATGCGGCAGGCAGCGATGATGCTTACAACGACGATAATGAAGATGATGGTGATGAAAATGAGGACGAGGATAAACACGATGGCGACAGCGATAGGCACAGTATGGCTAGCGATGCAAGCTCCGATTTTAATCCGTTCTTTAGCGGCAGCGACAGCGATATTGATCCTTGGGTGAATGCGCGGAGTAAAAAGTCCAGTAGCAGTACTAGCAAAAAAATCCAAAAGAGGACAAAAAAGAAGCGAGGTAAAAAAGAAGCAAAAGTGAAGAAAGAATCGGCAAGAATGCTAGCTAGTGGCAGCAATGCAATGTCAGCAACGGTTGCTGCCGCGCTGAATGCGGCCAAGAGTCGCAAAAGTCAATTGTCCACGCAGGATAAGATTCAGGATCTTCTGCAAAAGAAACAGGAGCTTAAAGGTACTGTAACGCCGGTGGGAGTAAATGGCATCAAAGTGAATTATGGCCCACCACCCAAAGATGCAATTGAGCGCGCCTGCACAATGAAGGAGGAACTATTACGTAAAATAGAACGGCTTGGTTCCCGCCTGCCACCAAATACACTAGATCAGCTGATCGATGAGCTGGGCGGACCCGATAATGTGGCCGAGATGACGGGTAGGCGTGGTCGGGTTGTACAGAGCGATGACGGGTCCATACAGTATGAATCACGCACAGAATCCGATGTGCCGCTAGAGACGCTTAACATAACAGAAAAGCAACGTTTTATGGATGGCCAAAAGGATGTGGCTATTATCTCGGAGGCCGCGTCCAGCGGTATTTCACTGCAAAGCGATCGACGTGTCTTCAATCAAAGACGACGTGTCCATATCACCTTGGAGCTGCCCTGGTCTGCCGATCGCGCTATACAACAGTTTGGTCGAACGCATCGTTCCAATCAAGTAAACGCACCCGAATATATCTTTCTTATTTCGGACTTGGCCGGTGAGCGACGTTTTGCTTCGACGGTGGCCAAAAGACTGGAATCCCTGGGTGCTCTCACCCACGGTGATCGTCGTGCCACTGAGACTCGCGATTTGTCCCAGTTTAATATTGATAACAAATACGGAAGACAGGCCCTTGAGACTGTAATGCGTACCATAATGGGCTATGAGACGCCTCTAGTACCACCGCCCACCGATTATAACGGTGAGTTCTTCAAGGATATAGCCGGCGCTCTTGTTGGTGTAGGCATTATTGTCAACAGTGAGAGCCATCCTGGTGTGCTCAGTCTAGATAAAGATTACAACAACATATCCAAGTTTCTTAATCGCATCCTTGGCTGTCCGGTGGATCTGCAGAATCGCTTATTTAAGTACTTCACCGATACCATGACGGCCATCATCAATCAGGCCAAACGTGGTGGACGCTTCGATCTGGGCATTGTTGGTAAGTGGCTCCGAAAAATTATTTTTTTTTAAATATCCACGCGTGGATATTAATGATATATAAGTTTAAAATAGAATAGTATGTAAAGAAGCTGCTTACATATGTACATATGTTATCATTTATTAACATGCGTTCCACAGATTTGGGCGCTGCTGGTGAGAATGTGAACCGAGTGCGTCTGGTGCGCTTTATGCGCAAACATGCAACAGGTGTGGCACCTACGGAGCTGCATACGGTGCGTGTGGAGCGCGGCATGATCTGGCAGGAGGCAATTGAAAAGTAAGTGCATCAAGTAACAAATTATATGGGTTATTTAGTTCGCAATCAATCCAAACAATAAAATATGTCGAAATGTGAGTCGTATAAATAATAAACCAGACCAGCTATTTAGATTCTGTTAAAACAAATGCCAATTTATTATCTATGGGCTGAATTTGTCATTTTAAATTATAACTTTATTATACATGCTGTTATATCAAGGAACTGTATACAAATAATTATTTTAGATAACACAATATAAAGATTCAGTGCATTCAACGGCTTTAAAACAATCACTTTTTCATAGAGAAATCAAAAAACCATAGATTTTTACAAAAACATTTTTTTTTTTTTTGCATTTTATTGGACAAGCAGTTTGGATTTCAATATTTCCCTAAATATTTCTATCAAATCAAAAATTTCTAGTGATTTATTAGAGTTAGTGTAAAGTTATTTATCGTACTTTAATCAATTATTTTGTTTAATCAAATAATCTTTATATTCTTTAGGTATGCGGATCTGTTTAATGAACATGAGGGCTTCTACACATCGCATCAGCTGCGTAATCAAAAGCGCACCGCCATTTTAGTGGTTATAATTGAACAGCAGCCCACACGAGGACTCACGGATGCGGATAGCAGCAAGGTGCAGAAGAGAAAAAGTCGCAGCAAAAAGGAGATTATGTGTCAGATCTATAGACCCAATACGGGCTTACAAGTCCGCCACGAATCGCTCGCCGAACTGGAGAAGAAGTATCGCAAGGTGCCCAGCGAGGAGGCCGAACCGCATTGGACGGAACAATACGATGCTTCTGTGCACACCTGTTCCCATGCCTATTGGAATGGCAACTGTCGTAATGTCAGTCTGGGCAACGATTGTGAGGTGAGTTTATATATATTTCATTCATTTAGGATTCAGAAGTTCTTCAATAATATAGCCTTGTCTCCTTATCGGTGACATATCCAAGCACAAAAAAGCGAGAAAATTTAAAGCAAATATTAATGCCAAATCACAATAATTTTAAATAAAATTAAAAAAAAGCGTTAGTTCAAATGTTTTGATTCAAGGGCTTGACCGCTTACCTTAAGGTTCGAAGAATATTCTTTTTGGGAAATTTATCAAAATAATAAATAGTAAATAAATCCAAATACTAAAATATAAATGTCTATTCCTTAAAACAAAGACTAATGTTTTTTTCTCATGTTCGATCCCCGCAGAGACCCTACAACGAAATTTTGTTGACTTTCAAACTTTATTTCAAATTATTTTGTTATGTAATAAAATATGTTGTTCAATTTTTCTTTGAATAAAATTACTCTAAATGCAAATCTATGAATACAATGTTTTCCCATTTTACAGGTCGGGTTGCGTCAGCGTTTGTACTATGTGCTGGCAGGTTCTGTACTCTCGGTATGGGGACGCGTCGAGCATATATTGAATACCCGTTCGAATAGCAAAATGCAGGTGATTCGCATGAAAACAACAGAGGAGGAGAAGATAGTTGGTACAATGATACCCAAATCATGTTATGAGCCTCTTATGAACGATTTGCGCAGTGATTCAGAGAAAAAGGAGGAATTCAACTATTAGGGCAATCATCCATCCATGAACTGATCTTCTCATAAGGAACGTTCGCGCTGCACTCTTTTTCAAAATTTAAATAATAATAAAACAAGAAATGGAAAATTAACATGAAAGAAACACGAGAAAGAAACACTTATATACATAAGTATATCAGCTGAGCAAAAACTACACTGGATATTTTGTTCTTTCCACTTTTATTTCGTTCTTTAAGTTTCCGTTTATATTCATTGTAATTAGTCGTAATGCATAAGTCAAATGTTTTTTAAAGAACCTCCAAACGAGAAAATAACCTTTATATTTTTCACCTATCTTATACAAACATACATCGCACACCTACAACATCTCAAACACACATACACCAAAACGACATGAAAAAAGATATAGTGAAACAAATGGAAACGCTTATATATGGACTTTTCTTCTTAATGATTTAATATTAATTAATTTTAACATTAATGATAGTATACACAATATTAAATATTATGGGTATATATATATATATTTCGATTCGACATACATACATATGAATTATGTGCGTATTCCACTTATGATTTCCTCTCTTACCACATTTTTTTTTTTATTAAATAATTTTTAAATTGAGGCTGCATCGCATCGCAGCGCTCGGCTTGCTCTAGTTGCTAGTTAAGGGATAGGAATATTAAAAAAAAAAATATAATAATATGCAAAAAGGATTGATTATGAAAGCAAGTTAGCTCATTTTTTTTTTTTGTGAGTCTCTTTAAGTTGAAGTTAATGAATTATACTGCAGTTTGTAAGTTAAGATCCTCTAACTGTAATAATTAATTTAAGTTTAGCTATTAAAGGTGTTAATATACATTATACAAAAATATAATAAAATACACGTAGACATACATATACATACGTACATAAAGCAAACTTGTACGCGAACATATGTATGGTTATGTATGTGTATGTATGCAAAATAATAAACGCGGAAAAGTGGCATATAAAAAACAATACAAAATTATAAATTTCAATTTTCTTTTCGGGTTGAATTTTGTACATTATTCTTATTATTCTATCGATTTTAAATTTAGTTTCAAAGCTCATCTGAAAGGTGCGTTGTCAAATATACTCCAAGGTTGGAAAATGATCAAAGATGAATGGTAAATACTCCCATTGTTCGTAAAATCGGAAAAATTCTAATTTTTGTCAAACAAACATTTTTTTTTAACTGCTCTGTTCTCATACATTTCCTGATTTTTCCTTAAAGAATTATAGCTATATTTAATTATCAGAATAAAACAAAAAAACCTTTTAAAATTCTACAAACTTAATTAATATTAACATAATCAAAAAAACCAAGATTTTTTGATGGCTAAGTAAATGGTGGATTTTACAAAATTATAAATTTTTCTTAAAATTTTTTCCAATCTGCTGGGCAAAGATTGCACTATTTTAGGGAAATTTTCTACTGGAATAATTTTCTTGCATTTCATCCCAGAATTTAGTTTTGTTCTGGTAAACAGTGTTAGAAACTTCTCGCGTAAATTCACCCCAAAGGTTTCCAAATGGATTTAATCCTGCGGATTAAATTGGCTACTAAAAAAAAACGTGTATATTATGATCTTGGAATCATTCCTTAAACAAACGCGCTAAGTGCTTAGGATCATTATTCTAGTGAAATCCTCACACAAGTGGCATCCTCATACAGGAATATATCGATGACATTCTAAATTAGATGTTTCAGATGAAAAAATTTGACCTAAAACTGTCCTACATTATTTCACTGTCACCTTCGTGCAGAATATTTTTTTTCGTCCACCTTAAGTTAATCTACTTGCTTCTTAGTACACAATCGTTACTTTCTGAATCGTTACTATACAAATTAAGTATACTATACAAATTAGTTTCATCATTCCAGAGAACATTACACCGTTTTTTTCACCCTGTGATTCTAATCAGATCTTACGAGGCCAAACCTAAATTTGGAAACATGGGCGATATTAGGATTATAAGACCAGTAACATGCTGCACAATACTACCCGGTAGATTTGAACTTACTAAACCTCATTGCAGCGTTTCATTGATATATTGTTTCTGAATTCGAAGCAATAGCCCTAGATGTCCTAAGCGGGACGAGTTTTTCTAAAGGAGTTTCCCAATAATATAGTAAAAATATTTTAATATTTTTAGTTTTGCCTTTTAATTTTATTTTAATTTATAATTTAACCTTTATTTAGCTTAAATACCTCAAAATCTTACCTTCTGCACAAGATTATTCAAATTACCTAACTTTAATTGTAATTCAACTAATAATACAGTCCATCTAGTTTGCCGATAGTATAAAAATCTGCAAAAACTAACGGAGGTTATTTTTCTTGACAAAGTTACCATTTTTTCATTAAAATATAGTATTGTCACGTCTGAAAAATAAGATAACGATCATAAGTCTTTCCATATACATTTTATTGAACTTAAAAAAAATTTTCGAGCTTACACCTATTTTTTTGGCTATATACATATATATATACTTTTTAGATATTAAAGCTGATTGTCTCAAAGAGATAGTTTGGTTCTTTGCTGTTTATAATCTTATGCAGTCATATTAATACTCTTAAATTTGTGCAAATATCTGGGTTAAGATCATTTATGTATTTTATTTGCAAGGCTAGTTGCATGTATATTTCTCACGTTATTGTAATATTCGATTCTATTGCGTTGCCTGCAGTTTGGGACGCTGTTTGCAAAATATTCCACTCCATTGAACAGGGAAGGCATGAAATATGATTTAGCCTTGAGAATTCAGAGCTGTTCGGGTACAAGGAATCGTTTTATATTCAGCGTTCTAATATTGTCTTCCTATCATTTTATTCATACATAGAGCATTACGCTTAGACAAGATAAGTGGGAGATCATTATCATAAACAGGATAAACATGGCGAACAACCAAACTGAATTACTACAGATTGCTTCCCTGGATGGGAATGTGTCACTCAATGAAAAATTCATTAATATCAACGAAGTACATGCGGAGATCTTAACACTTTTCAGAGAGTATCTTTTTGAAATATGGGAAATCTAGCTTATTTCGGCAACACTATTTTCAAATGTCTTATAAACTTTCATAAAATGTATGTGGCAACGTAAATTCTAGTATATTATGTGTATATGCAAATACAAAATATTCCAACCAAACCAAACCAAAACCCCACCCTTTCACAAATCTTTTCTACTGAAAATTTCATCCATACCGCCTTTTGTTCTTTTGCGTTGAGAAATCACTCCGTCAGGAAAATGTAGTATACATATAGAAATAACTCCCAATATTATCAATCAGAACCAGCAGACAGTTTTGAAATAAAACAAGCTTAATATGTGTTTAAGTAAAGTTTTGAAAGCAATTTTTATTTTTGTATTTTCATATTACAAATGCACTCTTGAAGAGTTAAAGTATATACTAGCTTCATTTCAAAAACGTTTTTTTTTTTTGCTTCAACAGATTTTACACACTTTTCGCTTTTATTACAAGTTAGTTAGAGTTAACTGGAGATATGGGCAAGTAAATCAGGAAATAACACAAAAAGCGAAAAAATATATATTTTCGAATATATGTATGTATTTATATAAGAGTACGAGTATATGTAGAACTCGATTTTTTGTAAAGATTTGTAGAGTTGTAGTTTTCCATACATATACTATAAAAATGATTTTTTTCCCCTTTTTTTAAAGACAATTACAACATTGAGTATACCCCGAAGGCAAATATAATACATATAAGTACATTTATGTACATATATAATGTATATTAGCTCTTTAAATATGCCTATAACTAAATCTGTATATATATATATATATATATATATATATATATAAAACAAAACTTTATATATATATGTATATATATAAATCTATAAATCTGTAAATAGAGATGTACTTTATACACATGTATGTAGTTGCATATATTCATGTAAGTATGTAAGCTTTCCCCTTGATATATACTGAAGCTGAAATAGCCATACCCAAATTATTTGTGCACAAATTTTCGATAGTTTTTTTTTGCCCAAATAATTTGTACATGCAACCTTAGCATTAAGGACATTCTTTAAGTGGGCGAAAACGAACTTTAAAGCTATTTAATGTTGACCAAGTTCATTCAGAGGCTAAGAAGCGATGCGACGATAGTGTATTGTGTCTCAGAATTTGAGTTGGTTTGTTAGTAAGGTTTGCGTTTCTCTTAGGTACGCACACTGGTACAAAATTTTGTATGTGCTAGTTTAAAGGCAGCGCGGGACTAATGGTCACATACAATAAAAGTTCTAGGTTTTATAGTAGGTGTATTAAGTGTGTATATGTTTGACTAATTATTAATGGTGGTAATCGTGGATTAATGGGCGGCACTGATTTTGTGTTAGTTAACATTTGCTATAAGTTTACATTACGTTTACATTTATAATATAATATATTTGTTTAACGATACTTTTTTTTGCAAATTATTGACTATGATACAGTTTACAGCTTTCACTCTTACATATATAGCAAAAGTAACTTTGAGCTGAAATATGATATATTGTATAATTAAATAGTTAAGATCTGCTCTCAATACTTTTTTGATCCAGAAAGAGTTCATAGAATAGATTCATACCAAAATTTTATACATTTTTGAGGATGACAATTTGATATTTGTATAATTAATTTAGTTTCTCATCAGATTGTTCAAACATAAAAATTCATCTATATAGGAGTTCCAAGCGGCACTTAATGTATAGTATATGATTTACATTTATATAGTATTTATATTTTTATGTAGGCTGGCATACATTTAACACGATAATGGCACTTCTCTACGCTTAAAGGCCATCAAAAATATTTATTTCTCATTTATTTGGTTAAGGTGTAGCTGGTGTACATAGGCACAACACATAACAGCGATCAATAGATATATGTAGATACACATGTTCCACTATTATAATACTATATTTTAATTTCCCTTTTTTTTAAATTTATATTTTCTATTGAAAATTTTCTAGAGTTTCTAAAGAAAAGAGAAAGAGTAAAGAGACTATATGGCTATAATGGAATCAATTGGAAAGTGCTTTTGAGGTTGGGCATGGGGGCAGGTTATTGCTAGGGTTGCTAAGTAATTACAATGTAAAGGACTACGTTGTTTACGCTGCTGAATCTTCTATTTGTTCTTCTGCCACTGATTCAGCTTCTCTTTCTACATCTACTTTCTACATCTTCTTAATTAGCAGCTTTCGTCAACTTGTACTTTCGTTCAGTTTACTTTGTGCTGTCATGTTGAGCTTTTACTTTGAAATGGTTGCCTGCTGTGAGGGGAGGTAAATATTACATGTTAGGTAGGTAGATTTGTAGAGAAAGACTGAGAGAAAGATAGAAAGAGTTTATGTGTGAGTGTGTGAGTGAGAACTTCGTTAATTGTTAATTAGGAAAATAATACGATTACGAATTTAGAATCGTTAGCAGAAATTAATCGTTTAAATTACCAAAATCCCATAATGAAACGGAAACTCGTTCCGGTATTCCGGAGAGTAGAAATCCTTGAAGCTAGCTTTTGGCTCCAAGCTTGGTATGTCTGACAGAATAAAGCACTTTTACAAACCAATGATTTGTGTTGAAATAAAGAAATTAATCTGCTCAGATTGCCTTTTTCAAAAATAGATGACAGTTTAGAATAACGAGTTTACAAATGTTTGATTGAATGTGGTTTGCAGTGTTTGCCATGGTGTGTAGGGGCCTGTTAGCTGCGCCTACAGATCAAAATAAAACTCAACAAGCATGGCCTAAAATTGGTTAACCTTTAGCTCGTTGCCCTGCAGCTGGACAAGACGAAAGGCCTCCCGTATGGTGGGTGTCATCAATAGCTTTAGATTCTCCTCAGCTTCGTTGGGCAGCGATCGTAGTAGTTCCATGGAAGCGATTACAAGTTGGGCGAGTGCTGCTCTCTTATAATTTGAATCCTTTAGAATGCTCGTTGCACGCTGCTGTTCAATCTCAGGTGATATAGATTCCGCCTCCGTTTTGGCTGCCTGTCTATTCGTATCGAATGGATTGTTTCGACATTTGGGCTGAAATTCGCTTATCAGCGTTGTCATTGTCACGTTCTCCTCTTCCAGCTGCACAGACTTACTAGGCGATCGTTCATCAAGGATATCCTGCGCCTGATTAGATGCGTTGCTGTTGCTAGTTGTATCACCGTTCCCATTGAGAGCAATGCACATGGATTTGCTGGCCATGTGGAGGGGCAGCTTGGGTTGGCCATTCCGCAACTTACCATTCTCAATATCATGGAGAGCAGAATTGGTAAGATAGAGTTCACAGACCAGATTCCAGGCATCCTGAAGGCAGAATAAATAACGTACAAAGTTCTCTTTCTTCTTAACAGTGGTAGTATTCAGACGCGAACAGGATTCCAGTATGAAGTTAAGATCATCGGCACCAAGATTATATACGACAATATCATTGAGATGTGAGTCGACCAATGCTATGTAGTAGATCATCCAGGAGGAGGTCATTTGCTTATACAAATTGGCCGCATACTCAATATTTGAGACCTTCTGCATGAGAAACTTGAGTCCAGGGCGTGAATCGAATTCCAGGGCGGACATTAAATACTGTTTAACGCAACGCAGAAGTATTTCCTTGGAACGAAAGTCTAGATCGTAATCGTGACTAGGCGTTGAGGCAGAACTTGCATAGTTATCAAAAATACACGTAGATACCGCTTGGGGCACACACTTGAGCCTGGAGAGTAATAACTTAGCCACCAGTTGAAGCAGCATTTGGTTGGCCAAAAGACCTACGACAAGACTCTTGAACGGAATGCGTAGGACAAAATTATCCAGATTGGAATTGAACCCATTATTCAAGGGATACAACAGAAATGAATAGCTGCGATCATCCGACAGTTGAGCAGAACTCGAACCGGAACTCGTGGAACCAGAACTGGAACCGCAACCAGAACCAGGGCTCGAGCTACTTTTACATTGTCCTGTGGTGTTATTTTGCACTGCTCCTGTTTGACCTGAGCCAGAGCCTTGGGGCTGATTAGGCTCACGCTGGTTGTCCGACAGAAAGACTTGTTGGGCCAAAGCATAGATTCGTGCCAGCTCCTCAAGTGTGCTATCCCGTCGTGCCGCTACCTTGACATTTGCACAATCGCCATAGAAACTATTGGATTTCTCGTGAAATGCAAACGAGAGCTGACGCAGTGGAGCAATTGTCACTGTACAGGCGCGATGTATCGCCGAGCAAGCTATCATCCACTGGGATTCATTAAATAACATGCCCGTCGAAAGTATGACATGCTTGAGGCAGGACACCGAAATCCTGGCGATCGCTTCCTGCGATTGAGCCGCGCATTCAATCAAAACGAGCAGCAGTTGCTTCAATGCCAGCGTTGCCGAGCTGGAGATCTTTGTGGGAGATTCAATCATATTATGATTGACTGATACGTTACCTACAGGATTTGTGTTGTTGTTTGTATTGGTGCAGCTTTTGTGGTCATCACTGGCGGAACTGGAGCTACTTTCGTATTGTGTGCCGACTGAACCTGTCACTGGTTCAGTAACAAATTTAAGCTTAGAATAGATCAGATTATCGGCGGGATGTACGATCTGGGTCAGTCGCGTCTTTGTACACGCTCCTAGACGTCGCTGCTCCGGCACCGATTTCTCAATGAATTCCACTACGAGATCTGTGGTCATACAGCAGCAATGCTTGAAATTCTTCTCTATCAGCTGCCAACTGGCTGCAGATTTATTAATATAACGCAGCCAATCCTGTATCATGGGTATGAGCAGATGATTGATACAGTAGAATCCAAAATCAATGCCTGGGCTCGATAATAGGTTCTTGAATAGCTTGAAGATCGTCTGTAGTATGGGTGCCTGATGGGCATACGGGCAGACAATCAAGGAATTGGTTAGGCCATCCAAGAGTAGGAACCAGACCTTAAGCACACCCGATGGCTTATCCATTTCATCAATCTTTACAATCGTATCCTTATCAATATGCAGCGATCTGTATGATATCATATATTGTTCGTTCTTTGTCTGCAAATAATCATTGCCAAAATATGTAAAATTCTCCATTGAGCTGGGTATATTGGCGTCTATGATATGTGTATATGAGATGCCCTTGATTTTATAAGTCGAATGAAAGTTTGGGCATTTGGGCATGCTATACATAAAGCCTAAAATACTGGAGCAGCGTTCTAGGAAACGTAGAGTCTCGTGCAAAAAGTCTGTAGGTCGAAAGGCATTGTCATTATCCTCGCCACAGGTATTGTTATTGGCTCCACCGCCTCCCGATATCTCCAGATATGAAAGCAGACAAAGTATGCAATCGAGGCCGGCATTTGCAAATACTAGCGTATTATCCGAATCCAGAAAAACCCGAAATATATCGATAATATTACTCATATTTAACATGCGACTGCGCGCATTACGTAGAGTTCCAAATAACGGACGCCATCCGGAACGTATTTCAGTGCGATGTGCCTCAACAATCTCATAGAGACAGGCCACAATCTGATCCTGTACATCCACATCGCAAGTATCCATGCTTAGCAGATTCTCGAATGGCTTTAATAAGGCTTCATTAAAGTGAAAATATGGTAGCTCTGATTGCTCCACTAAAAGCGCCGTTATTATATCATGTATATACTCGATTGCACGTTTTGAGATCATCCGATCCCGATGACAGGCGGCCTATAAACAAAAAAAGAAAGAACAGCATAGATTGTATATTACTAATTAATATTAATTCCTATCCTTAGTCAATGTTGAATGTTAAATGTAAAGAACAGTTCTGAAAACATTCATAAATCCATTTTTCCTATTTAAAATGCAAGGAAGATGTTTTTCGGATACTTAAACCAATATACCCAACTATATATCCCAAATTTAATTGAAATTTCGGAAAGTGCACGAATGATTATCAGGTAATTAAACGTTTTAATGGATTATACATATAATAATTCATACTGTATGAAACTCTTACGAATTTTCTACTTACGTCCATGAGATGCGGTCCAGTAATAGCCCATACTTTTAGAACGTGGAGAAGTGGCCTTGAGCTGCGGAAAACTTTGAGCGTAACATCGCCAATGCGATGGAGTAGCAAAGACATTGGAAGAGAATCTAATTTCTTCCAGCCCTTAGTTGGCCACCAGATACGGGTGCCACCACCCTTCCGTGCAACCTGGCTCTTATAAAGTTGATCCCGGGAGGCACGACAGAGATGTTTCAGGAATTGACACAACGAAGGTAGGCAAAGACGTTCTACTGCATCGCTAAAAAGATTCTCGGCCTGATGGGAGAGGGCACAGAGCACCTTTGAGGTATCACTTTGGCTGAGGAGCACCGTCTCATTTGTGCCTGAATATACCTTTAATATGGATGTAATGTTCGTATTGGGACTCTGCAGCGGCGCCTGTAAAAAACTATATACATCCACACTAAAAAAAAGGGATTACTCGTTGATTAGACTGCAAAAAACAATATAATAAAAGGTATTCCTTATATTGGAACTTATGCACACACAAATCTTATTTTTGAACACTAAAGATACTAAAATACCATAAGGTTAGCGTTTAATTATTTATTTTAAATTTGCAAACTGTTTCGTTCAAAGATTTACTTGATTATCGTATTATTTATTTAACTTAAAGATTATTTTAAATTTTTCCTCGAGCATCCATTTCCTCTAATGATAGTATCTTCATTGATTAAATTTCTAAAGACGTTATGTGTATACTGTATACGTTTAAAAGTTGTTATCTCAATTGTCACAATATTTTCTGAAATTGAACTTTTAGCCCTTAATAAAAAACTTCCTAAAATTCTGTTTATTACGTTAAAAATATCTGAGTATATTTTTAACACAGTTGGTAATATTTTCGTGTGTGTGAATTTCCGTATTATATAGTACTATGTAGTATAGTTTTCATACGACTCACCACGTTTCATCATCATCAATTGGTATGGACGAGAGATTCAGTTTATCCGGAGGATTGCCATTATTCAACTTTTCGCCCGTCTCCATATCCCGACGCGTACTGCCCGGTGAAGTGGCTATAGATGGATTTTGCAGGCTGAAGATCTCATGCTCCAACTGGCTCACATGGCGACAAACTGCAAAGATACTCTGCCAACAGTCGGCGCTATAGCTGCCCAAATTAAGGCCACCAGTAAGGACCACATCCATGGACATGGCTTGACTGGCTGAGATGCGGGGCCCACTCGTCTGGCACACGTTGGAGGCTAATAAGTTCAGTATCTTTCCAGCCAAATGCTGAAGATTGAGACTGTTGCTTAGTGTGGCCGCCTAAAAAGATTTTACAGATTATTTGATTAGTACAGATCCAATCTCTCTTTACAAAAATGTTTGGCCTAATTGAATGTGTGAGCTATGTTCTATCAGTCCTCATCCATTACAAATGGAAATATTTTTAGATAAAATATTTACATTACGATGTAAAAACTGCTGTAAAGATGCTACAATACCTGAATGTTTTACCTTCTATTTTTGCAAATAATGAATGTTTTATTTATATTATATAACATAAATAAATATAAAACTCTGCTATCGTTAATACTGTGATATAGATATAAATCCTAAACTCTTCTACAGTTGAATGTTTTTATTGGAATCACGTAAAGTACGAATCTATTTAACGAAATGTCATGAGCTTATTATTGTACGGCGGTTAGATTTCATGAGTTTGAAAAATTTGAGTTTGTATAAATGAAAACATATTATACCGAATGTAGACCGTCCAGGCACATGGCATAAAGCGCTTCACCGTTGGATTTGTTAGCTTTAGCCTTAACGCGCAGTGTGCGCTTAGAGAGAGCCACCAGCTTGTTAGAGGCGGTGCTCTGGAGATCACCCAGCCCAGAGCTGAGAACAATCACCATTGAGTCCCAGCAGCAGGTGAGCAGGCGGCGACATAGCTTTTTAGCCGCCTCCCGGCGTTTATCATGCTGTTCGTTATCGCTGTGCTTCACTGTGGCAGTTTGCAGACGCTGCCACTCTGATAGCATTTGTGTGTTAGCCAATCCACCAGCATCACAGAGCATATCAACTAGAGCACAACGTGCTCCACTTCCATCTAATTGCTGTCTCGACATGGGTTCCAGAATATTGCAGAGAATGACCGACTGATAGAGCTCACATAGCCAGGGAGAGGATAGGTAGACAAGCACTCCCGTGTTCTGAACGGAGGTAACAAACTGTTGCTCCGACATGGGCACCAATATATCCTTGGATAACTGTTGATCATAGTACCCGGCGCGCATAAGCTGCAGGCTGAGCAACAGAGATGAATAAATGGCTAGGTAAATTCCATCGGCATTGATGGCCGTTAGATTGTAGTCGAAATCTGAAAAATTCATGCTGTTTTCCTGGCAGATAGCAGAGGCAAACTCCTGCATTGCCTCATCAAGTTCGACGCAGCTGCGCAAGCGCAGGAGCTTCGGCACCAGATCCTGTCGCAACGCCTTGGCAAAATCTCTTGCATGCTGACGGTCATTGTCGCAGTCTGCACGTATGGGTATTACGGGAGCCTCCAGATGGGAATACGGCCAACGGTTTTCCACTCGTGATGTCTCCTCACTGGAGCTGCTGTGCTCATCGTCCTCAGGCCCTTCCGTATCACCAGAGCCATTTGAGGCCACATCCTGATCATTTGGCGGATCGCATTCACTTTCCGATCCAGACGACGTCTCGAATATATTCTGCCTGAACTCCACAATTGCATCGCGATATGGTGCTGGCAGTCGGGCCATACTCTGGTATGTTAACGGTCCGGAGTAATCCGCATCCTTTAGCAACTCATGCCGAGCATTCACCACCTGCACTATCTGATTGCTAATCATGGACTCTGTCAGCTCTCCGCTGCACAGCACCTGGAGGCTATCTAGCAGAGCTACCATACACTCCACGCTCGCCTGGAGGCTTGCCTCTGTCGCGCTACCTGCATTAGCGCCATATGCACACTCTTCCATTGCATCCACGAGACTACAAATAATAAAGGAATTGAAATGAAAATTGTTACACTAGGCACTTATATTTTATAACTTATGTTAATTATTAGTTACGCACAGTCGAAACAGCGCCATCTCATCGCTACAGCCCTGCGCTGTATGCTTGTCTACATAGAGTATTACGGCTAGATCAATCAGTCGCTCGGGACTCTTGAATATCTCCCGAACACATCTTAGGGGCTCGGTGCGATTTAAAGGAGCTGGTAGCAGAACCATGCGATGGAAAAGCGCTTCCAACATTGGACGCAGTGAACCATGAGCGCCAGCAATTCTCAGTAGTTGAATCGCGGTTAAATATACGCAACGTGCCTGGGGCCCATCTAAACCAGGGCCTGTGAAAAATCCACGCGCTTCATTCTCAATCAAGTGTAATGCATCCCTGAAAGGAAGGCGACCCAAGAAAGAAAAAAATAAAATGGTTTTTAGAATTATTTATTGTTAATATATCAGTAATTTTAATTTGTACTTCTTACAGTTGAAAAATACATTACTGTCGAGAATTAAACCTGAAGTTAACTCTGTCTTTTATTTTATAAACTTGCAAAGTGTATTACAAATTATTACGAAATATGTAATACATATTTATATGTAATATCTCTGGCCCCATAAAATAAATATATTATTGATCAGGACGACGAAACGAGTAACCATGTCCGTCTGTCCGTCTTATTTTATCCAAACTAGTCTCTAGCTAGGTGGATAAAATTTGGTATGTATCCTTTTTGCTACAGGCAGCACATACATCAATACCGGCTGGATCGAACTACCATATTATATAGCTGCCATAGGAAAAATCGGTTCAAAAGTTAAATGGAAAACTTTTATATTTTTCAAGATATCTTAATGAAATCTACAAGTTAGATGCTCAAATGTGTTTTACAAGTGCGCGCAAAAAATCTTTAAGATCGATTTACTATATCAGCTCCCATAGGAGCAATCGGTTTAAAAGTCAATGTTTGGGAAACTTTTTTCGTTTTTCAAAGTATCTTAATGAAATTTACAAGTTGGATGATATAGGACCAATCTAGTTTACAAGTGTTTATAATTTTCCACGCGCGGAAAATACCCTTTCCTAGTTTTTCTTTACAAAGATTACTTATTCGCAATTCGCCTAAGGATGTGAAAAAAAAAAATAAATTGATAAATAAAATTAAAAATTAAACTATGTATTTCATCCACTTGTTGTACTCACTTGTAGGTGAACTTTTTATCCAAATTAATGCGACCTGGAGACCCAAGAGCAGCGGCCAGCGTCGGGCAGAACTTTTGCCAAAGGAAAGAGGTGAAGTGAGGATTGGCATGAACATTTCGTGGCAAAGCCGAGCTGAGCGTCAATATGCACTCAGTAAGGTATAGCGAGCTCGGATTCTCATACTTCTTGTTCGGCGAGGCATTGTTGACATTAGGCTCCACCAGCCGACTGCAGAGCCACTGCATCACAGGTATTACCTCATTATAGACGGCCGAGGCTTGTGTTTGTGTCATCAAGCCCGCAGGGGCTGTGTTTTTAACTTCTTCCGCTTCATCGATCAGAAATGCACAAAATGTCCGCAGACACTGTGAAGCTGCCGCCAGCGAGGCGGCCTTTGTTGCCCGGGAGCCCATTTCCCAGCACTCACCACATCTTGAAAGGATCTCAATAAGAAGGCGTCCATTCAGGGTGCATGCAGGTGAACAGGCCATGGCCAGGAACAGACGCAACACATTTACCACAGTGTCCTCACTGCTGGTCGATGGCAGAATGCCATTTGTGGCTCGCAGCAATTGCGATGGAAGCCAGACGGAATCATCTTCTGGTTCCAGACCAATATAGAACCGTTCATCTTTGATAACGCGCTGTCAATGGAGAAGGATTAAAGGTTAGAAAGAAAATGAATAGTTGAAATTCAAGCTTAAACAAAACTATATATATATAATATAGAAAATAAACAATTAAATTACTTATATTTTTTGACATTTCAAAAATGTTTCATTAAAAACCGATTATTTAATTGAGATTTTGTTTGAAATTCATTTTAATAATACCTGAAAGCCCAAAGAAAAGTTTTTACATTTGGACTATAACTTAATATATTCCCAGTCGTCCTTACTCTCCAACCCGAGAAAGGTTTTTGTCTCCCTCAGACATTATGCTAACCCATTTCATAATTATTGTTAGTCATTCAAAGCTTTTCCAGACGGAAACGGAAACGGGCGAACAGTTGCATGGGTACCCTCCGTTCAATAATTGGCTCTTTCGCCATTTTGTACTTACATGGAGACCATTGAGGCCCATTGTGATGAACTTTGGACGCTTCGTGTCCAAGGCCATTTGAAGGGCCGTAAAACAAACGGAACGCAGCTCATGCGATGGATCCCTATGCATGCCATGCTGTCGATAAAGTTTATCTGAAAATAAATGACATAGAGGTCAGTTCAAGGCCACAAAGGAAAAACGAATCAAAACTTCATAAAATCCAGTCGAACAAATAATATGATGATTACAGATAAGCTGGAAAATAGTTAAGGCTGATAGTAGTCTGGAGAAGGGGATAGTTCAGGCAGTATGAGTAAGTAGTTGTGCTGCTATTTTCAAGACTGTTCGGTTCGGTATGACAGAAAACTTTACAAAAGTAAGCCCACTTGTTGGTAATAAAAAAATCATTTGATTTTAATGTTAGAAAACACATTCTTAGTGACAACATTATATATAAAAATTAATATTTAACACACGCAAATTAATTTTACTTTACTTTACATTATATTATTTATTAAATATTAAAATAAGAATACTAACGAATTTTATATTTTTTAGTTTTTTTTTGCTCGGCTTCTCATTATGTGGTATTTCTTCTCTATAATTGGTCAAGTGCAATGGTAAACAGGCAACTAGTCAAAAATTGTTGCCTACTTTTCTGCGGCGGCAGCACATATAGTAAGAAAAGGCTTTTGATTTTCAATGTATCTTGATAAAATTTACAAGTTATATGTAAACATGTACTTTTAAAACGTATACCAAAAATCAATAAGATCGAACCACTATATCATATAGCTCCCATAGAAACAATCGGTTCAAAAGTTATTGTATGGAAAACTTTTTTGTTTCTCAAGGTATCTTTACAAGTTATTTGGAAAAGTGTGATTATTAAAGGCATACCTAAAATCATTAAGATCGAATTACAATATCATATAGCTCTGAAACGGTATGTAATCCTCGGCGCGCAGAAGATAGCCTTCCGTACTAGTTTTATATATTATCTTTAAAACCTATTTTGCGTATTTATTTACATTTGTACACAACCCATACCTATTGTATATTATACATTCTGTATACATAAATTATTATATCTTATTAAATTCTAAAACAGAAAAATGCTATCTTTTTCCAAATTTTAAATAAGTTAAAATTGTTTCCTATATATATTTATACAAATATACGAGTATTTACCGTAAGCAATTTGCGCCGTTTGTCGCAGTGCGTTGTGCTTGGTGCCGGTTGACTCCTTAATAATTAGCAGAAAAAGGTCTTCCATATTGCAAAAGACTCCCGCTTGCACACATATGAACACCAAGCTGCAGGTGTGTGATGTATGTGTGTGTGTGTGCGTGCGTGTGACTGTGAGTCGAACCTGCACTTTCTCTCTCTATCACTTATTTTCTCTGTCTGACTCAAGCAACTTGGCTTAGCGCTGTTGCGTCTCTGCAGCAGTTGTTGTTGTTATTGTTATTGCCTTTGTTCCGCCTCAGCAAATACTGGCACTTCGTTGTCTCCTCTTTGTTGTTATTGGTCTTTGCAACTCATGAACAGCAACTCAATTACCTTCTACAAAAAAAGGAGTAAAATCAATAAGTGTAACGGAAACTAAGTGCATTTAACGGCATTTTGCTGCCATATTGTAAATATGGCCTACAGCTCCATGTGTGTCTGCATATGTATTTTCGATGTTGCACTGGGCGACCCATTATGATTATGACTCACACACACGATAACGAAACAAAATAAATCAAGAAAAATCAACATAAACTTGCTCTTGCATTTTGCACCTTAAAAAAGTTAAAACAGTGTGTATCCGTTTTCCTTGAAAAACTTTACGCACACACTCACACAAGGATACACACACAGATACTGCTGCACTTTTGCAACGCATGGGATTCAAATTTGATTGTCCTTTTTTCACTTGGTCTTTTTTATTCCATATGCCAGAGAATTACAACCTTTCCGACTCTTTCGACAACTTCTTCATTCCCCCTTTTCACCATGATATTTTGTCACTTTTAGTGTTTATAGTGTTTATAGTGTTTAACTTTTGTCCACCACTTGTGGTTTTTTCAAAGTTTTTCTATTTTACTTTACTTTTTGCATTTTCAATATTTTTTTATTCGTATTTCTTTCTTTGTCTAACAAATATCGTTGCAGCAAATTCCGTTCGGTGCGTGCTGTGCGACAAATACTGACAGCAACTGAAACTGAAAACAATTTTCTTTTACGCTGCTGGTGACGTACAATACACACAAGTACATACACACGTGCAGATGGCATACGCACGTGCAGATGTACCGTTACTTGCGCGAAATGCGCGGCAGTGCTGTCGTTTTAGCCTTTTTATTTTTGTTTTATTGTGTTATATTATATATTATATATATTAAATATAATATATTTGTTTTATCGACATTCAATTTTAATTTTTTTTATTATTGACATGCTTCAATATTTACTATATGTAATTATTATATTTTCTTCTCGATAACTAAACGTCATGCAGCGCATACAACGTAAGCAATTTAATTTGTATTCGTCAAAGAATTTAAATTATTTTGCTAAACAAATTTTTAAAAATTAAAGCTAAGACAAGTTTAGCGATTGATTCAATTTTCTTTAGCGGGATAAGTTAATTTTCTCTGGTTTTGTTGTGATGTCCGTTCTGTTTTGCTAATCAAATTGTTGATGATGCGCATGCGAGATGAGAAATTTCAGGCGTGCTCTCATGTTATATATGGTAATGGTAGGTATATAAAGTAATGCAAAACAAATTACGCTCTTTTCGTAGCATATACGTCACAGTTTTTATCTAGGAATGAAACCCTTTTGTTGTCTCCAACAATTGTGACGAAACCAGCTCATGCTCTTGCAAACCAACGCGATTGTAACAGCTGACTTATGGTCTATGCCAAGCACACGGAAATCAATAAAAAACTAAAAATTCTTTATTTTAGCTAAATTTAAATGGATCAGTAAAATAATTAGAAATAAAATACGTTTTTTGGTTCACAGATTTAGCTAACCATGCAAAAATTTAGTAAAAACCTACCCACCTACGTCAAATTGGACGATGGTCAGTTCTACAGGTGGTTGGTGTAAGGTGCACTAATACCACCGGAAAAAAGCTTTGTTTCTTTTTATTTAATATACCATTTTAGAAAGAAACATACTTTTCTTGGTAATAATTTGGATGTATTATATGTATATGTATACAGTTTTTTGTTTTGTTATTGGTTCGAGCCTGAACTGTGTTCTTTACCAAAGAGAGCACAGCTTTGGTTATAGGCTATTTTGTAAATTTGATTTATGGCCTAATTCAAAGAACCGTAATATTCGTTCCGACCCGGTTAAGCGGAGTTCAGGCAGCACTGATGTATGTATGTCAAAACTGGCCGGATCGGACACCTATATCAAATAGGTACCACAGAAACAATCGGTTCAAAAGTTCTGTATTTCAAATGTGCACTCACGAAAAATTATTAAGATCGGTCTACTACATCATATACCTCCAATAGGAATTATCGGTTGAAAAGTTGCTATATGGAAAATTCTTTTCTTTCTAAAAATATATTAATCAAATTCACAAATTAGATATAGATATAAGAGTATGTTTTCTAAATTCACATTTAAAATGATTAAGATTGGTCTATTATATCATATATCTAGTATATATACATATCTATTATATCATATATCCAGTTCACAAGTGTTTATAATCTTCTGCGAGCCGAAGAACGCATTTTGTTACTAGTTTTATTTACAATCAATTGTTGGTATTATCACTCAAATCATTGCCTGCAGACCAATTATTACACTGAACAATTTAGTCACTCGAAGATTCAATGTATCAATATTAATAAATTACAACCTTTTGTACAAATGTACTAACCATACTTACGCATGTTAGTACTGGGCTGCCATCAAGCAACTAAATTTTTGCGGTTAATTTACTGGGTAGATCATAACCTAAAAATATTTGTCAGCGGTTTCATAAGCGGTTCGTACAAATATTTCAAGTCTGGCTTCAGTTCGGGAACCTAGATTTTTGGCTCAAATTATTGCTTTCAAAGTTGAAATTCAATTCGACATAGCCTTAAAAAATATTGTTTAGCCATTGAATTTAAATGCAATTATATATATGTATTTCGAATTGTTTTAAATAGTTTAACTGGCGTTTTAAACTTAAAAAAAATAAGCACAAATTGAATTGCATATCAAAAATCCATTCTTTGCTCTCATGACAATGCCGAAGACTACGTGATACGAATGCATGGTGTGACTCCGTAAATGCCATGCCTAGTTTTTATTTCACGGGTTTTGATTTCCACAGACCATCATTGAGGAAGTGATACGTCTCAATGCCAATGCCTTTGTTGACTTTTAAGCTGTAATTAAAAAGATTTGCTTTTAAAAATTTATAAGTTTAAACTGGACCCACTTAATGCTCGAAAATCAAAATCTTATCTACAAACTATTGCCAGTTTTTTTTGTTAAGTATTTACGCTTGTATACTTAAATATTTTTTTATAATTCTGAAGTAAGCAATACAAGGTATTGCGTGGACATTATTGTAAAAATCATTTAAGGTAGAGTTCTTTAAACTTATGGTAATTTAAATCAAAGACATAGTATTTTAGAATTTACTGATATACACATTTAAAGCTTTGATATAGTATTGTAAAGGTACGGATTGATAAGAAACAAAATGCTTGATGCAGAAAATAGTTCATGAAGAAATTAACTATAACTGTATAAAAATATAAATAATATACATATATTATATTACTCCACTTACATATCTTCTGTGGAGAGCGTTAGCAAGCCAATTGCCAGAGCATGTTCCTTACCCTCGGCCATAATAGCAACCACTGTACCTTTTTCTGCCTGAGTCATGCATGCACCGGGGGAAGTTAGGCCGGGACACATTACATTGGCGCCGCTGAGAACATAGCGTATAGCACCTTTGTCCACCTGCTGCATAGTAACAAAGTAAGGGAATTTGTGTAGTAAACGCAACGTCGGCATCCAGGGACCATCCCTATGCCTAAAGAATACCTGCTCTCCAGTACCGTTTAGGAGAAGTTCAATGTGATCGTGACTGGTATATAAATAAACCAATAAATTATCTTTGCGTATAAATATATTAATTATATTTCCCACCATTTGGCAATGCGATATGAGTCCTTTTTGGGTAGTATCAAATCAATGTGCGTCTCGAGTTTTGGATATGCATCCAGCAGCTTGGCACGTATGCCTTTCTGTACGGACGATTTGAGCTGTTGTATTGACGAGATACTGTCTTTTTCTTCGAATCTATATAATGCATTAATTAATAGTTGATTATCATTTAACTGTCTCGTTAATACATACTTTTTAAACATTTTTCAAAATCTATTTTAATATCTGCAGCTGGTTGTATTAAAATTAGTCGATAGCTGTAAGCGAATTTGACAAAACGCCAGTGCTGCCACTCGATCTAGCGATGGTTGTTACTAATTTTTGATATCATATCGATATTTCGATGAGTCAAATTATCATATCGACTTAGCAGTGCGACAAAGCAGTGGTGACTACTTAGCCTTTTTTTTCTAAAAGAATATATCCTATTACAAAATTTAGTTTTAGTTTTCCAAAATCTACTCTATGAATTATTTTTATGATCAGCATTATTAAAACATTAATGTGAAATCTTTGTTATCAAACCTAAAATATATTATTATTTTTTGCCATTTAAAGCTAATCAAGATGCCCAACAAAAAAGTGGGTGAATATATACATAAATTAATATTTTATATGAAAAATACTTGAAAACTATTACATTGTCGTAAATATATATATTTTAACTAGTTTATCTTGATTTTACGTTTCTTTTCCGCATTTAAGTGATAAAAATTAAAATAATGAACGTAACTATTTAAGTGATAAAAATTAAAATAAAGAACATGAACTATTTAAAAATATCGAATTACAGAAAAGTGGTAGCACTGTTCTAGTGTGATATTCAAAACCGGAAATCGATTGGTTTCATATATTATCGATAGTCTTTTAAAAGTATTCGAATGCAATGTTCACTTTTTTCGATCTAGAAATTTATTTTAAATCGTAAAGTCTTGGAAAAAAGGATTTCTGTAGTATATAGCAAGAATGTCACTATTTCCGGCATACACCGGTGCTGATAAGACTCGAAAACCGAGTGCTGTGTGTACCTCAAAGCAGCAGCAAGAAGGCACAGGCATTTCCTTCGAAAGTAAGTAGAATATTTATAAATTGAATTTACCGATTAAATTGGTGCAAACATTTATAACGTTTACTCGCTGAACGCATCCGCTTTGCTGCAAAATGTAAAAACCAAAATTATTTGCCTTTTTTTAGGTAATGCTTTAATTTAAAAGCGACGCATATTTTCTTTTGTTAAATTTCACTGCAGTTCGTTTTAAATAGATTTGATAAGTAACGTAAAACTTATTCAATAAATTATTTTCAAAAGTCTGAAGATGCCGTACTTGAATTTTGTACTGCTTAAATCAGAGTATCTGCTTAAATCAAGGTATCTACTAGGTGCACAGTATCTACTGGGTGCAGAGTATCTGCTGTTAGTCGAGTATTGCGAATTACCACATATCTTATTTGGTTCGTATCAAGTGATTTTTAATTGTTTTTTTTTTTTACAGATATAAAGGAGACTTGGAAAGAAAACCGAAGTTACGAGTTGCCCACTGAAGCTTCTAATTCTGATTTGGAATTGCAATCCAGCCAGCATAGTCTGAGCCGAAATGCCAGTCGCAGTCCAAGTCCGGCGCAGCCTAAGCAGCGTTCCTTAGAGTTTGATAACACTATCGAATACTACGTGGATAAGAAGGCAAATAGAGCACATCGGGAATGGGATACCTTGCCGCGTCTGTCGCGACCACAGTACAAAATCAGGTTACGCCGTTTGCTCAATCCGCAATGCCCAGCGAGGAATCAAAAGGAAAACAGCTCTATGAGACGCTTGAGTTACAGTAAGCTCGCCAGCCAGTCAAACGTGGAGAAAACACTGAGTGAGAAGGACATCAATGAAATCATGGAACGTAGTAGGGAACTTAAGATAATGGTTACCAATGAACCGCAAAATTTCAATAATTGGATTGAGCTCCATCAGCTGCTGGGACACAAATCCACCAACTCGAACCGTCTCGCCGTTGCTGAGCATCAGTTGCACACACTCGAAACAGCCCTCGTCCATCATCCCGGAAATGAAAAGCTGATGCAACTGTACGTTTCCACGGCAAGTGCCACATATCCAGACAGCCAGGTAAGAAAAGAATTTCGAGCATGCGTGGATACTGAGTAGTAGTAGAATTATTTAATCCCAGAACCGATATTCTATTTAATATGAAAACCGAAGATCCTAATACGTGTATCCTCTTATCAGTTGATGAATTCATTACGAATGATCATTTTCTAATTTTATTACTTGTCCTAAGGATCTGTTTTTGTTATTGTTATTATTAAATTTCAATATTGGAAATAATATTGCATCTTATAATTACTTAACTCTTTCTGCTAAGTTTAATTTATATTTGAGTCCGTCTTAATTTTATAAGGTGATCGTTTTGAAAAATTTTAAATATTTAGTTTAGACAACTGTTTTAGTGCAGAAAAATGGATATCGTGAAGTTTCGGGTTCAAACAGGCTTACACCCTTTGTTTTAAAGTATTGATAATTATAATATATAGCAGCATTTTTATAGAATTATAGTGCATAGTTATCTAGCTTTTGGGTAAATAATTTTACTATTTTTTGACATGAGTATTTCAAATTAGAGAAAAATATAATAATAGCGTGCCCAATTTTTTTCATATCCCCTTGGCCCGGTATTATGCAAGATGTCCATTATATATATACTTATGAAAAGATACATATTGTATATATTCTAGGTGGCCACCAAAATTGAGCAATTACTGGAGCGTGAACCATTCGAGTATACCCTGTGGACGGCATTAATAATGACTACACAAGGTACCATGGCGCGGTGTAATGTGCCGGATGTGCTAAATATATACGAGCAGTGTATGCATCGGATGCATGTGGGTCCAAAAGAACAGCGAGTGCATACGGATGATCTGATGCTTAAGCTTTTCCATAATTGTGTGCTCTTCCTGCGCCAATCGGCCAACTGTGGACATATGTTTGCTCTGCTAAAGCTGGCCCTAGAGCTGAATGCACCGCATTTGAGTTTTGATTGTTTCGAGGCTCGTGCGACGGATGAGCGACCTTTGCTAGATTATGAGGAGCTGGTGTTGCGATCTGGCATGCCTATGCCGGAAATTTGGACACGCATAGAACGACTTCGTCAGGCCTATAATTTTTTGCCCTATCCACAGCTAAGAGGCAGCGCTGAAGAGGCAGCCAGTGCTGGTCTAGATCCCCAGCGCTGTATATATACCGACGATGTTTGTCGCTATATATATCCATTGAAATCAAAAGATAATACCCTCCAATTGCTTCTGCTGGTAGTGCAGTTGACCAAGCTTCCATTTGTGCGTACCAATTGCTTGGCGGAGCATCTCTGCACACGCATCGATCAAATTGGCGACTCCGAGGCAATTGAAATGCTTCTCGTCAGCCTGGGGGATCGTTATAGCTATGCGCTGCCTTTTAACCATGCCGGTAATTACGTGGATGCACTGCTGCAGCTATGTAAAGAGCTATATGTCAGTCCCACCTTTATGCCTCATGCCATTGGATATGAGCTGTACGAACAGTGCCTTAGCCAACTGCTGATTAAGTGCAGCGAAGTCTTCACTGAGCGCCAAGATGAGTCTAAAAGACGCATTTTTCTGCTGCTTTGGTTTCGTTTTGAGCGACTGCGTATGTTGCTTTTACGGCATAGCGGCAAGCTGAACACCCAGTTTATTAAAGAGGCGCGTCATCGACATCGCCAGCTCTTGTCCCTAGAGGCGAACCGTCAAGTCACACGCTTCTATACTGAGCTAGGTATGTTTGAGTATGAGATTGAGGATGAGCAGAAATCAAGCGCATTTCGTGTCTTTGAAAATATTATGGGAATGCCGCTGGATCTGACTGATGTAGATCTCTTGCATGCCGTTGTTATCTATGCAGAAATGCTCTATGCCCAGCAACAGCAGGATCAAGCACTGCATATACTCACGTGTCTGGCGCTGCAGCAATCACCCAAGAGCAGCACTTCGGTTATTGCAAACCTGCAGCAGACAGCACTGCTGCGCAGTCGACAACTTGTGGAAGAGGCCTTGCTAGCGAGTGCGCAGGAGTCTAGTGGCCAGAACATGCCGCTAGAGGATTACTTTATGCCCAACAAATTGCTGCTGCTGTTGCGCTTGCATTGCTTAATGCAGTGTCTGCTGGGCCAAACACTGCAGGCGAAGGAGCTGCTAGAGCAATTGCTCCAAAAGGCACCTTTTGTCCAGCTGGAGTTGATGCGTTGCCGTTTTCTGCGTGAACAGCTGCGCGAGCTACAGCTAGTAGTGTTACAGCTGCCAATGCAGACGAAGCTTCCAGCCAAGGGGTTTGCTGAATTCGGCACATCACGTCAACTGGTCTGCATACTGGAGCAATCATTGCTAGAATTCCCACGTAATTTAGCGTTGCTGCAATGCTGGTCCACTCTGGCAACGTTGCCTTGGTATAAACTGCGGGGTCGCCTTGTGCACACCAACGCAGGCATATTGGCGCTGCTGCATCTAGTCATTGCAGCACGTTGCCGGTTTCTTCAGCAGAACGACTCCAGCAAATTAACTGTCATTGACGAATTCATCTCATTCGGCCAGGATCATTTGAAGCATCTGATGCGCAATCGTGTTCTTAGCATGTTTCAGACATTTCTGCCCAATAATCCCAATCGCTCAAAAGAGGAGGCCGATCAATATGCCATACTGCGCCGCAATTCCTTGTATTGGCGCTGCTACTTGCGCTGCCTATCGGATGAGCATACTAGCTTTGAGGAAAGCAAACGTTGCCTTTTGATGGCCTTGGACGAGTGCCCCTGGGATAAGGCTTTATACATGGACGGCGTTACCTATGTGCCTCAGGAGGTTGGCAGTCTTCAGGATGTGATGACTGAAAAGCAGCTTCGTATCTATGCCGTACCTGAGGAGCTCAACGTTCTACGTGAGGCCTAACACTAACTAATTCCAAATGCACATTAGTAAATATAATCATAAGGTTTATTTTTCTAAGATAATATGACTATAAATACCAAATACAAATAATACCCTCGCCGAAGAGGCCTTTCCTTACTAGTTTCTGAAGATGAAGAGGCAAATTCTAACTTTAATCCAATTGACTTTAAGCTCATTATTTCAGAGCTCACCAATAAAATCTATAATATATGTGTTTCATATATTTATGATAGTCCGTCTTCAAAGTCGGAAAATGGGTGTGAAATTGTTAAAAATATTTTTTCATTATTTTCAGAGGTGTACACAAATAATTCTGAAGCAAGAAGAATTTACTTTTTTAGGGTATAACATACTTTAAATGAAATCTGGTTCAGTTTTGACAAAGGGGGTGGAAAAAATACTGTTTTGAATGCATTCGTCATTCGAATAAGATTTGCAGGTTACAATTGTTGCTTGGTTGGTTGAAGTTTAGATATTTTTTTGATAACTGGTTCGGATCAAAGTGGGCAAATTATGTGATATCAAATATGTTGGGTTTAAAACTTGATTGTAAATACAATAAGATTGAGAATATATATCTGGTTAAATTTGTGAAGAAATAAAGTTATGTTAAAAGTATTTATTTTATAAGCGTAGGCAATATACATGTATATTAGCATACATCAAGCCTATATTATGTAAAGTTCTTTCTCACGTTTAAGTATATTCAAAATCAATAATTTAAAGAAACTTTAAAACAAGATTTCGCTCACTCGACCGAATAATTAATATCGCAAAACAATTATAAAATAATTATTTCTAAGAAATTTATGATTATGGTGAGGTAGCCCAATTTATTTTGTATTAAGACGCAATATTGAAATTGTATAGATTAGGTTACATTCACAATTTGGATATGGAAATAAAATTGACTATTATTCGAAATTAGTCAGCAACTGCTAGCAAAGTTAACTGCTGTTGATTAATTATTCGCAGTCTCAGTATTCGTTCTGTATGAAAATCCCGCTGTGAGTTTTAATATTGCCGCAAGGCAACTTCTCTCGATGCTTTCATATTGATTGATTGGTTCGTCTTGCAGGGCACAGAACTCGCTGATACGAGTATACGAATATACCGGAACCGTAGTCGTAGTGTCTCACAGTATGAATGGAGTTTCCAATAACGTGCTTTACGATAACACATTTAAATGGACTTGAACAAACAAACAGAAAACATGTTTTAAATATAATTCAGAGTTCTGTGCCCGCTAATGAACGCCAAGTCATTCAGTTCCCAATACAGGGTAGAGCTTGTTCTTAATTTTGATTTTATTATTTAGTGTGTCTGTGTTTTTATATACCCTTGCAAGAGTATTATCAATTTGAAGTAAGCTTATAGCTAGACTGTGCTCATTTTATTTGCCTGTCAAGGTCGGATCTTTTTATCATGAAAAGTTTTTATCCCATGAGAATTTAATTCTAATAAAGCTGCTAAACTATTGATAGTACTAACTCAAAAGTAAAATTAGTGATTTTTCAAAATTGACAATGATATTAATTTATGACAAAATTGATCTTAAAGCTAAGTTGTAATACCATCTGCAATAATATATATAATAAGTCTAACAACATCGGTAACTTTCGGGTTAAAATCTGGATTAGGTCTACTGAACCAGAAAATCTAAAATAAAACCCATTAAGCAAAAGCTTTAAGTACTTAGCACCTCAAACTGAAATTTCTCAAATATATACATTACCATCTATTTCCATATTCACTAAATTTAAAGATATCTTATTAAAAATAAATGAAATTAAACTGTGTATATGTATATGTTTCAAAGAAGAACAAAACCAATCATGTAGGATTAATTAAATTAATCCAATCAAAACACAACTAATATAAGTAAATCATGCAAGGGTATTACATCTTCGGTTCTTCTTCGGTTGGTAGCCGATTATTTTCTTGTTTTTATATACTTTTTATTCTATTCATGCATAGAAAGCTTATAACTAACTATACATTTTATGGGTATTGTTAAAATAGCTTCAGGTTCTTACATTCTAGTTGTTCTTCTTGTCGTTTCCTTTTGACATTTCTTTATGCACATATATATCCGATGAGGTTTTTGCCTATAAATATGTTAGGATGCTCCAGCAACAAGTTAGTTCTTTTGTCAGTTCTGTGCAGCAACATGGTTAGTATGGCAGCAAATACTTGATTAATATTCTACTTTTAATTTGAATTTTTTTTTCTTAGCAATTTTTCGCCATTGTCTCTCTAGCCCTGGTGGCTTTTGTCATCGCCGATGTTAGCCACTTGAGCAAAACTTATCTGCCACCTCGCCAAGTTGGTGCTGCTACTTATCAAAGCTATCAGTCTGCTCCGTTAACTGCTGCCAGCTATTCTGCGCCTGTGGTGAGCGCTACCGCACCAGCCGTAGCCGCATCCTTTACCAGCCAGTCATATGTAGCTCCCACTGTCACCTATCAGAGTGCATCCATTGCTGCTCCTGCTACTACCAGCTTTGCCCGCGAATCCTCATATGTAGGTCCAGCTGCCTCGCAGCAGAGCACGACCTATGCTGCTCCAGAAACTTCCTTTGCCACCCAATCGTTTGCTGCTCCGGCTCCAGCTGCAAGCAGCTTCGTCAGTGAGCCCTCTTTTGTTGCTCCTGCTGCTTCCCAGCAAAGCGTGTCCTATGCTGCCCCAGCTGCCACCTATCACAGCGCGTCCTTCGCTGCACCTGCTCCTGCCGCCAGCTTTACTAGTGAGTCCTCATATGTTGTTCCAGGTGCATCTCAGCAGAGTGTGTCCTTTGCTGCTCCTGCTGCTGCTACTTATAGCAGTCAGACATATGAGACACCTGCTGCTGCCCCATCCTTCACCAGCGAGTCTTATGCAGCACCAGCTGCTGCCGCTCCCGTTGCTGCTGCCAGCTACTCTGCGCCTGTGGTGAGCTACTCCGGAAATTCCGGTATTGATACCGTCTACGGCTCCAACGGCGGCTACGTCTACGCCAGACGCCTCTAAGTCTCGTGAGCCGCTTTAAATATTTGTTTTATTATTATACGATCAAATAAAAAACACAGAAAGTAATAAATACACAGATCTTCAGCCTGAAACAAAATGATTTGCTTGAAACTACTCGAGTGATGTTTACCCAATACACATATTTCTTTCATGTATATAAATCACATAACAATATGAATAAATTTGTAAACTTAATTAAAATATTATCAAAACATTTTAGATTTATATACATTGCTACATATGTACACCGACCTCGGGTATATGTACATATGAAATTTTGTATGTAGCGTTCTTTTTGATGCAAGCAGCACATATGCCGTCCGGATCGTACAACTATATCATATTGTTCCCATAGGAACAATCGGTTCAAAAGTTGTTGCATGAAAAACTTTTGTTTTTCACAAAATATAAAGAAATTTACATGTTAGATGCAAAAGTGTGGTTTCTAAACGAACGTCAAAAATTATGAAGACCGCTCTACCATATAATATAGGTGCCAAAGGAACAATCGGTAAATAAAAAACAAAAAATTAAATCGGTAAATAATAATAAGAACAGTAGTCATCGGCACGTTTCCTGGCTTAAATTAAAATCGAGTGGAAAAGTAAAAAGAATACACTTAAAAATAATATGCAAAAAAATATAAACATAAAATAAACTCGTTATGGAAATATAGAATAGAACAATATTTAATTCAACACACAAATATCAAACCAAAACATATCACAATTTTATTGAAATCATTTAATTTGAAAATATTGTTATTTATTGCTTGTTATACATAAAAATTTTTAAGATTTAATTTATAAATAAGAATGATAGTATACGATATCAATTGTAGCAACGCTTTCTGAACCAAACCCAAAGCTTTCGCTTTTACTTTAATCTATAAACTGAAATACTTTCGAAAATTGTAAAGTATTGAGCTTTGTTTCCCCACAAGTTATTACAGAGTTAATAAACATAAAAGGCATTTATTGAAACCAAAAATAAATAGATGCATAATAAAGTTTAATAATAGTCGTTCTTAATGCTACCTATCCGTTTAATTTGTTTGTCTTTTTGGGCGCATGCTCATCATTGGGATTAGTCACGAAGAGAACTTCCTAGTGACTGTCCTTTTACTATCCTTGTGCTGTACATGCAATATGCTTGAATCCAGATTGAATGTGCCCACCAATTGACCTGGCTTGATGTAATAGTTCTGACCTAGTGAAGTGGGCCGATGATCTACAATAAAATGGTAGAGAATAGGCTGGGGCTTATCCTCGGCGTTGGTCAGAATTAGTTTTGGTTTCCCTGTAGTCATTGGCTTTGGCATCCCTTGGACCAGTAACGAGCATGCGATTAATAAAGACAAGCTCAAAGTCAGCTCCATGACACAGATACAAAATTAAAAATATAAAATGCAATATAAAAAAATTAAAGATAAAAGACGCTCGATGGTACGACGAACCGCATCGAATTCAGGCAACGCACTAAGGCAATTCTGACTGACGGCATCACTCTTATATATATCCTGATGACCAGGGCAACGCCCTGGGTTTCATTTTTTGTTTGCGGCCCTTTTTTCAATTCTCACTGTCTCTTCCTTCTTCAGCAAGAAATAACAAGTTTCAAATTCCGCATTAACATTAACCCAATTTCAATTTCCCTCCAAGAGATATACACAATACATAAAAAATCATATATGTATGTACATTTATGTACTATATAAGTCAAGACGCGCTTTACCTAAATAAAATTTTTTATAAATTTCTACGTATTTTATGGTATTTTGGTATATCGTTCTGGTAGCAAACTGACGAATATGTTTTGTTATACCCTTGCAGAGGGTATTATGACTGTGTCACGAGATGTGTAACGCATTGAAGGAGCCATTTCCGACCCCATAAAGTATATATATAATTGATCAGGACGACGAGCCAGTTGATATAGTCATGTCCATCTGTCCGTCTGTTTATATGCAAACTAGTCTCTCAGTTTTTGAGCTATGTGAATGAAATTTGGTATGAAGTCTTCTTTTTGCTGCAGGCAGCACATATGTCGGAGCCGGCCGGATCGGACAACTATATCATATAGCTCCATATAGAAACCATCGCGCAAAAGTTGTTGTATAGAAAAGTTTTTTGTTTCTCAAGGTAACTTAATAAAATTTACAAGTTATATGAAAAGTTTGATTTCTAAATTTATACCAAAAAACATTAAGATCGAACCACAATATCATATAGCCCATAGGAACAATCTATTCAAATGTTTTTATATAGAAATTTTTTTTATGATTTTAAACGTATCTTGACTAAATTTACTAGCTATATGGAAAAGTGTGATTTATCGGATGATTAATATCGGACTACGAGCGGATCTAGAATGACAAGTTAAAGCTTATGCATTTCATTTACATTGAAAATATTTTTGCATATAAACAGCTGTCTAGTCGTCCTGAACAATAATATACATATATACTTTATGGGGTCGGAGATGAGTCCTTCAATGCGTTACACATCTCGTGTCACAGTCATAATACGCTCTGCAAGGGTATAACAAAACATATTCGTCAGTTTGCTACCTGAAAATAATATAATAATAAAATATTTTGAATATATATATATATTTGAAGAATGGGAATCACATAAATTAGAAAGACTGAATATGGGCGTGAGACTTGAAAACATTTTTTACTTCTTCATTATTTTCAGAGGTGTACACAAATAATTATTGAGCTAACTGTTCACAGACTTTTGAGATTCGTCCATGAGACCGGAAATATGGCGGGAAAAGTATTAACCAAAATTTTCTTCTATATATAAAATGGTAAAACATACGACGATGAAATTTGGACACAAGATTTATGCTAAACCGAAAGTTTCTACTAAGGATCAAAATTGGAAAATTCAACCTTCACGTGGATGAAAATAAGGCAAAATCGGTGAATGAAACATTTTTGTTTCTTATCCGATTAGCTTCAAATTAATTTTTTAAACAACAAATTGAATTGACTGCATTCCAATTTACCCAAATATTTAACCCCGATGTGGTGAAATTGAGGTTAAATTTTTTTATTGCAGCAAACTCTTATTTTCGCTTTTTTCGAGTTCCGATTAACTTCACACTCAGTATCAGTGTTCCAAAATTAAAATCTAAAATACACCTATTTCAAAATTTTTGAAAAATCGGATTCCAGTGTTTGAAAATGAGGATTATATGTTATATGGCGAAAAGCCTTACTTTTACCCGATTGACTATAAAGTCAGTTTTTCAACTCAACATGAAAATTTATACGGTGTTCATATTTTTTGGAAAATCTGCCCCCAAAGTCAGAAAATGTAGTGTCAATGATGAATGGGACAGAATATAACTTTTGTCCAATTGACTTTAAGCTCAGAGTTTCAAAGCTCAACATTTAAGTCTATACAATATGGGATTCACCTTTCTTTAAAAATCCCCAAATAAGTGAACATTTGAGAGTTCTATTTTTTTTCTAAATGGCTTCAAACTGTTTTGCACGCCTTTGACTTTTAATATTGACATTCTTGGATACCCCTTCCCAATTATTTATTCAAAACTTTTTCATACACATAACCTTGGCCACCTCTCAATTAAGCTGAGTTTTCTGATCCCTCATCACCTTTTTTCAATCATTATTAAACTTGTATTACTGTATTATCTATCCTTCCTCCGCAATTAAAAATCTGTACACTTAACAATCGCCACGAGTTATATTTACATTGTAGTTGACCGCACACAATTGAAATAATAAAATAAGGAAAGTCTATTTTCGGCGCACGGAAGATTAATACAATGCAATGCTATATGATATAGTAATAAGATCTTAATGATTTTAGTTGTACATTTAGAAGTCACACTTTTCCATTTACTTTATAAATTTAGTCAAGACACCTTGAGTAACAACAACCGATTGTTCCTTGGAACCTATTATGATATAGTAATTCGATGTTAATGATTTTTGGTATATGTTTAGAAATTACACTTTTACATATAACTTGTAGATTTTATCAGATACTTTGAAAATCAAAAAATTTTCCATACAGCAATTTTGAACCGATTGCTGCTATGGAAGCTATATGATATAGTTGTCCGATCCGGCCGGCTCCGACATATGTGCTGCCTGCAGCAAAATAAGTCTAAATAACAAATTTCATTCAACTAGCTCAAAAACTGAGAGACCAGTTTGCATGCAAAGCGACGCTAACTCATATCGTCGTCCTGATCAATAATATATATACTTTATGAGGTCGGAGATGGCTCCTTCAATTTATTACACATTTCGTGACAAAGTTATAAACGAAATATTGATTTTAATATTTGGATGACTTGTTGTAGACTGTGATCTTTTATCTTTTTTATGAAGGAGGGAAAATACTTATATAGAATTTCGACTTAACTTCATTTCGAAATACCACAGAAAATAACCTATATACCAAAATTAATTACGTATGAGTAATGTATACCCCTTGTATTCATTTTATAAGGTACTACCAAAAACAAAGTCATGTAAATAAATTTTGCTAATTTAGTTTGTAACGATTTCGATTATTTCCATTATTTTTTCCTTATTATTTGGCGACAATACTTCTGTATTAAGTAAATAGCGAAAATAATGAAATAAATAAATAAAGCATAATCAGATTTTGGCTTCCATGTGTAAGTTGAGTCAATTATACAATTTATCAAATATTATACCCTTGCAGATGGTATTATAACTTTGTCACGAATGTGTACTGCATTGAAGGAGCCATTTCCGACCCCAGTATATACAGTATATATATATATTTGAAGAAGACGACAAGACGAGTTCATATAGACATGTCCGTCTGTTTATATGCAAACTAGTCCCTCAGTTTTTAAGCTAGGTGAATAAAATTTGCTATGTAGCCTTCTTTTTGGTGCAGGCAGCACATATGTCGGAACCGGCCGGATTGGACATATGATACAAGCTCCCATAAGAACAATCGGTTTTAAAGTTGCTGGTTGAAAGCTTTTTTGATTTTCAACTTATCTTCATAAATTTTACAGGTTATATGGAAAAGTGTAATTTCTAAAGGTAAAACAAAAATCATTAAAATCGAATTACTATATCATATAGGTCCTATAGAAACAATCGGTTCAAAAGTTGTTGTTTCTCAAGGTATCTTGATTAAATTTACAAGTTACATGGAAATGTTTGATCCACACCTAAAATCATTAAGATGGATTACTATATTATATAGCTCTGCAAGGGCGCCGAAGATAGCCTTCCTTACTAGTTTATTTTTGCATTATTTATCAATTGCGTAAAAATTGTCAATTCGTGTTTATAAATTAAATGATGAAGGCAGATTTTAGTTTGAATTTATTGGGAATCGAATGTAAATTCAGGTAGTGCGATATTATTCTAATGTTTGGATACATTCTGCTGATTTTTGAGTAATTTTTTTGCAGATTATATGATCAAACGCTGCAATGTAAATAGTATTTTGCAATGTAACCCTTTTAATTATATAAGACAATGAAAGAAGATAAACATAAAAACTGAAAGTAAACTTTTGTTAGAAAAAGTATACTTTCAGTTGAAGAACTTTGGCGAAAATAATCTAATAGTTTTTCCGAAAAGTATTTTTGAATATTTATTAAGTTGGACCGATAAAAATAGTCCCTCCTTCCTTAATATATTAAACGAGCCGGTATTACCCGAAGTTGCCCGGGTCAACATAAGAACTTCATTTTAATATGCTGGATTACTGGATTTAATGACAACTTTACAGATTTTAGGCTATTTTGCGCCCCTATCCAAAATTACTTTTATGTTATATCTCTCGAAAAATAACGTATATTTTACATTTTAATTTAGAGCTCTGAAACTAAGTTTGGAAATCGGTTAAAATAAGATTCAACATTTGATTCTAATTTCCCTATATTGGGAGCCGACTTTCCAAAAAGTCCACGTACTTTAGATTTAACGTATTTTAGATTTTAATTTAGAACTCTAAAACTGAGTTTGAAGGTCATCGGGTAAAAATAAGTCTTTTCCCCATACAAATGTTGGCTCCCATTTCCAAACTTTGGGTACTGATTTTCGAAAAAATATGAAATCCATATATTTTAGATTTTAATTTGGAAGTCTGATAATGAGTTTCATATAAATTGGGGATCAGGAATAGTGAAAACCTGACCCATTGAGCCCCCATTCCCACATTTTAGGGATAAATAATCCGAAAAAAAATTAGTATGCGGTCCTTATGAAATTTTTATATTATTATTTGAAATAAACAAACTATAAGCTTTGTTTTTTAAATGTTTTTCTTCTTTTTTTTCTCTCTCTTTTTCTGATTCATTTTGCAGAAATAATGACTCTCAGACCATTAGGTACATAGGTATAGGTTTTATAATTAATCTCCATTGTGAGTAATCGTCGCTTTTAGCCAACGACGCGAGTCCAACACAAGCATTAAAACCAAAGCTATGGCAAAGATTAAGTGCCAAGTTTGAAATCGCAAGCTTTAAGTGGAAGTCCCGCAGCTATTGCTATTCGATCGAAATCGATGTTTCTCTACTAGTTTGAGTATTAGATTACTTGTCTCAAGTTCTGTTCACATACGATACCGTGCTGTCAATTCGAACTAAAAATAATCGATCAAATAAGTAGATTCAACGGAATCCTCTAATCGTCCAATTATACGATAACGCGCAATTTTGGAGTCTTTTCTTTTATCTTTTATCAGCGGAATAATTTTGTATGCAAATTTTCGCTTGTTTGCTTTTTTAAGGGTGGCAACTTGTTTAATTTAATATCTCATACTCACACCAATTTAATCAACTCTATTTAAAAAAAAAAAAAAAAAAAAAAAAAAAAACAAATAAAATCTATTATATTTCAACAAAGTAAATATTATAAATTTTTTATTTCTAATTTTTTTATGAAAACTGGTAAATTTTGTTCAATAACAAATTCTATCAAATTATTTTTATACCACAGTATAATATTTCCAAGTTAGGTATAGAATTGAATTTTATAAATTTTATATTTTTCAATTGTCGAGTATATAGTATATAATATCGTAAATATACGGCATTAAATATGAACTCATCTTTTAAAATTCAGTTCTCCTTAAATTCTAATATAGACCTTTCTTCTCTATTTAAACTATCGATTATATTATATTATTATACATAATTATTATATTATATTATATAAGATATGAAGAATAACTAAGTAATTTTATACATGGAGTTTTAAATTCTTTTGAATAATCTTGAGTATAATATGAAATAATGTTTTCAACTGCGACTTAAGATTATGTATGCTAGTTTAATCACAAAGCAAAAGGTCCGGCAATCTTGGGTTATGTTTTGTTCTCCTCATACTGGTCTTCTGAGAGTATTTTGGCTGACGGGCCAAATATTTGTACTCGCAACATCTTTTGTTGGGGGCCGCTATATAAGTGTTACCTCAGGGTTCCAAAGGCGTCAGTATCTGCTCGACGAGCTTTAACTCGACATGGTAAGATGATAAATTGGGTATTAAAGACTATTTAATATCACGATGATTTCCATTCCGGAAACGCCCCTTTACGATTTGCACTGTGTTTCTGGCCCTCGCCGCTTTGGGCATGGCTAGTCCTTTGAGTAACGCTTATCTGCCGCCACAGGTTAATGCGTACAATGGCTTTAACACAGCAGCTTCTAGCAGTGCCAGCTCATATGCCTCAGCTTCAGCTGCAAAAGGTGGCCACTACACTGCCCCAAGGCATTCGAATCGATATACCCGTCTCCTGGACCCAGCTATACGAGCTATGCGGCATCAGCTTATCAGCATTTGACACCTGGTGCGGACACTTATGCCTTTGCGCCGGCTGCGAATCATGATAGTAGTACCTACCACCCACCTTTAGCAGTTTCGTCTCGTCAGTATCGGGCACCAGCCATCTCCCACAACAGTTACTCCGCTCCTGCCATAACCCACAGCAGCTATACATCTTCGAAATCATCATTCACTCCCGAAGCAGCTCCATCCCGTCAGTACTTGGCACCTGCTACTTCTTTCACGAGTTTTTCCGCTCCAGCTAGATCTTATAACAGCTATTCAGCTCCGGGTGCTTCATACACTAGCTATTCTGCACCAGGTAGCACACACAACAGCTATTCATCCTTAGTGACATCACATGCACCCGTGGCAGCTCCATCTCGTCAATACCTAGCCCGCGCAAGCTCGCACGCAAGCTACTTCGATCCAGCCACGTCCCATAGCAGATACTCCGTTGCAGCAGTCTCTCACAGCAGCTACTCTGCTCCAAGTGCATCATATACTAGATATTCTGCTCCAGTAAGCTACTCGGCCTTGGCTCGTAATGCCTCGTCCAAAAACATGGTCAGGGTGGGTATGTAGCGGATTCATCAGCATCGGCTCCTAGCGTTGGACAGGGTGGATTTGCAGCTACTCGTCAAAGAACCGCCGCTAATGGAACTCGCTATGCCTCCAATGGTGGAAATGAATTCCGTTATAAGTATTAATCTGATCTTTTTTTATTTAATGGGCTTAAATTGTTCAATAGATACAAATTTTTTCTGATTTATTATATTTCGAACGCCTTTGAGTTGAATTTGTATACTAATTATACCCTTACGGAGGTAATTACAATTTTGTCACAAAATGTGTAATGCATTGAAGGATACATCTCCTACTCCATAAAGTATATATATTATTGATCAGGACATCAGGACGAGTCTGGTGCAGGCAGCACATATGTCGGAACCGGCCGGATCGGACAGCTATATTATATAGATGCATAGAGGAACAATCGGTTCAAAATTTGTTGCATGGGAAATTAAAAGTATGAATTCTCTACACACCTAAAAATCATTAAAATAGATTAATATATTATTCATACTAATATGTAGGCAACACAATCTGAAGATATATACACTTGAAAATTGTCTTATAATTTTGTCACGAAATGTGTAATGCATTGGAGTCATCTCCCCCCATGTTATTCACGGTATTAAGAGAAAAATTATTAATTTGTTTGTAGTAAGTTACAGTTTTATACTTTATTTTTTTCCAATTTTAAAATATTGCTCGATTTAAAACAATAAGGAATAGTTTGTTTAAAGCAACACTTGAATCATTTTATTAAAAAAAAAATAATATATAATATATAGACACGAGTGTAAAAAAAAGTATTTATATCCATGTGGTTAATATTCCCAAAGCAGAGTAATCCTACTAATAGATATACCCGCCGTTGGCAGCATACTTGGTATCCAGACCACTGTAGCCATTATTGATGTAGCTCGTGACGGCTGGCAAATAAGCGCGAGAAGGCGTGGTATAACTATTATACTGAGGGACTGTCGTATAACTATTATAGGCAGATGTGACTAATGGAGCGTTATAGCCAGTGCCGAGACCCGAGCCAGAATAAATTCCTCCGCTAGGATAAGAGTTGCCAGAATACGAGGGATACGACGCATATGTCGAGGGATACGAAGAATAAGACGAGTAGCCAACAGGTCCACTGAGGGGTGGCAAATAACCACGCGAGAGGGACAAGTGAGAGACATCGGCGCCGCACAGTGCCAAAGAGGCGATCAAAACGATTACGGTAATGTAGTGCTATATACGGATTTAAGAAAGAATAAGAGATGAATTATTGCTAGTTACCATTTCATTTCAGTTGTATTATCTAGCATTATAAGAAATTCAATTATGATCCATGTATATTCATCAAGTTTTAAGCATTCGAAATTAGAATTCATATTTTTCCCAGGACAATCAGATGAGTCAATATAGTCATGTTCATCTGTCTGCCTGTCTGTTTCAATCCAAAATAATCGCTTCGCTATAGAGCTATCATGGAAATTGTTTCTTTTTTTTCTGTCTGCAGGAGATATGTATGTCGGAACGACCCAATAATTTTGGTTGCTTTTAATGTACTGAATGCTGACCAAAAAAAAAGTCAATATTGGTCTAATTTTTTTTAATAGCAGCCGTAGGAACAATAAGTCTTATTGTATTAAAAATTCTCAGCTTGGAAAAAATTTTAATAAAACTTGTTCTCAGGAACAAAAAAATTTAAAATCGGACAATTACTATATGATATAACTGCTATAGGTACGATCGATTTAAAATATATGCCAATGGAAATTAAAATTAAATTTAAAAACATGTATTTTGAGGACAATTAATATGATTATTTAGATCAAATTCACCACTTTCTTTTCATTCATACAACTAAAAGCAATTATTTAACTGAATAGATTTTTGTTTTAAATTAAAACCTTTCCCAATCTATTTTAGTTTCATAAAACACAATTTTTAATGCATTGCATTTAATGTTAATAATTAGATTATTACTACTCGCCATATTTAGGATGCTTGATAGTTCTGCACAAGTTCACAGTTTCGCTGCGAGTTATTCACTGGGACAATGCCGTCGAATGACTGTTGCTGATTTTGGCATTGTCTCGACATTTTATACTCTTCTTAACAAGTTAAAACTGTTATTAAATAAAATATATCTTGTGCACAAATTTTACAACTAATTTTAACGCCTTTGCCTCACAACAAACATGTCGTCGGACAATGCTCATTACTCAAACCGACAATAACTGAACCTGAATCATTTAGAAATGTTCAGCGGTATGTTTGGTTGCTTTTGTTATAGCTAGCGAATCCCACGATCCCACGACTCATCGGCAATTACACCCAATTCGGTTTGGCGTTGAAAAACCCACATTTGTGCGAAACTGAAGCACACAAATGCATTTTGGCATTTTATTTTTAAATTATTATGCTTGCTGTTTTCTATACCACATATTCACAGAGTAATATTAAATACTACATAAAATGTGTAACGCATCGAGTGAGGGGTGCCGGACAGTTATAAGTATATGTACATATATGTATGTACCTGTAAACTGCTACATATCTTTCTATCCATTATTAAGTTTGTTACTGCTTCAGATTACATTACTATACTATTATGGTGCCACACGCTTGTTATTTGCCCAGGAATTTTCGAAAAATTTCTTTTTTATATATTGGAATCAACAATTTTATGCATCTCATCGAATTTTGTTGCGATTTACAAGTGTCAGGGGAACATAGGCTAAAATTTGGTGGATTAAAAAACCAATTTTTCCAGTAACAAGTGAAAATTTTGTAAAATCAGAATGATAGATGAAAACGTGAGTTATATTACAAACTTAGGAAGATTTTGTATTCTACACATACATAGCTTGGATAAGTATAAAGGAAATTTTATAAAGTATATGGACATACATATGTACATAGCTAGCTTTGAAACAGTTTGTAGAGTATTTAAGACTTCGGCTTATTCTGTTTCGCCTCTGTTTTTATGGCCAAGCTACATCCTAACCTTTTTCTCACTTCATCCATTTTACTTTGTTGATCCCGCACGAAACGTCGTACGGCAGATCTTCAGGCAAAAAAGCGCAGAAAAATAAATAATTCATTAAATTTTGCCCATATTACAAAATTTTGTTAGTCATGTGAATAGTTATCGATAGGTGTTCAAAGCTTGTCATATTTTTCCTATAAATTAAAAAAAAAGATATAAATAAGATTTAAGTTTATTCTGCGTTCCGTTGTGCCCCTTAACATGATTGACAAAAATCTCATATTTACACCCATTTTAAGACCTTACCAAAGACTTTCTTCCTTTGGTTGAATTTACGGGAAGTCAATAGCTCAATATATAATAAATGTACCAGCCGAGGCTGTCGACGAAAATTTTTTTTGAATACTGTATTAAGTTGCTATGCGCAATAAAAAACACATGTTTGTGTATGTATAAAATAATATAAATCAAATTGCCATATTTGCGAAATTTTGGAAATCAGACATTGAAAACGTATATTGAAGCATTTTTAAAAATTTATTATAATTTCAGGATTTATTAATTTTGCAACGGAAAAAGTCCGAAGGCCCCACTGTGCGACAAACTTTAGGTTAAAAAATAACGTCCGTTCTTCTTTAATTATACAATTCATACATACAGTTTATATGTATATTGCTTTAAATCTAACTTTGGCTTTTTGTGTTTATTTTTATGTGCCCCTGTTGTTGTTGTTCTTTTTGAATGATTCATGTTTATTGTTTTATGACAGTTCGCGGTCGCCGTCCTAACGCTTTGGTCTTTGACGAATAGAAGTACATATATGATATATTTGTTCATACATATGTATGTGTGTACTTCGTTTCCTTTGAAACGCCGATCATAAATCTACTCCTTATTAATTGTTGTTTGTACATACTCCAGTCTGTTTGCTTTGGATTTGATTTGACTGAGGTTCAGGATGACGTTGGTATCAGTCTGACCCGAAATAAAAATTAAAATTTTTGAACTTTGCTTAATATAGAATAGTTTAAATATAAGATCATTAATTTATTTTAAATGTATATACCTGCATATGTATTTCGATCGGATAATACGACAATTGGTTTTAATGATGCATCAGTATTTTGGAGACGAGCACTAATGTGAGTAAACAGAAACTGTGTTCTCAGGCCAGATTTTGTAATTTATGTATAAAAATATAATCATTAAAGATCCTATAAAAAGCGAGTAATCTTGTAATATCAGCACTGACTATAAACAAAAATGTTATACCACTGCTTCGACCTATATTTCACTACTATATAATACTTTAGCTAAAATTTGATAGCTGCATTAAGATATCTTGGCAAACGAAAACCTATACAAAATTATTTGATTTAGTTTTTCTGTTTGCAGCAAGTGAAGATATACCAAAGTTTAATGAAAAATTCAAAACAGACAGACATAAAATGTTTCGAAATCCCTAGGCCAATCACTAAAATAAAGAAATAAAATTCTTTCTTATTATAGCAAGTTTGAGCTCCAATGAGCTCTTTTTGTTAATCTAAATGGGATATCTAGGATATGAAATCTTTTTAGCCGTCTTTAATAAAGCGTGTGTTGTCATGGTCATGTAGACTATTGATATATCTATATTGACTTTATATCGTTTCTTACCATATCTTTATGGATATAATAATTTATCATATACCAAGCAGAGAGAGAGTCATAAATTGGTATCTGTGCAGTTTTTCTATATTTGAATTACTAGCTCTTCCCCACAGCTGCAACGCATAAGTCTATACTGGCTTAAGAAATGCCTTGTATAGCTTTATTTTATTCTCAAGGCTTACTTGAGCGCGTGGTCCTAGCAATCAGTACATTTTCTTGTCTTTTCTTTTAGCTGAGCTTGCTTTGCTTTAGTGTGCTGCTACCAAGCGAGCCGCCTGTTCAGGTGTACCCCCATATATTTCCCCGTGTCGGTAACTGGGATGGTGGAGCCATGTAATATTACTGAAGGTCAATTTCCTGAATAGAAGACCTGCATGCCAGACTTTGTCAAATACTTGTTTGACATCTAGGAATACCTGGGAATATACCTGCGCAATATTTTTTGCATTCAAATGTGTTAACAATTGCATGCGTGATGCGATGGCATTGCTCAATCGTTCCGTGCCCTCTTCTAAACCCAAACTGATGTTCGGGTATGATGTTTAGTTCGTCCCCAGTACAGGTAATATGCTTCTAAAAAGTATACGTTCAAATACTTTAGAGAATGGCACCAGCAAACTGAACTAATAGGACGGTACGATGATGTGCAGCCATCCGGTTTGATAGGCTTAGCAATCATTATTACTTCCGCGCACTTCCACTGGCCTGGAAAGTATTCCAGTCTGAGCATAGTATTGTTTATGTACATATGTGTGTTACCATCGGATGCACTTGGGCGGGAGATTTTTTATGGTACTACGTTTGTTTAAAGAAACTTTTCTTTTTATTTTTTGGAAATACATTTTATATGGAAATAAAACTTATTATTTGGTATTATATGCATAAAAATAAGTTTATATTTGTTATATTTTTTGTATCAGGAATTGTGTATAGACTATTGTTGTTCACTGTTTACAACAAATCAATATCTAATTTATACAATTAAATGGCAGCCCCATAAATGCCGTGTGGCAACACTGAAATCGATAGATTAATCATATGTCAATCTTTTGGCATTGAAATGTTAAAACTGTTAGTATTAAAGAAATTTTATCTAAAAGCTGTATAATGTCGCGCATTAAAAAACTTAAAGAAGATAATAAGGCGGTGTGGATAGCTGAGTCCCGCGACTTCTTTACGAATGTCATAAAGGATACCCTGGAAAATCTGCGCAATTCTTCTACTGGTGATATCAGCCGCACTGAGCGCAGGGTCCTTGGCAAATTGGAGGCAGTGTGGTTAAAAAACTACAAACCCAAAGACCATATTCCTAATTCAAATCCTTGCCCTTTGCCGCAAGTCCCACGCAAGCCTCGACTCACATCAAGAAAGCGAAAACCAATACCATCGCCAGATGAACCATCTGTGGAAATAAATACTTTGGATGATAATGAACAAATACTATATCGTATTCAGATACCCCCTTTGAGGCCCCATTGGCAGTGCCGCAGCATTGATCTTACGATTCCCGTCTATGTCTGCAAGCATAAATTAATTGAGCCACTCATTAATTGGAAATTACTAAATACAATTATGGAGGCGCCGCTGAATGAGGCTCCTGTTATATTTCAGGATCATATCGATACTATGCTGCACTTCAAAAAAGATGATGATTAATGAATTATATTACTTGTAAACACATTGTAAAAAACATTAAAAAAATTATGTAATTAATATATTTTATTCATTTTTGAGAACTGCTTTAGTTTGGATTAATCATTTATAAATGTACTAGCCGGTATTACCATCATATCAACATAAGAACTACATTTTAATATGCTGAACTACATTTCCCATCCCTGGAATTAAAATCACTATTATTTTTTGGAAAAAAGTTTTGCGAAAAAAGTTGAGGCAATTCGAGAAAATGATATCTCTTTGAGCTATTTTTCGCCCCTGACCAAATCTCTCGGAAAATAATCATTTTTCTTAATACTATTCTTTTTATTAGTCTTGAAGCAGTATTTTTGAAAAAAGTGGTAAATGCATATTTTATATTTTAGTGTAGATCTTTGAAACTCAGTGTAAAGTCATTTGAACGTGACGGCGTATATATATATATATAACTTATATTATTTTTCTCACGAAATGTGTAATGCATTGAAGGAGCCATCTCCGACGCCATAAAATATACATATTATACGACGAAACAAGTTGATATAACCATGTCCCTGTCCTTCTGTCCGTCGTCTTATATGTAAGCTAGTCTTAGTTTTTGAGCTAGGTGAATGAAATTTAATATGGAGCCTTATTGCTGCGACATCACTGTAGCATGCACATATAGTGAGTACTTAATGAATACACACTGTAACACTTTTGCAGTGATTACAAAACGCTGGACATAAACATTCTTTAAGTCCAAGCGTAATATGATCACGCCTTTGCCACGAGCCAACGCGCAGCTTATGTGCATACAGCAACTCTCTCATATATATATAAGCATATACATAGGCATATATATTGGTATACAATAACAAACACATTGCGGCCGCTCCGCTGCCGGCGTCACCAACAGCGCAGCTACGCGGCCTTGGCTTAATAATAAATCAAATTGTATTAAGAGATTCATTCAATAAAAAGACACCATACGTTACACCACGATGTAACGTTATAATTATTACAGAACATATGTCAAAACCGACCGGATCGGACAACTATAAAATATAACTCCCATTGAAAAAAAAAACTTTTTTGATTTTCAACATATTTTGATAAAGTGTATGATTTAGATGCATAAGTATACCAAAAAATTATTAACATCGGATATGATATAGAATATCATATAGCTCCGATAGGAACAATCGGATCAAAAGTTGCTGTAGTGTTTTGAATAAATTTACAAATTATATGGAAAAATGTAATTTCTAAACGCATTTCAAAAATTCAGAAAGATCGGATTACTTCATCAAGTAGCTCTCAAAGGCACAGTCGTTCCAAGATTTCTTATTCGAATATTAGGCGCGCCGAAGGTAGCCTTTCCCTCTTTTCTAATCAGAATTGAGTACATATGAATGTTAATACATAAACTTTTAATAAACTGAGCGGACAATATTGGTGGTATTTTTCGTATTTTTGACTTTTTCTGTCCAAGAAAAAGAGAAAGAAAAGACAGATGTTTATAGCTATTATCCTTAGAATTTTAAGCAAAAGTACATAATTAAATATGACTTAACACTCAAACGAATATTGTAACAAGAATTAAACACATTAACTAACTAATCCTTACTTTTGCTTACTTATAATTATAATTTTAAAATTAACTGATATGTAACTGATTAATGGAATTTGGTAAATTTTTTCTTATACAATTTGGTCACATTGATGTAACGGAACTAGACCGAATTTCGAATTAGAAATGTGCGAGACAATTGGTCAATTGAAATTAAATCGGATTCGATTGCGTTCAGTTCAGTTTTTGCATTTGAACGTTTGCGTTTAATTTGCCCGTGCTCTATGTGTTTTTTTTGTTTTTTTTTGATTTTGTTAAACTCTATTACTTTTTCTTTTCCTTAATGTTTAGTTTATCAAAGAAAGCACGGTGATTGAAGCAATAATAAACACTTGCAATCCAATAAAAAATCAAATGTAAGTAATAAATGGAAAAAAAAATTGGGAATGCTTAGCATAACCTCAAACTTACACGTGTATTTTATAATTTATGTTGATTTTTTTTTTTTTGCAGGGCCGCAATCCTGCTGACGAAACATGTGCGACCACAGCGGAACAGTGGCAAAAACGACTACCCACGACGCTGGTCGCTTCTGTGCCTGTGCATTGAAATCCTGCTGCTCCTTTGCAGTGCGCTTGCTGCCGCCTCGACGGGATCAACGCACACGCGGTGCAATGCAGAACAATTCCAGTGCAGAAACGGAGGCTGCATCTTACAGGCGAAGATGTGTGACGGACGTAGCGACTGTACAGACAACTCAGATGAATTGAAATGCGGCAAGTATAAATACCAAATTCAAAAATGTTAAAAATCTTAAAATAAAAGCATCGAATTAAGATATTAGAAATATATAGAAAACAAATATTTCTCCCAAGTAGAAATCAAATAAAAGTTAAGATTCAGGTGGAAGACATAAGAAAAATTCCGTCAAAGCATGAAATTAAGATCATGAAATCACATAGAGCTCGGATATTATCGCCCTCGTATATGTATGCAAAAATCAGAATTAGAATCAATCACAATCTTATGAAGCTTTTAAAACGAAGAAATAAGAGTTTTAAATTTGTACATATAGATCTAATATCTAAACATAAAAGGACACATCTCTCAGACGTCGCCGAACAGTGATATAAAATATTCTTTATCCGATGCAGTCATTCTTTTTATGCAAACTAACTCTCACTTAACTTTGAGGCAAGTGTTTTAAACTTGTCAAGAATTCTTTAAATTTTGGAATTGTCGAGAACAGACTAACTATACAATAAAGTTGTGGCTTAAAAAGATTTTTTGATTTCTAACATATAAATATACATACTAATCCATATAAAATTTTGAATAACCTTACAAAGTTACTATTAATTGAACTAAATAATACACCAACAAGTAGTTGAAAATTAAGATTTGTTGATTGTCAAAATTTTCATTAAGTTTCTCAAGTTATTTCAAATTTCAATACTTTTTTCCACTAAAATACCATAACCCTCGGACATCCAAGTTATTTTTAAACAATTTGACAAAATCTGGATATATAATAATAAGAAAGTCTTACTGAAAGTTTACTTCAAATAGCCATGCCCGTCTGTGTATATGCAAACTAGTTTTTGTAGCTAGGTGAATGAAATTTGGTATGGAGCCTGTTTTTTGCTGCAGGCAGCACATATGTCGGAACTGGCCGGATCGGACAACTATATCATATATCTCTAATAGAAGCAATCGGTTCAACATTTGTTGCATAGAAAACTTTTTTGATTTTCAAAGTATCTTGAAAAAATTGACAAGTTATATGGAAAAGTGTAATTTCGGAACTATACGTTCCGTTCCGTTAAGATCGAACCAATCGGTTCAAAAGTTGTTTTATGAAAAGCTTTTTTGTTCCCCAAGATGTTTTGACTAAATTTACAAGTTATTTGGAAAGTGGGACCTAAAATCATTAAGATTACTCGGCGCGCCGAAGATAGCCTTTCCTTACTATTTTTTTTTTTTTTTTATATTTTTTAATTTATATGCACAAGTAGTTAATCTTTTTTATTAAAAAAAAAGAAAGGTTTAAAAATCATTAACATAATATACTTACATATATAGACAAATTCATTCAAGATAAGCTGTACTTTTAAGTTGTATTAATAATATGTTTGTATAAGCGATTTGTTTTCTATATGATTGTACGTAGTTACATACTTTGACCACAAAGTAAAGCTCAAACTACCACTAAAAAATATAATATTTATTGCAGACTATGAATTGTGCCGACAGCCGCATTGGTTCCCGTGTGCTCAGCCACACGGTGCCTGCCTGGCAGCGGAACTACTATGCAACGGCATCGATAATTGTCCCGGCGGCGAGGATGAGCTCCACTGCCCAGGACGACTGCTTAGTTTTAGCCGGCGCAATTGTAGCCAGTACGAGTACATGTGTCAGGATCACACCTGTATACCCCTTGATTTTATGTGTGATGGGAAGGCGGACTGTGGGGATGACTCTGATGAGGTTGCTGGCTGCAAACAAGCAACTATAACCTGCTCCACTGGCTTCCTCTGCGCAAATGGTCACTGCTTACAGCGCAAACACTGGGTTTGCGATGGTGTCGATGATTGCAGCGATGGCAGCGATGAACATGATTGCGGTGAGTGGAGATTTGAAAAAATAAATGTTTTTTTTTAATAATTCTAGCATCACTGAGCAAGTTCTGTATTACTGTTTCTAATATTTGATATTAAGAAATTTGTAACCCTTCGAAATGTGAAATATACATACCTACTATTAAAGACATTGATTCTATATGTTACAGCGGATTTCTGTCAACCATCAGTAGGAAAGTTTATGTGCCGCAATCATGGCAACTGTCTACCCCTGACCCAGGTGTGCGATGGACAGTCAAACTGCTCAGATGGAAGTGATGAGAGCGAGAGTTGCTATGCAAAGCCCGATTGCAGCGTTAAACAATGCCCACCAGGTGCAACTTGCCATATGATGCCCACTAGTGGGCCAGAATGCTATTGCCTAAGTGGCTATCGCCTAGTAAAGTTCCAAAACAAATGTGTGGATATTAATGAGTGTGAGGAGCAGGAAGATTTATGCAGTCAACGGTGTGAGAATACCTCGGGAGGCTATCGCTGTGCCTGCGATGCGGGTTATACGCTAAATAACAAAAACAATCGCACCTGCTATGCAGTTGACACTGATGGAAATCTGCCTCCCCTGCTGCTTTATACAACACAAGTGGCTGTGATGGGTATGCGTCTGAAGCAGGATCATCATCCGCATCAGAAAGATCATATCTTCAGCGTGGCTAGCAATTTGAGTAAAGTAATTGGCGTGGCTTTCGATGGGGAGCACATCTATTGGACCAATATACAGAATGAGGCGGAAAGTATTGTTCGAGCAAAAAGTGATGGGTCCATGGCTGAAATACTGCTCACTTCTGGCCTTGATGCACCCGAGGACTTGGCCATAGATTGGTTAACCCATAATATATATTTCTCCGACAATGTAATGCGACATATTGCTGTATGTTCGAATGATGGCTTTAACTGTGTCGTTCTGGTCACACAGGATGTTCATCAGCCGCGCGGTTTGGCACTGTGGCCACAACGTGGTCAAATGTTCTGGACAGATTGGGGCGATAAGCCCATGATAGCACGTGCCTCTATGGATGGCACAAGATCTAAGCCAATTGTTAGTGATAATATACATTGGCCGAATGGCATTGCTTTGGATATGCATCAGGACCGCATCTACTGGGTAGACGCCAAGCTGGGCAGTGTTCAGACCGTGCGTCCAGATGGCAGCGGTCGTCGCACTGTGCTCGATGGTATTCTAAAGCATCCGTATGGCTTGGCTGTGTTTGAAGATCAGTTATATTGGTCCGATTGGGGCACCAAGAGTGTACATGCATGCCACAAATTCTCTGGAAAGAATCATCGCATCCTGGCACACGATCGCACCATATATGCCGTACACGTCTATCATCAGTCCAAGCAGCCACAATTGCCGCATGCCTGTGAAACGGCACATTGTTCGCATCTCTGCCTGCTCGCCGAACCGGATGCTGGTGTTTCCGGTGCTGGTTACACTTGCGCCTGTCCGGAGAGCATGCAGCTTTCGGTGGATCAGCGGCATTGTATTCAAACCGTTAAGCGGCAGCGTCTGTTTGTTGGACTGCGTCAAGTGCTGCTGGAAATCGAGCATACAACGTTTGGTCGTCATGTGGTTAGCGCATCGCATACCCTGCCTTGCGTCATCAGCGAACTGGTCTATAACAGTGTCAATGGCACGCTTCTTATTGCGGATAATGTCCAGCGGGCTCTGTTTGAATATCATCCACAGAAGAATGTACAACAACTTACCACACTGATCTATGGTAATCTGGGCAATATCAGCGCTTTGGCCTTTGATCATTTGGCCCATAATCTCTACTGGACAGATACCGAACGTCATGTCATCGAGCTGCTTTCACTGCGCACAGGTCAACGTGCCCTGGTACGTTTCTTTGCCGGGGATGAGATACCAATTGGGCTGAGCATAATGCCAGCAGAGGGTTATATGTTTGTCGCCCTCAAGGCGCGACGGCATACCCATATTGATCGTATGGCTCTGAGCGGGAAAGGTTCCCAGACTCATGTCTTTGAAGAGGATCTGGGGGATGATGATATTAAATTTGTAACCGACTTTGATACGCATACTCTGTACTGGTCGGATAGCGATCTGAGTCGCATTAGCTATACTAATTACAGGCAAACAGATGCGCAAGTTTTTAGAGGTCGTTTTAGACGCCCCTATGCTCTGGCCTTTGTGCAGCAGGATCTCTTTTGGACCGAGCTTGGCACACCGGCTATATACTGGGCGCACAAGAGCAACATGGATGCCCACAAACGTATCGAAATCGAATCGAATACCAGGTACAGCCATGAGCCAGCTGCTCCCGCCTTTATCTCACACTCGCTGCCAGCGCGCATTCCATTGTCCGCCAGTGTACGGCTAGATGTCAATACAACGCCCCATCCCTGCCAACATGCTAATGGCGGCTGTTCCCATATATGCGTTAGTGCTGGGCAATTCGGCAGCGCCTGCCTTTGCCCCGCTGGATTTGTATATCGCGATGATACCAATCGTAGCTGCACAGAGGCACTCGACTGCGAATTCCGTTGCAGTTCCTCTGGTGAGTGCTTCACTATGGCCCATCGTTGCAATGGCCATCAAGATTGTTCCGACAGCTCAGATGAATCAAACTGTGACCTTTCGGACGAACTCAAGCGCACAAAGGTCTTGTGCAATCTGGCCGAATTCACATGCCACGATCACAAACAATGTCTGGACAAAATCAAGCGGTGCGATGGACAAAGCGATTGCCATGATAACTCAGACGAGCTTCACTGCGCGGACTTCGGTATGTTTTGCATTTTATTCAAAATTTATTAAAATATTTTAAAAAAATATTAAGGATATTCTTGATAAAATTAGGAATCGGATGATTTTGATTTGCAAGCAATTTTAGAAGTACAAACAAGTCGGCTAAATTTGCTGAGCGAGACGACTTTATTTATAATTTATGAAAAAACAAGTAAGGAAAGGCAATCTAAGGCGCGCCGAAGACTATAAACCCATGCAGAGCTATATGATATCTTAGTGATTTTTGGTATACGTTTAGTAAAAGTAATTTCTAACGATTTTTGGTTTGCGTTTAGTAAAAGTAATTTCTAAACGTATACCAAAAAATCATGAAGATCAACTATACTCTACTATAATCTTAATAAATTGTATGAAGATACGTGAAAATCAAAAAAGTTTTCCATACACAACTTTTGAACTGATTGTTCCTAAGGAAGCTATATCATATAGTTTTCCGATCCAGCCGGTTCAGAGACACATGTGTTGCCTGGAAAAAAAAGGCCACATACCAAATTTCATTCACCTAGCTCAAAAACTGAGAGAATTGTTTACATATAAACAGACGGACATAGCTATATCAACTCGTCTCATCGTTCTTATCAATAATATATATACTTTATGGGGTCGGAGATGGCTCCTTCAAAGCATCGCAGATTTCGTGACAAAGTTATAATATCCTCTGCAAGGGTATAAAAAAACAAATAATTAAAGGTTATCTTCAAATTTTTATTTTTACCGATTGGTGCTCTGGCAGACAGTATATACTACTCTGATCTTGATATATATATATTGATCTTATATGGGCTCGCCCGGGTCAAAATTAGAGGTAAATTTTACTACCTGCATTTATCAAAATAAGTTAACTTTTATTTTTTGTGAAATAGTTTTGAAATGATAACTCCATAGATTTTCGGCTATTTTCCGTCCGTTACTAAAATAATTATAACCTTATCGGACGATGAATTTAAAAGTCTGTGAATTGTTTGCTTAATAATGATTTATAAACACATCTGAAAAATGGACTGTTTCACACCCATTTTCCTACATAATAGAATTGATTTTCGGTGGTTACCATTTTTTAATTTTTAAGCGAAATTTCCAAAAAAATTTTAAGCTCATATATTTTGATTTTAATGTTAAGCTCTGAAACTGAATTTAAAGCATTTGGAGTAAAAATAGAGAGTTCCCCCATTATTTTATGACCCTAAATTTTCCAAGCTTTGTATATGCGTATTTTAGATTTTAGTGTAGAGCTTTGAAACTCAGCTTAAAATCATTTGAATATAATTTAGAAATAAGACTATTATTTCTAGGGCGCCTTTTCAAAAAAATCTGAAAAACGTTTTTTTTTTTTTTTTTTTTTAAATTTTGAGCTCTGGAATTGAGTTTGAAGTCGATCAGAGAAAAAATGGAAACTTACAGTATGCCATAAACCTTGTGTCCAAGTTTTATATACGATGACTCGTGCAGTAACAATTTTAAAGCAGTGTTAAGAAAATACACTTTTATAAGTTGATTGTGAGTTTCGCTTCGATATCTTGAAAATGACGGGTTTTTCGACCAATCGTCCCTATAACAGCTATATGAGAAAATCGTTTTGCAGCTATTAGAGGAAATACTCTTACGTTCAACCTACCTGTAAGTTCCATCAAGATATCTTGAGAAATGAAAAAGTTTTCTAAACAACAATGCTAGGACTGATTGTTCCTTTGTCCAACAATATGATAAAGTTGTCTTATCGCGTCTAAACTCAATTTATATCAAGCAGTAGTTAGTAGTTGTCACTCGTCTCAAAAATTAAACCAAATGAGAGGAATTAATAATGAAACGAGTTTCATAGAATTGTTTTTTTTTTCAGTTCGATGTAAATTAGTATCATAAAATTTATGATGCACACCTGTTGCTTGAAAAATATAAATATATATTTTGAGATAGAAAAATTAAAATATTTTCAAATACAAATGAAGCAGAAAATAAATTATGAGCATACACAAGCTTCAAAAAGTATTGAAATACCATGTTAAGCCAGACAAATCTATTTTTGCTTAAATAGCAATTGCTAAGAATATACTTCCTATTTCTCAATTTTTGTGAATTCATGCTTAGAGATGTAGTTAAATATTATTCAAATAAAGTGATCAGAGTTAAAGGAACGTACTTCTTAGATTTTGTTACCACATAACTTAACTGTATGTATTTTAATTCCATTGCATTCCAGACAGAACAAAGCAATGCCACATCCATCAGCACGCCTGTGACAATGGAAAATGTGTGGACTCAAGTATAATTTGTGATGGTATAGACGATTGTGGAGATAATTCGGATGAGACGAACTGCAAGACCAGCAAGGCCAGTTGCGATCCAAGGATGTTTCAGTGTAGCAGTGGATCCTGTATACCTCGAACTTGGGAATGCGATGGTCAGATTGATTGTAGCGATGCCTCTGATGAGCACGAGAAATGCGGTCAACGTCAGTGTCCGGAGCATATGCATCGCTGTCTCTTGGGCCAGTGTTTGGATGAGCGGTTGGTCTGTGATGGGCACAACGATTGTGGAGATCTCTCTGATGAAGTGAACTGTGGTGTGGCTCCTGATGGCATTAATATAAGCTGTGGCACTCCGACCACGCCCATGTATCAATGCGTAAGCAATCTGCAGCTCTGCTTGGATCCTGCAGTGCGTTGCAATGGCACCGCTGAATGTCCGAGAGGCGAGGATGAGGCTGATTGCGGTGAAGTGTGCAGCATCTACGAATTCCAGTGCCGCGATAAAAAACAATGCATCCGCAAGGAGTTTCGTTGCGATAAGGAGCCCGATTGCAGCGATGGCAGCGATGAGGCTCACTGTGAGCACCATATCCATTATAATGGAACAAATCCCAGCCAAGCCGGTGGTAGCAGTCGTGCTTGTAAGCCGCATTTGTTTGATTGCCAAGATGGGGAGTGCGTGGATATGTCGCGGGTATGCAATGATTTTCCAGATTGTTCCAATGGTAATGATGAGGGGCAACAATGTGCCAGCGCCTGCCGCAAACCCATTTGTCAGCATAAGTGCCAGGCTACGCCTGTCGGCGCTATCTGCTCCTGCTTCGAGGGCTATCGCGTGGATACGGATCAACGTAGCTGTGTTGATATTGATGAGTGCGCTGTGCCCACTGAGCAGCAGCCTTGTGCACAGATGTGTGAAAATACGCCCGGCAGCTATCATTGCCAGTGTCATCCGGGGTTTATGTTACGGCAAGATCGCAGTAGTTGCAAGAGCCTCGAAGCCGGTGCTACACTGCTCTTTTCCAGCTATAATGAAGTTCGTAATTTGAGTGAGCAGCCCGTTATGCTCTCCGTGGCTTGGTCAGCGAATGATACACGCATCAGTGGTTTCGATCTGGATATGCACCGACAGCTGGGATACTTTAGCAGTGAAGAACAGCATGTAATCTATCAGATAGATATTGGACACAGCAAACGTAAACATATGGCTGCCCTGGCATTACGCTCGCCTAATAAAATGGCTGTGGAATGGAATACGGGAAATGTATACGTGATTAACGCCAATACGACACAACAACAACAGATTAGCGTCTGCAACTTTGAAGCTAAGATGTGTGGTTCCATCTTCCAGGCAACTGGACGCTTCAGCCTAAAGGCGCTCGCTGTGGACTCGTATCAGTCACGACTTTTCTATGTGGCTATACGCACGGAGAGCTTTGGGCAGCCAATTACACAGCTCCATATGGCCCGATTGGACGGCAATCGTCGCGAGTTATTGCTGCGTAAGCAACGTAGCTATGTGACAGCAATTTCTTTAGATGTGCATCAACAATTGCTCTACTATGTGGACTTGCAGTCACGCACTCTGGAGATGATTAGCTACAAAGGGCGTGCCAATGGAAAGCAGCAGCGACAGCCTCGTGTGCTACTCCAGAAGAGTAATTTGCTGGTGCGCCCATCCGGTCTGAGCATCTATGAGAATCATGCATATATTGTTAATATTGGCTCGAAAGAGGCAGTACGCTGTCAGCTGTTTGCTGAGCGTAGTTGTAAGATTATCAATTTAAATGTTCTTAATGCCGAGGACATTGTTGTGGCCAGCAAATCACGTCAGCCGATGGGTCATGCGAATCCCTGTCATCATGCACACTGTTCCGGCATGTGTCTCCTGGCTGACTATGGATATGAGTGCATGTGTGGAGATGCCATCGTGCCCGAGTCACAACAATGTCCACATGGCAGTAGCAATGAGCTGAACCTCAACTTAATCCTCTCCAGCAAGCAGCACTCGGATGACGATAGCGAAGGCAATTTTGTTGTTTGGGTGTTGGTCATGCTGCTTGTGGTGGGAGCTTTCGCCGCTGGCATAGGGTACATTTATTATAACAAGCAGCAACGGGGTCATCGCGATCTCAATATTAACCTGCATTTCCAGAATCCTCTGGCAACGCTTGGTGGCAAATCAATCGTGGACAACAGCAACGAACTGGACGCAGGGCCAGGTGACGTCGGCAACAGCAGTAGCAGCACAGAAAGCAGCAGAGGAAGCAACTCTAACAGAACAGCTGCCTCATTTACGGCCGAAGGAGAATCGCTTCAATTTGGCATCCCAAATGTCCTGCAGCGATTACTGCGCCAAGAGAAGTCACAAAACGGCGAATTGGCTGCGGAAATTTCGCTCGAAAACACCAGAGTAAGTAGCTGAGGGCTATAACCAGCTTTGATATATTTTAGAATAGTTTAATTAACTGGGTGATCCGATCTTAAAGCAATTGACAAAAATATCTACAAACATAAATTTTTTTTTTTTTCATTTGAAACCTAAAATCCGAGTTTATTCTTATGTAGTCAGTATATAGAAATCAAAATATATCGTTTAATTGGTAAAGTGCTTATACATTCTATTTATTGTTATCTGATGAATTTTCAAGAGTCCCAAATTAAGTGCATAGTTTCGGAGCTAAGTTCTATACTAATAGTTTGCTAATAAATTAAGAAACATATTAAAAAAAAAACTAATTAAATGATCAATACTTTAGAACTAACTATATAGTTTTCGTCCTAATAAATTAATTCCGCTGATTTCTAATAATATTTCACACATGACAGTTTGATTGACAGCTTAGATATGTAAACTAATTTTAATTTCTCTAAAGTATAATTTTATAACATTTCATCTTCCATAATTTGTAAATTAGAATGAGATTTTAAAGATAAAATTTTTAAATTCTGCATAAGTTTTTTCAGTTCTTATGTAGAGGTTTCAAAATAATTTGATGCTTGCATTTAAATTAAATTTTTGCCAAATTAACAATTATTAACTTCATATTAAATATATAATCCAATTTGTAGCAATGATTTGACCAATTATAAAACAAAGAAAATTAGAAAAACCAAAAGCAAGAGAAAAAGGAAACATCAGAGAAAACTGCAGCAGAAATTCCTAGTAAGGAAAATAAGACCAGGACAATCTGCAATCCAAAATAGAAAAAAAAAGGTTGAAGGTTTCATGCAATAGATTTTCCACCCGTCTTTTCTTTTTTAGACTAAGGATACAATTTTCAATTAATATACATTAAATTGGAATATTATCGATGGATTTATTTATTTTTAAATCCACAGGCGAGTCAAGTACAATCGTTGGTCAGAGACCGAAGAGAGAACCCGAGAATCCTGGTGGCAAGTCCTAGCGATAATGCCGCCACGATCGGACACTACGGCGGGGATAGCAGAAGCGATGATGTGCATGCACGACTTGTGCCCTAAATGATTATATGTATTTGTATATTTGTGATCGTTTATTTATATATTAAGTAAATTTTGCTATACTTTTTTAATCATTTGTTATCTATACATATATTTTCAAAATGGTCCAGTTACTAGTACAGTAAAAATAATGTAGCATATTTTTGGGGCGACGTAAAAATATTGATAATTATATATGAAATAAACATTATTTAATATCAAATCGAAAATTTAACTATTGTGTACACTTAATAAGGCTACCAATTTATTTTGTATGTTTGAATAATTCAGCTCGCATGAATTTTTCTTGACTTTCTACGCATTGGCAAGTATACTGCAGTGACGATTAAGTTTTCAGAGAGTCACTGCAGACAACTGTGAATACTTCAGTTAAAACTCAGGATGCATAAAATCTGTACATAATTATATTCATTAAATAAATAATATTGCTGATTATTAATTATTATTTCCAGGCCTAGAAATATGTTGTTTTTGTTATAGCAAAAAAAGTAATACACAAATAAGATCGAACTTAGCACCTTTTAACTGTGCGTCTACGGCTTATATTGGAATCTTTTACATTTTGTTATTCAAAATATCTTAAAGTAATTTATAACTGAACAGGCTTTTAACATGTTTAAGTATAAGTTAGATATATATATTATATGTATTATATAAACATAGATATATCATGTCTAAAAAAGCGGCAACTTGAAATATACACCTAGTTTAATATTATTTTTAGCTTTCAACAAGTTTCTTGGATTTTTTCGCAGCGATGTAGAAAGAGAGTGCGACAATAACAGAGTGATAGTCACGTGTGTGATGCCGATACATTTACATGCACGCATACACATATAGCAATGTAGCTTAACAGTGGCAGCGCGTTAGCCAGTAACAGCTACGCTGCTGTTAGTATCAACAGCAACATCAACAGAGATAGCAACAACAATACGAGTAGTAGCAGCAGCAGCAGCAGCTACATATGTATATAAATTTAACATATGTACATACATATGGCTATAGTGGGCTTGCCGTGGTGGTCGCCTGTGTTATAAAATGGCTCTACTCTCACATAGAATTTGTCATTCAGCGACAATTTCTTAGCACCCAAAGACGTTAGGGCGACCCGTGCTTGCCTACCTGCCTGTCCGCCTAACTGCTGTTAAGCGGTACACAATCTACAACTATAACTCAGTTGACTTGCAGTCCTTGCCGGGACGGTTTAATTTAAAAAGTGGGCGCGTTTTAAACTCGGAAAACAAATTAAAAGTTTTCGCAACTAAATTGAAAAAAAATAAAATAAAATAACAACAAAGAACAAAATTTATAAAATGCCATTCGCAAGTGAACAAATGCAGTCTATGTCTAAATCGGACACTATTAAGCTGCGCAACAAATACATTGGGTTTGTATAATTTATTTAATATGTATATAAAATAGCATTTATTCTAACAACTAAGTTTGCTTTAAGTAACGTCTTTTAAAGCTTTTACTCGTAGTCTATGTTATGCTATGCTCTTATGTTATGCCCAAGTACATGTTATGTGCATGTAAGGTGACCTTCCGCCAACAATTTCGCTGTCAAGGTCAACAAGTGGCATCCCCACATAGCACACTCATCATTAAATGTGTGTGGGTGTGTGTGTCTACGTTTGGTGAACTGAATGCCGTGTGCTAGCTTTTAGAGGTGGGGCATTTGCCGCTACGCTCGTCGTTTTTTTTTTTTGGCTGTCGCCTCTTGCCAAAAGTTAAAAGAACAAGAATTAAAAACTTATTTAAATACTCTACCATCATCTTAGAGAATCTTAGCGCAATGAAAACTTTTTATTCCAAAACCTTATTCGGGTTTTCATTAAATTTGTAAACATATTTTTAACACACAATTTTAGACCTATGTATACATATTTATAATATTAATATATTGTATTATTATTTTCCATAATACATTATTTTTGCATAAGATCAGACACTTCCTATAATGTATGTTTGTTAACCGGGAAAATTATAATACTCTTTGTAAGAGTATAAAACAATTTTGGCTTTTGCCAAACTATTGCGACACTACTTAATTGGCCGAAAGTTAGTTGCATTTATTCATGGCCTTTATCGATTTTGTATTTTGCTTTTCTGCGCGAATAAAAATATATAAATGGTATGTACGTACTTCATAGAAAATACCTTTAATATAATTTTTAGTTAACATCCCAGCTGGTTTCCCTTTCATCTCTAAAATGACACGGAGCTAACGCTATAAATCAAATCATAAATATTTATAACCTACAAGTTTAAACAAACAAAGTGGAGGCGCCAGCTGGAATAAATGCTTTAACTCATAAAAATATTTATAGTCTTAACTTCAGCTAGGGACTGTTATAATTTAGATACTTTAGTTAATACCTATTACGGACGTGCTTCTATTTCCTGCGTATCATTATCATTATGATTATCAGTATCAGAATTTTTTTTTAACTGGGATTACCTAGGCATAGGCCCCGACAGTCCTAAGTATTTCTACACAATATAACGATTTCTTAGATAACTTTAAATGATTGTTACACCATTTATTGAGTCTGCTAATATTTGCCTTTAATATGACATCTTAGCTTAAGTTTTTAATAATAAAACACACACAACAACAGATTTTCTCTTTTTGCTTCTTTTTTCATGGCACTACTTAACAAATAATGCACCAAAATATTAAAAACAACACTACAAAATATGGAAAATATCGAAACTATTGCTAATGCAGTCAAGCCTGTCAACTCTTTTATCGCTCTGATCCATTGAAAATTGTTCGCGGACAGGGTCAGTACATGTTTGATGAAGAAGGCACACGTTATCTGGACTGCATTAATAATGTGGCGCATGGTAAGTGACTCTATATTGTTATAATTTTTATAATTTTATTATAATTGTAATTTGAATCTATAATCAAAACTAAGAAATAGGTATGTCAATTTTCAAACGCCTCTCATATAATACTTTTTTTGGGTCAGTCAATGGCATCGTACATGGATGGGATGAAATGGGCTCGTCGCTGACAGCTTTAATTTTTTCCTAACTCTGTTTTTTATGTGTGACATGGAACTGAGACTGAACTATACTTTGGATGCAACGAATAAGTTGCTACGGTGCAATAGTTGTATAAGTAGGGTGATAAAAGAGAAATGCCCGTCATATAAAAGCTCGCACGAGATTGATACTCTTCACGGCAATGAGCAAGTTCAAGGTTGTCCCTCCGAAGAGGGGAGAGAAAGACGAACCATGCCCCAGGTTGTGGCCAGACATCAGCGGCATGTTCAGGCCCCGATTGAGCAGCTTTGTGTGATTTGATTCGAGTGGCTGTCGCAAAAACTGACTCAGCCTTATCACACACGTTGCTTGGGGCTGTTGCTGTTAATGGTGCTGGGCCGGGGCCGGCCTATTATTATTATTATACGTAGTATTAGATGCTGCCCGTTGATTTCGGGCCCCGGCACACGACATAAACAGCAGTGGCTGCCGTAGCGAACCAACTGGGTGATTAAGACAGAAATAACAGAGATTGACGTGAGCGCGCAATTTGCCAATTTGTGAATCGAGTAAATTAAATTGTCACACTGTAAACACTCGTGCGCCTTCGGAGTTAACAGTTACACAGTGTAATTTAAATCCCTTCTATTTTTTTTTTTTTTTTACTGGAAATTTCTATTTATATTTACATTTGCATTTGTATTTACATGGATCAGATGTGACATTCTGGTAACGTTATGAAATGTGCCTGCTCACAGCATGGGGCTGTAAGCTATGGAAAATTTTATTTTTCGTTCAAGAAAAACAAAAATAAGAAAACAGATCAGAGCCCTTTCTAACTATATATACTTATATGATGGGCATAAGCGCTAAATATTATAATAATACCCGTACTGTCATGCTGATAAGCACCATAAATGGGCCGGTGTTCCCAATGTTCCCATTGCCCGATAAGGCGCTTTGTCCAACCCAGGCGGTTTACTATTTATAGCGACTATTGCGGCCTAAAATACGTACGTACACTACTAAAATTATAGATGATGAGGATCCAAAACGGGTTCTGACCCAAGCAATGCGATAAGCCTGTTCACTGGGGGCATACTTTATTCTTAATAGTACTGTTTATGAACTGCCTACGCAGGTATCCTAATCAAAACATTTTTGTTTTTAAAATTTCTCAACTAACCTAATAAAGTGTTTTGAATATATTTTTATTTTTTCACCGTCTACGTAATCAGATTAATAATCCATAATCTGGCTATAACAAAATTTCATTTGTTATGGTTCTAAATACACATATGACATATGACAATTCGAAATGAAATTGATGTACTTGAAGACTACTTTGAACCCTGCCACTTAAATACTGAATATTTTATATTATTTCATAATTAATCTTATCTGGGCAGAGATCAATTAGTAATCAGTCTATAAGCAAATTGTTTAATCAATAGGCTTAAAGAATGCATTGCTCTACCATTAAATATCGCCTTTTAGGTTATAAAAGCCAAAACTCTATAGAATTTCGAAGTAAAATACTCGTAACTAGTGATAATAATAATTGGTAATTAAGCGAAAATCATTTTGACTCTATATCATTTCTAATTTTTTGCATACATATAACAAATAATACTTACTAAAATAATACATTGACTGTAAATTTATGTGCACTTTTCAGCCCATTCTACAATGCAATTGGCCCAGTAAAAGATTGCTAGTTTTTCGGTGCATTCTTTTCATTCGTATTCAACATTATATCATTATACCATTAACCAACTACATCATTATCAGCTTAGAACTAATAAATCTCCCTCTTCCAAAGTACTTGGGATATACAAAACTCAGGGCTATTTCTGTGCTCAAGCTAAAACGTGATTCAGATTTCTTGATACTCGATTCTAATAATGCTCGTACTGTGATTCAATCACTATCATACGAAGGCGTATGAACCTCTGAATAAACAAGTCTTTGTTATGTCAAGTGCCCAAGGCAAAACTTGGATCATAAAATAATGAAACTAAATTAAAACGTGATAAGCAAACTGTGCACGTGTTTCTACAATAATAATAGCAATAAACAGCAAATTGTAGCTTATTACGAAACTTAAGGTCGGAGCCGTTGTTGTCGCGCCTCACACGTTCCAATCGCCACGTTATTCTATGATCTCGTGCTACTTTTCGCCTCACACTACACGAGTGCTCGACTACTCGTAGTTCCACCTTATCAGCAATGGATGTGATCAAGCAACATGTGAACGTCTCGTGCCGAGTGGAAATGTACTTGCGATAACAACAACAACTGAATACTAGACTATATCGAGTACGACTACGTACTTTGTCCAACTGTCCGGCTAACTACCCGTCCATCCGTCTGACCATCTCTCTGTCTATCTGTCTGTCCAGTTGTCTATGTGTGCTCGTAGTCTACTTTCAATATTTATTCGAACCAAACAAACTGAGCAATCAACTGGCGTCCGTTTGCGAGTGGAAAATTCTGTGCAAGATAATGTGAAAAACACTTTGTATGTGTGAAATAAAGAAAATGCGGTCAAACATTGACAAATTAATAAAAAAAAAATAAAATAGATAAGAATATATACATATGCATATAAGTATACATACATACATATGTACATATGTATATCGCAGTTGTTGCGAAAAGCCAACAACAGCCGTTGGAAAAATTTTACGCACGATAACAAAATATTGGTAAATAATTTTTATTAATAACCGTAATTCTATTTTCTATGTTCAGCACCCGAAAATAATTTTACTTATTGTTATTATCACTCTTATTAGTATTTAGTAGTATTATTTTTTCTTGCATTCGTATTCTATAAAAAAAATTAATAACTGATTATTTCTGATAAATCAAAATTTAATTCAAAATTGGAAATTTCACTTTTAAAGAGTCAATTAATAGAACAGCATGCATCTCAAATGAATATACCAGATTATGTTCGACCGTGTTGAATCTCAGAGTCAGAGCACAACGCAATCAAAAACCTTGCCTAACAAGTCGTTTGCCTAAAAATAAGCACCCAATTCACGTGATTTTACTGTGCGGGCGAGTGAACAAGTAGGCAGCCTATGCCTCGTTACGACCAGATTCGTCCGGACTGTCCGAGTCGGTGTCTGACTTAGAGCATCAGGGTCTTATCAAAAAAATTTGCGCATCTTTAGTTGAGTAGACAGGCCCGGGTCCAAAGCTACTCAGGCCCCGGCGGTGCTGTCGGCGATAAACGGGCCGGATTGCGGGTCCAAACAATGCCGTTGTCTGATTAGATCTTCACCTACCAACCCTCAATTCACAATCTATTCCTCACTTGTTACTAATTTATAAATGTTTTAGGGGGTCACTACTATAAAGCGTTTGCTTCTATCACGTGAAGCACACGCGATGCTAGTGCCGATGTCCAATTGCTCGGATTGGTGCACGTTTTTTGGGGCTTTCCATAGCTCGTTGAGAAAACGTGCCCAGACAGCAGTTTGGCCATGACGAAACTTATTTCAGTTTGGTCGATTGATAAACATCGAATAAGAATGACTCGTCAGTTCATTAGATTGAGTAATAGCAATTGAATTCTTAGTTGTTATGGAAGATAACAACTTATAAGAAGGAGCAGTACGAGTACTCTTAGAATTTAGTTTATATTCGACCTCTTAATTGATTAAGTTCAACGGAAAATTAGAAAATGTTTCAATGGAAATAATTAAAATAAGTTAGCTGAGGAAAAATGTGATGTTTGTTATACAATTATGGGAAGATTATGAATTATTTTATAAAACCTAATTCTTACAACCACATTTTTTTTATAGGTAATATAATGTATTAACAAACATTTATTCAAATTCGCTGGTATTACGACTAATTTCGTGATTTATTTTACGTATATTTACAGTGGGCCACTGCCATCCGGAAGTAGTGCGAGCTGGTGCCGTGCAGATGGCGACTATTTCGACGAACAATCGCTTCCTACACGATGAGCTGGTGCAGTGCGCCAAGACCTTGACCAACAAGATGCCAGGATCGTTGTCTGTCTGTTTCTTTGTAAATTCCGGATCGGAGGCAAATGATTTGGCGCTGCGCCTTGCACGCAACTACACCAAGTGTCAGGATGTGATAACACTTAACCAGTAAGTTAGGCCCTATCAAACCTAATATAATATTATTTCAATATTTTATATTATTTCTTTTTGCAGCGCTTATCATGGCCACTTGCAGTCGGTTATGGAAATATCTCCGTATAAATTCAATCAACCTGGTGGCGAGCAGAAGCCGGATTACGTACACGTGGCACCCTGTCCGGATATCTATGGTGGACAGTTTACAGATAAACTCTATCCGAATGCGGATTTGGGTGCACTCTATGCCCAGCCCATAGCGGATATTTGCGAGCGCCAGCAACTCAAGGGCCAAGGCGTGGCCGCATTCATAGCGGAGAGTCTACAGAGCTGCGGTGGACAGATCCTGCCACCAGCTGGTTATTTCCAAGCTGCTTACAAGGCGGTCCGTAGCGTCGGTGGACTATGTATTGCCGATGAAGTGCAGGTGGGCTTTGGACGTGTTGGCAGCCATTACTGGGCATTCGAGACTCAGGGAGTCATTCCAGATATTGTGTGTGTGGCCAAGCCCATGGGTAATGGTCATCCGGTTGGCGCTGTAGTAACTACGCCGCAAATAGCACAGGCTTTCTATGATACGGGCGTTGCCTATTTTAATACATATGGTGGTAATCCAGTATCCTGTGCCATTGCTAATGCCGTAATGCGTATTATCGATGAGGAGGGCCTTCAGCAAAATGCCCATCAGCTGGGCGATTATCTAATACACGAATGCAATCAGCTGAAGCAGGAATTTGATTGCATTGGCGATGTGCGCGGCATGGGCCTATTTGTAGGCATTGAGCTGGTCAGCGATCGAGAGGGCCGTATACCGGATACCAAGGCTGCCCACTGGGTGGTCAACCGTATGAAACAGCTGCATAAGGTTCTGGTCTCCAGTGATGGACCTAATGATAATGTTATCAAGCTGAAGCCTCCGATGTGCTTCAATCATGAGAATGCCGATGAATTCTTGCTGGCATTCCGTGAGTGCCTGAATACCTTCACTCAAGATATGTTGCAATCTCGGGCCGCCGATGCGACAGCTGCTGCAATCAGTACAAGTAACGTTATTGCCACAGCTGCGGATACCCTAGCAAATAAGACTAAAATGTTTGAGCGACAGGATCGCTTGATAAAGTCCGTTTGAGTTCGGAGGTCTTCATCCGCTTCTGCATTTACATCCACATCATCAGTGGTCTATCCTAGTTCTTAGTTGCATAACACACACACAAAGATATTTATATTTAATGGCATTATTATTATTTTTTTTTTTACTAGCTGTAGCTTAGGTCCTAGCTTATAAATAACTTTCTAGCCATATTTAATTACATCATATATTTTTTTTGTTTTTTTGTTCTACAAAGTTCTAGTATCTAGAAATGTAGACACAGATTTATATAAATGTAATTATAATATATATAACTATATTGCTCTTTTCAGTTTTGCTTTTGTCAATTTATAGAGAAAGCAAATATAAATATATATTTTTTACCACATACTAAGCATATTGTTTTCTTTATTATTTCAATCTTTAGTAGAAAATAGGCAAATCGCCATAGACAAAATTATAAATATTAACTACCAAGTACTAAGTACAATAAAAAATTGAATCGTATATTGTGCACATATGTATAATTTAGCAGGGATTTATAAAATTTTGTTTATTCAAAATATAAGAGGAGCTCAATTAATTCTTATATAAATGCATAGCTTAACTTGAAACGTAAAAGCTTTTTTTTGCAATAAAATTACACACAACCCCTGCTAAAAGCATTTCTATTAAATATTTTTTAAGCTTATACAGCTTTCAACTAACAAATAATTCAAGGTAAGTTGGAGTGATGATACGGGTAATAGTCCGTGAAAAAATAGAGAGTTCTATTTAAAAAAAAAAAAAAAAACATTCTTTTAAAGGTACATTTTTTTAAAATTATATTACTTAAGACGAAGATATTCACATTTTGCTAAGTCAATCTTTCATTTTTGATTACATTGGTATTTAACAGCTGAACTTACTTAAGGAATGACTTTAAAAGTTTCAAAATCGTAATATATTTAGAATTTTGGCAAGTCATTCATATGATAATCCCATAGCCCCCTAAATAGGCCATATTTCATATTTTATATTTGTTATTTTTACTGTATAGCTAATAACTTTCGTATTTTTGTGGAACAAAATGTATGATACGAACGGCAAATCCAATTGAATTTTGATGCATGGATATATTGTTTGCTATTTATTACTATATTAACAATGCATCAATCAATAAAAAACATTGAATCACATACTGAGATATTTTTCTTACATATTATGTTTTATATACACATAATAAACTGTCATAAAATGGGCAACAAATATTTTAAAAAGTGTTGCATTGTGTAATCAATAAATCCTTTAACCCAATTGAATTGAATTTATATATAATGCATATATACTTTTTGAAATTCGATCCCATCCAAAATTTTATACCATCCAAGTTATTACGAAACCAAAATATATTTTAAAAAATGAACGTTATACATACCCTTGCAGATTCGAAAAAGCATTAATAATTTTTCATAATATTTTGATAAATAAAAAAGTTTTCCATACATAGAGTTGTCGATCCTAATTTATAAATTTGATCAAGATACGTTGGAAACTAAAAAAGTTTTTTATACAACAACTTTTGAACCGTTTGTACCTATGAGAACTATATGATATAGTTGACCGATCTTAATGTTTTTTCCTGTGCGTTTAAATCCCACTTCTACATACAACTTCTAATTTTCATTGAGATATTTTAGGAAACGAAAAAGTTTTACTCACAACAACTTTTGGACCGATTGTTCCCTTCTATGGCAGCTATATAAGTTGTCTGATCCGGCTAGTTGCGACATATGCATGCTGCCTGTAAAAAAAAAAGGTCCATACCAAATCTCATCACCCTAGCTCGAAAACTGAGAGACTAGTTTGTGTATAAACAGACGGACAGACGGACATGTCTGTATCAACTCGTCTCGTAAATATTTGATATTCGAAACTCTACATTATGAGTATATTAAAACAACAGTTAGTTTTATGGTTTTTTTTTATTCGGCCTTTTTTTTCTATTCATTGTTTTAAAATTATTTCGCTTATCCTTTTGTTTGCTCTTTCTTCTTTTTTTTATTGTGTATATTAACTTTCATTTTCTTTTTTTTATAGTATATATATATATATATATATATTGTATATATGTCATGTATATATAGATATATATATGTATATATATATATATTGTATATATGTCATGTATATATAGATATATATATGTATATATATATATATTGTATATATGTCATGTATATATAGATATATATATGTATATATATATATATATATATATATATATATATATATTGTATATTAAATTAGTTAATAATTATGCGCATTTCTAGCTGTCTCTCGACTGCATCCATTGAAAACTATTAAAATTTTAAAAATTGTCTCATCTGCTTAATATTGTTATTTTAACACCATTTAAAATCATATATATTTGATATATTGTATTATGTATATAATTTGTTTTTTTTTAATGGTCTTTTTTTTAGTGTTGTATGTATGAATATATAAAATAAGCATTCTGTTATGGTTTTTTTTGTCGCGTTTCAATTCTTTTCTTTAAGATTTTTATTTATTTATGTATATTTAGTTAAGTCATATTCAATATTTTTTTTCGTTTTCTGTTTTACAATTTGTTACTATTTTTAAATAAAAGTTGTGTGTTTTGTTAAGTTTTTATTGTTTTTAATTTTTAGCATTGTTTGGCAGAGTTTGTTTAATGTTGTCTTCCTATTATTTTAATTTTTTAATAGAAGCTGTGAAATTTTAAAGCACATTTCAGTCCATGTGCTAAAGAGAGAGATAGGCAGAGCGAGCGTCTGTATGTGTGTGTGTGGGACAGTATGTGAGAAAAATTTAAAGCTTTGATCGATGAATATTTGAAAAGTGTTGCGAAAAGGAGGAGAATGGAAAGAAGAAGGAAAAAGAAAAGGAGCGCCGAATTAAAAACAGTAAATAAAAAAAGGAAATATATGTCAAAAATAAAGAAAATAAACAAATTTTAAATACAAAAATCGTGGATATTTCTCTACATTATGCTTGCCATTTACGGCAGTGTAAAAATGCTTAATGCGAATATTTATTGTTAATAATATTTAATTTATTTTTGATGGTTTTTCTTTTATTTTTTTCAACTTTCAACAGGCGAATGCATATACTTTTTCTGTGTATAAATAATGTTTTTTTTTCGTTCAACTTTTTTTTAATATTTTACTTTTTTTATTTTTCTTGTTGTTTAGTTAAAAATAACACTATGATTAGCGCTTTCATCATTTCTATGTTGTTTATTAGATTTTGTTTTTATTTCGTTTTAAAGATTTTTTTATTTTTTCGTTTATTTATTATTTATTTATTAATTTTTTGCTTGCAAATAAAACGCTAAAATACGCAATGTAAATAAGAGTATTCTATATAATATACATATATGCATATACATATGTATATGCATATATACATATGTTCATATACGAATATATATATTTATATATGTATGTAAGTATATGTTTTGTATATAATAGTGATTTTTTTCGCTTATTTCATCGGCGCATATATGTATATATACATATATGTATAAATAACGTCGCTTCATTGTATATATATATACAATATATATATATATATATATATATATATATATATATATATATATAAGTAAATACTTTTATGTTGTATATAATTTATTTTAATGATAAACTTTTGCGCGGTTCTTATAAGTTAGCAGGCAATTATTATTTTTTTTTTTTTTGTAATATTATTTTATTTCTTTTTATTCTTATAGTGCCCAAATTTACAAATAGCAATGAATAACGCAAAGAACAATCGAAATAATATCGAATTTATTTAATTTTAAATACTATGCATGTATGTATGTATGAATATTTTCAATGTATAGAGTAACCGATGCTGGCTCTAGAGATGGACTTCTTAAAAGGTAATTCGCCAGTTCTACATAGACCGATTTGTTAAACTTTTTGCTTTACAACAAACAATTCATTTAAAATATACATACTTAAGAATGTAAATGTGTTTAAAGAAATTTACAAATTCTATTCAGTTGATTGCTAAAAAAAAATACATTTTTATATGTATAATATATGTATGTATATATATTTTTTTCTTTATATAATGTCTATACTCGTATCATATGGAAAGAGTTGTACGTTTAACTGTTATCATAAGTATTTAAAGTATGAGGTAATGCATTATTTCGACTTAACTATGGAGCCACCAACAAAACAGATCGAAACAGAATTGCTTTCCAGCCATTTTTAAAATCCGTATAAATACTCGTACATATGAATGTATGTTCGATCTGTTCCAAAGCAGACTAAGTAATATAGATATATATATGTTTATTTGTATGCATTTTTTCATACATACATATACATATATACTAATTATATATGCGTTTGGGCCGATACAGATCGATTGCCTCTTAGATAAATCCATTTTTCTGAAATCAGCCCCCAATGTAAATAAGTACATACATACATATATAGCTAAAACTTATTTATGTATTCTTCCGTGTGCACTATATACACAGGTATTTATGTATGTATATATGTGTGCATATATGTACACATATATATGTATGTACACATATGTGTATATGTATACATGTACGATATATATAGATATAGTATTTCTATGGATTTTTTTTATGCTTATTCAGTTTGTATCTATTCAAATATGTATTCAATTATTTAAGGTTGACGTGGCTGCCTATGTAAATAAACAATATTTCTTCAAGCGCTGCAAATATGGGTGTGTATATACATACATACATACAAATAAGTGTATATTACTTAAGTGTGTGATTACCAGACTAATATTTTACATCTTGTAAAATGTAGAGAATTAAATTTCTCAAGAGATTAATAAAACCTAACAACAACAATTTAAGGAAAATAAAACTTTGCGATACCTTTTGGAAAAATCCACAATTTATTTGAAAATCTCAGAATTTTGTGAAATTAATTCGTAGATAATGGAATGGACTGAGTGTTGAATATTAAAGGACTGGTAAATTCAACAGTCTGCCAATCCCATAACTGTCTTCAAGCGTATTTGTATCTATTTTTTGTTATATAGCTATGTATGTATGTATGTATGTATGTATATATGTACGTAAACGTATATGTATGTATAAATATTCTTTTAATCAATGCTTGCTATAAGTGAGTATTCTCAAAATAAACCAAAGCTTTTTATTCGCATGTCTTCTTTCTGATCTTCTCTAAAAAATTCAATGCAAAGTTAAATAAATTTAATTATATAGTGAATTTAATCACATACTCTTTAGTCTACAAAATAAATTGGGGTGCCCAAAATTTAAAATCTGCTCCTATTATATGGTCCAAAAATTATGCAAACAAAATTAACAAAAACAAAAAAATAACAATAAGACAAAGTTTACTGCAGATATGTGGTAGTTACTTTATGAATAGCCTTAAAATAATTTAATAACGTATGTGCAAATTATTATTTGTTATTTAAATCTATACTTCGTGTTGGGTGTTTTCTGCGCCCTTCGGCTGGCGGGTTAACTTGGCAGCATTTTTATTTTTTAAACTTTTAAAATTGTTAAATGCAATATTTTTTTATTTAGTAAAATAATTAGCCCATGTGATATTTGTTTATACTATAAGTAAGGGTATAATGATTTAAAATATTTAAAACTATGGTAGTTTTAATGCTAAGGAATTTTGCATAAAAATAAGAATTGCATAAATCCCAAAACTTTTTACTAGTTTCTACCGATTTATTTTTCAGCGCTTTGATATAGACATTGCCGATTAATTAACCATCGATATTTTTGATATATATTAGAGTCACGGTCTAAATTCCTCTTCTAAATTCTTTTTAAAGAAATACATAAGCATACGTATGGTATGTATATAGCATTATCTGACATTTATCATTATACAGTTGAAAGTGTATTATAATTTGGTCGAAATGTAAATTGCATTGAAGGAGGCATCTCCGACACCATAAAGTATATATATTATTGATCAGGATGACAAGACCAGTTGATATAGCCATGTCCGTCTTTCCGCCTGTTTATATGCAAACGAGTCTTTCAGTTTTTGAGTTAGGTGAATGAAATTTGGTATTGAGCATTCTTTTTGCTGCAGACAGCACATATGTCGGAACCAGCCAGATCGGACAGCTACATATATCATATAGTTCCCATTAGAACAATTGGTTCAAAAATTAGTTTTTTTTTTTAGTTTTTAGCATATGTAGATCAAATGTACAAGTTATGTTTTACTATATTATATAGCTGCCATAGAAACAATCCACTTTCCAAGTGTATATCATAGCCTTCCTTTACTAATTTTATTTTTAGTCGATCTTAACAGTGCTGTGGAACATAGTCAAAAGTAGAAAGCAGAGCAGCAAGTGCAATATAAATGGAAATCGAAAACGCATTGAATAAATATAAAAGTTCTAAAAATAATGCAGATTTTCTAGAGAAGTCAGAAATTAAGCAAATATTAAATCGTAATGAGGGTCTATATACTCTATTAATGTAATTTCATTAACTATGGTCTGTTTCATGTATTTAATATATGTATGTATTTATATATATATGCAAATATGTATGCAAATATTGTACAAATATTTGGTGTTTTTTTTTAATAATGTTGAACAAGCGCTATAACTATTTCTAAATACTCGTATTTTTCTTTTGTTTTTGGTTTTTTCATGGAAAAAAGTCAACTATATGGATATATATTTTTGCGTGTGTATATATATCTAGATCTCTATAAATATGTAATTACGTATATACATATATAAATATATGTATATATAAATATATATTTAATAATAGTAGTTTTATGTGGTATGTATGCTTGTGTGCCTATGTGGTTCACTTTTTTTGCGTATTACGAGTAATTATCTTAAAAACTTGTTTCTCTAATATTTTCACTTATTTTTGTTTTTTGTATATTATATTTTTACAGATTGCATCTTTGTTTAAATATTCGAACTTTACAAAAAGTACTATTTGTAATTTTTTCAGTGTTTTTTAGGTTAACATTGTAAAAAACTGTCTACTTAAAATGTACAACTTATGCAATTGCTTACAGAATTCACTAAGATTCTTTTAGATTTAAATACTATATGTATATTTAAGATTTATGCATGCATGTATGTATATACATGTATATGTATATATATATATATTGTAGATTCTCTCTCTTATGTACATATACATATATAAGCATATATACATATTTATGCAGATATATATGCATATAGGTAAATAAAAAAAAAAAAAATAGTTACAATACTTATATAAGAGTAACGTATAATTTTCATATTTACACGGTATTACACGGTAGAACTTGAAATGCATGTTTTGAGCACCGAGCATTTAATAGAGAAGAGAACTGCTGCACAGTTCCCATACCTAATGTACATACATATGTATAATATCTCCTCTCGGTACGCATTCATTTCGCTAGACTTGTGTCTATACCCATATAACTAAATATACAAATACTCATACATATTTATAACAATTTTATAAAATAGTTACTAACAGAAAGTGGCAGTTTCTTTTTGAAATATCTGTTCTTATATGCATTATTTATTCATGTCTGGGTGTGTTTTGATATATATGTACATATTTGATTGAGCCCGAGCACGAGCTTCGTGTCACGAAAGAGATCTTGTGGCTTGCGATCTCAGTATTCGGCCAGTGGGTTGAGTTTTAATATCAGCAGGTAAGGCCGTAAGAAAAACTTTAAGGGGATTAGTTAACATAAGTTAACAAAGGTAACAGAGATCGGTCCGTAGCCCTGTAAACAATAACTAATAAAAACAAAGTAAAAAAGTATGTATACAAATCAAAATAAAACAATCGTTAACATTTTTGTGTTTTTGCGTTTTTGTTGGTTTTTTTCTTTTTTTTTTAGCTTCGTTTTGAAATAAATCCAAAAAAACATATTTATTCAAAACTGCACTTAAATTGCTTTTTTTTTTTTTTTTTTTTTGTATATAAAAAATTTTTTTTTAATTTTTGTTTCTTTTGTGTATAAATAAAAAGAATTTCGCAATAAAAAAAAAGTTGTATGTGTAATATATAAATCGTACTAAATAAAACTCAATAAAATATAAACAACTACTAATTTTTCGTACTTTGATTTCTCATTGTTACAATTCTAGCTGCGTGTAAATAGGCTGTAAAAAATATATTTTTTTGCTGCTTTTTTTAAATGTAAATACAAATGTGTAGGTTTGTGTGTATTAACTATTTTTCTAATAGAAAAATATTTTTTTCTAACGTTATTAAGGAGTAACACTAAACCGAGATGAGACTCTTTTAATGTTCTTTCGTCTAACTTGGTTGCTATAGTGCACACTCCCTACCGTGTCCCTACGCATTTTTTCTATAACAAATTATCATACTATATGTATGCATGTATATATACATATGTATGTGTTTGTGTATGTATAATTAAAATAAATTACAAATAATATATATAAATATATATATATATATATATATATATATATATATATATATGTAAGAATTTTAAATTGTTTTAATTTTCTGTTCCATTTTTTCCTTGAATTCTGTTCGATTTGCATCATAATTAATGTGTTTTTCTTGGTGCTAAACATTTGTGCAAGTTTTTTCATTTCTTCATGACATTTTTATACAATCAATTAATTTTTAATAGTCTATGAAACAAGTAAATATACTTGTACATATACTATTTCTATTTGACAATCTAACAAAAATATAGAAAGAGTACATAATTAAAAATTCTCTAAAAGAATCTAAAGCGACACAACCTTGCTCAAGCTTAATTTACTATATAATATATAATAAATATATACTACCATAATAATTTTTTTACAGCGAAATCAATGTTGTGCCTGCTTACCAGATATAGTTACAAAATTCGATTTTTATGATTAAATTTATGTGAAAAAAAACGTAAACCTTAGAGAAATATTTAGCACACAAAAGAAAATAATAAGAGATATACCACATAATTAATATGCATGTTTAAGATAATTATTTGATTGTTTTTCGATTAATGTTGATCGGTGAGTGTTTAGCTTATTGAACAAATTTGAAAATCCTAAAAATTGCTTAGCTACATTTAAATCTCTATAATATATGTTGTGTTTTTGTGTGTTTTGTATACATATATAAAATTAATTGCCTTAAATTATATAATAGAATATAAAATTGAAAATAATAAGACTATGCAGTGAGTGAAGTTAAGATAAAGTTAAAGTTTTGTTGCGAATATAAAAACATAATCAAATATAATTACAAATAAAAGTAAAAAAAAACTATAGATATATGTGTAAAATTAATTATATAACTATATGATAAGTAGTTTGCTAAGAATAACGCTAGTTTAACTGAACACATTTTGAAGTGAGTTTTGCTGTTGTGTGTGTGAAATGTTTGCTTGTGTTGGCAGAAATCTCAGTCTAAATATCCACACACATTTAAATATTGTTCTTGTGTTGTGAATTTTTAAATAAGGCCAAATTACAAAATCAGGAAATTAAAAAAAAAAAAAAACTAAAAGAGTTTTTATGTATATAGAGCAGAAGATAAACTATTACGTGAACTTCATGCGGTGGTGTTTGAGGGAAAACGGAAGAAAACATGGCGCGCTGAGATCGCACTTTATAGCTGCCACATGCTTATTGGCAAAAACAGTAGCAGTAGCAGTAACAGTATCAGCAACAGCCACTTATGCAATGTTTGGGGTCTCCACTTGAAACGACTGGGCCGATTCAGTCGCACAGCTAACTTAGCAGCAACAGTATGTGGCGCAGCGGCAGCTACAATTGCTGTTGCAGCTGTTCTTGTTGCAGTTTGATGTAATATAACTGCAACATAAAACGCGCCACGCGTAAACCAACCTCCGGTAGCGTCTGCGATACGTTGTTAAAGCTGCTGATGATAGTGGCTCAGCGGCTGCAGTTGGTGGTAGGCCGCATGCGGATGCATGTGTGGATGCGTATTTGTTGTATGCTGATGGGAATGCGGACGTGCTGCCGGCTGATAATAGCTAGGCAGCGTTTGATAAGCTTGTGCAGGCATCGATACAGACTGCTGTGGCAAAGGCTGTGGTGCCGCTGTTGGCAGTGCTGCTGCCACTAGACGCTGCTGTGTCATCGTCTGAGAAGCTCTCTGATGTTGATGGTCAGCCGCGGGCGTTGCCATATGATTGGGCCGACATAAACGCTCATAGATCTGACCAGTTGGTGGCGTTGTAATTTTTGCTGCCACAGACGTTGTTGTTGTTGTAGCCACCGCAGATGATGCTGCAACTGCAACAGGAGCTGCTTTACTGCTTGCTGGCGTCTCCAATAAATGATGATGCCTATGATGATGATGATGATGATGTGTCTGCGCTGTTGTGTTATCGTTGTTGCTATTGCTCACGTTGCCAATGTTGCTAATGGCACCGTTGTTTAGGACGCTTTTGTTACTTGCATTGTTGCTGATGCTGGCACTGATGTTGCTGCTGCTACCAGGCATTGTTGATTTCGATTTTATCAGCGATTTTGGCGGCGGCGGCGCTTGTGACTGGAACGCTTCGTTGCTAACAGCAACAGAAACGGCTCCAGTAATTGTTGACGTCGTTGATGCCACTGCTGCTGATGCTGACGCCGATCCCGTCATCAGATTACAGGAGTCAAGTCTTTGTCATTTAGAATTGCTTTGAAGTGCTGCATTAATCTGTGTCCAGAGCTCTTTCTTGCACGACTTTGAGCTGAAATAAATAAAATAAAGATTAACTAAAAACTAATAAGACGCTATCATCGGCGAGCCGACTTGTCTCATCGTCCTGACTAATAATATACATATACTTTGTGGAACTAGAGATGCGCTCTTTACATTTCGTGACCAAATTATAATATCCCTTGCAAAGATATACATCGATAATATCCCCTGGTTGAAACTTCTGTCACTCGGCTTCTTTAATTTTAGTTAAAAGTTTAATCAAAATATATATTTAGTACTTTTTTGTATTCTAATCCACTGTTAAAAAACAATGGTCCTACCATGGTTAAGAACTAGTATGACAAAAGTCAAAAATTAAAAATTAATATGATAAATTATGATGAAATATTGATTATTAACTTACCGCTTGATTGACTGCAGCCAATCTTTGAACTGTGCACTGCCCTCGGGGGTAATCTGAAACGCCGCGCGTGCGGCAACAACAATGCTAGCGAATTCCTCATAATCCCCTTGCGTCAGATGATAGAGCTTCTGGTGTATGCACTGAATGTACCTATAAAATAATTAATAAATTGTTGATTAAATAAGAAAATACTCTTACTAATCTATTACTCACATTTGCTGGCATTTTTGAACAAGCGGTGTTAGGGCCGATCGCAAATGCTGCATAACCAGTTGATGATTATTCCTGCCAAGATAATGGGCTGACTCGATGGCCACATCGTGCAGCACAAAGGGACTCACGATCGAGTTGACAGCACAGATGCAGAACTGATGCAGATACTGAGTGCCCAGTTTTTTGCTGATCCTCAGCAGCCATTTAACGTCCTCTCCATATGGAGGATTCCTGGCATACTTTGCCTGTGGCCGATCGTCGTGAACCCGTCGTGCCAATGTCTCCATTGCCAGCATTCCCACATTATACGCAGCTAGCAGATAGCGCAGCTGTGTTGGTCTATTAAGGATGTATATTTAGAACGAAATAATATTAAAAGGAATACTTATCAATATTATATTTATCTATATCCACATCTACTATAATTATGAATTCTTTAAATAAAATCACCAACAAGGAGTGTCCCTAATAGGACACTCATTTATTTGTAGCATGGTATTGTAATTATAATAAGTAACACGTGCAGCGATATGTAAAGCTATAAATTTATTCTCATTTGAAAGTGTTGTATGTGAAGACTTCCTATTAAGCTGTTTCATGTTAAAATGCTCTAATTTTCTAGATATTAAAAATTATATATGAAACTGAATAAAAAACTTATTAATTTTTTTTTTTCACAGATTGTAAATACTTTTGGATTGATAAATTCATTTATTCAAGAATTTAGAATAAAACGTTTGGATGTTTTTGCACAAATGGCTTCAAAACTCACTGTCAAAAGCTCTTCAATAAATACTACAATATTAAACGAGAATGAAAAAGTTGGGAATGTAATTATAAACAGAACACTTTCCCAGGACATGGCATTGTAAAATCGTAAAATTGGCTTATTAAATATATTTTGTATCCTTTGGTACTTACGTGAACTGATGGGGTTGTCGCTGGCGTACGGGCGGCTGTGACGGCGGCTGTTGCTGTTGATGCTGTGGAGGTGGCTGTTGTTGCATAAATGGATAAACTGGATGCTGTGCAGGATGCTGGGCTGGATGCTGACGCAGTGGTACGCCAACACCGCCACCGGGTGGGCCATTTGGCGGCGGGGGTGGTGGTGGTCCATAATAAGCGGGTGCCATTGGACCCATGGGGGGACCTGGTGGACCCGGCTGCAGTGTTTGATATGCCTGCGGTGGCATCGGTTGAAATGCGCCCGGTGGCGGCGCTTGGAACGCTGGAGGTGGCTGATGACCCGGTGGTGCTGCATGCACCACAGAAGTTGGCGGTGCCATTGATTGTTGCTGTTGTTGTTGCTGTTGCTGTACATGTTGCTGCTGTTGTGCAGGCGGTTGTGGTGGTGGTTGCTGCTGCGAATAGCCAGCATAAAGGGGCTGCGGTGGTGGCGGCGGTCCAGCAGATATATACATTTGCATCTGGCTCGGCGGATAGCTGAGATTATGATGATGTGCATAGATGCTCTGACAGAAGGTATAGGGACCGTAGGGGGCCAGGCCAATTGGAGCCAACGTGGCCACGCCAGGCTGGAAAGGCTGTGGCGCAGAGCTGACCACAGGTGGACCGGGCAATTGTCCTGAACCGCCAGCACCTGCGTTCATGAGCTGCTGTTGTTGTTGCTGTTGTTGCTGCAGTTCATGTTGTTGATGTGACTCAATAAGCGCACTCAAGCTGACGGCCGAATGCTCCAGCTGCTCCTCATGTTGCTCGTGATCCCCAGCGCTATTATTCGGCGAATTTCGTGTATAAAGCTCATACCAGTAGCGTGCAACCTGGAAGAGTACTTCCGGATAAACACCACCGCCCTTGGCAGCTGTTTCGACAGTGAGACAAGCACGCTCCAGCATTAGATCGCTCTGCTCTTTACACTGCAATATTGCACGTTGAATCTCATTGGGATTGAGTGCAGCGGCATGTGGTAGCACGGACAAAGCCAACTCAGCGGCAGGATAAACCATATTATTATCCCAGCCACGTGATGCACGGTCAGCCATACCGGCAGCCTCCGGCGGTGTCAGATGCGCCTCCCAAGTATCAATTAGGAAACTAATGGCAGGCGCCCCGATCTCCATGGCCTGACCCAATATCCACGAGACATGGGACGAATAGGTGCGTGACAACCAGTTGGGACTGACGCAATTATGCAGACCCAGAGCATAAAGCCCCAGCTGAAAGGCGCACATATGCAGTGCCCGATGTGGACCATGATGATTCTGGCTGGTGCTGGCTTGAGTGAAGAGCGAGGTGGAACTGTTACCACCGGCTTTTGTCAGCACATTTTTGGCCAGCTCGAACATAAAGTGTGCACTCGCTTCCGAAGGCTGATTGGGTATGGAGGGATAGGCGCGTTTGCCCTTGTAGCGGCTCTCCTTGCTGCGGCTGCTGTTGTTTGTGTTTGCATTGCCGTTGCTATTGTTATTGTTATTGTTGCTTCCGCTATTAGCATTACCAGCATTTGCTGCTGTAGCCACCACTGCCGTATTGTTGTTGCTGCTGCTGCTGCTACTACCACCGGTCTGAGCGGTATTCAGCAATCCTTGACCCTGAGCCTGCGCCTGGACATTGTTATTACTATTACATGATTGATTACTGCTGCTGGCCATGCTCAGAGCACACATGCTCAACTCCAGCTCAGCACTGGTTGAGCTATGAGGCCGACTATTACCGCCAACGCTGCCATAATCGTTAGGCAGGAATTCACAAAGGTTAAAGGCAGCAGCACTACCACTTGAAGCGCTCGCACTAACGCCATAATCATGCTCATCTCGTCGCATGGATTGCTGGCTGCTAGGCGTCCGCACAGGCGGATGACTGGAGTAATAAGCCGGTAAAAGAGGCGCCTTAAGCAGCGTGTGTATATCGCGATCCAGCAGCTTCTCCATTATCTTAGCTATCTTCCGCGGCTCATCCTTGTAGTGATAGAGAAGCGTTAGGGCCAAATCTCCACGTTGCCGACGGGTACCTTCGCACAACAGCGGATGCTCTGCTTCCGAGACATTCGCCTTAAGTCCTAATGCTGCCACAGCTGCCTCAAATCCCATGTTCTCCTCGCTATGCTGCTTATATATAACTGTGTTTGGCCCTCGAGCCGTCAACCTTGTAAAATCGATGGTTGTGCCCGCAGCTAGCTTTGCTGGGGTGGGTGTTACCAAAGCATCAAATATGAAGGTAGCCAAATTAATCGGAAGCAACGCCTCGCCGCGTGTCTTGAAAGTGCCATTTCGCAGTTGTTCAGCCCGTTCTCGAATAACTTGAAATTCCGCAGCGCCAAGTGGTAAACGCTTAAGCAGAGCCAAAATATCAGCCTCTTGATTAGCTAGCTTGACCTCCAGCGGCTTGGTGCTAGCCGGTGGTCTAGGCATCTCTAGTGCAAACAGACAGATACGAAAACCAATATGATAATGCTCAGAATTTTCAGATAGCACAGTGCACAGAAAAGCGCATTTAGAAAGCGTTGATGACGCCACCACCGTAAGCTGATGTGATATGGGATTTACGTTCTGTTTCTTTCCTTTGCGCTTTGGAGCCGGCGGTAATTCCATTAATAAATTTGGCGGGTTTGCTAACATTTGTTCTGCCAATCTCACAGCCAATATGCAAGCCTCCCGGCCATGACCATGCGCATGTAAGCCCTCCGCCCTCGCCAACAATATGTCCCAGGCATCCTCTGAGGGACGCACATTAGAGAATATATGTGGTTTTTCGCCGACTAATGCGGCACGTAATGCTGTTGCAACCGCATTACTGCTGTTGCTGCCGCATGGATGATGCAATGTGGAGCCTGATGCTTTTGGCGATGCGTTTGCAACTGTTGCTGCTGTTGGTGCACTTGACACAGCTACCGATACCGCTGTTGTTGTTGTTAGCGCTGCTGATTCCGGTATAACAGTTGCCTCTGTTGTTGTTGCCTCTGTTGTACTTGCTGCTGCCGCTAGTGCTGCACGTGCCGCTGCTGAGGTGCTTGCCACTGGGGTTAAATCACCGCCAGGTGCTGTTGCCGCTGCCACAACCTGAATGAAATCATCGCTACTGCTACTAAAGGACTCATCTTTGGAAAGTCGACGTGACACCTGCTGTTGTTGTTGTTGTGCAGTGGCGGCTGTTTTCAGCATGGATGAGGTGGAGCTGGTGCTGCTACCAGAGGCAGTAGACGCTGAGGATGAAGCAGAAGAAGCAGAGGAAGTGTCCGACGTGGAGCACGTTTGTTGCCGATAATCTGGTGTTCCAGGCACAATTACAACCGCTGCTACTGCTACTGCTACAGTCGCACCAGCAATGGGCATATCCTTGGTCTGCTGCGAGACAGCAGAGGCGGCATCAAAGCTGCCCTGTGAATCGGATTTCGTAAGAGATTTCTGACCAGCAACTATTGCTGAACGCTCTGTGCAATAGTTGTGACTACTGCTACTGTTATCTCCTCCAAAATCATCGTTTTCACAAAAACCCTCGCTGCTGGCACTAGACCGATTTCCATCCTCGGCACCAACAGACACACCAGCCGAAGCAGCTGCTGTTGCATTTAATTTGGGTGTAGCCACAGTACTAGTTAACTGCTGCTGCTGTTGCGGTGGACTGCTGTTGGCCAAGGCAATGGCATCACGATCCACACCAATGCGACAAGCAGCATTCACTCTGGCCAGCAGCAGGACAGAATTTATTGACGGCGGCTCATTAGGTGAACCAAACAACTCAAGGCCGCTACCATCAAAACGTTCCCGATAGCCACTACGCTCTGGGCGCTGCTTAAAGGCGCTCGCATGCAGGCCATGATCATTAGAAGCACTAAAATAGTTATAATGCTTATTGTTGCTCATCAATGCTTGCGTGGCATTTAGCTGGCTGGGAACGTTGCTCGTTTCGCCTTTGGCATCTGTATGCTTAAAACATGTAAATGGAGAATAATATATGGGATTTGTATCGTGAGTATGCGTTACGCCCGCTATTGGATAATCCTCCCAATCCAAATAACATGCCTCAATTGCCGGCTTAAAGCCTATGAAGAGCTCTGTCTCGGATCGTGAATTCTGTTGATGTTTATTTGTGTACGATGGCGGCATCATGCGACTCTTTACAACTCGATCCAATATCTTTAGATGCCATGCGGTAAATTGTGCGTGCAACATATCACGCTCATCAGGCGCCAAGCCCGGATTTAGTGCAGCTAAACGCCATAAGGCAACTATCTCATCGCAGAGGGAACTACATGCATGTTGTAACGCTGTGGAATTCGAGTGGGTATTTGAGTGTTTGCCACCACTGTGTCCATGCGAGCCCATCATTAATGCTAACTTAGTTTGAAACCACCAGATCAGCATCTGATCGCAGGCCATGCACTCCTCCGTTATGATCTCCAGCAGACGTACCGCATTCCGATCGCACCGTCTATACATCTCTCGAACTATAGATAACAGATTCCACATACCCTCTGGCTCTCGACCACGCAACGGACGCAGCAACGAGGTCCACTCAGCGGCTGCCGGTGGCGCCGAATTGGTCAAATAGTTTACGTCACTTAATAGAGATATACAATAAATGAAATTTAATTTATATTAAATTTTATCTTAATTTTTTTGTATCATTATTACTCCTAGTACAAATCTTGAACATCAACAGACCCTCAACTCATAGTTAAGCAGTAAACAATGCTATTAAATAACACTGAATTTACATTTTACTTCCGCTATTATTTATAAAAATAAAATATTTGAAACAAAAATATAAGATAAGATATGTATATCGAATTCTTTATAGTAGAATTTTTTGTCAAATTAGTTATTAATAATCGATTGGAATCTCTTGAATTAAAGCCTTTTAATTTCCGGAATCTCTAATTGAAAATTTGACTTACCTAAAGACAATCGGTGCCGGAAGAATGAATTTGATGAGTATGCGCTTAATGTTGTTGTGTAGCGTCTTCTCGTCTAGATACCAGCTGGTCTGATCATGTATCGATGCTCCCGCCGTCGGATCCGGTGCACCACAGACAGTATTAATTGCCGTAGGCTGGGCACTGAGTAATTCATCCAGGAGGCGCTGTGCTGTGGGCAAGATTTGTTGGGGCAGCTCACTGATCAAATATTGGGCAAATTTTTGTAATTGATCCCGCTGCAGACGGGTCAGAGACTCGGATACAGGTGCACGCAGGCAAACTTCCAGGGGCTATACACAGATACAAAAAAAAACATAATTAAATATAGAATGGAAAGAAAGAGTGCTTTAGTCGAGAATGCTAGACTAATTTATGTAGTTGAGTAGTTCGTTAACTTCTTTTGTTAAGAATTATATTATATTGATCATAATTAATTACATTCTGAATATTTTGTCAGTTCATTTATTTTAAACAGGGAAAAGGCATTTATACAGACGGATTTAATTAAATCAACTTCGCCTTTTAATAATTTTCCATAGGTACGGAATAAAAAATAAGAATATAGATAAAAAGAACATAATATATTAAAACAATGAGTAAACATACACAATGTATGCGATGGAGGCAGACAGCAACCACATGGGAGCACCAGTAGGCGGAAGAGGTACAGGTGCAATTGCAGGAGGAGATCCGGCGACGATCGAATGTGACGGCTACATTAAAGAATGTTCGTGGCGTTTGGCTCACAACGCTCGCAGACAGATGAAATCCTAAGAAACAAATTAAACGATTTACAGTTAATTCATATTCAAATTATATAGTTAAATCAAGGACTGATTAAATATAGAATGACTTACCTATCTGCAGTGGATCCTTAACGGCGCGTACACGATACAATTGATCGCCACGATTGAACTCGTCTGCTGAACTATTGGCCAAACAAGAGTATAATCGAATATCTTCCTCATTATCCGGAAAACTCCAGAATGCGATCCGCAGCTGTAACTGTTCCGGCACGGGCGGATAAACATGTTCAACCAGCTCAAATGGTATATATGAGGCGACACAGCGCGCTGCCAGCTCGGCAAGAGAAGAGACCTCTGTAAATCATTAAATAATAATGCCAAGATTTGTAAGCAATTAATTAAAAATGTACTGTACTCTACTTAAAAGCTAATTTTTACAATCTTTAGTAAAATCAGTGTGGAGCAATTCGAGAAAAGGTAGTCCTACTTATTTTCACCTATTTTCCGCTCGTGACAAAATAAAGTTTATATTATATCCCTAAACAAGTAAATGCTTCTTCATACTTTTCTCGCCATTTTCTGGTTTCTGGGGACAAATTTTAAACAAAAAAAATCTCTAAACAGTTTGTTTAATAATTATTTGTGAACACCTCTAAAAATAAGGAAAAAATAAAATAAAATTTTTAAAATCCTTTCTTATTGTAAATTTTGTATATGCCATCATGTCCAAGTCTTGGTGCGAATTACCGTTTGGGCTGTGCGATAATGAATCAGTCAGGAAATTGCACTATACGTAGAGAAAAAACTATTTGTAAATTAAGTATGAGTATGTTAGTTCATCGCATGGAAAAATGATTAAGATATAGCTTCGATAAGAACTCTGTCCAAAACCTGTAGTATTAAATTTTTTATTTTTTACAAGATATCTTAATAAAACCTACAAGTTGAATGTAGATGCATGCTAAAAATTGAGATGGGAAACTATTTTACTTTCATACATCTGCCTCAGGAACAATCGAACGATCAAATGCTATTTGTGCAAGGGTACGCAATCTTCGACGCACCGAAACTAACCTTTCCTTGATAGTTTATTCACATATTGCATTTTTTAAAAATTTTAGTATTTCCCGCTCATCTTTAATTCGTATATTAATAGAACGATGTGAGTAATGAATGGAAGGGCAATGGCTTCAGAGGTCAACGTCGTTCCTAGTAGCTGTTCTTGTAGTCGTTGTGGCTCTTGCTGTTAAAAGGCTGAATTTAATTTTTGTTGCATGCCACACAGTTTCGTTCTTTGTTAATACATATACTATATTCACATACATATACCGCAATTGATTTGCAAATTGTCATACAAATACACAAATGGACAAACAAAGTGCAATAACAACCAGAAAGAACAAGTCACAGCAACAGAAACAACAACATAAATACATATGTATGTATATATACACAAAGGTCGTGTCCATCCATTTTAGAGCAACAAACAAAGAAACAGAAACAATGAAAAGTATGTTTTTATTTTTGTTATTATTTTCATTTTTGCCTCCTTTAAAAAGAGAAACAGACAGGGCATTAACAACAGCACTGTACGGCCAGCCACCCGACAAGAAAACAAAGTTCAAGTTCGCCCACGCAGTTAACATATTTTATAATTAAAATAGTATTTACATAAACAGTTGTATTTAACATTTGAATTTAAACCTGTTTTGCTTTCACTATCGCTAGTTGTATTTTTCTATAATATCATTAGTATGTTTTACGTTCCCATTATCGATATCGATTTCGTAAGTTTCTGTCGGTTGGCATTCAGCACGGCACTCTCGCACGCACATACACATTCACGCAAGTATGAACAGCGCATCGTTTGTTTGTTTTCGTTCAAGCTCTTTTTCCCTTCCTTCGTTCGCCGTTGGTTGTCGCTTAATTTCAGACACTCTGGCACCATTTTATTCAAAGTCATTTTCCACAAGCGTCAAGAGTTTATTATTCATGCTAGCTTTTGTGAAGCAAAAAAAGTTCAATTTAAAAGCTAACTTATTATTCTACATATTATATTACTTAATATAAATTATATTTGTCAATATTATTTGCTTATGCCTTTTCATACTGAATTATTATTTCTTATTTATTGGTTTTTATTATTTATGTTCAATTCCTATATATTCATGTACTATTTCCATCCTATTTTATTTTGGTAAGCCGTAGAATTTATGTTAAAATGTGAAATTAACACAATTAGTCTTGATATAGAAAACAGGGACAAAGATAATAAAGGCGACTGGGCAAATGAAAATAGATAAATTTTAATAAAATTAATGAAGTTATAATCGTTAATTTATTTATAGAGAAATAAAAAGAAGTAGATACAAATAGGAAATTTGGCAACTTCTCGCAACTTTAACATTGCCCGGAAATTTTGACAATACTGAACAGGAGTAGCGGGTTAGTAGCAACAACAATTAAACATTGGCTTTGTTGGAAATGAAGTGGTGGCATATTATTGTTACTTCAACTGCTGTTGGTAGTTTGGGCCCCGTTTTAACTTAAATTACTTAATTTCAATGTGTACACGGAGAACAATTCAGGTTATTGAAACAAAGAAAAACTGAAAACAGGTCAGCATATTTTTCATGTACACGTTTATGTGTGTTTGCATGAATGATTGCATGCACATGTATGTTGCGGAAGTGCACGAAAACCGATATGTACTCAAACTACACAAAAAATAAAAGAAAATTAATACGTATACGACTTTACTTCAATCGCTGTGTCTGTTAAAGTTGAAAAGACATAATTGGATGACATGTGGTAACGCCTATCATGTTAAAATGCAGACAGAAGTGGTAGTGTCATCTGATAGTTTTTATGAAAGGAATTGTCATCGTTTCTCAAATTTATTACAAGTCACGGCCTTGTAATCAGCAGGTGCTCATAATGTCTAGGTGTAGTAAATACAGAGTTACAGACCTACGAACTTAAATGTTTGTTTGCATGCGAGCTCATACATAGGAACATACATATATGTTTCTTAGGCCATTATCCTTGAATAGGTTCCTTGACACAAACCCAGCGTCAAAAAGCGGCAGAACAACGACGTCACATTGACGTTTTTGCTTGTTTCTTTTTTATTTTTCAAGCGGCAGACACAAAAATACAGGTATCTATATAACTAAATATAAATACACACACTCATGGACAAAATAATAGATGTGTTTTTTTTTCTGTTTTAATTTTGTATTTCTAATTCCTATCTTCTCTAATCTCAACAAATCAAACTTTTTTCAAGACTTATATTAATTGTCTTTAAACAATAAGTAAAAAAAAATTCAGAAAACCTTTAATAATTTTGGCTGGACACAATAATAGGTGTAAGGAGCAAAACAGTAACCTGTAGTTTATAAATAGGTGAGGTATAATTATAACATTTGGTTGCAGAAGGTGAGGTATTAGGAAAATATACCTAAATGGGGACTTAATTACCATTAAAATTGTATTAGATGGGCCGTGGGCGTCACTGCAGTGTGGAGGAGGGAAGGCTCATTCGACGACTCCGAGATAAAGGAAAAATGTATAAGTCCATTGCCATGAAACGTTCTCAAAACTTGGTAACCAATGCCTTAAAACCGGAAAAAATAGGTCAAACTCGGGGAGCACCTAGAAAATCATCATCCAATGAAATTGGGAATATTGTGTCATCACGTACAGGTAATATCTGCTGGAGTGACGAAACCAAAATAAATGTATTTGGACTTGATGCTAAAAGGAATGTTTGTCGTCCGAAAGGCAAAGAATTTGATCCTAGGTACACACAAAATCTGTGAAACATGAAGGTGGTAGCCTAATGGTATGGGGCTGCTTTACATGGTATGGTGTTGGTCGGGTTCATCGTATTGACGGAATAATGGACAGATTCGTATAGAAAGATCTATTGGAGACGGTGAGGCTACCATATGCCACATTTATGGAAGTTCCAGCAGGATAATAACCTGAAGCACGCCTCTCGAGCAGTAAAGGATTGGTTCCGAGAGCAAAATGTGGATGTTTTTGGGTGGCCAAATCAATCCCCGGACCTCAATCCCATGGAGAATCTTTGGGGTGAACTCAAAAGAGAGGTCGGAAAAACTTGTCAAAATAAAAATTAACTTTGGGATATTGTCCAAAGAACATGGTATAACATTCCAATTGGAACCTATCGCAAGTTAATATCCTCCATGCCAAGGCGAATAGAGAAAGTCTTGCAAAAAATAGAAAATATACCGCCACATACTTAGTTTAATATAAAACAAGACCAAACATAGTGAAATATTGATTTAATTTAAACATTTATCTTCGTACACCTATTATTGTGTGCAGCCAAAATTGGCGGATTTAAGGAAATATTTAATTTATTTATATATTATAGGTTTTGTGAAACAGTTTTTACTTTTTGTTTAAAGACAATTAATATAACTCTTAAAAAAAGTTTGATTTGTTGAGATTAGAGAAGATAGGACTTAGAAATACAAAATTAAAAAAGAAAAAAAAACGGACCTATTATTTTGTCCATGAGTGTACTTATGTAAGTACACCATACAACGTAAAATTGCAGCTGACAGCGCTTATTCACCTAGCAAGAGGTAACAAAAAAAACTGGTAAGTGTATCGTCGCCGCATCGAAAATTTCATACCATTGCAGAATGATATAAGGATTTCAAAATTGTTAAATAAATTTATTTTTACCGGTTGTTCCTTTTGCAATAATGTTAGTATGCAATTACATCTAAATTGTAAATTTTGTCAGGATCTCTTGAAAAACAAAAAATATTCCAATGCAACAACTTAAGGACCGATTGTTCCGTTCTATGGTAGGTATATGATATAGTTTTTCGATTCAGTCGGTTCCGACAATATGCTGCCTGCAATTAAAAGACGGATATATGTCAAGTTTCATTTACCTAGCTCAAAAACTGAAACCTTGTATGCATAGAGACAGGCGGACAAACAGATATACAGACATGGCTATATCAATTTGTGTCATCGTCTGGCCAAAATAATATATATACAAAATAATATACTTTGCAAGGGAAAAAGACCTAAAATACCAATTAGGGATGAGCGATAGTTATAATTTATTTTGTCACATTATATCTAAATTATGTAATAAGTACAAATTGTTTTTATTTTTTGTAAATGTAATGTGTATATATACAAATTTATGTATTTTTACTATATTAAGCATAGGCAAATCCTTCCAATTTATTTTTTTCTTATAATTTAATTGGATAAATTAAACTATGCTGTTATCATGAGTAAAGACTGCTGAAAAAAAGTCATCTATAGTTAATGCGTGAACAGATCGATAAAAAATATTTTAATAAAAGTTTAAGTTAAACCAATTAAATTTAACCCAAATCATGGTATTGGGATTATAACGATTTATTAAGGCCTCTACATTCTTTGCTTATATATTTTCTTCTTCTTATTATAATATGCACTAAATCACATTGTTGCATTTGTAAACAAAGCATACCCATTCAGCTGATTGACGACGATAATCGTTGACCCGATGACAGAACACTCTTAGAAGTCGGGTATTAATTCTGAACTGTGCAGATTTAATAAGGATGTAAAAAGTTATTTTTGAGATGAAAAACATGTCCTTAAAATCTCATCCCATTTGATATATTTGCATTTGTTTTTATAATTAATATCGTATTTTAACTTTGATTATAATAATATGTGATGCAAAATATTTTTAGTTATATTTAATCAATAAAAAAAAACATGGAAACCATCGATGAAACTAACTATGTAACAGGTACTTGCGATATTTAGTCACACCGTGACACGTTATTTTGACTGTCACAGATACGTCGATCATCTCTAATTGCTATACATATGCAAGAAAAGTAAAGAACAATGAAAAAGCAATGGATTCGCAGTCGCAGCGCTGTAGAGATTACATGTTGATAATGCTGCGGCGGCGCACAAGACCTGAACGGATCAAAAACAATGAGCAACAATGCAACGCGATGCATACACAAACAAAACAAGGGTAATTCAAAATTACAGAGGAGCTAAAACAGGAACAGGAAGAGGTGGATGACGAGGGGTATGAACACAGAAAAAACGAAACGGACAAAGGCAAAATGTAACATGAAAAGTCGTGATTTTGACTTTAGCGATAAGTAGAGACGCAACCAGAAATTTGTTATTGTTGTATCTGCACTTTTAGCCAATTTTACATGTACACACAATTACATTTATTTCATACACATACCTATCTATATGTGTATGAGTATACGAAATTCGAATATACATAAAGAAAGTAAGGCTAGTAATTGATGTGCAAAAAGCGCAGATTACCTTAAGTTCAACTGATCTCAAACCCAAAAAAAAGTATGTCTGCGATTTCTATTTACATATGTGCATATATAATGGAATTCCAATGTTGATTCACATTTTTAGCATCGGTTTTTCGATATTATTTCATCCATTCGATTGGAAAAAAATTATGTCCATCAGTCGCGGCTATGTTCAACAAAACATGATTTATTTTTCATTTTATACAAATCTTTAATGTGAAAAAGTGTATTTTATTCCCGAATGACTTCAAACTGAGTTTCAGAGCCTTAAAGTTAAATTTAAAACATATTTTTTTTTTTAAATTTGTCCCTTTTTTTCTGTAAACAAAGTAAAGTAGTGCATTTTTATTTTTAAATAATTTTTCTTCTACCTATTTGAAAGCTTGTTATAAATCATGGATTGATAAATTGTGACCATAGAAAATTTGTCCCTAAAATTTAAAAATGGTGTCGAACTTGTATTGGAAAAATCTAATTTTTACCCGATTGACTTTAAACTCACTTTCAAACTTCCACATACAGAACTAGATTAGACTTGTTTAACTTTATTGTTTAAATCTATCCCAAAGGTGGGAAAAGGGGTCAATCGCTGTACGTATGAAAATTTTATTTTTTTCTGTAAAGCATTTTCTTTTGCGAATAGGATCAAATTGATTTTCAGAAATGATAATACAAGCAATTAAAAAACAAAATACTCTTTCAATATTGACTTTCCCTGGGTAACGATTCGATATTTTAAAATTTTATTAGGATATATTGAAACTTAGTTTCTAAGGCAACAAATTTTCGGGAAAGAATACATCTGAATGTCTTTTGATATTACAGTATTTCGAAAATTCTTTCGCCACAATTTTTAACATTTTTTAATTTTTGTTATATTTAATAGAATTTTAAAATGTCAAACTTTAACAAGATATGAAAATAAAAGTACTTTGATTTTGGTTATTATTTTGTTTTAACATTCATTCGAAGTGTATAGATTTGAATTCCCTGGGAAACTGAATCAATGGTCGAAATCAAGAATATAATATATATGTATGTTCATTTGACGCTATAAAAAGTATATAATTATATATATTAAAGTATATACTAAAATTGGAAACCGGCCTAGAACTAAACTCCTTCGACTCAGAAACTATGAAAGAAACAGTTCCGCGAAACAACCCTAAGCCGAATTTTCTTCAAAGCTTTAAGGATACGCAGCTTTAATAAAAACTGATTCTATTCATGTTACTTCACTCAGGATTAGTATATTACTCACCGAAATACCGGCCACAATGGGCACCGGGGGCGATGGCTGCGGCGCTGATGATACTGTTGTTGCTGGTGCCTGGAGCACCGCATCCAGGCGTACTAAATGTAGTGTTACCGCTGTTGTTAGTGGTTGCGTTAGACAGGGCGGCAAGTCCGTTGCCCGTACCACCTCCAGTTCCGGTTCCATTCGTTGGCTTCTTCCAGCCGCGCCAATTGTTGCACAAAGATTCCGCCTCTGAACTCCAGCTGCAGAGTGAATCCTCCTCAAAGCGTATAGAATCGTCAAAACTGAATCGATCCATTTCCTCGGGATTCCACTCGTTACCGCCGCCTCCACCAGCGGCACCATTTGCATCGGCGCCAGCGCCCGCAGCAGCTCCACCTGCAGCGGCACCGGTAGTTGCATTGTTATTGCTGTTGTTGTTGTTGCGAGCTGTGGCGGCTACAGCGGCAGCGCCAGCTGCGCCGCCAGAAGCGGCATCGGCTCTATTATTGTTGCTGCTGTTGCGATTCGCCAGCGTGAAGCTGAGCTCTTAACAGTATTTGAGCTTTTTGTTGTCGTTCTTGAGAGCTTTTGCGGCTGTCGCAATTAGGATGGATATTTATTTTTTTTTTTGCTTTGTTTGATTTTGTTTTTTTAAATTTAATTTATATTGTTATTCTTTTCCTTAAGTGCAATTTAGATTTAGATGTACAGCTCAAGTTTTCGTGTAAAAGGCGAAAAATGTTGAGCGGATTTTTTTATTCCTTATTATTCCTGTTGTCAAGTGCTGTTTAATGCTTTAAATTAATTTTCAAAATATTTTATAATCTTTTTTTTTTTTGCATGTACAATCTATATATATCTGTGGCGCGCGTAGTCTTCTATTGGCCGTGACTCTTTCAATTGTTAAGACAGCAAGGCACCTTTTTGGTGCAGAGAAAAAAAGCATAGTTATATTTTTTTGGTCATCCATTTGTATTTAAAAATAACTATTCTCTTGTTACAAACCAGTAAAACAAGTGGTTGTTTTTTGAGTGTAGATAGAGGCTTTATGAAATTTTTATATGTACCTCTTTATTCTTGTTAACCAAAATTAACAAAATTAATATTCACCGAAAGCTAACATTAAGTTAATAATAGTCTTGAATCAGTCATTTTATAAAACTGTTTGCAAATATAATAAAAAGGAGCACAATAGGTGATATTAATAAATACAAATTAACTAAAACATGACGTTATTTTTCAACCAATTTAGTGGTATACTATATTATATTCTGTGCTTTTTAGAATTTTTTATAACTTTTTTTGTCATCTAAAATAACTAAATTTTATTATAAAGTTTAAAGGTTCTAAATCATTTATAATATATGTATGCACATCGATAATTATTACTATCAATACAAAGTAATATTTTTGTTTATTTTCATGCCTATCATTCGTGCATTTGACATGCTCTTTTGCTTCTTTTCGTCGTGTCGCGCCACGAGCGGTCGACTGAATGATAACCCAACGTTTGTAATTGGCGGGAGGGGTAGAAGGCAGGATATTTCGATTTTTATTTTTGGGTGAGAGAAGGACGGTGGTGTTACCCAAAGGTGACAACAAAAATAACTTTGATTAGAAGAAACCAAAAGGAAGCAGAAACCAGACACAAACGAATTGAGACGCGTTGCGTTCTTGCTACTTTGACTGCTGCCTATTGTTTATTGTCGTACTGGTGCTTCATGTCATTTTTCATGGCTATGTGAATTTATACCCCCCACAGCAGCAGCAGCAGCAGAGAGTGAGAAAGTCGCTGGGGGAGCAGTGACTGCGGCTGTGTATATGTGTGCATGACTGCCAAAATAGAGAACGCCAAAATGGCCAATTGTTGTTGGTCAAAGTTTTGTGTATGTATGCATGTATGCCCCTAAACACAAACACAAAATAAATATATGCATTTGTGTATGTATATATGTATAGATGGCTTTGTTGCTGTTTTAACTGCAGCAGGACCAGCTGGTTCTTTGTTGCTGCGGCTGATTCTGCTAGTGTCGCCGTCTTTGCCGCTGTATATTTCCGTGCGCGAGTTCCTTCAACAATCTTTAATTTTTTTTCGCTTTTATGCTTTTTGCTCATCTTTGTTCGCTCCTTTTTATCCTGCTTTATGCCTTGTCGCGAAACCTGCGCGTAAGTTCGCTCTTTCTTTCTTTAGCGCATTCGTACTCGCTCTGGCCTGTTTAGACAGACAGCAACACTGAACAAACGCGCACACATACATGCACATATAATACACTAATGCACTGCTCCCGCACACACAAGCGCGCATACACACATAACTAGCACCAACAACAACAGCATACATCAATATATTGATATACATATATCAATGCTTGAATATGTGGTGTGTGGGCTTGTATATTTGTTTGTGCGTGTGTGTGTGCCCGAAATGCTTTAAAGAAAATGTTGAAAAAACCTTTTCGTTTGCCCGTATCGAAATAATTTTTCTTTGTCACGACACTAATGCACTTAAATTTGTTAGCTGTTAATCGAAGCAGAATTTAGTTATGATTTTAGTTTGCATTTGGTTCATTTTTACACATTTATCATGTAATTGTACGGGACTTTGTTTTTATCCATCACACAAATCGCGTTCGCGTTCGTACTAGTGATGAAAACATCGGCATCGACGAACAAATACCTATCTTAACGATATATCGAATGCTGCCGATATTGAATAGTAGCGATAGGAGTTGGAATTGATAATTAAATAAATATTATCGAATTACGAACAAGTTATAATTATAGATATGTTTTATATATTTTTTAACGACTGCAATTATTTGTTTGTTTTTAAGTATTGATAACAAGCTGATATCTTAAAAGAATCATCAAACTATATATAATCGATAACGTGTATGTAAAGCGAATGCATTGTATTGATAATCGAATATATATATATATATATATATATTAACAACAAACAACCATGAGGAAATCGCTCAGTAGACATACACAAGCTGCTTGCTTTACGAAGCTTGCCTATTTTATTTCAAACTTTTTCGAAATTATTTCTGAACAATGTTCATGCATGGATATATATGTATATATGTTGGTATGTATATATGTACGAAATGTGTAATGCATTGAAGGATGCATCTCCGATCACATAAAGTATATATATCATTGATCTGGTGAATGAAATTTAGTATGGCGCTTCTTTTTGCTGCAGGCAGCACATATGTCGGAACCGGCCGGATCGGACAACTATATCATAATCATATCCCATAAGAACAATCGTGTCATAAGTTGTTGTATTTTAAGCAAACTTACAAGTTAAATTTTACTATATCATATACGTGCCATAGAAACAATTCACTTTATAAGTGTATATAATCTTCGGCGCGCCGAGATAGCGTTCCTTTACCAGTATTATTTAAAATCAGAAAAAAGGAAGACTAAATTGATTACATATATCTTTTACTGCTTTAGTTATTCTCATAAAAAATATGCCTATCAATAATTCGAAGAACTTCGGAATGATTTATTCAATTTTTATTAGATTCGATAGACTCATTACTAGCATTCCAAAAAATTAATGAACAGAAAAAAAATTAAAAAGAAAAAAAAAAGATAGTTGGGAACTTAGTTTGCAGCTCCTAGATACTCGTCTGTGCTTGTGCATCCATAAAATAATCCAAAATGAATTAGATTAATTATGAATTTGATTATTAGACAAAAATCTATAAATATATATATAGCAGCCCTAAGGTAATACGTATGAAGATAAAATTTGGACACGACATTTATGGCATACTGAAAATTTCCAATAAAAATGGATTTTGTAAAATAGAATAAATGGGGAAAAACAGTTGTATCTTATCCAATGGAGATCATTTTTAGAGTTTCACCGTAAATTTTTCTGTAAAATTGTTGTTTTGGAAATTACAATCCAAACTTAGAAAAATGGGAGATCACAGAAAATTGTAAATTTTACCACTTTATGACTTCAAATTTAGTCTCAGTCTTACATTAAATTCTAAAATTTATGTGTGTTTATATAAATGGGCGAGAAACTCTTGAAAATATTTCATATTTCATTATTTTCAAAATTATTAAGCAAACATTTTGTAATTGGACCTCGAAACCAGAAATATGACGAGAAAAATATTAAGAATAATTTACTTATTAGGGTAAATATAACATAAAAGTTATAATTTTCTTGAATTGTCCCAAACCGTTTTGTATAGCAATTTCCCAAGAAATAGTTGTTGACTGATTTGAATAAATGCATGGACGGAAAATGTGTAATCCAACATATAAGAGCTCACTTCTAATGTTGACCTTCCCATTGTCCGGGTCGCTAGAAGTCTAAAGATTATGAATGTAATTAATTTTTCAACTGAAAATAAATGAATTGCACATGAATTCTTGTTTATTATATTGTACAATAACGATTTATTATTGTGTAGTGCAGTATATCAATCATTGAATCATTGTTGCCTTCTTTTTCACGCTGATACTGTCGTACTTAATACTATTAGCTATAAAAAGAAGCTTGAAGAACAGGTAATAAACTTGAAATTGCACTTTAAGACTGTAAGCTCCCTTAAAGCATATTCAAATGGATTAAGTTAGTAATTTTTCGGCTTGTCGACACTGATTCAACAAAATGTGTTTGACAGACGTTCTAGAAAGGCCCATATTTCTACTTAAAACACAAAATAAAAGGGTTGTACTGTGGCGAGTGAGATCAAAACTATAGATAGTTAAACTTAGTTAGATAGGCACTAGACTGTTCTGCGTTCATCAAACACATAACATACCAACAAATTCAAAAAGACGACCGTAAATCATGTGACAGTCTGAGTATTAAGAAATTTTTTAAACTGGTATGGGAACTATCCTTTTAAAAAACCCTGAAAAGAAATGCATATTAAAGAATATAATTCTATCATATGCCAGTTTTCAAATGCCTTTTAAAAGAACGTTTTAGCAGGATAATGTTCCCAAGCTTGCTGAACTTTTTCTTGGGTGCGAAGCGATGCCATGTCATGACCAGCCCAGACTCTTAATCTAAATACTATTTATGCTAATAGACTTGTAGGAGCATTATAAGCTTTTGGCAATTTGTTCAGGGAGTACAGCATCAAATTCTTCTAAAGCGGTGCAAGGTCTCATCGATTCAATGATTTTCAGTAATGAAAAGATTTAATTTACCTCTATATATTAGATCGTTCATAATACGAAGAATATAAGATTTGCACACTTGTATGTTATAGTTTTTTTTTAATTTTGAATTAGCTACTACTATGACCGGATCGGGCAACTTTATCATAGAGCTACTATAAAATCAATAATTTAAAAATTATTCTTAAGTTAGTTATATGTGTGGTTTCTAAAGGAAAAATAAAAATCATTAAGATCGGACTACTATATCGAATTAAAAACTTTTTTTCCAAGACATCTTGTTAAAATTTAGAAGCTAGATTTAAGACTGTGTTTTGGATAAGTATAAGTTTCAAATGGTTATTTTAATCTTCAAGGGCTAGTAATCTTCGGCGCGCTAAAGATAGCCTTTTCTTACTATTTTTTAACTAAATGACTTACAATTATCCGTTGCAACAATTTTGAAATTAGTTATAAGTGTTGTTAAGAAAAATATATTTTATAAAGTTATCGATAATTTTGCTACATGAAATAAGTATAAATAATAATTTCTTTCCGATGGCATCAACTTTATTCTTGTACTTTTGAAAAAAAAGACAGTTTATTTATATATTTGTTTAGAAATTTTGCAACAATGCGAAATTCTTATAACAAAAACACACCGCTTATAAATAAATAAATTTGGTTAAGAATCGATCGCCTTAACATGGTTTTGCCAATCGATAGTTTCACATCCCTAAGTCAATTCGCGCTTTTGAAGCGTCCAACCGCAAAACTTCTCACGTTTTATTTTTTTTTTGCTTTCATACAAATAAAAAGGCACTGGCCAACGGCAAAACGATGCCCCTAAAGGCCCTGTGCATTGAGTTGCGCCCAAACTTGAGCAGCGGCCACGTAATGCTACAATTCGAGCAGGAGCTACGTGATCGCCGTAAAACGCGTCTTGTCATCAAGGAGCATGACGTATATATTATCACTGAGGACACAAAGGAGGGAGAAACAATGCTGGTGATGCGTAACGATTGCTTTGGCATGGACATTGGCCAAATCTCAGTGTTTGTTGTGAGCGGTTATCATATAAGTTTTCGTTTTAACTATACCAAAATTGATTTCGAAGCGTTGCAGTCACAGTCTGCGTCGCCGACAGCGTTACATCCGCTGCCGTTGTTACTGACCTTTGTGGAGCACGCTGAGCACTTGGCGCTGCACTGCACCAACTGTCAGTACGAGCTGGTGCCAAGGTGCAGCTATAAAAGATTGCGTGAGTTTCCCAGCGGCCTTTTCGACCCAAGCGAGTTCTTTTGCCACAGTCACGTTGATGCAGGTAGTAAGCAGGCTACGTTAGTTCCCGGTCCCTGTGATCTCTACTACGGCCTCAATCATATTGTGCTCAATATGACGGTGCTGCAGACACATATAATCAATAGCTCCGATCATTTGTATTGTAAGCGGTGCATGTGTCTGGTGGGAGTGAGCATTTTGGCTGGCCATGCTGCCAAACTCTGGGCGGATGCGTTGCGTTGGTTGCCCGTGAAGTCTAGTCTGGTAACGCTGCCCCGCCAACTGTTTCAGCACTCAACAGTTACTCAACTGATGCAGCGTTTACTCAACAATCTATGGCCAGAATTCTCGCCCGTCACAAATCGTGCTCTGCTCATGACTAGCATGCCCGATCGCCAACAACATATTATGCTCATTCAGGTGCTCGATCCGCAGCTCATCGTACTAACCCGTACTGCAGATGCTGCTGAATTGACTTATTACCGAGCGTGCAAGCTTTACTTTCGTGTGTTTGGCACCTGCCAGCATAAGCCGCTACTGCTGAAGCAATGGCAGCACCAGATGCAACTTCCTAAGCTAACTATATCACCCAATTTGTTTTTGGAGATTCAATCACGCCTTATTCGCAACGCGCAATTAGTACCATATAGCTGGCGCTATAATACCACCGAGGAGAAACTTCAGCTTACATACTTTTTCTATGAAAATGAAGAGCAGGAACTTCTCCTTCAACAGAAAAAGCAGCAACAGCACAAGCAGAAGAAACCACAACCGCAGCAAAACATTTTAAATACGATGGTACGCATTTTTGATTAATTATTCAAAATTCTTATAATCAATAGTTTATCATAATTTTAAAAGCCTTCCAAAGGGTAGGGTTGTCATACCGTGAAAAATATATTAAATATATTTAATTTTTTAAATATTTCTACTTAATTACAAATTTAGCCGTAAAATTAAAAACTCTTCAATTTATAACTTTTCAGAGACAGAATCGGTGTTCTTAAGCTGTATGATCAAGATACAAGATCTGCAATGACAAAAATTTCTTTATTAACAGCTTAACAATGTACAATCATGTTGTAAAATTTAATTTTTTACGGTTTTATTTGAATAATAGAATAACAAGTCCATTAAATAATCTACGTTTCGAAAGATATAAATATTCAAAAAGGATGGATTTTTTTTTTTTATTACAGAATACAGTGAAGAAGAAGCAAAGGGAACAAGAGGAAAACTACGAGACTGATGCGGGACTCGACGGCAGCTTGAATGAGGATGAAAATGAAAGCGATGACGAGCATTCGGATACAGATAGCGAAACGAAATCCTCAACATTACTACAAAAGAAATCCGCACCAATAATGGACTATGAAAAGAATTTGGTGAAGCGCTGGCCGCAACAGAAACAGTCAAATCCAGTACTAGATCCTAATTGTTAGATATAAGAATATAAGCGGGTTCGTTTTGTACTTTCAAGTTTAAGCTAAAAATGATTGAATTGGTTGTTGTTTTCGTTTCAGAATATTTAATTTTTGTGAAATTTTGTTGGACTTTAATTTTGATTATTATTTAGTAACAAGTATTACATTACTTATAAAGAATTCTATATATTTATGTATATATAGAATATATATATTTATTCATATGTATATATATTGATTAACTGCAAAGACAAACTTTGCAAATTTGTGATTAAATATTTACTTTTTGTGATTAAGGGCCAACGCATGTATTCAGATATATGTAGATATCTATATATATTTGAAGAAATAGAGCATACGAATAGATAATTTTTTTAAATTTTCCCAACTAGCAATCAAAATTATATAATTATTTCTATCTATGTTTCACTTGGCCATTCGACGCATCTGCTTTGTCTGGTCGCTCATCGCCAGTTGGGCTTTGTCCGCTTTATTAATAAGTGTATCCAATTTATCCAGCTGCCCATCCATTTTTATTTGTTTGGCTGTTTTCGCGGCACTCACTTGAGCCGCTGTTGGTGCTACCAGCGGTGCTTGCGGTTGTCGCTGAACTGGTTGCTCCTCAGCACCGCTGGGCACATCCATAGAGCCACCAGTGGATCTACCACCCCCACTAAAACTGCCGCCTCTTGCAAATATGTTTGTCAGGCTGCCGCAAGCGGTTTGCTTGAAACGATTCAAACGTTGCTGCGTACTGGACAAAATGCTATTAAGCTCGTCCAGTTTCCCGCCCGTGCCACTCAGTGATTCATCTTGATGTTCCAGTGCCTGTAAAAAAAGATTATCAAGGACGAAGTTGCTTTTATTGATATTCAATTTATATTTATATTCAATTTTCAAATATATATACTTTGTTAATTATTTATTAGAATACACTGTTGATTGTAAGTTTTTATACATTGGTCTTTACAACCTAAATAAAATAATGTAAGTTTCCTGTATATATTTAAATTTATAAATTATATAAGTAATATAAACTAGATATGAGTTAATTCAAATTAATATATTATATCAATAGCTTTAAATATGTCGTACTATCAAAAATACAATTGAAATTCAGAATGTAAATATCACAAGACTAAAATCTCGATTACCCGATTAATTTATTTCATGTTTGTTAGAAGTGCCTTTTGTCCAGTGGGCTTAGAAGGCCGAAGACACTTTCATTAACATTTATTTAAATTAATTTTTCCTTGCAGTTGAAATTATTATTTACAGTATGTAGTTTAATTATATTTATGAACACATTTTGTTTTAATAAAATTTAAGAACATCAAATTAATTTCACAAGTATTAATTCAAATTTTCTGCATCTGTTTAACATTATTGTGAACTAAACAGAAAATCCTAGAGAAGTGGGCTAGCGAAAATGGATTGGACAGAATGCGTAAAAATAAATAATTCTTACTGTTGCCTCGGCTGCCTGCCGTTCGGCTAGTTCCTGCTCAAGGCGTGCAATCCGTTGCCGCTCAAATTGCTCTTTATCCGGGGCCTGAAGACCCAGAAGTTCGGCTCTCTGGCACTCCTGCTCATAGCTATTATACTCCGCCATTGGGTTCTATTTTGTTTTGCTTTCTGACTGCGACTAATCAACTCACATCGATTTTTGACATGTGCTGCAATGATGAATGGACAGGCTGGATAACAACTGGGCCATGACGCATGCGCTGCATGTAAACAAAAATACACAAAGAACATCTGCCATTTGTTGTCTCTTTTTTCTAAGGTTGAAACTTTAATGCTATAAGAGATGAATACAATAAATTACAACTGCGAATAATTCGTACAAATTAAACCTAGGACTCGGCACATCGCTCATAAATCTGTATATATGATTCGGTCAGTGTGATCATTTGTGGTAATATTTCAGTCACATGCAAATCCTGCATCTCGTACCACTGTCCATTCGCTTTGTGCAGAATGTGGACGCGATAGGTGCCCTTCTTGGGGTCGCCGTCATGCACAATATTCGCTACCAGATTGTATTTGCTATCCTTCAGTGTCTTGTCGCGATGCTTCATTCCCAATATGTCGCCAAAATCCACGTTTCTGAGGAATATCATTAATTTTTAAAAATTTTGTTTAAAAACTACTAAAGAAATGCTCTCATCAACGCATCGAAGACTATATACACTTGCCAAGTTGTTTCTATATAATATAGTAATATAGTAAAATCGTATAATAATCGTAGTCCTGATCAATAATATATAAAAAATATATCCTGATAAATATATATATTTGAACCAAAACTTATCGGCATTATTTGAAAATAATTTGATATAAATTATTCAGATAAAATTGATGAGACAGGCGCAGGTTTAAAGTAAAGCTAGTGTTCAAGCAACTTAAAAATCAGTTTAATGAACTGAACTAAGAGGTATAGGCATGAAACTAAAATAATAGAAAGGTATGCGATCACTTACTTGATAGGGAAGTTAACAATAGTTGGATTCTTTTCGAGAAAGAATGTGTTTTTTGTGAAACGCTTAATATACAGTATAATGAATTGGGGTAATCGTGTAATCTCGAATCGTTTCATGAAGTTATCCTTATACGTTTTGTACTCCTTTTCGGCGCTGCCATTAAATTTGCCCAGCAGCTGATACAGATTCACCTGGGGTATGATATTCTCACGAAATTCATCCGTAAATAAAGGCGGTGGCGGCAGATCGCAGGTTAAATATATGAAATTGGTATGCTCCACCTGATGCTTGTACTCTTCTGTGGCAAGCAGCTGTTTTTTAGCACCGTCGTCCAGCTCAACGGGCGGTATTTTTCTCGTATATATTTTCATTTCACCCAAAAATATCTTATACAATATAGATGAATTAGGTTGCTTGTTGCCCTTGAGAGCGCGATGCAGGGTATTAAGAAACCATGATAGAAAATCTATGGGATCACCCTGTTCCGTGATTTGGAAACGTTTGCTGGACCAGAGCACCACAGCCTGTAGCATTTCATGAGGCGAAACATGAGCTTTGAAATTTCTCGGATTCCACATTTTACGCATTAGCTCGCCAAAACGCTGAACCAGCGTGAACATTGAATCACCCGGCGGACGCTTAATGCCTGCATAGCTCTGCTCTCGCAGAAAGTAATCTCGAAGTGGACTTACATGGGAGAGGGCGTGAAGCACCACATTACAATAATCATTTGCCTTAATATTATTTAGACCCACAACGCCCGGTAAATATAGTACTCCGTCAACTGTGCGGGAATGCTTGGGCTGCGTTTGATCCAGTTTACTGATTTCTTTGCGTAGAAATGTTGGATTCAGCACATATTTAATATCATCTAGCGAGGAATCAATAATCTCATAGTTATCCGGTAGGCAATAAAAACGTAGGGTATGCAAATTAAGGAACACGTGGTGTGCATCGCCCACCGAATGTGTGTAGGCGTGCGTATTGGTACCGCGCCCCTGGAAATACTTTCCGCACACGAGGCAAGCGTAAACATTTATCCGGGTCAAAGAGATGGAGCAGAGTTTCTCGAAATCAAAGTCCAGGAGATTGCGATTAATCGTATCCAGATAGGGGCACACGCGATATTTGGGATTAAACACTGATGGTGTCTCTACGTATTGAATATATACGCATTTTATTACAATTATGTATTATACTTATTATTCTGATATTTACCATCGTCTTCCAACAGTTTCGGCTCCAGCTTTACGCGCTTTACTGTTAAATTAGGCAGATGCAGTTCAAGTTATTTTTTTAAATTACTTATTTCATTAGATTTACCTTCTACTTGCGTTTGCGCCATTTCCTTTGTTTGTTTTCTTGTTTTTAATAGTTACTGTTTACGTTTGTTCAATGTTTTTCTATTTTTGCCGGCGCTTGTACTTCACTTAGAGACGGGCTTATCGCAACAATGCTTATCGATATATCGGTAAGGCAATGCTAATTATTTTCAAATTTTTTTAAAATAAGTATGCAGTGCATGTCAAAATCATGTATCGCTTTAATCGCGTGCTTGTTAAAATAAAACGCAATCCGGTTCTGTGCTGTTATATTGAAATTTAAGGATTCGATTGCAATGCACTAAAAGTAAAGTATTAAAATAAATGTTTTCGTATGATTAGCTGATCAAAATATATATAATTTATTTATGGCAACATGTACATTAAATGTTGAGGTTTTACAAAAAGAAAAAAAACATTTTAGGAATAGAACACAAAAATTGGAAAACGCTAAAATCGAAAAGAAACAACAATCCTAAGGAAATTTGTGCATGCATCTTAAACGCTTTCTCTTGTTATATCAACAAATAAGCTTAAACATTAAAATTGTGATTAAGCCGAAATCGAATCATAGAATAAGTCTTCGCTGAAAATATATCATTATGTAAAGAAAAACTCAAATAGAAAATAAAATTGTTAATCGATAAAAAACCTTATAAAATAGTTAGAAGAAACAAAAGTTTAATGCTGGTTAACTAATTTTAATGGATTTGGTAATAACTGTTATTGCAATCGGATTGCAGAAGTTCCGCTGCTCAAAAGCTGCTTATCAACCAAGAAGAGAGAATAGAAGAAAAAAATAAGCATGACATTGAACGCCCTCCCCTTATAGAAGAGTGAGAAAAATTGAGCGTTTGAACTGATGGAAAGGTCACTCTGGATTAGAAGCGATAACAGTAAAAAACAGTAAATCGGCATAAGAGTTTCAGTTGCGAATTATACGTTAAGAGATTCGAGTATCAAAAACTAAATTATACAAAAATTTCCATTGAAATTAGCTAGAAAAAAATAAAATAAAGAAATTAGATCATAACATGTGGGACGATCTGGTTAACAAGGTAATATTGGTCACCGGCGCCGGTGCTGGCATTGGAAATGCCCTGGTCAAGCAGTTGGCAAGTGTTGGTGCTATTGTCATTGCTGTTGCTCGCAACGAAAAGCAGCTCAAAGACTTGGCTGCCTGCGATGCGGAGCACATAAAGCCACTGCTTCTAGATCTGTCCGATTGGGATACGGTGCGGGTGGGTCTGGCCCACGTGCCACATCTCGATGGACTGGTAAATAATGCCGGAGTGGCCATTATTAAACCCTTTGAGGAGCTCACAGAACAGGATTTCGATACGTAAGTATATTTATCATAGGAGGTATATTTTTATAGATACAAAGGATTACTTACAGATAATATAGATATTATATCTCAGATAATATTATATTTGGCTTAGGCTACTCTTATTTCGTTCTTTTTCCTTTGGTTAGAATTAAAAAATTTTTAGTTTTTTTCATTAGTTTTTTGATACACCCCGTTTTTTGATCGTTGACATTCATTATTCAGATACATTAAATTGAGCGCTTTATCGGCAAAAATTTTTAGAGTCTAAGTAGTAATATATTTTTATTAGAATTGCAGAATTTTTCCTAAATAAGAATTATACATTAGGTGTTTTTTACCAAATCGATAAATTAAAAATTTCTCTATATCTGGAAAAATATACTACTTAAAGATTAAATAAAAACAGGTAACAGGTTAAAAGTAACTTAAAATGTTTTGTTAGTGTAATTCCTTTTCCATTTGGTATTTGCAGTCAGTTTGATGTTAATATCAAGGCCGTGTTTAGCGTGACGCAGGCGTTGCTGCCTAAGCTGCGAAATGGTAGCTCTATAGTGAATGTATCATCTATAGCAGCGTCGCGTAGCTTTGCAGGACATACGGCTTACAGTGCGTCTAAAGCAGCAGTGGACTCATTGACCAAATCCTTGGCACTGGAGCTTGGACCACGTCAGATACGCGTTAATTCGGTTAATCCAACTGTGGTATTGACCAAAATGGGGAGGGACAATTGGTCGGAACCGGAGAAGAGTGGACCATTATTGGCGCATATACCCCTGAACCGGTTCTGTGAGGTGAATGAAGTGATCGATGTAATTGGCTATTTATTGAGCAATAAGTCAAGCTTTGTCAATGGTCATCATATTAATCTCGAGGGTGGCTATTCTGTCTCTTAAATTAAAAAATAAAAGAACCAATAAATTTGGGTGTATTACATTTATATATATGTATGTATATATAATTTTTTATTTGTATTTGTAAGCTCTTTATTCAAATAGCTTGCGACTTCTATTAGCAGGGGTTTTCTTTAAATGCTATATAACTCTCTTATTACAATCAATCAACTAGGATCGACAGATGGACACAAAAAAAAGGTGGGGAACAATGAACGACTTAAATTGTTCCATAACATAAATAATTTTCCCATTTATATAGCGTATTTATAATTAGTTGTGACTGTTCAATCGAATAAAGTTCCTAATCTTCTACTTCGTTCGTTTATTAATGTGAGTACTGTTCAATTTATTTTAAACATATAATTATTTACGTTAAAGCCATTTTAATCAATATATATTATTTACTTGGAAGTAATAAGCAAAAACAAGTAGCTAATTTAACGTTTCAAATGGAACCTATTGCTTCAATTAAACTGCAATATACAACTCTTAATTAATTATCAATTATTTATGCATTTTATATACATATTTATTGCATTGGGGAACTTCTCGACTCCTTAAATTTTATGTGCAAATTTTGCCTTGCTGCTGGCTTTGTATTTGCTGTTGTTTCTTTTCGCGTTCGCGCCGACGCAGCTTCTTGCGGCGACGATCGATGACGGCCAGTTCGCCCTTGATGGTATTGTAAGCTTTGCGTATATCCTGAATTTGTTTGCGTAATATTAATATGCATTGCTCGGCGCTAAGAGACGGATCTGTAGCATCAAAGAGATGAAATTTTTAGTCAGATTTTGGGAAATTTTATAAACAATATACTGATATTTACCCAATTCAACTAGAAAATTGTATGGACATGGTCGCACACCCGATGCATTGACTGTTGCTGGTAGTTGTTGCTGCAATTGTTGCTGCTGTTGCTGGTACAGTTGCTGTTGTTGTTGTTGCTGTTGAGCTTGCGGCAGCAGCTGATGACGTGCACTCTGACGCTGGGTTGTCACTACGCTATCGGAGTTGTCATCGGTATCGGAGCCAGCTGAGGTAATTATAGAAAATGAATAGAATAATACTTTGAAAGACTGCAGAACGTTTAAGAATGCTGCACAACACAGACATGGAAAAACTAATTACTTACAGATGAATGAAGAAAAAAGAAACACTTGACCAATACGAATTGATTTATATTATAAACGCATATTAGACATTGATTTTTTTTTTTGCCTGAAACATTTTATCTATATCATATTTAAAATATTTCGGCATTCATATTTTAATTTTAAAAGTTTGATTTAGCCGGTATTACCCGGCGTTGACCGGATCAACATGAGAACTATGTTGATATGTTGGATTACATTTTCCGTCCCTAGATACATATATCAAAATCACTAATATTCTTTGGGAAATAGTTTTGCGAAACAGATTGAGGCAATTCGAGAAAATGATAACTCTACAGATTTTCAGCTATTTTCGGCGTGTGACCAAAATAGGGGTAAAAATTAATATTTGCTCCATTTATGCTTATTTAAAAAAAAAAGTAGAAAAAGTAAAGAAAAAGTGATCTTGGAAACTCAGTTTAAAGTCATTTTAATAAAAATTTTATCTACCCAATTTATCTTTAACCTCCCATTTTGCAGCGTTGAGGGTGTATTTTTCCAAAAAATCAGAAACATTTATTTTTTAGATTTTAATGTTGAGCTTTCAAACTTAATTTGAAGTTGGTCGGTTAAGAATTTGAATTTATTCCATTTATCGTTGACCACATATTACCGACTTTAGGGGAAGATTTTAAAAAAATATAAATACCATACTTTTAAAATTTTAATATTGATTTTTGAGTTTAACGTCGGTTGTATTTTCTCCATGCAACATTTGATCCCCTTTTCCCCATATAGGGAGCCAGTTTTCCAAAAAATGTGAAACATGTATATTTCAGAACTCTGATTTAATTAATTTAGAACTCTGAAATTGAGATTGAAGATAATCGTTTAAAAATAAGAATTTTCCCCACACAACATTTGACCCCAATTTCCCAATTGGGAGCTGATTTTCGGAAAAATATAAAACATGTATATTTTAGATTTTAACTTAGAAGTTTGATACTGAGTTTCATGTAAATCGGTTATCAGGAATACGAAAAAATCTAAATTTTTATATAGCAAAATTTGAGCCCCATTTTCCCCACATGGGGGGTAAATATTCAGTCTTTATTATATTTTCATTTTGCTCTATGAAAATTAATTTTAAGCTGATCGGATAAGAAACAAATAAGCTTCATAATTTTCTAAATGCCTTTCTGTGGGGAACCTTTCAATATGCCATAAACTTTATGTCCAAATTTCATCTTCGTACTATTAGCTTTTGGGCTGTGCGATGATGAATAATTCAGTCAGTCAGTCAGGAAAAAGAGTTATATATATTGAGAAGATTATATACCTTCTGCAAAGGTATAAACAGAGGAATATTTAACACTGCTGACGAAAACAATTTTTTTTTATGGTTTTTTGATAACGTACCTGTTGTTGTAGTTGTTTTTCGCATGCTGTTTAGCTGCTGCCTACGACGCTTTCCCAGAGCGTGCAAGTCGGTGGCAGATGTAGTAGCGGACATTTGGATATTTGAAGTGATGCTTGCATCAGAAGCCTTAATACGGGGTCGTTTGCGCCTGCCAATGGCAGCAATATTTTCGAGTCCGGTAAACTTTTTCACAGCATTAAGATGTATACTGCCGCCAGTCTCCTCGCTGCTGTCATCTTGGCTGGCAGGCGATTCGGGTGAGCTGTTGGGCGAAGCTGCCGGCGCAGACTGACTAATTAAGGCTGGGGGAGCAGAACGGGGAGAAGGCGTATCCGGCGGTAAGGGTGTTATTCCAGATATTGTCAAAGCTGAGCTTGAGGCGATAGCAGCAACGGTTGCAGGTGCTGGCGGAATAGTGCTGCCTGTTGCAATAGTGAGTTCATCCTTGTTGGTGTAGTTGGGAGCTGGACTGCCCGGTATAGTTTCTTCGCACAACAAATTGATGGCTGCTTCACTGTGGGCGGCATCGCTAATTAATGGACTGCTGGCCGCAGGCGAAACATTCATCGGCGGCTCTTTGACCGGCTGCAGCGCATAGGGTCGTGATAGCGGTGATGCTACCGGTTTGTTTGACGATGAGTTGGACCCCTCGAGGGTAGCAGGCGGCAATGCATCATCGGGCAGCGTAGGACTTATCTGAGCTGTGTAGGGCTTGAGGAGTAGACCGTCGCCGACGCCTATATCAGCATTCAGAGTCAATTTGGACTCTGGCTTAGGTGAGGCTGGACTATTGCTGCTGCCGACGCTGGGACTGTGACGCACTGCGACGACAACTGAGACGGGTATCTCTGGCAATATAATAGGGACACCCGTGGGCATAATAGGCGATTGCAACTTTCTTGGTAGAGCAATACCCGCTCCACATGGCGTGGGTAGCACCATCATGGGCTTCAGGGGAATGGGCGCCTGTACACCTGGCAGCTGCTTGCTGCCTGCAGGAGACAGCTCCAGTTTAACCGGTACACTGCCTATCAGACTGGCGCTACCTGAGTTTTCAGATATTGGACTCTTTATCTCGCTCACCGTACTGGGTTCCTCTGTTATCACATCTTCGATAACCAGACGCTGCTCCGAATCGGTGCTATCCATAGACTCATCCGAAAAACTGGCTCTTCCTCCGCCGGCTGTTGCCGTCACTGGAGGCGTACCAGCTGTCGATGAAGCCAACGATTGTCCGGCCACGGGCGTTTTCCGCTGTTGTATGGCGCACTCGAGCTTCTGTATTGTTTCGGTAAGCTCACTATTTTTGGCCGCTGGCGGTATGGCATCCAGTATGGACTTGGTTTCCGGACTATTGCTGCTACTGGTGCGATGATATAAATCGCTGAGAACAGCAGGCAAAGTAGTGCTACTTGTTTGTATCTTGAGGGGCTCATTTAAAGGCACCAATGCATCCAGCTTAATATTCGAGCTAGACATTACTGGCTCTGTTTTAATGTTTATGCTGGTGCTGGGTAGTTCCTGCTGCTGTTCGCCTTTGTCCATGTTGTTGCTGTCGGTTTGAGTCTTGGTCTTACTTTGCTCCACTTCCTCCTTTTTCTGGCTAATGGCCTTAAGCACCTTGTCTGCAATGGAGCTGGGCTTTTGTTCATACTTAACAGCATCAAGATCGAATGGGCCGGCTGCACCCGCCAGCAAAATCTTGACATTTTCTAACTTCTCCAGTTTGTTATCTTTGTTCGATTCCCCGGAACTGTACCCGCTACCTTCATTTGAGGTACTCAGTTCAAATACATTGCGCGTTTCCATAAAGGGACTGCCAACAATATGTTGTTTCTGCTGCTGCGATGTTTTGGCCACGGCAATGGCTTGTGGTGGTGTGCTCAATTTGGGCGAAGCGGGCACTGCAACTCCTGGTGTTGTTGGCAGGGGTGCAGCTACCGCCGGTGTTGCTGCTGTTGTGGGCACCGATGGTGTTGTTGGCGGTTGCAATGCATCCGTCAGTGCTCGTGTGGTCTCCTGCACAGTCTGTGCAAGCTCCTCGTTAAGCGCCGTCATATTCAAATTAAAACTGGGCGATTTTCGCAGAACATCGAAAGGCGTGGCATGTCCAGGTGCTAGCTGCGTTGACCCAGTTGTTGGTGTCGCTGCTGTTGATTGTCCCTTTACAGGCGTTTGCTTGACGCTGTTGGGGCTTGCAGCAGCTGGTGCTGAGGCCAATGTTGTTGCTGTCTGTTGCTGCTGCTGCTCCACTTTTTGTAGTTTTGGCTTGTCCGTGCTGGCAATCAATGTTGCCTCTTTAAGCGGCGAGCCGCGTTTTTTGCCCTTACCCAGAGGTGTTGTTGTAGGTGTTGCTGCTGATGGCGTTGCTGCAGTTGTATAGCTGCGGTGCTCATGGGCTGCATGTGGCAATTGGTGCTGTTCAATGCTCTGCTGCATGGCGTTTGCTTTTAGCGCTTGTTTGCGTGCTGTAGCGCTAATTGCAACAGTTGGTGGCACAATGTTGCTGTTGCTGGCAGGTGTAGGTGTTACGGCTGTTGCCAGACCACCAACACTGGTACACCCTATGGCAGCCATGGGAGAGATACGTTTCTCAAATTCAAATGGTTCAGTATCCTTAAACTCATACACATCCGATGAGAGCAACTTAATGCCACTGGCAATGTTACTACTGTTAATATTGCTGCTACTATATTTGGTTTCTTTGCTCGATGGTGCACCTGCGGATGTTGTTGCTGCTGCGACTGTTGTACCGCTGCTAATTTCCAATTTACTCATATCGGGCAATGAACGTGTTGCTGATGAACTGCTAATGCTGACAGTGGTTGCAGAGTTATTGCTGCTGGAACAGAACGAGCTGGAGGACGAACTAGATGAAGATGGCGAACAGGCTGCCGGCAGCTCAACCTTTAATGTGGCCGTCTCCTTATGCACCACCGGCTCCACAAACTTTTTGGTGCTATCGCCAGAAGTTGCTGCTGTTACAGCAGCTGCTTGATACTTCTTCGATAGCTCTAATTTTTTAGTAGGACCCGGTGTTGCTAGTTCCATTTTGTGTAACATTGTTGTTGACTTCTCCACAATTACCGACGTGCATTTGGCTGTTTTGTTGCTGCTGCCTATAAAACGAGCTGGAGCAATTAGTGTTGTTGGTGACATACCGGCATTACTATAAAATGGTTTAGCCTGCTCTTCTTTCTGTTCCGTTTTAAATGGCTTGCGTTCTTCGTTGGCAACTGGTTCTTGCTTTATGTGCAGCTGGTCCGACTCCTTTTTCATTACTAGTTTTTTTGTTTCTTGCTCAACAATTGCTGTTGGCTTGGGTCGCTTATCGTTGCTGCTGGACGGTGGCTGTTTGCGATATTCTAACTTTTCGGAGGATTGCGAATCCTCATCAATGTATGAGTCCGTTTCGGAAGATTGCTCCGTAGAGCTGCCAGTTTTAGGTTCTTGCTTGGCCTGCCGCGCATCACTTGGTTCGCTTTTAATTGCATCCTTGCGATCCAGAGGCTGCGGCTGAAAGCCTTTCAACTCCGATCGTATCTCGCTGAGATCATAATCACGTCCTTTGCCAGCAGCAACACAACCACTACCAACTGGTCCACTGCTCATGGCACGATTGCCTGCACGTTGTCGCTGTACAGGTGCCGTGTGTTGTTGTTGTGTTGCTTGTACTTGATCTTTGTTTAGCGGCTGCTGATGTTGATGCCGCTGTTCATCCTCATCATCGTCGCTTTCCTCGCTGACACTTGGGCGTCTAATTGTAGCCACTTTTTTGCCACTGGCAGCAACTGATGCTGAGGTGGTTATTGCCGTTGCTGCTGCAGCAGTTGTTGCCTTTGTTGCCTTCGGAAAGCTGCCCTGTTGCTGTTCCTTGACACTTACACGTTTCGGTCGACGTACTGGCTCATCGGAATCGGTGTCAGTATCGCTTGCGATGGACGCATCGGAAACATTGGCCGAAATGGAGGCGGAGGCAGAGATCCGACGCGGCACATTGCTGTTGTTGTTTGGGGGCAATGTGCGTGTGGGACGCTTCTGTTTCAGCTGCGAGGTAGCTGGCGATTTGGTGCGACTTGAATTGGACGCAACTGATGAGGGCGTTGTCGAACGAGGTGGCATTGAATCACTGCGTCCACGTCCACGCTTGCCACTAGCCATTGTTACGTTTGCAGCAGCAGCTGTTGTTGGTGTCTTGGATACACCCTGCAACACAGAGACACTACTGCCAGATAGCTGCTCCGTACCCTTGGAAGCCGCATCCCTCTGTGGCAAGTTGCCGTGGCCACTTGGAGCACTATTCATGCCGGTACCGCCAGCACTTGTTGCAGCTTGAGCTGGCGCACCACCACTATTCGCGCTACTAGTGCTAATAGTACGCGTCTTTTGCTTGGAACCCTTCGTAAGATTCTCGGCAATCCTCTCCCGGGGAACCCACTCATCATATCGATTATTCCAGCCCGTGTAGTGCACAAGATACATGGGCACACCGCGTTGCACACTGATCTCGATAACCTTCGCCTCATAGGTGCTCCCATGGGAGCTAGGTGATTTTTTCTCGTGATAATTCACCTTTAATTTATCACCAATACCCACTATAAAATCACCAGTATCTATTTTCTCAACGGTTACTTCATCCTTTTTACGTTTGCCGCGTTTCTCATCACCTTTATCCACTTGTTTGCGCTGTTGATGTTTGTCTCTCTTTGTTGTTGCTGTGGCTCCTCCACCTCCCGTTGCTGTAGATATGGTTACTGTTGCCGAAGCTGTTGTTGATGTAGAGGAAGCTGCACGAGTTAGAAGGAGACACATGCATATTAATAAATAAATATTGTTTGTTGCTATCTTTGTTATATTTATGTATGCATAAGTTATAGGCATTCCATCATTAATCGATCTAAGTTAATTCCAAAATAATTATAAGTGGTATCAAAAAAGATAAACAAAGTATGAAACTTCTGATATCCATTAATATTTCTGCGATCACTGTATATTTTGTATATTAACAAATTTATTTAAATATTGGCTACCTTGAGATTAAAAATATTCTTTCAATTTAAAAAATACAAATCAGATTTTTTTTGTAATTTGTTAGTTTAGTACGGCTTCCAGAACTTAGCGAATACACGAAAAAAAAAAGAAGAAATAAAGAGAAATCTGTATTTTATGTAAATATTTACATATGTATTAACAAAAATCAAAATCATTCAGTGTTTTTAAAAAGAATAAAAAATAAAGAATAAATGTACAAAGGAAACCGGTGTAATTTAGAACCAACACCGATCCAAAAATATTGTTTCGTGATACCAATATTCGTATAACTAAAAAAAGGAGTTCCGGTGTTTTAACCGTTTTATTTCATGACTATCTGAATAACATATATCACATCATTATTGCAGCTCGTGTCATGTAATAATCGATATAGGCTTATAAGCGAAAACGGCATTGTCGATAATAAGGCACGAACTATCGATAATTCCAAAACAGGTCTGTCTGTATGTGTCCGTATCAGCCGGGGCAAAAAAAATAAACGAAAATGTGAGCACAAACAAAACAGAAGACCCCCATAATATAAAGTTAAGATTAGAAGAAAAGGAGAGCAGTGAGATTAAAAAAAATCATTTCAGAGCTTATCAATTGTTTAAACTTTGTAGAGCTTAGAGGCCAATACAAAAATAGAAAACAAAAATAACAAGAAAAATCAAGTGTGCAAGACATTTTTGGTTATACTCTGCATAGATAGATTATGAGGTAAGCGATGAGAGAACGGGACTAATTTGTAAGCAGTAAAAACTTATATAATCATGCGACTGAGACACCTGGCCAGAGCCAGCCGGCAGCTGTTGCTTCGAAAACAGCATCAATATTTTCATCGCTTGCTAGCAGCTACACAACAGGAGCAACAGGATAAGGGGAGAAGCAAGTCATTTAATGCGGCTGCTTATGGAGCTGTTACAGTGGGTAGTATTTGTGCCGGCTATTTTATCTTCCAGCAGCTAGACAACAGCAGACGCCAGCCACTAGTGTATGGAGCGCAGTCGCAATATGCGGTGCAATCCACGCCTCTCGTGGCGACAGATCTGGATGCAGATACAGAGGCACGGCTGTGGCATAACACAAAGCGCGAGGATTTGCCAACATTTAGTGTGGATGACGTAGAAAACCACAATAAGCCGGAAAATGGCATTTGGGTTACCTATGGCCTGGGCGTCTATGATGTTAGTGAATTTGCATCCAATCATCCTGGCGGAGATAAAATTCTGATGGCTGCAGGCAGTGCCATTGATCCCTTCTGGGCCATCTTTCAACAGCATAATACGACAGAGGTGCTGCAATTACTCGAAAGCTTTCGCATTGGTAATCTCAATCAAGTGGATGTCATCGTCGAGAATGAGTTGGGCTCACCTTGGTCGCAGGAACCGAAGCGACATGCGCTTCTTAAAGCAGCCAGTGAGCGTCCTTTTAATGCGGAACCTCCTATTAGCCTCCTCGCCGAGAAATTTCTTACGCCCAACGAGTTATTCTATGTAAGAAACCATTTGCCAGTGCCCACACTGCAACCGGATGAATATGAGCTGGAACTCGAAGTCGAGGCTGGCGCCGGCCACCCACAGCATAGCCTCAGCCTTGAAGACATCAAAGCACTACCCAAGCACACTGTCACAGCAGCCATTATGTGCGGTGGCAATCGACGATCCGAAATGACTCGGGTCAAGCCGGTTAAAGGTGAGTGAGCAATTTTTAGTTCTTCTACAACTAATGTGGTACTATAACTCTATTACATACATACAATACAGCTTGTTCTCAATTTTGATTCCAAAAGTATTCCTTCATTCAGAAAATGTCAAATTAACTTAAATCAGAGAACGGCTTTTGGTTGGAAAACTTTAACTACATTATTCGTAGTGTTTGCGTTGAAGCAATAAAACTTGTAAGTCTAATTCAAGGTAGTGTGCCGGCCAATCAGATTGGGTGTTTTTTTGATTTTATTTATGCGCTGTTGACAAACAATGAAAAGCAAAACGACACAGAATAGGAGCCAAATAAATTGGTAATTTATATTATCCGTCTCTATTCTACCCTAAGTAAAAAACACAATTTATCTGTGGCGAATTTTATTCTAATAAATTATTTAAATGTATAGAAAACTTCGGTTTAATAAATATACTTGATTTTTTAAGGTCTGTCTTGGGGCGCTGGAGCTGTGGGAAATGCGAAATGGTCGGGAGCCCGTTTATGCGATGTTCTCCGGTCGCAGGGCGTGCAGCCGGATGAGCGTTTGCATGTTATATTTGAGGGTGCCGACTTGGATCCCACTTCGCATCCATATGGCGCCTCTATACCATTGGCTAAGGCATTGGATCCACGTGGCGATGTTCTGCTCGCATACGAAATGAACGACGAACCACTGAACAGGGACCATGGCTATCCCATCAGAGTGATTGTGCCTGGCACTGTGGGTGCTCGAAATGTTAAATGGTTGACCCGCATTGTGGTCGCTGATCATGAATCTGACTCTCATTGGCAACAGAATGATTACAAGGGTTTCAGTCCGAGCACCGATTGGGATACTGTGGATTTTAGTAAGGCTCATGCCATACAGGCCATGCCCGTTACTTCGGCAATTTGTACACCGATGCCCAACGAAAGGGTTAAAGTCAGTGAGCAGGGCCATATAACGGTACGAGGCTATGCCTGGAGTGGTGGCGGCAGACGAATTGTTCGTGTCGATTTAACCAGCGACGGTGGCAAGACGTGGCATGTCGCCGATCTGGAGCAGGAGAATGTGCCCGATGGACGTCACTATGGCTGGTCCTTGTGGACAGCTCAATTGCCCATCAGCTCTGAGCAGAAAAAGGTGCAGGACGTCGAGATTTGGGCCAAAGCTGTGGACTCTGCCTACAATGTTCAGCCGGAAGGATTTGAGCATATTTGGAATTTGCGTGGTGTGCTAGCCAATGCCTATCACAGGGTTAGAGTAAAGCTAACTTAATCAATATACACATGCAGAAATATATCGATAATGGAAACCTAAACTGAAATTATTTCTAACGCAGCTATATATATTAACTTTTTTTTGTTAATATAAACTCAATATTCAAATATATATATATATATATATATATATATATATATATATTTTTTTTTTGAGAACTTCAGTTTAAGAGTAAAAGGCGGTCTTAACCAAACCGGGATTAAAACTATTATTCTAAGTTTCTGCAGATTTCATTTTCCAAAATAGTTTTTGTACTAAATTTGGTAAAAAGTTGTGGACCAGTCACTCCATTAAATAAATATATTCTTTCTCAATATATGCCATACACAGATGAAGGGTTATTGAAAACTTTAGGTACTTCCTCCCCATTTGAATAACACAAATACTATCATTCTAGTAAATCGTATAAAACTAAAAACAAGCACTCTTAGGAATGTGCCTTTCAAATAATTTCCTATTTCTTATGAGTTAAAATCATCTACGTGGACAAATTTAGATTGAAACTAGCTGGAAAGAGTATATCAAACAATAATAATTCTTTCGCCCGGTGAATGCAGATATTATTTTATTATACCCTTGCACAGAGTATTATAACTTGGTCACGAAATGTGTAATGCATTGAATGGCTCCTTCAACTACCCCATAAAGTATATATATTATTGATTAAGACGATTAAGATATATTAAGATGAGACGAGTTGATATAGCCATGTCCTCCTGTCCGTCCGCCCGTCTGTTTATATACAATCTACTCTTATGGACCCTTTTTTTGCTTCATAGGAGCAATCGGTTGAAAAGTTCTTGAAAACTTTTTTGATTATTAAATGTATCATGATTAGACTTATAAGTTTTATGGGAAAGTGTTATTTCTAAACGCAAACCTAAAATCATTAACATCAGATTACTATATCATATATATCAGCAAAGGTATGTAATCTTTGGCGCGCCGAAGATAGCCTTTCCTTACAAGTTTTTATAAAATTTTAATTCTACTTAAGCAAAGATTCTAAAAGCCAACCTACTTCTGATGCCATGGAATCTGGGCTTTTTTACGGATTTAGACTTTATAAAATATATAATAAAAGAGCACTTACCGGGTGTGGGCGATACATCGCGACTGCGTTGAGTTTCAGATACAGTCTTACTGGTTGAATTGCTGCCAGCGGCGCTGGGATCCTTGTCGATGCTGCTCCTTGTTGTTGTTGTGGCCTTAATCTTTGCCAATGGCAAATCCGCCTCCACATCCTTGTGGCTTATTACAGCTGCTGCTGAAGTTGTTGACGCTGTTCCTGAAGTAGTTGTTGCAGCTGCCGTTGTAGTTGTGTTGCTTACGTTGGCAGCGGCCTTTGCTATTGCTGCTGTTGTTATTGTAGTTGTTGCTGTGACACTAGGGGTAGTAGATTTGTCTTCATACTTTTCAACAAGATTCTTAACTTTGCCAGTGCTGGCACCCGAAGCTTTGCGCTGTTTTTTGACCGGCTCTACCACGACACTAGATTCGCTCGTATTTTCCGATTCTTCAGCGGCTGACTGCGAGGCCGTTGACGCCGTTCTAATGGGCTTTGCAGCTGTTGTTGATATGACAGCAGCGACGCTGCTAGAAGCAACAGCAGTGGCAGAGGCGGCGGCAGCAGCAATTGTTTGATTTGCCACCGCCAATTTGCTAATTGTTTCCATTTTGCTAGTGTCCGCTGGCTTAGGAGAAGCTACCGAATTGGCACGTACCAAACTCCGTCCTTTGCTGCGATTCGAGTTCCGGGATGTCATAAGCATGGAGCAGCCTAGTTTGCGATGAAAATCGCCGTAAGGTTGTAAGAATTTTTTGTATGCCTGCTTAACCAGGTTCATCACACTGATAGTGCACGGCGTAAATCCCAAACGCATAGCAATTAATTTCCATTGATTTTTGGCCGTGACACGATTATAGCCACCGCGTTTTTGTACCGCCCGAAACAGACGATAAAGATCAACGTCTCGACTTTGTATCGATGGTACTTTGTTTAGCGGTGTACCTCGATCATCCATATATTTGTACAATTGTGCCACAAAAAGATCCTTTTCTTCATGTGGCTCGTCGTCTGATGAATCTGTTTCAATTTCGCCCTCGTCATCGGTTGTCAAATTGGATAAACCGAAGAGTGAATCTCGATCCCAATGTGCTGGCAATATGCTGCTATTGAGAAATTCTAGTGCTGCCTGCACAGCGGGCACATCCTGTTTGTTTGCCATTTCGCGAGTAAATTCATTTGCTTCCTTTTTCGGCACGGTATAGTAGCGTCCATCCTTGAATGAACGCACTAAATATTCGTCTTTTACACGAATACGGACAGTGGCCTGTGAATATTACAACGACAACGTGTTAAAAATTGTGTGTACTAGATTATACTCGTATAATCCAATAAAACTTAATCCTAAAAAAATAAAATTTATTTAAAATTAAGTCCTTAATATTATTGGGGACAAATGCTCAAACTAACTCCGAGGTGCATTGAGAAAAATGTTGAATTTATCAGTTTATTCGCAAAGTTGCCTACTTTTGTGGTGATTTTTTTACTAAAATTGTGAGCTTCACAGTTTTCATGCCAAATGGAAACCTGAGAAACGGATTTTCTAGAAACTGTGAATCCCACGTAGTTTAGATTTTCACAAAAATAAATAAAATAAATTTAAATTTCCAGCTATAAGCTATCTATGTATTTATTTTCAGCGGCAGTGGTAATGTTGATAAATTCAATCATATGAATTTAAAAAAAAATTATGTTTTATTGATCAACTAAATCTTATATACTTAGTTTACCATCATTTAATATACTCTTAAGCTACGAGACGAAACTATTGCGAACACTTTAATTTTCCCGTTCTTAACCTTTTCAATAATAGTATGATTGGCGCACTTTTTTTTTTTACTTACTTGCTTGCTTACTTGAGCCGTGGGTGCCACAACGAGAGCTGGAAACCATTTCTCTTTATCCTTTTTCTTGGATTCGGTTTCCACACAGACGACCTTACCAATGTTCTCCTCCTTCTCGTTGACCACCTCCTTGGCATCGCTTTCATCATCATCATCGGAACTGCCTTCATTGGGTAGACCCCGACGACGTCCACGTCGTCCACCTACAACGGGATTACCAAAATGTTCTGGATGCGTTAAAGGCAATTGATCCAATGTTTCACTCTCATTGAAATGCCGTCCACTCTTTAAGCACAGGGCGGTGCGACGCAATGTGGTTATATCACCATCATCAAATACAACAGTATACTGAGAACCATCCTGTATTTTGGTTATGGTCGCTTCCACGCTCTCCTTGCGATCCGGATGACGCACCTCAACGACGGCGCCCACACGCAGCTGACCCGACGCCGCTTTAATAGCATCATCCGATACAATTCCCGATCCCAAGCCCTGTTTATAGGCGACTTTCACCTTAATATTTCGTACTACCTTGCTGACCTTTGCCTCACAGAAGGCGCCTTTATATTTGGCGCTCACCTCAGTGCCCACAGGCAGAGATGGTGGATCATCCGCTTGCTGCAAAACCAATCCCAAGTTCCCCACCATTAGCAAGGTTACATATTATTGCTTAGTTTCAGGGGCACTCACCTGCATTTTTTTTTCTTTTTTAGTAATTTGCGCTCTTGATTTGTACCCGAAATCAAAGACACTTTAATCTACTCCGATTGGTGGATGTACATTTTCCAATGAATTGTTTAGTGTTTCGTCTTGTTCACCTTCTTTTGCTGCTTCTGCTTCCTCCCACCTTTTTTATTGGGAGGTCAACTCCTGCCGCGTTGCGCTTTTCTTTTTTAACTTATTTTTTTATTGTTTTATTTAGAAAAACTTCAGTCTATGGACAGACAAGGCGCTTGGCAATGCTTTTATTATTATTTTATTTTTGGAGTTGCTTCGTAAACTTTTGGCACAACCTTAAGTGAAATTTTCGCTCCCAATTTTTGCGTTGTTTAGCGTCTGTCACAAATGTTAGAGATGGACAACAAAAAAACAAAGTTATATCGATGTTTCGATTGAGTGAGTACCTTTAAACTTTTGCTTATCGATGAATCGATTAACTGTTATATCGTTGTTTTTGTTTTTTTGCTAAATTGAATTAATAATAATATTTATAGTTGGTACTAATTAAAATCTATAAGTAAAAATGGGTGTTAACATTTTGTTTTGGTCTTATTGGTTTTTTTTTCAGCTTTATTTCCAACAAAGAGTATGAAGGTATTTTAGAGACAAAAAGTATGAAGCTATTATAGAGACGGCAATGAGTATGAAGCTATTATATTATTATAGCTATATTATATTATATATTATATTATGAGTGAGTACCTTTAAACTTTTGCTTATCGATGAATCGATTAACTGTTATATCGTTGTTTTTGTTTTTGTGCTAAATTGAATTAATAATAATATTTATAGTTGGTACTAATTAAAATCTATAAGTAAAAATGGGTGTTAACATTTTGTTTTGGTCTTATTGGTTTTTTTTCAGCTTTCTTTCCAACAAAGAGTATGAAGGTATTTTAGAGACAAAAAGTATGAAGCTATTATAGAGACGGCAAAGAGTATGAAGCTATTATATTATTATAGCTATATTATATTATATATTATATTATGAGTGAGTACCTTTAAACTTTTGCTTATCGATGAATCGATAAACTGTTATATCGTTGTTTTTGTTTTTTTGCTAAATTGAATTAATAATAATATTTATAGTTGGTACTAATTAAAATCTATAAGTAAAAATGGGTGTTAACATTTTGTTTTGGTCTTATTGGTTTTTTTTCAGCTTTCTTTCCAACAAAGAGTATGAAGGTATTTTAGAGACAAAGAGTATGAAGCTATTATAGAGACCCAAAGAGCTTTACATTTTGTTTTGCGCAAAGCGAGCCCATCTCTGGTATTTTCACTCAATGCGTGTGTTCGAATCAAACATGTATGGGAGCGAAACGCCTCCTCTATAATACCTTCATACTCTTTGGATCTTCGGTGCGTTTGTTCGAATCAAACATGTATGGGAGCGAAACGCCGTCTCTATCAAAGACAAAGAGTATGAAGGTATTATAGAGACGGCGTTTCGCTCCCATACATGTTTGATTCGAACACACGCATTGAGTGAAATACCGACGATTGGCTCGCCAACAACCACAAAGAAAAAATAACGAAAACATGCAAATCCAATTGGTTTTTGGTGGGAAACGCGCTCTTTTTGCGGATGTATGAACGAACGAGCCAATCGTCGGTATTGAGTTCGATACCAAACATGTATGGGAGCGAAACGCCGTCTCTATAATAGCTTCATACTCTTTGTATCAAAGAGTATGAAGCTATTATAGAGCAAAGAGTATGAAGGTATTATAGAGGAGGCGTTTCGCTCCCATACATGTTTGATTCGAACACACGCATTGAGTGAAAATACCAGAGATGGGCTCGCTTTGCGCAAAACAAAATGTAAAGCAAAAAGCGGACGGTGACGAAGAAAGACTCAATTTTGTAAACAACAACCATATAGAAAATGTAAACAAACCGCGTGAGCTGCTGATCGTTTGTGTTTTATGGTTTATTTTGTTTTGGTTGAATATCTGCTTTTGAGTGAAATTAAAATTGAATGCCATTGAATACTATTGCTATTGTATGTGCAAATAGGAAGGTAGATAATGAATGAAAAAGAATATTTTTCTGCAGCTTTGCTGACACAATTATTATAAATAAAATAATTAATTATAATGTATGTATATATTTATTTATTGAAATTATGTATACTTATATATCTAATATAAAGATGTTTAATATAACATATTGTATACATTTTATTTTAATTATAAGTGTGTTTTACTATAACAATGTGTCAAATTTAAATCTATTCTTAATCTATTCTCCGTCGGTGCTGTTGCTGTTGCTGCTGCGCTTTTGGAATTTTCAGATTTTGCAGCCACTCTTCCTTTTTGTTCCTTGGAATCCGGAACAGACGTCCACTTCCTTCGCACTGTATGACCGCGCACTTAAAACTCATTTTTGTAAAAACTTTTATTTTAACACAGGAAAGAACTTTTTGGGTTGTAATAAAAATCACAGATTTTGGCGCCTCAGTTTGTGTTTTCCAACACAATTATTACTATCAGCTGCTTCTATTAATCTATTCATGGTCACTTGGAAAAAAAAAACCGGGTAATTTAAGGGAAAAATGCATAAAACAAATATATACAAATGGTCATCTTATTTGTTATTCTCTTTTGTTTTGGTTCCGATCTTTGGTTGATGGAGGGGAATGTCAAAATCGCGCAAAGTCACATCAATAATGAAACCAACGAGTAGCCGCAAACAAAATTGTCTTTGAGTCGCAAAAGACACTCTCTCTCTCTCCATATTTCAACGAACGCGCCAATCGTTGTTTTTGAGTTCGAATCAAACATGTATGGGAGCGAAACGCCTCCTCTATAATACCTTCATACTCTTTGTTATAGAGAAGGCGTTTCGCTCCCATACATGTTTGATTCGAACACACGCATTGAGTGAAAATACCGGAGATGGGCTCGGCCAACAACCACAAAGAAAAAGTAACGAAAACATGCAAATCCAATTGGTTTTTGATGGGAAACGCTCTCTTTTTGCGGATGTATGAACGAACGCGCCGATCTTCGGCTCGTGTGTTCGAATCAAACATGTATGGGAGCGAAACGCCGTCTCTATAATAGCTTCATACTCTTTGGTCTCTATAATAGCTTCATACTCTTTGATGTATGGGAGCGAAACGCCGTCTCTATAATAGCTTCATACTCTTTGGTTCCTATGGGACAAAGAGTTTTATTTATCTCAAAACGGAGCCAAGAGCCAAGGGTATGACACTAATATCTGTCAAATTTTCTATTGTTGTGGCATAATTAGAAAGGAGAAACTGGATATTAGGTTTTAATCATTTTTTTTTATTATACCCACACAAGAGATTAAAGCTATTGTCATACACGTGAAGGAGTCACATTCAGGTCTATTCCTAATTTTCATGAAAAATATGGAGCTTATTTTTAGGTTTGTGTGAACTTCAAGAGTCTTAATTCGATAGAGCTTGTAAAAGTATGCTGAACAATTTTATTTAAAATCCAATTTAAAATTAAATTCGGAATGGGCTTTGGGGTGACAATATATCGAATTACACTTCAACGACATATTGGGTGTAGCAATGTCACAGTCGCACCGGAATCGATAATTGATGTGATAGGATTACCTGCACAATTATTATTATCATAGGGCACAATTTTTTGAGATATTTTCAAATAGTTTAGAAAGTAGACAAGTTTGCCCAATATCAAATCTGCGAATCGGAGCTGCGCTGTCCTAATGGCTTGCAATATTGAGTTGAATTATTAAAAAGTTAACATTTTAATTTAATTTTGATGTAAAAAATTTATGCCATACATTTTTCTATGAAATTAATTTGCAAGTGGAAACCATGGGATTTGCCTTTGGCTCCTTAAGTTGATTTCTGATTATTATTAGAAATTAAACATTGATAGTATTTTTTGCATTGTAAGATTTTCTACCCACTCAGGACGGACATAAGTCACTTTTACATTGTTCAGCTGAGAATAAATTCCACAGAAGTGACATTTGACATACTTTTTGAAGCTGGCTGAAATTAGTAGGTCTAACTTTTCTGCTCGGTAATTCAGTTTTAAAAATAGTAAAACTGTATGTATATATTGTATGTACTGTATATATTCCACTGAATTTTCTTTGAAAGTATAATTTATAACGAAACTCTATAAGAATTGTGGTCCAATTTCTAGAGGGAATGAAAGTTATGTTCTGATTATTCCAAACGAAGTTTTTTAAGAAATCTCGATAAATCTTTCGAGTTTAAATGTGTAGTGAGAAAGTAAATCGTTCAACTATAGTCAAAAATTGAGCTTTCGTAAGAAAGAAATTCGTTTTTGAAAACAGCTAAATTTGACGTTCGTAATCAATATGCTCATTTCTTCTGCTCATCAAATTTTTTTAGCAAAATATATTTGTACCATTGGCATTATTTTATTTAACCTGACTGAAGGACTACTGCCATTCACCTCCTATTCTCCCCAGTTACCCCCAACCGCCTCCCAGCAGTGCGTGCATGCAAACAAAGTGCAATAATTTCTGCTCAGGCTGACTGCTTTTCAATTTTTCAATTATCATTCGTATAAAAAGAAGAAAAAGAAGAAGGAAAACAGAAATAAAAGAGAAAGAAAGGCAAATATGGCCAAGCCATAGGAGCCTTAAAGTAAAAAGGGTTCCTTTCTCTTGCTGTTAAGGAGTAATTAGTGTGCACTTCCTTGCTGACGTGTGGGTGTACTACAATATTTACTTTTCCACTTCGTTTGCGACAAAATGTAACAAAAGCGACCAAGTAGCATGGGAAATAACTCTCCGACAGGCAAAGCCAGAAACAAAAAAAAAAAAAAAAAAAAAAAAAAACAGTTACAAGCTCTTCCTGGAGTTGCAGGTGCACGGCACCCTGTCTTAGTACTTTATTATCTCTGGAGGCGCAGCGTCATCACAAAACGTGACATTGAATACATTCAACGCCGCCTGTCTACCATCAGCCATCCACTTACCAATTATCCTTCGAGTCACTATACCACTGATCCGGAGCCGGTGCTAAAGCTGGAATCGAATCGTCTACCCCAGCCTTGCTAATCTCTCTGTAATTAAGACTGTCACTCATTCAGGGGTTTTTCTTGCCATACCTTTCTGTTTTTCATCTTTAGGCCTTGGCACAGTGGTTACAAGAGAAATACCAAATTTTTTGTGATAGTAAAAACCAACTCTGAGGCTAGTGGATTTGGCTCGAATCGTGGCTAGTAATAATGTTTCCATATTTTAATATATGAAATATATGAACATTTTTATTTTTAGGTTGAAAAATGGTTATCCCTTGATAACCCTTGATCCTAAATATGGTAGAACGAAAGATTTCTGATAGCAGCAGATAATTTTTGTTTAATTATTTTTTAATTTTTCGTTTTTATAATGCAATAAAATTTTTGACAAAGCAATCAGTCAAACGAAAGTTATGAGCTATATTGATTGTTACTTCATCAATATTTAAATTTAAGTAGATTGTATATTAAGTTGGGATATTTTGCTAGGCTTCAAAGCTTTAACCTAATTATCTCTTGTTTAATTAAATCGTATTAGCACCACTGTGCATCGTCTGGCATCCAGTGGGTGGTGTTGGGTAGCCGCTATCCAATGGTGCGGAAACAATGTGCCAATTTGCATGGTTACTTGATTCAAAATACGCCTAATGGAACCAATAACACTTTTTACCTTATCTACCATTGATTTACCTGACATGACGCATTTTTCATTTTTTTAAGTTCTAAAACATTTGTGATGAGTTTGATTTAACTTATACTAAGTTTCAGTTTATGTTTGTTTTCATGCTTTCCAAATGCAATTGAGATCGCCCGGGGAGTGCGTGGGATGTCCATAAACTTCGGCTTGTTTCAAAATTTATCGAGTATCCGTTTAAAAGTGACTTTAGTTAAATTCGTACCCTCTACGACATATAACATGGTAACATTTATTAAAGTCTTTGGGTTTGTAGCCAAAAGAAACAAATGGTTCTTATGTTTATCGCTGTCGAAGTTAGCGTCTGCTTTGATCTTGGCATTGGCTTTGGTGGTGGCGTTGGCGTCGCACAGTAGGTTATCAGCGAGAAAAGCGTAGCAAAATTATTTTTTTTGTATGATATATGTACATAATTGATAATTGAATAATAATAATAAGTGAATGATAAAGTGAATTTTTACTATATTAAGGAAATGAAAAAGGTGATGAAAGTTGCCAATTTTTCCAACTGAAACAAAAGGGAGCTTTTTAGAAAATCACCATCTATCTTTTGAATGGATTGGGCAAATTAGGCAACCTTTATCTGTATTCATCCAAAGACACTTTAATTTTCAAATAAAATAAGTAAGGTTATAGTTTATTCTGATTTCCGTTGTGCCTCTGGTATCTGATTGAAAAAACCTTATATTTAAAACTTTTTTCTAACTTTCTAACTAAGAAAAACTACACGGTGATATGAGAACTTTTTTGCTCAATACATTTGAAATTTGAAGATTCCCCATAATCTAACCAAGTCTAACGATTTTTTAATAAGGTGTCGTTACCAATCTGACTGCCGACTTTTGACGATGTAAATAAATATTTACGGAAAAAAGGAAAAGTATTTAAATAAAAACTTTCTTATTACAGTATTACCTTGCTAAAAACAAAAATGTTCAAATTATATTTTTGTTGTACATATATTGTATTTGCGTCAACGTATAGAAACGAAGCACCCTGTAGTTGCATCACATTTTTTTTAAAGTCTTAAAACTTTTTCTGTCATATGCAATCTAAATTTTGAAAAGTTATTAATTTTGCAATAAATAAAGCACGAAGGCTCCACAGTGGCAACTCTTTGGCTCAAGTGATGCAATAATAAACTGTACTGCGGCGCAGTTTATTTGAGGTACGCATAGAATCTTTGCTATTTATAATTGAATACATAAGCGGATGCATATTTTGTGGCATGTACTACTGGGCATCTGCATTCTCGGGTATTTATATTCCTCTTGCTGTCTCTGCTTCTGCCGCTGCTGTTTTATTTGTTGCAGTACGTATGTTAGTATTTCGCTCGCAAGTAGCTTACTGTAAATGTATACGGTAAAAGCACACAAAAAAAAAAAACTAAATAAAATTTGAATTCCATATACATTAATATCCACTTAACATACAAATATCTAATCAATCACTTTTTTTTCATTTCCCAACTTCTGGTTCGGCCTTAATATAATTTACACTACACAACAATTTTTGAAAAATTTGCGATGACAGAAAATTTTCTCATGGCTTAAAATGTATAATGCGCCCCTGAAGCCGAAAACGATATTTAAAATATGTGTTACGGAGCTCATCGTATACCGTCAGAAAAGTTATAATATCTCCTAATGTAATTCTTTACATAACATACAATGAACCGATACGTCAGATACATTAATTGGATTGAAAATAACCATTTGTTTCATTAGAATCAACATTCAAAGATTTTATCACTTTTTTTACGGTACCTATACAACTATTCGTGAAAAGCCTTTTAAAAAAATCATCCTTAATTCGAATCGAGCCTTTTTTATACAAGAGTATATGTCGGGCTCAAGATTGATAGATGAAACGTTTTCTAGATTCGATTTATGTTCTTACGAGATGTAAAATGTAAAAAAGTTGTAAAGAGTTTATAAGTAATATCTTCATATATGCATCAGCCTATGATCAAAATATGTCCATCCATAATGTACAACAAGCTTAAGCTGCCAAACACATAGTGGGAAAATTGTTTAAAATAAAAATAAATAAATTTTTTACAAAAAAAATTCTATATTTCTCAAGATACCTTAATTTAAAAGTTTAAGATTTACGATCAGACTACTATGTAAAAGCACTTTTGGATACAATCCGTCCAAAATTGTTATAAAAACTTCTCTGTTTCGATAGGTAATATTATGTAAGATGTTTTATAAATGATATTATTACAATCGAACTACCATACATACAGCTACTATAAGAACCATAGCTGCTTTAGCAACAATATGCAAATAGATAATCTAGTCTGCAAGGGTATGTAATTTTCGGAAATGTTTTTCCATATTAAAAGCTATTTAAAATTATTTCAGAGTATACATAATATATCTTTTAATAATCTTATTATAAGAATACTACTTATTTTAAGAAATTCTGTGGATATAATAAAGTAATAATATTCTGTTTAATACAGGAGTAAAACATTTGTTTGTATTATTTGAATTTAAGTAAATAAACAAGTAAAGGAAGGCTGTCTTTGGTGCGCCGAAGATTATATACACTTGCAAAGTGGATTTTTTGGCAGCTCTATGATACATTTAAATTTAACTCGTAAGCTTGCTCAAATTAAAAAAAAGTTTTCCATATAACAACTTTTGAACCGATTTTTCCTATGTGAACTAATTCCGGTCGATTCCCACATAAGTGTATGTGTTGTGTGCAATAAAAATTTCATTCCCCTAGCTCAAAAACTGAGCGACGAGTTTGCATATAAACTATATAAAACTGGTAATATATATACTTTATGGGTTCCAAAGTATCTCTTTCAATGCATTACACATTTCGTGAAGAAATTAAAATAAACTTTTTAAGTGTATAATAAACAAATAAATTAGAATTTTAGTGGAACCCTTTAAGAATACCAGTTGCGACTCAGATTCGAGAGAACAATGATTGTGATTTCCATTTGACTGGGTGTACGTGTTGATATTGTAGTTGTTGCTAATTATTATTATTTGTGTAGTTATAGCTGGCAGTAGTAATGAGTCTTGAGGGCTATTGACACCAAGTGCAACAACAGCTCTGCTTGGATATATCGACATAGGTATGTGGCATGCCACAAAGTATTGTACGTACTCGTATTCATAAGATGAGGAGAGAAAATTCAAGAATTGCTACAAAATACAGAATTGTTGAGAGGGGAGCCATGTACTTTGCGTAAACGAGTACTAGTACTAAGTAAACTTAACTTTTAAGCCGTTTGTTAGGTTCTCAAATGTGAAGAATTGTTAGGCAAACTGAATATAAGGTATATTTATATATATATATTTAGTTTGTTTGAAATGAGTGTCCGAGTCCGGAGAAAAGAATTCCAATTAAAAGTACCCCAAAAATTAAAATTTTTTTTTTTTTTAATATTTTTCCTTTTGCGTTTACTTGCATAAAATTATTTTTTAAACTAGGAACGGCTATATCTTTGGCGTGCCCAAGATTACATTACACTTGCAGACTGGAATAACTACTTAAAAATTGTTGTTAAATTTACTTATTGTGACCCCTGTTCCTATGACTATATGATACAGTACGCTCATCTTGATCATTTTTAGTAAGTGGTTAGGAAACACACTTTACCATCTACGTTGTAATTTGTTGAGCTGGCAAGCTTTTTTGTTAAGTGGCAATAATACGTACACTTTTTGTGACAAACTTATAGGACACTTTGTAAATGCTTAAAAATATTAAGTATCACACATTAAGCCCTAAAAATCGTGGAAAAAAAACTTCTTTTCTGTCGCCCACCATTAGTTTATGACCAGGATAATCATTAAACATTAAAAATACACTCGACGTGTATAGCATACGCTTAAAATCTCTGGAAATATTACATTAAAAACCGGTTTAAGCTGGAGCTACTAAGCAGAAAGCGATTGCCAACAAATTCAAGGACATATATTTTTTTATTATATATTTTTTTATTGTATATTTTGCGACTGGAAGAAGATTAATTTAGTCTGGGTTTTGTTTATTCTTAACGCGGCTTTCTTAGTTAAAAAAAGAAACTTCCTATGTATACGGCTGAACTTTCCAGCAGAATAATGCATTATTTAACACTGCCAGTAACAATAACGAATTATTTTCTCTTCCCAGAAATTAAATCGAACAGAAAACCTCTGGGCATGTTGTCTTAGAGGAATACTGTTAATAGGAAAAAATTTGGTAGTGTAAAAAAATCAAAAATCCATTATCCGGATATTAAGATCAAGGTCGAAAATCAAAACAAAAATAAAATATATAATTAAATATATTTTTTTAACAGAATCAAAAAAAAATAAAAAAATTGCTAACAGTAATATTTTTGAAACCTGTTTTGGGTCATATATTAGTGCAAATTATAAAAATACGCGTATATGAAGTGGTTCGGTTTGTAGGTGTTCACAATATTTATAATAGAATTTGCTTAGCTTAAGCACTTAAAAAGTGTATTATAGTTTTATCATGAAATGCGTAATGCATTAAAGTCATATCATAAAGTCAGGAGTCATCAATAATAATATATTTATTTATAATAATAATATATTTACTTTATCCGCCCCTACAATTGATCAGGACGATGAAACGTTAATATATGTCAAAACCGGTCGGATCGAACAACTATATCAACAACTATGTTTCTCATATATAACTGCCTTAGATACAATCGGTTCAAACGTTGTTGTATGGGGAAATTTTTTGCTTTTAAAGATATCTGAAATTTACAAGTTAGATGCATCAATATGTTTTTTTAACTGCACACAAAAAATCATAAATAAAAAAGAAATTTAAGTACAATTTTACTATATCATATTGCTGCCATTGGAACAATGCAGTTATATGTATATATATAATTATATATAGGAACAAGTGTTATAATCTTCGGCACGCCGAAGATAGCCTTTCTTTACTAGTTCATATTAATGTAAACTGAATTTTATGACAATTAGTTAAGGCCAAAACCACACTTTTTCCTTATACAACCTTAAGCCCCATTTTTCGAACTTGGCGCGTATTTTCTAAAAAAAGCAAATCAATTATATCTTAGAGTTAATTGAATAGATTTGAAACTAGATTTGAATTCAATCGGGTAAAAAATGAATTTGCCCCAATGCCTGACCTTGGGTACCAACATTCAAAACAATTTTTAACACGTATATTTTAGTTTTGTATACATGTATGTATGGATCTGAAACTGAGTTATGAATTTAAGCTCGGGTAAAAATTGGATTTTTCCCATAGAACAATTGACTCCCTTTTTCGAACTTGGAAGCTTATTTTATAAAACCTATGAAGCATGTATATTTTTGATATTTATTCGGAGCTTTCAAATTAAAATTGAAGTGAATCAGGTAAAAATAAGACTGTTCCTCATACAACATTTGACCTCATTTTCCCGTATTAGGAGTGGATTTTCCAAAATATGTGCAAAACTTAAACAATTGAGTCTTCATAACATTGGGAGTAAATTGCTCCGAAAATTTGCATACCGTCTTTAATTAATATTAGAGTGATGTTTGAAAATGAATTTGAAGCCGATAGGCAAAGAAACGAAAAAGGTTCATATAACAGCTTTCCCTCATTTGCCCCCATTTGGGGACGGATTTGCCAAAATACTGGAAACTTTCACTAAGGCCACATTTCATCATCATATGTTTTACCATTTCGTCTGTACAATGAATGAATCAGTCAGCCAGGAAAAAGAGTTCTACATATAAAGATTATCAAGCTTGGTCCAAATATACTACCTATGTCTAAAAGAACACAGAAATGCTGTACTTGTCATTTTTTCGAAACGTCTGTAAACTTTTCATTAAGAAATGTTAATACAGACAGATAGGAAAATACTAAGAAAAAAAAAACATGTTTTAGTGAAACTACGCTGTTTTATATAAATTTAAAATTTGAATCACACAACAACCGTACAGAAAGCAACTTTCTTGCTTAAAAACTTGTGGGTTTTGATTTGTTTTCGAAGTACCATTAGCACATAAAAAAAATATCGCATTAAATATTTTGAGGCACCAATTGCAATTAAAAGTTACCACAGATGTCTGCAGACGCATGCAAATTATTAAAAATAAAAGAGACTTATAAAAAAAAACTTTCAATGCATCTACATAAAAAATACGAGCACAAAAGGCAGAAAAAAATAGCTTTGCATCATTGTGGCAACTTATACAACATATATTCAAAAGTTGAAAACAAAAAAAAAAAAATGAATGAACGAACCATTTTCGGCGATTTACTCGAATTTGTATTTAATTAATGCACATCCTTTGTGCAGCTCATATATGTATACATACAAATATATATAAGAGAATTATTAATGTAGCCGAATAAGCACCCACCGATTAAACAAAATTATAATAATTCGTATATAACTTTGACGAACTGGTTTGATACAAATTTAGTATCATTGTTCAACAGCACAAATTGGGTTTTCAATCAACTTTGTGTGACATTCAATAAAATTTTTCTAGCTAAATTCTAAAATATTTTGATGCTACTGCAGAAATTTAATAAAAATATTTTTTTTTAACAAATGAAGTCGGTTCTTCATGGAAACATTGCTTTTGCTGTATACTCAACAATGTATTCGAATTGTATCTACACATGGGTGTGCCTATGAATGAATATGGGCGATTTCTGGATGGATGCAAATGTTTGTCTTAAATGCAGATGCAAATATGCAGGACTGCAAAGGATGTGACAAGGAAAGTATGAAGCCTTTGTGTGGTAAATGAAACGTAGGCAGTGGGCTTGCAACAAATGCGGGCAACGCATTGTGTTATAGAATACAAAGGATTAACTGTGGTAATGGAAAATGGACATGCTGAAAAATAAGAATAAGATTATTTGCAGACGGGAATAACAATTTAAAAATTGTTGATAATGTAGAAAACACACTCATACCCGTAAATGTATCTTGTAATTTTATTAGAAACAGAAAAGGTTTTCAGACAACAACTTTTGGACTGATTTGAATGGTACGCACTAAAAAGAAAATATCGGTGGTGCAGTTCATGATTCGAATCAATATCTTGACTCAGAATTTAATGCTTTAATCTGCCGTTTTAGATTCTCCAGCTTTAGCTTTGGTTTTAATCATTATTTTTTAAATACTTTAATAATTTTCGGTTTTTTGAATTTATTTTTAATGAAATCTCAATGAGTCAAACAAAACATATATTGTCTACTATTCCAAAATTCAAAATTCAAATCAACCAAAATTGGTTACATACGTCATCTAAAATTTAGAAATTCCCTGTTTAAAACACTTGATGAACACAGGGTATAAATTGTAGCTGTTGGAAATAGCAACGCGAAAATGTTTGAACTAGGTTAACTTGATGCGATCGACAGCCTTTTTAGCAGTGATAAGCGGCTTAGCCCCATGCAGCATGCAATGTTAAGGCAATAAGCAGCTGTATAGGGACACACACACGCGTCTTGTATTTTATATTGTTAGATATTGTGTTTTTTCGCGATGCCTGGTGCGTAGTGCCTGCGTGTCTGTTTTAAGTTTTTACCAGCCAGCATCCGCACAGGGTATTCAAAATTAGCACGCAGCCCATGGCAATCCACAAGAAGTTGGGCAAACCATTGAAACTGTACCATATCAGCGACAGCTTTTTACTTTCTTCTATGGTGGGGTGGAGGGAGTGATTTGCTGTTTAGTTTAATTGTTGAACCCCGCTGCGATGTCTGATTATGACACGTTGCAGCGGCTTTATAATGAGTTGCGCTGTCAGTGAAAATTTCTGTACAACAGCAACGTCAACTTTTTTACTTATTCATTATTATTAAATCGACTAATTGCAGTCGATGAAAGAATTACAAAAGATACAAATAAATTATTATGTAAATTAAATTCAAAATTTAGAAAATTATTTAAATTAAAAATTATAAGTAAGTGAAGTGAAGGTGAAAACCCAGGCAAAAAAAAAAAACCCAATCAGACCAGGAAAGAAGGCGAAAAATAAATATGAAGATTGTTGAAAATAGAATGAAAATAGACTAGAATAGAGAAAAGGATAGAAAGTAAGATAATGACAATTCAGGAAAACACCAACCAAAAAAGAAGCAGTGTTGCCAAGGCAGCAACCACGTCAACCATCAATGATTAGGGTTTTCCCGAAGATAGAACAGAAGAGCAGATTTTAGGTGTAAGAGAGAGAGAGAGAGAGTTCTAAAGAGATAACGTGATAAAATTCGTTGTAATTGGAGCACAGTACACGGAATCGATTGTGCAAGGCATAGTCAGTTGTGCAATTAGATAAAAATAAGGGATAATAATTTCTTGTTAGTCTACGAAGAACATGAAAGTTATGACGAGATAATAGAAAAGGAGAGCTAATGTCACCGATAATTAATTTATGAAGAAAAATAATACCAAGGATAGTTCTACGGTTAGTTAATGAAGGGAGATCAATGATTAAGAGCCTATCAGAGTACGGTGGAAGACGGCGATCGGGATCCCAGTTTAAGCCACGAAGGGCAAAGAGGAGGAATTGCTTCTGAATGGATTCAATACGAACTTGATGAATTCCATATTGAGGACTCCAAACACATGAACAATATTCTAGTATGGGGCGAACTAGAGAAGTATAAAGGAGTTTGATAACAAAGGGGTCATTAAACTCGTTGGACCAACGTTTAATGAATCCAAGAACACCCTTGGCTTTGATAGTTATAGAGGAGATATGCAGAATGAAACTAAGTTTGGCATCAAAAAGTACACCAAGCTCTTCCACAGTCGTTATACGTTGCAAGGGTACATTATCAAGCGTATACGTGACTAAGTGTGGAGTAATTCGACTAAAAGTCATAAACAAGCATTTTGAAATATTTAAATGCAACTTATTACCCTGACACCAAAGATGCATGGAGTTACAGTCATCTTGCAGACAAATATTGTTAGAAGGTGCGTTGTAAGAAAGAATAAGTTTCACATCATCAGCATATACATAAGGATGCGTGAGTGGGACAAAATAGATAGTAGGTCATTAATAAATAATGTGAAAAATAATGGACCAAGATGACTGCCTTGCGGGACACCCGATGTAACAAATATGGGTTAGAAATTTCGGATCTCAACAGAACTCTTTGGGTTCTGTTTTTTAAATAAGAGGAAATCCAAGTCAGAAGTGTGGGGGGGATCATGATTTACAGAGTCAAATGCTTTACTGAAATCTGTATAAATGACATCTGTTTGCATTCTACTAAGGAATGCATCATTCACCAATGATGTAAATTCAAGCAGATTAGCCGTGGTAGACCGACTCTTAATAAAGCCATGTTGAAAAAGGGAAATTATCGACTTACTGAGGTGCTGCAAAGTTGATCTTACAATTTTTTCGAATAATTTTGGTATTCCAGACAACTTTGCAATTCCTCTGTAATTCGATATATCGGATTTAGTTCCTTTTTTGTGAATTGGGATAAAGACATGGAAAAACAGCGGAATCAAGAGATAAGTTAAAAAGTTTGAGGAGGGGAAGATGTAAAGAGCTCTAGCATTCTCTGAGCACGCAACTTGGGATATTATCGGGCCCAGGAGAATATAAAGATTTTAAAGTTTTCATTGCTGTAACTAGATCGTTATCAGTCATGATAGGAGCAAATAAAGAGTTAGAGGAAAAAATAGGATAAAGTTAAGCGATATTGTTAATGGAAGAAGTGTAAGTAGATTGATAGAAATTTGCAAAAAGATTAGCATTAGTTAAGTCGTTAATGGATCCCTCATTCTTCAGGAAAAATGTAGGAGGCATAGACGAACTGTTGCGCTTAGAATTTACAAATTTATAAAAAACTGCCTGGCAGGTTTCGCATTCTCTTCCCATATGCATGTGGTCAACCACCTCCCAGTTGCTCTGTGACCCTCATGATCCAAAGAAAACCAAACGATGTGTTCAGTACTTTTCATATCTGACATAAAATTACTCAATTTAAGATGGCTTTTTGTTAGCACGTTATTTAAATATACATATATACTTCTACTTTTATGTTCTGTTCCATAAATTAAGTGTTTAATGTATCTTGTGTATATATAAAACTTTCTGACTTGACTGACTGCTTGATTCATTTATCAACGCACAGCGCAAATGGTAATACATACATATGTACAAACGAAGATGAAATTTGGACAGCACATCTATGGCCTTCTGAAAGTTTGCTCAAGTGGGGAAAATCAGTAGTTTTTACTTCAAAAATAATCTGAATGTATTATTAACTTGTAGTGAAGTGTGGAAAAAATTTTACATAAATAATAAATAATTCAAGTGAATACATATATTATATGTATATATTTCAAGCATCTCGAAGATAAATATGTTATTTATGTTTGCAAAGTCTAATATTTATTATTGTAGTAGTTAGTAACAATAAAAGCTTTGTTGTTATACTTCTCCATGAGTCAGATCTTGCAGCTGCCTTGTGTTGTGCAATGAGATTAGCCAGATGCGTACCACCACATCAAAACTGCCTCATATATTTTGACAACTACTTCATCTCTATTCCCCTATTGAAGTATTTAGCAGATAGCGGTATATTGGCGTTGTTTGTTATAATGAGAAACATAATTTCGAATTGTAGATACCAGATATTTTTAAAAAATATATTACTTACCGTAGGGCTTGGTAATAACACTTTTCGCCGGTTTGATAGAGTATACAAAACCCATGTCCAAATTAAGCGTCCACTTGCTCTGTCGGAATATAATTTGTATATGCATATAAGTTTCGCTCGGCTTACCGTAGAGGCAATTGTCAAAGCTTACGCAATTGTCGCTACAATATTATTGATCAGGACGACGAGACGAGTTGATATCAAAGAGTATGAAGGTATTATAGAGAAGGCGTTTCGCTCCCATACATGTTTGATTTAAACACACGCATTGAGTGAAAATACCGACGATTGGCTCGCCAACAACCACAAAGAAAAAGTAACGAAAACATGCAAATCCAATTGGTTTTTGGTGGGAAACGCGCTCTTTTTGCGTATGTATGAACGAACGAGCGAATCAATTAAAAAAAAAAAAAAAGAAAAGGAACACTGTTAGAGAAAAAATTATATATATATATAACAGATATGTACCTGTTTAGATAATTCTATTTTTCAAATTTTTCTGAGTTATAATTAGAATAAATTAAATTAAATTTAACAACAAAAATACACATATATATAGAAAAAAAATATAGATAAAAATGCATAACCCCAAACCTTTCCCATATCCCACATGATAAAAATTTAATTTTAAGAAACAAAAACAAAAAAAAAAACACACACAAAACAACACAACAAGAAAAACTATAAATGTCAACCTGAAACAAAACAAACAGCATGATCCGGTACACCGTTGGAAGGCCTTTCATAGATTGCTCTTCGGATAAATGTATGTAAGTCACAAGTTTTTATTTCTCTTTATTCTTTTCACAATGAAAAAAAAAAAAATGTATTAAATTTTTATTAACCCCTTATTTCTGTACACTGAAAAAAATCTTTATTAAAATATTGAGTATCTACAAAAGAAAAAAAAATTATATTAAAAATAAATACCAAAAAAAAAAAAAATATAATACAAAAACAAAAAAAATAAATAAATAAACAAAAAAATATAGAATATGATAGGCTAGTTATGTCTATGCACATTTTGTTTACACCCCCTGCGTTAAAAATATATACATAATATTATGTTATTAGTTAGATAGGAATTTTGTTTCTTAAATTTTTCCAAATAATATAAGTAAGAAAACAAATTAATTTAAATTAATCAAACTTTTTTATGGAAAGAAAAAAAAGTTAATTGAATTTGTTGAATTAAAAGTAATTATAAGGAAATATGGATATCTTTGTTTGTAATAGTTAGATTTCGATATATATAAATAGTAATGGTGGTAGATTAAACGAAAAAAATACAAATAATTCAAATGTTAATTATAAATTAAAAATTTTCTATAACTAGAAAAAACAACACAAAAACAAAAATCCATTAAATTTAAAGTTAGGAAGATCACATTAAATAACTCAATGGAGTATATATTAGGGTAATTTATTATTAAATAAATATTGTTTGAGATGATGAAGTAAAAGTTTTCTTTCCTGTTGACATGGGTATATAATAATATAAAGGTCTAGGGAATCTCTATAAAAATAATCGCATATGAGATTCATGGTTGGGTGAGGAAAGACCGCGAGGATCGAATACTAGCTAAGATCCTTCAAATTAATGTTTGACAGTCTGGGTATATAAAGCAGCCCTCAATTTGCTTACCGAATTTTTAATAAGTTTGCGTTTGTTCCAATTTTTGGATCGTTCGAAATTTTCGTTGTTAGGAAGTTTAGCTTCCATTTTAGTTTCAGTTGGGACTCTATAAAAATAAAGTTATATGTGCTAAGAGTTCTACAGGACACAGCTAACCCACCCCACCCCGAAAGAGCTAGGGAACTAAAGGGTCCCGATCCCCGCTGTGACACCGTCGTCTCCCGGTATTCACACTCAAAGATGGGTAATCTTTGAGCAATAACCTTGTTTGCGTGAATGTCAAATAAGTAGTCATACACTTATTTAATATTCACGCAAACTAAACGAGGACTACTACATTTAATTACATTTTGCTGCATCAATTTTTTGTTAATACTAGGGCTGGCTTGCTACATAAGTTTTTAGCGGCCAACGTCGGTCATGGTTACAATTCTGAAAATGGATTTGAACTCGATAATCTTCGGCGCGCTGACTAGTTTTTTCTACTAGTTTTTTTATAAAAACATTTCTGTATTTCTTTATTTACTCTCTTTACCTTTGATACCTTCGAAAACATAAAGAATATTGAACATTTATGCATTTAAAAAACGTAAAAAATATTATTTTAGCTTACAATGAAATATGCCATTTTTTAGTGAGCCCATTGTGGATCGTTCGTTCTTTGGTTGTTAGGACTTTATAAACTGGAGAAATTTTAGGCGAAACGCTAAGCCATTGGACGCTTCACCTGATGGACACCCAATAAAGACCGTCCCTTCCGTTTACGTATTTCTACTTGATGCTTTACTGTTTGCTGTTTATTAAATTGAACAATTTATTTGATTTTATTTTTTTGCTTGCTCACGTTGCCTCCGTTGTTGCTCCTTCTGGCGGCAAGGATATCCTGCAGGCTAGAAAAGTAAAAGCACCTGCATAAAGGAGAACTTCAAGAGCAGCGAGTAAAAGAAACTAAAAGGCAGAATCAACAATAACAAGCTACAACAAAAAAGAGCAGCAGCAGTAGCAGTAGCAAGCAGAAATGCAGCAAAATGCAATAGTTTTGCATTTGTTTGCAGTTCTTTTGTTGCAGATGAATACGCCACATTTCAGTTGCATTTTATTTGCAAACAGTTTTCAGTGCTTTGGCCTTTTCATGCCACATAGCCTGCCCCAGTCCCAGCACCAGCTGAAGGCGAACCAAAACTAAAGCTATCAAAGTGACATAAAGACCTAAAGACCTATGCATAGACCATATCTACATGAAGCAACCAATTAAAAAGTTTTCCAATGTCAAAAACGTAAACAAGTTTTTTTTTATTTGCCACAGTTTGAATATCTTTTCAACAGCTTTTCAACGTACTATGGTACACTGCTAAAAAAAATGTAAGGTTTAAATTAACATCTTTAATTTTATTGTATGCTTTATTGTAATCATTTTCTTGTGCAAACAAAATATTATAATATTACAATACATACTGATATTAAGTTCCAGTTTGAAGCTATGACAAGATTATAGTATATGATAAGAATTAAACATTATAAGATATTTAAATTGCATTAGACACAACTAATGATTATTTTATTATGAATAACGTGTATTATATAATATTTCCGTGAAAGAGAATTAGCCCAGAAGCAGCATCGTTTTAATTGGTAATAAACCACTATGCTTAAATTTCGTTTAAAACTTTCTCAATTGTTAAGAACGCGTTTTTTGTGTTGTGGCAATAAATATTTTAAATGCTTTTGACTATAGGAATTAATTAGACATTTTACGGAATATTATTTATTTGAAAGAAAGCATGTTGATAGATCCGTTGAACTGTATTTTATACAAATTACATTAGGGTAAATTTCATTATCTTATATTTGTATCAAGGCTTTTTCTGATTTCAAGTTAGTTTTTAAGATAGACCGTATATTATTTAAATTTAATTTTTCTTATAATATGAAATTTTATCTCTAAGTTGGATAATCTGAACCTAACATTTGAAAAAGTTTGACCTTGATACAAGTACAGAATTTTACATATTTCTCAAAGGAACAAATAAACATTGTGTGTACTGACGCTTATAAATATCATTGCGAAGTATGGACCTGAATAAAAATACTATATAGCTATATACTAAAAGTTTAACTAAGCAATGAACATTGTTGCAAAAAATGAAACAAATAAGGAAAGGGTATCTTCGTCTTTATAGTTGTAGTCCGAACTTACATCTAGTTTTTAACATTAATATATGTCAATATATTACTACACAATTTAAATTTTAAATATTTTTTATTTTGATAGTTTTCAAAAAGTAAGTAAATCGTATTCAAATATAAATAAATAAAACAGTATAACAGTATATATATAACAGTATAACAGTATACATGCCTGTTGAAGCATCCCCGTAACAAATGACTCTCTACTCCATTGGCGACTGGTGAGCTGTTAAAGGTGCGAAAATGGCTCTGTAGGTCAGGAAGTAATAGCCAATGCAGGTTGTTTGTAGTTTTAACCCAATTTTAAGGTGCTTTGCGTGTGGAACGCGTCGCGGCAGCATGCAACAAGCAAAACGAGCATACGACCCGTCAAACACACGCAACCAAACAGATACTGAGATAGACAGAAGGACAGAAAACGGGAGAGAGAGTGGAGGGCTCAATGCTGGTGATATTTGTACACCATATCCCATTTCAAAGACCTGTAATTGAACGCACTGCTATTTGGCAAATCCTAAAATATTCTGTGTCAATATTAGAGCAGTGTTGCCCCTGTCGTTTGCTCTGGTTAGCTCAGCTCAGCTTTCCACTTAAAAGTTTTTTTATATTATATTTATATTCTACTCATTGAAAATGTATAAGAAGTATGTTAAGCTTGTGATATTATAGAAATAAAATGTTCGACACCACAAGGAATATATTTTCATGATCGAAAAGTGGGATTGGACTGGAGCAGGTCCTTGGGAACGCCCACTACTTTTTATGTTTGCAACCCTGTTAATATATTGTATGAGTATCCCTAAGTTACCTAAATGCAGAGTATCAACGAGTCGGGCACTTTCGTATAGCACCATTGGTTTTTTTCCTTGTAACGGTTTCTTGTCAGCGTCGCGCTGTTGTGCCTTAAGCCCTTCGGCGGCGATTTCTTCACTTGACAATTCAATTGCATGAGAAATGTAGACACAAGACGGTAAAGCTTTAGTTTTTATTTCGCTATTTTTTTTTTAAATTTTTTTCTACTGCTACTCGTATTTTCATTTTTATCTTCTTCTTTTCAAATTTCCTTCCATCTATTCTTTTAGTGTGTAGTGTGTGTAGTCTAAATCGTGCCCATTCAACCGCTTTAGCTTCGCCTTTTTTATTTTGCCCCGGCAGGCGCCTGGCGCCATACATTTTTCCCTGTCTCATTTTCGTTTGCACGCAGGAGGCTTTGACAAGCAGCGGCATACAAACCTTTTGAAGATGGGTATTATCTATGGAGCGGAAGAGAAAGAATTAAAGTAAATAAATAAAAAAAATAAAAAAAAGACTGCACACATGGAAAGCGAATCCAAACGATGATAGTAGCACTTACCAAATAAATTATATTTTATTAAAATCTTTTTACTAATACATACAGTCAAAAAGTGCATAATATTCTCAAGCACGCTAACCAGCGACTTAGTAACCGTCATACATATGTACATATTCTTTAGACAGGAGTTGCGTATTTATATATTTGTTTAATCGACTAAGTGCAGTCGATTAGAGAGCAAAAATAATTCAAAGTAATTAAATAAAATTACAAAATAAGCTAAAGATATTATTACATTTAAGCCTTCTGGGGGCATTAAATAACAATCTAAATTTTATGGTTCAACATTTCTTGCACATGATTGGGAAAAACCCAGAAAAACTTCAGAATCCGTGATGTGTTAAATCAGATTAAGGAGAGATAGATATAAAGAAAAGAGGAACATTTATGAAGAAAAATAATACCAAATACAGTTCTACGGTTAGTTGAGGAAGGGAGATCAATGAGTAAAAGCCTATCAGAGTACGGTGGTGGATGGCGATCGGCCCATTTTAAGCTACGTAGAGCAAAGAGGTATAAGAGAGATACGATCTTGGTGGATTAGATGTTGTGGACTCCAAACACATGAACAATATTCAAGTATGGGTCGCACTAGAGAAGTATAGAAGTATAAAGGCATTTGATAACAAAGGGGTAATTAAAATCCATAGACCAACGTTTAATAAATCCCAAAACATTATCGTATAGAGGAGATATGAAGATTAAAACTAAGTTTGCAATCAAAAAGAGCACCAAAATCTTCCAAAGTCGGTATACATTGCAAGGGTACATTGTCAAGCGTATACGTGACTAATTGCGATGTAATTCGACTAAAACTCATAAACAAGCAATTGGAAATATTTAAATGCAACTTATTAGCCTGACACCAAAGATGCATGGGAAATCCAAATCAGAAGTGTGTGGGAGAATCCAATTCGATCCAGCTTGAAGATTAGAAGATCATGATTTACAGAGTCAAACGCTTTACTGAAATCAGTATAAATGACATCTGTTTGCATTCTACTTAGGAATGAATCATTCACCAATGATGTGAATTCATGCAGATTAGGCCGTAGAACGGCTCTTAATAAAGCCATGTTGAAAAGGGGAAATGATCGACTGACAGAGGTGCTGCAGAATTAATTTTTCCAATAGTTTCGGAATAGCAGCCAATTTTTCTTCCAAAGACATGGAAAAACAGCGGAATCAAGATATAAGTTAAAAAGTTTGAGCCCGGGAAAATTTAATGAGCTCCAGCATTCTCTGAGTACGCAACTAGGGATATTGTCGGGCCCAGGAGAATATGAAGGTTTCAAAGTTTTCATTCCTGTAATTAGATCGTTATCAGTAGTGATAGGAGCAAATAGAGAGTTTGAGGATGAAATAGGGTAAGGATAAACATTATTGTTAATAAAAGAAGTATAAGTAAATTGAAAAAAATTTGCAAAAAGATCAGCACTAGTCGAATCATCAATGGATTTTTTATTCACCAGGAAAAACTATGGAGGAATAGATGAGTTGTTGCGCTTAAAATTTACAAATTTATAAAACAAACATCACAGCTCATCACATACTTATTATAGCATTGAGAGCTAATGAGAAGGAAGATAGATTTAGCAATCGAATATTTAGAAAAGACGAAAATAGAGCCACAGTGCTTAAATTATTTAAATAGTTTAGCTTTAATATTTGAAAGTCGACATATAAACCAGGGAGGCTTGGATGAAGCAGGCAATGTTGTATTGGAATACAAATATCAAGAAGTGAATTTATAGTGTCAAGCTGATTAAGCAGGCAAAAATTTCCCTTCCGAAAACAACATAAGTTACTTATAAAAACAACAACCAATGGGAGTTTCTAAAGATCTTAGCAAAGCTTTTATCTGTCAATAAAAGCAAAATCCATTCTATAAAATTGAATAAATGAAATAAAAATTCTTGGTCTCTATACATATAACGCAATTTTCTAGGTGACTGTACGGCAATAAGTACGAAGATGAAATTTGGAGAGAAGATTTATTTATTTTATTTTCTAGATCTCTGAAAAATGTAAGGGTAGGTGTTTCGCATTTTTAGGAAAATGGGACCAAAGGTCAGAAAATGGGAATCCAGAGTTGTATGAGGAAAGCTCTACTTTTTATCCAACTGAGTTGAAATTGAGTTTTAGAGGTCTACATTAAAATTTAAAATATACATGTTTCGCCTTTTTTGAAGATATCGCCACCAAGGTTGGAATGGATGCAGTTGTATGTCGGGTATCTGTGGTACTATGGATCATCGGTTCGATCAAACTGGGGCACACGGTCACGGTTTTTATGTATACTATGAATGTTCATGTGATATGTTATCTTACTTTATTACTCTATTTCTTTCTATACTTTTTTTCATTCTATTTTCCCCACTCTTTGTATCTATTTTCTTAACCTAATTGTAGTGTTACTGGGCTTACTTGCAAGGACATTTAAAAATGCATCTCAATGTCGTGTTAAGTGATTTAAATCAAACTTCTAAACTATCTGCAAGGACTTCAGCCTTCAGGTGACAGAAGTAGCACCATCCACCTGCTGGAACGAAAATATTTTTAAAAAGCCCTGTAAGATCCCAGAGAGAGCAATTGTAGATTGCATCTGGGCCAACACTAACAAGCATATCTTCTATTCTGTCTTGTTTGATCTTCGCAAGCAGGAAAGGTCTATAAGATGCCGCTGTTCTTATTCATAAAGATTGAGATTAAATCCTCTTTACCTCCGGGCTGATTATATCGGTGTTTAGGTTGAATATTCTGTCTAATGCACGTTTAAAAACTTCAAAAGAATTATGTGGGACAATATACAGCTTCTAGGAATTTGGCCGTGGTGCTTGATGCAGCCTTGACATAATTGCTAAATGGTCAGATGAGAGGTAATACTTAATTTCAAATGAGACTTTTTTTTTATATCGATCCTATTTGTAATAAAAAAGCCAAAAGCAGAGGGTGTTAATCGAGTAGAAAGTTGATTCGCATGTGGCAAAAATTTGGCATCTAAAGCTGGTTAAGGCCTCTTGGAACCGCTTCCGTCGTGTGCATGACCTTATATCGCACCAGTCGTCTAAGGTTTAAAATAATTGATTAAAGTCATATTTAAGTAAAAGAGATTTGGACGCTTTCACCACTAATCACGCTATCATTTTATTACTCGCCAATGATTCATTCTACGCAAGAGCAATGTTTGATCCTATAAACAGTGCAGAACCAATTTTTACAGTACGACTAGGATGGTTGGCGTAGTATTTTAGTATAATCCGATCATCATCTGAAGAGTATTTTCTGCACCAAATTCCATCTGGCGGTACCCTTGCAGCTGTTTTAAATTTCTTGTTCAGGTCTATTCTCATTTTGTAATCCTTGCAGGTAGAAATGTGGTCATCACCACACTTAATACATACACATCTGCAACCACATAGAGTATATATATTCTTAATCAGGACGACGTCTGTCCATCTATTTATATGCAAACTAGTCTCTCGGTTGTTTAGCTAGGTGAATGAAATTTGATGTGATATAGTTGTTTGATACGGCCGGTTCCGACATGTGCTGCCTGCTGCAATAAGAAGGCTCCATACCAAATTTCATTCGCCTCGCTCAAAAACTAAAAGACTAGTTTGCATATAAACAGACAGACAGACGGACAGATGGACATACGGACAGTTGGGCAGACGGACAATAATATATATAATTTATGGAGTCGGAGATGACTCCTTTAATGCATTACACATTTCGTGACAAAGTTATAATATCCTCTGCAAGGATATGCAAATCTTAATAATTTTTAAATGCTATAATGTCATCTTGACTCCAATGAAAAGTTCAATAAATGACTCTTTAAATATTCATTTTTTAGAGTCATCAACGCAATGTTCGGAGCGAACTAATGTTATGACGGCTTCCAGTCTCTCTACTTGACCATTAACAAGAGGTTGACCAGTGACAGTCTGACAGATCGTCTTTACGAAATTATGAACCCTGGATTTCCGAATGTAGTACACTGTTTAGACCCAAGAAGGTTAAGTCTGTAATGGAACGTCGCCGTCTTGCAATGGGTGCAACAAGCCTTCTTGTTTTCCTTGTTGCGGTTGATTTATATACATGGATCCAACACTCTATATATCGGCTTTATATATTAATTCGTTGGTTTTCCGCACGGCTAAATATCGTAATGAAGGATATGTGATTTCATAAAATAATCATCGTACTTTGGTTTTAGTTACCGTCCCTTGTTACCTCAATAATCGTTTATGGATGCTCATCTTGCGCTAGAAATGGCAAGGAGGTAGACCCTACATAATGACAGCATAGCTGTAAAGAAGCTTTCTAAAAGATTGTGTATTCTCCGTTTTTCTAGTGTTGGATACGGCTTTTCCATACACTTGCAAAGTGTATAATAATTTTTCATAACATGTGTAATACATTGAAGGAGGCATCTTGCACCCCATAAACTACTTACATGCATACTTATATTTTGGATCAGAACGACGAGGCGAGTTGCTGTCATGCCCGTTTGTCCATCTGTTTATATGTAATATACATAGCCCCTTAGTTTTAAACTGAGGATGAAGTTAAGTATGTAGCCTTCTTTTCGTTGCAGGAATCGGAAAACTACATCAATATCTGCCATATGAGCAATCGGTTCAAAAGTTGATGAAATTTACAGGTTTTATGGAAAAGTGTGATTTTTAAACGTACACATGAAATCATTAAAATCATTATATCATATAGCTCTGCAAGGGAATGTAAACTTCGGCGCGCCAAAGATAGCCTTTCCTTAATAGTTTTTTATTTTGATATCAGTTCAATTAAACGATTCATAAAATGTTTTGTATTACGAATGAATAATAAACAAGCTGCAAAACATGCAATAAGTGAAGTCCATCTAGAAGCAGTCTTGAGCACTAGAGGGTCAAAATCTGCTGCGGTTCTTTATTGCTTTTTATAATATTGATAATCTTTAAATCAATCTTATTATTTCCTGTGACTACAGATGGGTCATTACAAGTTGTAAGAGAGTTGTAAAAGATTGTTTTATTTTCGGTCAATTGCTTTGAGTCTGTGCGATAATTATCTTCACTGTAGTTTTGCATTTTAGTCTTGGGATGGGAACTATATGAAAATTGTTGTTGTCAATTGCGTTTGCTTGACTTGCGACTTTACATTCACCTTCATCATTGGTTTTCTTTTCTCCACTCTTTTAGCAGGACGAATTGGTTGTTACAGAGGTGAGATTCGTTTACATTAGTTTTATTACCACGATTAATTTTTTTTTTATTTCAAGTTTTGTAAAGCACTGGTCAGCCTGCTATCGTTGCGGCATCTGTACAACGTACAGAACAATTTCTGATGATACTGCTTTAGTAATAGCAGGTAATCACCATCATCGAGATGGTATTTGAGACTGACTTTCTAAAGTGAACATCAATGGGGAACATGGAGGTGCCGACCCAGCGAATCTCGCGGTGAAACATCGAACAGTGGCAAGCGCGATGGGATCGCGCATCAAAGGGACATTGAATGTACCACCTGATTCCCAACTTGGAGAAGTGTTTCGGGATAAACCAAATTTGTATTTGAACCAGATGCTGTCTGGACAAGCGTGCTTCTGAAGCTATCTAAAACGTTTTGGACGCGACGACTCCGAGAAGTGTCCTTCCTGTGAAAAATGCGTACCAAATAATATCCCGGTACAGACGTTTCAAGGAGTATTTATGAACCTAGAGAGAGCATTTAGCTCTTTCGACCTCGACTACAAAAACCGGGGTCGGATAAATAGCATCCGTTTATTGTGTAATATGATTATTAATATAAATGCAGAGGTGCACTCGATGATGATGCAGAAAGGGAGTTAAATTAAAATCAGAGATGACGACGTAATTTATAGTCTTAATTGTATGTTACTTTTAAATATTTAATAATAATCAACTATATTTATTGTTTTAAACTTAAATATAATTTGATTCAAAATGCCGATGATAACACAACTCGAGATTTATAACATGACTATAATTTTTCTTGTTATTTAACAGGCAACCGATTCAAAAAGTAAAACAAAATTTAGAATATCCCATCATTGGTGAAAAACACGTTTGAGAACTAGCTTTTTTAAGTAATGGGTATTTTTTATGCAAAGCTTGGAGATTGGTAATGAATAGCGCCCAATCCGAAAATCCAATTGAAATCTGATGTAGGGGTGTATGGATTATTAAAAAGTTATATTAAAATCAACGAACTACATTCGGAGATATTAACCCTTTTCTGTGGGTACCTTTTTGGAAACTCGAAGATCTAGCTTTTTTCGATTCTCTAGAAAACGAGCTTGAATATACTATTTTTAATATTTCTTTCGGATTCATTGGACCCAATGTACATTAAAAACTGTCAAAAAATGCCCTGGAAAAGCAAATTTTTCAAAAATTGTTGCTTAATGTAATTTAAACTGGTTGTATTAGAGTACTATTGGCCCAGTTCAAAAATATGATCTACTGAACTATTGGTTCAAATGTGACCTATATTATCTGTTCAAGGTCTGTATTAGTACTCAAAGAGTATGAAGCTATTATAGAGACGGCGTTTCGCTCCCATACATGTTTGGTATCGAACTCAATACCCAAAGAGTATGAAGCTATTATAGAGACCAAAGAGTATGAAGGTATTATAGAGGAGGCGTTTCGCTCCCATACATGTTTGATTCGAACACACGCATTGAGTGAAAATACCAGAGATGGGCTCGCTTTGCGCAAAACAAAATGTAAAGCAAAAAGCGGACGGTGACGAAGAAAGACTCAATTTTGTAAACAACAACCATATAGAAAATGTAAACAAACCGCGTGAGCTGCTGATCGTTTGTGTTTTATGGTTTATTTTGTTTTGGTTGAATATCTGCTTTTGAGTGAAATTAAAATTGAATGCCATTGAATACTATTGCTATTGTATGTGCAAATAGGAAGGTAGATAATGAATGAAAAAGAATATTTTTCTGCAGCTTTGCTGACACAATTATTATAAATAAAATAATTAATTATAATGTATGTATATATTTATTTATTGAAATTATGTATACTTATATATCTAATATAAAGATGTTTAATATAACATATTGTATACATTTTATTTTAATTATAAGTGTGTTTTACTATAACAATGTGTCAAATTTAAATCTATTCTTAATCTATTCTCCGTCGGTGCTGTTGCTGTTGCTGCTGCGCTTTTGGAATTTTCAGATTTTGCAGCCACTCTTCCTTTTTGTTCCTTGGAATCCGGAACAGACGTCCACTTCCTTCGCACTGTATGACCGCGCACTTAAAACTCATTTTTGTAAAAACTTTTATTTTAACACAGGAAAGAACTTTTGGGTTGTAATAAAAATCACAGATTTTGGCGCCTCAGTTTGTGTTTTCCAACACAATTATTACTATCAGCTGCTTCTATTAATCTATTCATGGTCACTTGGAAAAAAAAAACCGGGTAATTTAAGGGAAAAATGCATAAAACAAATATATACAAATGGTCATCTTATTTGTTATTCTCTTTTGTTTTGGTTCCGATCTTTGGTTGATGGAGGGGAATGTCAAAATCGCGCAAAGTCACATCAATAATGAAACCAACGAGTAGCCGCAAACAAAATTGTCTTTGAGTCGCAAAAGACACTCTCTCTCTCTCCATATTTCAACGAACGCGCCAATCGTTGTTTTTGAGTTCGAATCAAACATGTATGGGAGCGAAACGCCTCCTCTATAATACCTTCATACTCTTTGATAGAGACGGCGTTTCGCTCCCATACATGTTTGATTCGAACACACGAGCCGAAGATCGGCGCGTTCGTTCATACATCCGCAAAAAGAGAGCGTTTCCCATCAAAAACCAATTGGATTTGCATGTTTTCGTTACTTTTTCTTTGTGGTTGTTGGCCGAGCCCATCTCCGGTATTTTCACTCAATGCGTGTGTTCGAATCAAACATGTATGGGAGCGAAACGCCGTCTCTATAATACCTTCATACTCTTTGGTCTCTATAATAGCTTCATACTCTTTGTGCAAAGGCAACGCCAGTAGTGTCAGACCAAAAGCTGTGGGATGTACAGGAAATTAAAATTGGAACAAAGCTAGAGCTAGGTTCGGGTTTGAGTTTGGGTCTGCTGTTGAGCGCCAAGTCGCAGCAACAGGGGCTTAGACTCGACTAAAATTTTGTGGTCGCTAGGAGTTGTAAAATGATGTCCACCGGTATACCACCTATGTACGTGAAGTTTACTGCATTTGCTCAGCGGTTAAGCCTATGCATTTAAATGAAAAGTTTTATTTATGTATGCTGCGATGCGACGGTTCGGCTTTAGCTCTGCACATTAAACAATATTTCCTTTTTTTGCTAAGGGCTATTATTAAAACAATTATCTTGTGCCTTCTGCACAACATGACTTTTTAGATTCCTTGTATGACCTTTCGTTTTTTCAAATAAACTCGATTCCTAATAATCTTGACAGAATGCTTGATCTTATTTTTGTCAACGATTGCACTTCTACCAATGTGTCAAGATCTTGTCCATTAGTATTTCCTGAAGGACTCCTTTCATCCTACCGTAGAAATTTCTCTATCAATTGCGACGTCGACTAAACCAATATCTAAACCTATTAGTAAAACCCGCCGTTGTTTTCGCAAGGGAAATTTTTCCTTGCTTAATCAACTTCTTTCCTCAGCTGATTGGTCTACTCCATACAATTCGGTTGATATAAATTTTGCTCTAACCCACGTCTATGACACTATTAACTCACTTCTCGATATCTGTATTCCAACTAGTGTTGTATTGCCTGTTTCATCCAAGCCTCACTGGTTTACATGTCGACTTTCAAATTTAAAAAATATTAAAACTAAACTATTTAAGAGATTTAAACTCTCTGGATCTAATATTGATTTTTCTAAATATTCTTTTGCTAAATCTAACTTCCTTCTCCTTAATTCTATAATGATCAATGCTATAATGAGTATCTTATGCGCTGCAGGAATAAGTTTGAGCGGGATCCTAAACTGTTTTATAAATTTGTACGTTTTTCCTGAAGAATGAGGGAGCCATTGACGACTTAACTAGTGCTAACCTTTTTGCAAATTTCTTTCAATCTACTTACACTTCTTCCATTGACAATATCGCTTACCCTTATCCTTATCCTATTTCTTCCTCTAACTCTTTATTTGCTCCTATCATGACTGATAACGATCTAGTTACAGGAATGAAAACTTTGAAACCTTCATATTCTCCTGGGCCCGACAATATCCCAAGTTGCGTACTCAGAGAATGCTGGAGCTCTTTACATCTTCCCCTACTCAAACTTTTTAACTTATCTCTTGATTCCGCTGTTTTTCCATGTCTTTGGAAGGAATCATATATTATCCCAATTCACAAAAAGGGATCTAAATCCGATATATCGAATTACAGAGGAATTGCAAAGTTGTCTGCAATACCAAAATTATTCGAAAAAATTGTAACATCGACTTTGCAGCACCTCTGTAAATCGATAATTTCCCCTTTTCAACATGGCTTTATTAAGAGTCGGTCTACGACGACTAATCTGCTTGAATTTACATCATTGGTGAATGATGCATTCCTTAGTAGAATGCAAACAGATGTCATTTATACAGATTTCAGTAAAGCATTTGACTCTGTAAATCATGATCCCCCCCACACTTCTGACTTGGATTTCCTCTTATTTAAAAAACAGAACCCAAAGAGTTCTGTTGAGATCCGAAATTTCTAAACCCGTATTTGTTACTTCGGGTGTGCGGCAAGGCAGTCATCTTGGTCCATTATTTTTCACATTATTTATTAATGACCTACTATCTATTTTGTCCCACTCACGCATCCTTATGTATGCTGATTATGTGAAACTTATTTTTTCTTACAACGCACCTTCTAACAATATTTGTCTGCAAGATGACTGTAACTCCATGCAGCTTTGGTGTCAGGCTAATAAGTTGCATTTAAATATTTCAAAATGCTTGTTTATGACTTTTAGTCGAATTACTCCACACTTAGTCACGTATACGCTTGATATTGTACCCTTGCAACGTATAACGACTGTGGAAGAGCTTGGTGTACTTTTTGATGCCAAACTTAGTTTCATTCTGCATATCTCCTCTATAACTAACAAAGCCATGGGTGATCTTGGATTCATTAAACGTTGGTCCAAGGAGTTTAATGATCCCTTTGTCACCAAAATCCTTTACATTTCTCTAGTTCGCCCCATACTAGAATATTGTTCATGTGTTTGGAGTCCTCAATATGGAATTCATCAAGTTCGTATTGAATCCATTCAGAAGCAATTCCTCCTCTTTGCCCTTCGTGGCTTAAACTGGGATCCCGATCGCCGTCTTCCACCGTACTCTGATAGGCTCTTAATCATTGATCTCCCTTCATTAACTAACCGTAGAACTATCCTTGGTATTATTTTTCTTCATAAATTAATTATCGGTGACATTAGCTCTCCTTTTCTATTATCTCGACTTAACTTTCATGTTTCTAGTAGACAAACAAGAAATTATTACCCCTTACTTTTATCTAATTGCACAACTGACTATGCGTTGCACAATCGATTCCGTGTACTGTGCTCCAATTACAACGAATTTTATCACGTTATCTCTTTAGAACTCTCTCTCTCTCTCTCTCTCTCTCTCTCTTACACCTAAAATCTGCTCTTCTGTTCTATCTTCGGGAAAACTCCAATCATTGATTGGTTGACGTGGTTGCTGCCTTGGCAACACTGATTCTTTTTTGGTTGGTGTTTTCCTGAATTGTCCTTATCTTACTTTATTATTTGCCTGAGTTTTCCCCAATCCTCTGCAACAAATGTTGGACCATAAAAATTAATTGTATTTAATACCCCAGAAGGCTTAAATGTAATTCAATTTTAATCTTAAATGTAATTTTTAATTTAATTAATTTCTAAATTTTAATTTAATTTGTATAATAATTATATTTATTTTTTGTAATCCTTTAATCGACTGCAATTAGTCAATTTATTAATAAATAAATAAAAAACAAAAAAAATTTTTTTTTTTAAGATTTCGTCAAAAAAGGTCATAGTTCTGAACTTAGTTCATCTAATTTGTTTATTTTCCAGGTGCCATAGATAATTTAAATATAAAATATTGAGACTTTTATACTTAAATTGCCACAGCTACTACATAATATATTATTCCGACCTATAATTACTCTGTATGTATACGAATAGAATATTGGAACCGGCCGGATCGAACAACTACATTATATAGCTCCCTTAGGAATAATCGATTCAAAAGTTGTTGTATGTAAAACTATTTTGTTTCTCAATGTATCTTGACTAATGTTACAAGTTATGTGGAAAAGTGTAATTTCTAAATGCACACCTTAAGTCAATAAATTCGAATTACTATATCATATAGCGCTGCAAGGGCGCGCCGAAGAGCCTGTCTTACTAGTTTATAATCAATTTAATGATATTAGAATACAAAATCTAGGATACTTCTATTGTTTTGTTTTGATAAATGACAGCTACATATATGATATTAAAGTCCAGTATTAATAATATTTGGTATACATTAAGAAAATACACAACTTGTAAAATTCATGGAGTTTTCTTAAGAAACGAAAAAGTGTTTGATGCTATAAGGGACCAAATGCCTGATTCAATGTATTGTATATTACACTCTCTGCAAGTGTATAAGATAAGAAATTAGTACTCAGACTTTAGTTAGTTTGTTGCATTCATTAAGATTATTTGAGATAGCGTATTTTGTGTTGAATGCCCATTCACTTAGGTGATTTAATAATTTTTTTTTTTTTAAGCACGCCATGCAAACACGAAATTAAAATGAAACTTTCAATAGATTGGCTGACGTCAAAGTTTTACTTTTAAGTTACATTAATTGGCGTCAAAACTTGAGCTGAATTACATTTAGATATAAGACAGTCTAATAAAGCCTTTGGAAAATTTGCAGTGCTAGTCAATTTGTTAGTTAAATATTTATTCATTTGCTTATTGGTCACAAGTATTCGTATTCAAGTGAAGTATAAAAATAATAAAATCAAAACTATAATTGAATCTATTTTTCTATCAGAATGGAGGGTGTTTAGAAAATTTCTCGAAATTTAGGCTGCGTTTGTGATAAAAGAAGTTCTTTCTCATTATTCATCCATAGTATGGTGAAATATTTCCAGAATTGTACATTTAAAGCTATTCAATAAAAACATTAGAAATTTGGAATTGGAATTTCGTTTGAACTCTAGTTGCAGTACAATAAGCTAATAAGTTCTATCATGATTAAAACTCTGTTCTTGATTTAATTATTATTAATTAAATATTAAATTCAAATTTTATAATATTTTTAAACTCATTTTATAAAAACAAAATTAATAATTATAATAATTTCATTTTTATTTAAACATAATGCCATATTTTTACCGTGTAACTTCGGCTAACTGACTTTTGTCACATTTTTTGAGGTTAAACTAATACGAATAGAACTACAATTTGAGTAAAAATTTGGGGGTTTTAAGTTAAGCTTTAACATCAACAAGCATCTACCCAGAGAGGCTTGGACTTATTTTAATAGTCGCTTTATCACGCCTTCTGCATAATACGGCACTCCAGTTCGCTCTTCAATTGGCAGCAGCACGGAGCAGACAAGCGGCATGCAATAGAAGGTTTCACCTGACGCTGCCGTTTCCCTTTTGAAGTTTTTGTTGACCCATTTTGCAGGTTCATGAATTGCATGGGGCATGGCATACATTGCTGCGTTGCCACCTTGCTTTCTATGGAGTCCTTGCAACGAAAGGATTGCCTGCCAGCCGTTTCCTTTAAACATTTTTGGTCGCACATTGTAGCTGCCTAATGAACACATGAATAAAATATGCGATTTGCTTAACTTTTGCACGCCATGCTAAAGGTTCTGCCTCTACTTCTTCCTCATCTTTTACCTTGCGTTGCCTTTCAATGGATGCAGGGCCTGCAACTTACTGTTGCAAGCAAAACTTTTTCCAGATTTTCCGTGCAGACAACCTGGCGGGCAGACTGGTTGGCAGCTACCTGTACATCACATTAAGTGCATCGGGTATATAAACGGAGTACTGAGTGTGGGATGAGTACTGGGATTTGGATTGGGATTGAAATGGAAGGCATGTGGCAGGTGGTTGGTTTAGCTTGGTATTGCAGGCGGAAGCTTTTGTCACTGCTTCACGGGCGATGAATCCAAAAATTGTTGAAAGTCACTCAACAGTTTAACAAAATGGTACTGTGTGTCGCAACAGAAGTTTCCACACAACGTATATATATATATATATATATACATATATTATACATATATTCTACCAAAGTAATGGGACAATAATGATAATAATCTCTGCATCTGATTGCTATGAGAATGACATACATATGTATTTGATGACAAATCTTACATTGAGCTTTTTTTTCGCAGCGGTCTTTATTTCATTTTCAGACCAATAAAGATTAAGTATTTATTAAAGATTAAGTATTGAACCACTGCAAAATAGTACTATAACAATACAATTATATACATGAAATTAGAGCCAAACCTCATGCAATTTGCATGAAGTTTTATTTGTCAAGTTGCAGGGGGAGGACAAAGAGTTAAAGAGTATGAAGGTATTATAGAGAAGGCGTTTCGCTCCCATACATGTTTGATTCGAACACACGCATTGAGTGAAAATACCGACGATTCAAAGAGTATGAACAAAGAGTATGAAGGTATTATAGAGGAGGCGTTTCGCTCCCATACATGTTTGATTCGAACACACGCATTGAGTGAAAATACCAGAGATGGGCTCGCTTTGCGCAAAACAAAATGTAAAGCAAAAAGCGGACGGTGACGAAGAAAGACTCAATTTTGTAAACAACAACCATATAGAAAATGTAAACAAACCGCGTGAGCTGCTGATCGTTTGTGTTTTATGGTTTATTTTGTTTTGGTTGAATATCTGCTTTTGAGTGAAATTAAAATTGAATGCCATTGAATACTATTGCTATTGTATGTGCAAATAGGAAGGTAGATAATGAATGAAAAGAATATTTTTCTGCAGCTTTGCTGACACAATTATTATAAATAAAATAATTAATTATAATGTATGTATATATTTATTTATTGAAATTATGTATACTTATATATCTAATATAAAGATGTTTAATATAACATATTGTATACATTTTATTTTAATTATAAGTGTGTTTTACTATAACAATGTGTCAAATTTAAATCTATTCTTAATCTATTCTCCGTCGGTGCTGTTGCTGTTGCTGCTGCGCTTTTGGAATTTTCAGATTTTGCAGCCACTCTTCCTTTTTGTTCCTTGGAATCCGGAACAGACGTCCACTTCCTTCGCACTGTATGACCGCGCACTTAAAACTCATTTTTGTAAAAACTTTTATTTTAACACAGGAAAGAACTTTTGGGTTGTAATAAAAATCACAGATTTTGGCGCCTCAGTTTGTGTTTTCCAACACAATTATTACTATCAGCTGCTTCTATTAATCTATTCATGGTCACTTGGAAAAAAAAAACCGGGTAATTTAAGGGAAAAATGCATAAAACAAATATATACAAATGGTCATCTTATTTGTTATTCTCTTTTGTTTTGGTTCCGATCTTTGGTTGATGGAGGGGAATGTCAAAATCGCGCAGTCACATCAATAATGAAACCAACGAGTAGCCGCAAACAAAATTGTCTTTGAGTCGCAAAAAGACACTCTCTCTCTCCATATTTCAACGAACGCGCCAATCGTTGTTTTGAGTTCGAATCAAACATGTATGGGAGCGAAACGCCTCCTCTATAATACCTTCATACTCTTTGATAGAGACGGCGTTTCGCTCCCATACATGTTTGATTCGAACACACGAGCCGAAGATCGGCGCGTTCGTTCATACATCCGCAAAAAGAGAGCGTTTCCCATCAAAAACCAATTGGATTTGCATGTTTTCGTTACTTTTTCTTTGTGGTTGTTGGCCGAGCCCATCTCCGGTATTTTCACTCAATGCGTGTGTTCGAATCAAACATGTATGGGAGCGAAACGCCGTCTCTATAATCAAAGAGTATGAAGGTATTATAGAGGAGGCGTTTCGCTCCCATACATGTTTGATTCGAACTCAAAAACAACGATTGGCGCGTTCGTTGAAATATGGAGAGAGAGAGAGTGTCTTTTGCGACTCAAAGACAATTTTGTTTGCGGCTACTCGTTGGTTTCATTATTGATGTGACTGCGCGATTTTGACATTCCCCTCCATCAACCAAAGATCGGAACCAAAACAAAAGAGAATAACAAATAAGATGACCATTTGTATATATTTGTTTTATGCATTTTTCCCTTAAATTACCCGGTTTTTTTTTTTCCAAGTGACCATGAATAGATTAATAGAAGCAGCTGATAGTAATAATTGTGTTGGAAAACACAAACTGAGGCGCCAAAATCTGTGATTTTTATTACAACCCAAAAGTTCTTTCCTGTGTTAAAATAAAAGTTTTTACAAAAATGAGTTTTAAGTGCGCGGTCATACAGTGCGAAGGAAGTGGACGTCTGTTCCGGATTCCAAGGAACAAAAAGGAAGAGTGGCTGCAAAATCTGAAAATTCTAAAAGCGCAGCAGCAACAGCAACAGCACCGACGGAGAATAGATTAAGAATAGATTTAAATTTGACACATTGTTATAGTAAAACACACTTATAATTAAAATAAAATGTATACAATATGTTATATTAAACATCTTTATATTAGATATATAAGTATACATAATTTCAATAAATAAATATATACATACATTATAATTAATTATTTTATTTATAATAATTGTGTCAGCAAAGCTGCAGAAAAATATTCTTTTCATTCATTATCTACCTTCCTATTTGCACATACAATAGCAATAGTATTCAATGGCATTCAATTTTAATTTCACTCAAAAGCAGATATTCAACCAAAACAAAATAAACCATAAAACACAAACGATCAGCAGCTCACGCGGTTTGTTTACATTTTCTATATGGTTGTTGTTTACAAAATTGAGTCTTTCTTCGTCACCGTCCGCTTTTTGCTTTACATTTTGTTTTGCGCAAAGCGAGCCCATCTCTGGTATTTTCACTCAATGCGTGTGTTCGAATCAAACATGTATGGGAGCGAAACGCCTCCTCTATAATACCTTCATACTCTTTGCTCTATAATACCTTCATACTCTTTGCCGACGATTGGCTCGCCAACAACCACAAAGAAAAAGTAACGAAAACATGCAAATCCAATTGGTTTTTGGTGGGAAACGCGCTCTTTTTGCGGATGTATGAACGAACGAGCCAATCGTCGGTATTGAGTTCGATATCAAACATATATGGGAGCGAGACGTCGTCTCTATAATAGCTTCATACTCTTTGATAATACCTTCATACTCTTTGATCGTCGGTATTGACCAAAGAGTGTGTCTTCCGATCTGCTCTTCCAAGGTATGTATTGGACTTTGCGGCGATCCCTCAAATCTGTATTCCGTAGATCCAAGCCGGAACAATACATATACTTCTCTTTTTACCCTGTTGATCTCTAGGTTCCACCTCCTGCACCAAGTTCCCAGAATATCACGGTAATCTTGAAGTCCACTTGCAGCTTCAAAATGACAATTACAATTTTAGAGGACTGCATCGTCATCCACATAAGTCGCAATGATAGCTTTCGACGGGGCCTCCAGGGCTGGGTATATCTGCAGTGTACAATGAGTAATGCAGCAGGCGAAGAACGCTGCCTTGTGGTACTCCAGGTCCCATTCAACAACGGGACGAGTAGGTGTCCCTGGTGAAAATCTTTTTATTTTATTCATCACAACAAGCATATAGGATGTGCTTCGCCGAGTGCTATAGGCCTACGGTGATATTGCGTTGTCTTATGATTAGAAGCCGGTTGGCAACAATCCTTTCTCAAACTTTTCATAATGAAGGTAAAAGCCTTATTGCCCAATATGACTAGGGATCGACTTCCGGTTTGGATGGCTTATGAATCGTGAGGAACGTTGTCATCTTTCACAGTTTTGAAAAGTTTTACCCTTATCAAAACGAAAATTAGGAGGAAAGGAAAAATAGGATCGTCCGAAAATAAATCGCTAAAATTTATCTGCAACTTTCAATTATCATTTATATTATTACAAACGAATCAAAGTGATCTGAACTTATCTAATTAATAATCTATTGCAAACAGTTCTAGTATACTCTATCTCTTCTGCCTTTTATATAAATTTAATAAATTGTTTTTAATCATTTCTAAAGAGTATAACAATAATAATTTGAGCAAATTACTATAGTTAACGGCAGCAAGAACTTGACGCCCGAATATCTTAATCCCTGAACTCAGAACTATTACAAAAAATGGGCGGTTATTTCCTTAGCAAGGAATTAAATCGCAAGCTAAAATTAATTTCAATAATTGTTTTATTGTTGAAAGCAAATTAGAAAAAATAAATCGGTTATATATAACATAACGGCTACACATTAACAGTATACTCTGTTTTGATTTTGCTAAATTTTTATAGGACTTTTGGTTTGAGTTTATTTCTTCCTCAAGCTATCATTACTGATAGTGATCTAGTACCAACAATGAAAACTTTAAAATCTTCATATTCTCCTGGGCCCGACAATATCCCTATTTACTTACTCAGAGAAATCTGCTTGAATTCACACCACAGGTGAATGTAGAATGCAAACAGATGTCATTTATACTGATTTCAGTAAAGAATTTGACTCTGTAAAACATGATCTTCTAATCTTCAAGCTACATCGAATTGGATTCCCTTACACTTCTGGCCTGGAGTTCCTCTTATTTAAAAAACAGGACTCAAAGAGTTCTGTTAAGATCTGAAATTTCTAAACCCCTATTTGTTAGTCATGTTTGACCATTATTCTTCACATAATTTATTAATGACCTGCCATCTATTTTGCCACACTATCGCTTCCTTGTGTGGGCTGATGATGTAAAACTTATTTTTTCTTACAACGAATCTTCTAGTTATATTTGTCTGCAAGATGACTGTAACTCCATAAATCTTTGGTTTCAGGCTAATAAGTTGCATTTAAATTTTTCCAATTGCTTGTTTATGAGTTTTAGTCGAATTACATCGCAATTATCACATATACGCTTGACAATGTACTTATGATTTAGAAATGTATGCAGTTGTACATCGGGTAATTGAATTATAATTATTTACTAGTTTCGCCACAGCAATGGCTTGACTTGAATCACGATACCCTGACGCATTTGGTCCCTTCCTACTAAGAGTCATGGTTCATATGTATGTCCATGTGATATGTTAACTTACTTTATTACTTTCTTACTTTCTATGCTTTATTTCATTCTATTTTTCTCATTCTTTAAATCTCTTCTCTTCGCATTTCTTCCTGGTTTGAGTAGGTCTTTTTTTCTGGGTTTTTTCCCAATCCTGTGTAACAAATGTTAACCATAAAATTTAGTTTGTTATATATTGCACCCAGAAGCCTTAAATGTAATATTGAACTTAACTTCTATTTTTAATTTGATTTAATTCCTCAATTAAATTTACATAATAATTATATTTAGCTATTGTAACTCTCCAATCGACTGCAGTTATGAAATTTAGAAATTTACTTCTAATCTCCGGCACGATGGCCTTCCCTTACTATTGTAGTTTCTCTTAGTGTAGTGAACACAATTGTTTGTATTTGAGTTTTTTTTTAAGTTTCTATCATTTATTATATAGCACAGTTCTTTATGCATTTTTTTTTTGCGGTAGGTTCAATGCACTTGTTCAATTTGAAATGTCTGGCTAAGTTAATGTCTAAATGGCGTGTGCTTTTGCGAATGGGTTGATAGGTCGGCCAGACCGGCATGACGGGGCATAAGATAGTTAACTAGTTTTGTACGCATTCGCGCGAAACGTGAGTTAAACGCTTTTGGGTTTGGCGATCCCCATTTTGGCCAATTAACGTGAAAGTAAAAGCCACAGTCCCCGAAAACCTTAATAGAACACTAATACACACTCACACATTATATAGTTGCGTATCGAGGCATTTTTTAAAGGTGCTGGAAAACAAAAATTGTGTGTATACTCTAGCTTCCAAAATTTCATACAATTTGTATTAAATTTATGAGAGTTTTGACTCCAGTTCTCCATATAAATTTAAATTTGAACCAAGACAATATATTTACATACATCTCTATACAAACAACGCAATTTCCATTCGACATAGCACAGATTTATGGCGTACTGAAAGTTTCCACTAAGAAAGGATTTTCGAAAATTCGTTCATGTGGGCGAAAAACCTATGTATGAAACTTTTTAGTTCCTTATCCGATCGAGTTCACATATATTCCCACACCAAATTTCATCCACCTAGCTCAAAAACTTACTAACTAAGAAGTTTTGGAAATAAGCAGACTGACAGACGGAGACTCGTCTCGTCGTCCTGATCAATAATCTATATATATATATAAGTCTTTTTCCTGACTGGCTCAGAGATTCATCATCGCACAGTCCAAACGGTAATACCTAAAATTTGGTTTATGGCACTGAAAGTATCCCCTAAGAAAGAAAATTTGAAAAATTTGTCCTCCAAGTGGGGGAAAAATAGTCATATGAAACTTTTTTTTAATCATAACAAAATATAAATTTAATAATGACCCCATACCAATTTTTGGGACTATGCACCAATGTGGGGAAATAGGGCTTAAATTTTTGTATGTAGAAAAGTCTAAATTTCACTATTCCTGATCCCCGATTTACATGAAACTCAGCATTAAATTTCTAAATTGAAATCTAAAATACAATATATTTTCGAAGATCAGCACCCAATGCGGGGGTCAAATATTGTATGAGAAAAGTATTTTTTAATATACGTGTTTCACATTTTTTGAAAAATTGGAAAGGACAATCGACGTTAAAGTCAAAACTCAAAATTAAAATTTTGTAATATATTTATATACATACTAGTATATTTATATACATATATATATAGATAATATATATATATATATATATATATATAGATAATAATGATTTTAATTTCTGATATACATATACGATTAAATTGTGAGAACTTCAGACTACGATGATTGGGAACTCAGTTACCCTCCTTTCCTGCGCTGATCACTTTTCGAAGAGAACTGCTGTTCTTTCATGCTGCCTCTACACCTACAATACTCTACTAAGAAAGAAAACTAATTTATTATTGATTCATGATTAAAATTTTTTTTTTAATATAGTTTATTATATTGTACTGAATTCATGTCTCATTATAAGCTCTTCTTGCCTTTTTCCTACCATATACATATGATATGAGGTGTTGGCCTATTTGCAAGATATGTATTTTTAATAATTCTTTGGGATATAAATATCGAAGTCCGTAATCTCAAAGACGACGTGACGATTAGATTGATACAGATATATATATATATATACATATATACTGGAAATTTCGGCCCATTTTTTCTAAAAAAAAAATTATTTAACTATCTTTAATGACAGTAGCAATACGAAATTTACCTTCGGTTGCCAAAAAATCACTGATGTTACATTTTTATCCTATGTTACAATTAAGTTTATTTTATTATAAACAAAAAGTTTAAAACCAATCAGACCAAATTTAAAATTTAAAATAATGAATAAAATTGTTTTCTGCTACCTTAAAGTCTAAGGTGATGTGTGTACCTATTAATATGATCAGGTCTGTGTTTACATTATATTATATATGATCAGGAATAAGTAACTACCCTTTATTCACAGTACTAATCGTCACGTCGTCTTTGAGATCCCGGACTTCGATATTCCAAAGAATTATTAAAAATACATATCTTGCAAATAGGCCAACACCTCATATCATATGTATATTATAGGAAAATGCAAGAAGAGCTTATAATGAGACATGAATTCAGTACAATATAATAAACTATATTAAAAAAAAAAATTTAAATCATGAATCAATAATAAATTAGTTTTCTTTCTTAGTAGAGTATTGTAGGTGTAGAGGCAGCATGAAAGAACAGCAGTTCTCTTCGAAAAGTGATCAGCGCAGGAAAGGAGGGTAACTGAGTTCCCAATCATCGTAGTCTGAAGTTCCCACAATTTAATCGTATATGTATATCAGAAATTAAAATCATTATTATCTATATATATATATATATATATATACTAAAGACAAAGCTTGTTTGGCTCTAAGTCTGAAAAAAGCAGGCAAATCCTTACAAGCTATTGCCAAATTAATGAGCAGGTCATATAATTTTGTTAAAAATGCGTTACAAATGAAACCAACCAAGTCAGGAAACTCGTAGAAGGCCACAAAAAACAGCGGAAACGCTTGACCATTACTTTGTATCTTTGAGCAAAAAGGACCCATTTAAGTCATGGAAGGCTATTGCAGCAGAAATTAGGAATTCAGTTAGAGCTCCAACTATTCGAAGACTACTACAAAGGAGAGAAACATTTTATGGAGCGATGAAACTAAGATACACGCCTCAATGGAAAGGAATTTAATCCACGGTTTACAAAAAAAAAACAGTTAAACATGGAAGTGGTAATATAATGGTATGAGGTTGCTTCTCCTGGTACGGCGTAGGTCCAATTTTTTAGACTACGAAGAGAATGACGGCTAAAGAATACAAATCCATATTGGAAACAGTTATTCATTTTCAAAAAAACAAAAATTTTGGAATGGTGTCCAAAAATTGTGGTATGATACACCAGTGGAAACCTGCCAGGCTTATATAAAAATTATGTGGTGTACAAGGAGAAATAAAAAAAAAAAATTTAATATACAGGAAGCATTTTAGCTTCAAATTTAAATTTAAATAAGAGTTACTAAATTCGAATGATTCCGATAATTATCGAAATGCAGGCCACGAAGTTACAGGTGTTTCAATCTTGAACTCTGCAAACTATCTGGCAGGCTTGGCAGGTTTTTCTTGGCAATGGTGCCTTTATTTAGTAAATATATTAAAATTATTAATAATAATTAAAAATGAATTGTTATATTATATGGAAAAAAAACTTAAATTCCGGCAAAGCTTGGAATAAACTACCTCGAGCTACATAATAAAGAACAAAATCCAAATTTCCCAGAATTTATAATTCAGACGGCTGGATCGGCCATTGCCTTTTATTGAGTTTTAGGGACTTGGAACTGCAGCAGAAAAAAGGTTAGGAAGCCTAAGCTAAAACCAACACTAAGGGAATTCTGACTATACTATGCTTAACTTTTGTGCGGAGAATTTTATTTAAATATCGAAATTGGAACAATATGATTCTCTCTATTAAACAACCCGATAATCTTCATCGTTGGGGAGAAATCTTGGTGAGTGTTCTATAAATTGATATTATATTGATTCAAATTATTAAATACCAAAATTAAATTAAATTTAAATCCAAATTTTCAATTAACGACTAAGTCAAAATTCGTTTTGTAAAAACCGATAAAGGAATAAAAGGTGAATAAAAAAAGAAAATTGTTAGGAAAAAAGGGAAGAAATGAAAAATTAAAAAAATAGAGTAATAATCATAATTATTAATATAAAATTGCATATTGTAGTGTACCAAGTTGTATGCGAGCTTTTTTTTTTACTCCTTTGGTGTCCACATAGAAATGTGGTGCGATGGGTTTGGGAAGCGCGTACTTCTTGCTATGCTCGGATCTAGCTCGCCGTAATGTCGGGGTTCTTCCTAGCCCAATACGCATAAAAACACCTTTACACTTACAGACAAAAATACATAAGAACGCTTTAAAACAAATCGAATCAAAAAACTGCATGAGAAAAAAAAATGTTATCTCCATAATCAGCTATCTGCTCCGACACACACACCTTCAGCATTGGTATTCAACAGACAAACACTTTCAACTCAGGTCTTCATAACTATAATTTCATTTATTGACACAATTAGCAATAATTTTAATCATATCATCACTTCATTGTATTTTCATTGTTTATTTTGCTGATTCTTAGTTGGCTCAATTTAGGGTCACTATGCTAGGCATGGGCCAAAATACATTTATAACTCTTATTCACAATATTGAAAAAAAAAAATTTTTTTTATTGCCTTACTCTTTATCACTCACTTATGCAGTATCCATTCGTGCGTTGGGCCCAAGACGATGTAGATGCGGCGATGAGATGCGGTTATCTATTTTATTATATTATAATATTATTATATTTATATTATTAATATATTATTAATATTAATATTAATTATATTACTATATAAATTAAATATTATAAATAAATATTTTTTCTCCATGCATCGTATTAAACCAAAATTTTAAATATTGCCAAAATAACTATTCATTAGCAATCAAAATATAAAAGATAAAAAAAATTACTCTAATGTAACATCCGATCGCTCATCGACAGCTCTAAGCGAATCGTGTGAAGCGAAATGTGAAATAGAGTATTTCACGCACTATGCGACATATATGTACCCTACTTCACTCCACGCTAAAATAAAATATTAGCTTGATTATTATTCATTTTCGAAGATCTTGGCACAATTAAAATTCTGATCTTTGTATTACTGTGATTTACCATTAGGAAGGGTATTAAGCTGCCCCTTCCACAAGGAAACTGCTCCGGTTACTGCTCTTCCGGTATGTTCGTTTAGGGCCAAATATATATATATATTATATAATAAATATATATGGATATATTTACATATATGTATGTGAGCACAGCCTTAGATCTTCTGCTGAATTTCCATCCAAGGAGAACCTAAGAGCAGTGCACCTGCAAGGCGGCTGTGACAAAAACCAATTTAGACACTGTGCATTTTTAATGCAAACAAAAAAAATCACCTTCTTCACTCAATCCACAATCTGAATAAAATTTCTTCCAGCTTTAATTAATTGGGCGTTCAATGCGACTTTTTTGAAGTATTGAAGTATTTACTCATTAATGTAATAATTAATTACAATAAATTATAATTAGGAGGAAAATAAAAATGAAAATATGAATGAATTGTAAAAAAAATAAAAATATAACATTTAGAAATAAAAAATAATTTTTATAAGAGTAATAATTAGAAATTGGCGAATTAAAAAATATAGACAATTGTGTGCTTTCCTTTGTGAATTAAAATTTAAGATGTTTGAGTCACAGTTTTTTTTTTAATTTTCTGTAGATGAAGGGGTAAAAAACTGAATTTGGCAAAAAAATCGAGCAAGAGTACTCATGTAGGGCGAGTTGTGTCGTGCAGGGCTACCTTTATCACCCATGTAGTCTCGGTATTTATTTTTTAAGTTGACCCTCTTTCTTTTCTTTGCTATCCTTATTGGCATGGATTTTTTCTTCTTTTTTTGTGTGAATGTTCCATAATTATAAGTTTTAGTTTGTGGAAGAGCCCAACGAACCTCCCCACGGACTGTTTTTGCTAGCCGTTTCAGAAAACTCCAAAGTGAGGCTCTACCATAGAATTCTTCGAGCTCACATGGTGGTGAAAAAATGCAAATTTGTTTGCCAGCCAAAGGGTAGGTGTGCACATAACAAGTATGACAAAAAGGATAACAGTACTGACCAAAAACAAAGGTGGATACATTGGATACTAAGTTAGTAAATACAAATTTAACAATCAAAAGAACACAAAATTTAAATTAAAATTTGTTTTCTTACGAACACATGTCACACATAGTATAGCTATTTTTAAGTCAGAAAACGAATCTGGGACACAAAATTATCTCCTTTCTTTTATATTATTATCCTATGTTATAATTAGGTTTATTTTATTAAAAACAAATAGTTTAAAACCTATGACACCAAATTTTAAGTTTAAAATATGAATAAAATGGTTTTCAGTTACCTTAAAGTCTGAGTTAATGTGTGTACCTATTAATATGATCAGGTGAGTATATGTTCGTATTTCCATCATTTAGTTGTAATCCAAATGTCCAATGTTCAAAAAAATAAATTTTATATTCAAAACAGCAAAATATTCATGTCATGTTAGCTGAATGCTTAACAATTCCATATAAGAAACTAATTGCGTTTAACAGTTTTTGAATCACTATAAGGGGTTATGCAATTGAAGATTCCTTATTTGCCTTATTTTTTTGTGTATTAAATATAACAAATATAACAAAAAAAAAGTGTTTTAATTTAATAAAAAAAGAGCATCTAAAACAATTACTGTAACAATTTATTGTGATGACTGTTTTAATTCTGTATCTGCACTTCTACTTGGAAAGTAGATATTTGTATTACTCCTTAGATTACTGCTCAAATCATTGCTCATATCGCTGCTTAATTTTCTTCTCGATTATTTCTAAATATTCAATATTTTATATCCCTACTATGGTAGATTCCATCGGCGAAGAACAATTACTCCAAAAAACTCCCGTATGTCTTCCTTCTCGTTTCGTTTTCCAAAAAAATCTGGACGACTCTGGGCCGTCAGTGACCAGCAAAAAAAATTAGGGCAACCACTCTCCTGATACTGCCAACTATTCCTCCAAGATAGAAATTCCCCTTTTTTGGACCCAGGCAGCCAAGACACTGTTAGCGCGCGCTCAAGGCGCACAAATTTAAAACTCACTTCAGATCTGTCTTCACTTTTTATTCACTTATTTATTATTATTTATCAATAAATTTTAAAAATACTCTCAGATCTTTAAGATTTGGGGTAAACACGCGGAAATTTTAATAAATTTATAACTTTACTTATAATGCGAGAGCTATAGGTAAGCTTCACCGCACTGTTGCTGTCAAAATGATTCAAGCTGCAATTATGAGTTTTGACCATGCTAGCCTACTGCTACTGATAAATATATTCCCGCACTCTTTACTCCAATACACTTATCCGGCTAATCGCGTGGGCGTCGGATCACAACGGCATAATCGTATGATTTTTGCGTTAATCCATTCAAATTATTCTGCGAGCTTATTGCGTTAACTGTAACCCTTGAGAACTCAACCTACTATTACTTGAGCATTTAAGGTGGCGAGCCTAATCGAGATTTTTCAGTACTCTACTACTACTAATTGAAAGCTGATGATATTTATTAATAGTAGAGTTTCTAATATGAACTTCTGCTTCTATATATAAATCAAGAAAAAAGTAGTGTTTATGAAATGAGAGTAGTAGTATATGAAATTCTACTACTAAATATAATGAACACAAAAAAAAAAAATTATATTAGTAGTATTAAATTTATAGCCACTACAAAATATACCCCTAAAGTCGGTAAATGTGGGGTCAACGATAAGCGGGGCAAATTTTAATTCTTAGCCGATCAACTTCAAATTACGTTTCAAAACTCAACGTTGAAATAAAAAAAATATTTGCTACTTTTAAAATCTATCCCCAAAGGTCGGCATATGGGGAGTCTAAGATTAGTAGAGCAAGTTCAAATTCTTTCCCGATCAACTTCAAACCAAGTTGTAGGGCTCAACATTAAAATCTAAAAAATAAATGCAAAAGGGCGATTAAAGATGAATTGGGAAGTTGTGAATTTTATTCAGATAACTTTACACAGAGTTTCAAAGATCTACGTTAAAATATGAAATATGCGTCTATCACTTGTTTCAAAAATATTACTTCAATATTGATAAAGAAAAATCAGCAAAATTTTTACCCCAGCAACTTCAAAATCAGTTTTAGAGCTTAAAATTCAATTTTATATATACATATGAGCTTCACGGGAGAAGTATTAGAGATATAAAATAAAAGTTATTTTGGTCATGGGCGGAAAATAGCTGGAAATCTGTAGAGTTATCATTTTCTTGAATTGCCTCAATCTGTTTCGTAAAACTATTTCCTAAAAATAGGAGTGATTTTGATATGTTTAGGGACGGGAGTGTATAAGTGTATAATTTTTTCTAATTTTTGGCAGATCGACCTAAATTTTCAGAACTCTACTTTAAATTCTAAAATACATTTTTTCGAAAATGGGAGTGAAAATCTTGAATCTCCTTTTTTATGTTTCATGCTATAAGCGTCAAATTTATTTTCAGACTTTTAAACTTTTAGGGAAAAATTTCCACAGATTTTTGAAAATTGGATTTCGAGACCGAAAATGAGGCTGGCAAAGTATAAAGAATGAACTTTTTTGAGGCAAAAGTTATTTTTATGATGGGTGGGAAATAAGTGACCAACGGTTTTTTCAAAACTATTGCTCAACAAATAATTGATAAATCAACGACGGAAAATCGAATGTAATATATTAAAATTCAGTTTTAATGTTAACCTATGATAAACATACCAGGCAACTCCGACCCCATTAAAGTATATATATTATTGAGAAGTTAATATAGTCATGTCCGTCTATTTCTGTGCAAACTAGTCTCACAGCTTTTGCGCATTTGTCGCAAGCAGCACATATGTCGGAACCGGCCGGACAACTATATCATATAGCTCCCATAGGAAGAATCGGTTCAAAGTTGATGTATTACATCCAAGGAATGCCAGTCAAAGCCAAATCGGATGGCTGAGCTTATAAAACATAAAGGGTATCCGATTTCGTATTAAATTGTCGAAAAATACGGATTTTCGTCTTTATTTATGCTTCTGTGCGCATTCTTTGTCTGATTGAAAATCAGACCATTTTGACATTTTTTGTTATTTTATTAAAAATTGAATATTCTATGAATTCTATCAATACATTTTTTTTTAAATCCAAACTTACAGAACATGTGTGTACGGATAGCTTTTCTAGTAAGTGTATATACTTAATGGGGTCGGAGATGGCTCCCTTCAATGTATTACACATTTCGTGGCAAAGTTATAATACCCTGTAAAAAGTTTATGATAATGATCCGATTTAAAAACAAACACACACACAAGTAGCAATGCTTTAATCGAATACTTCTATTATGGTACCTTAACGCTTGTGCTTAGTCCCTAAAAACGCGCTTGCGTACGCCACTGGAACCCGCACATAATACCCACAAACCAACCCTAATGGACATCGGGGCCGTCTTGATGTGTTTGGTAGGTTCAGTTCAATTAGCATGTATATGCACACAATATAGAATGGCATTCGTATTCGCATTCACATCCACATCCGGGTCATGCATTGCCGTTACAGGACAATGATCAAAAGGAAAACAACTCGAACTGCACCCAAATGTGCTGTGTGAGCATGCATATTATAGACAAGGAGCGATAGCTAATTGGTCCCCTTCCAATTTCAAGCCTTCGACTTAATTCTCCTGTTGCTCTATATAGTTGGACCTTAACGCCTTCACAGCGACGTGTGCATAATTAAACTCCATGTCATGAAGATAAACGGCAAGACGAAAATCACTATAATTACAGGAGTTAAATGAAAAATTATTTTTATAATTAAATTAAAAATTGAGAAATGATCTTAAATTATAAATTATAAAATAAAAATAAATTAACATTACTTTTAAGCCTTCTGGGTGTATTAAATAACCAACTAAATTTTAAGGTCAAACATTTGTTGCACAGGAAAACCCAGAAAGGAAGATACCCAATCAGACCAGGAAAGTAGGCGAAAAAGAGAGACTTAATGATTGAGGAAAATAGCATGACAAATAAAAATAAAATAACACATCACATGGATATACATATTAAAAATTGTGACCGTGTGCCCCAGTTTGATTGGACTGATGATCCATAGTAGATGGAGGAGATGCGTCAGAGTATCGCGCTTGAAGCCAAGCCATTGCCGTGGCGAAACTAATTAATAATTGTAATGCAGATACCCGATATACAACTGCATCCATTTTTACATTAAATAAAAATATCAAAAATCTATCGAGTATTTATTCTGAAGATACAACAGAATAATAAGAATCTCGAGATTTTAAGAGGATTCTTGGTTCGTGTCCGGACTTATTTAGTGATGTGTTAAATCAGAATAAAGAAAAACAGAGCAAAAAAAGAGGAAAATCCAGGAAAACACTAGTCCTAAAATAAAATAAAGTGAAAGTTAAGTCGAGATAATAGAAAAGATGAGCTTATTTCACCAATAATTAATTGATGAAGAAAAGTAATACCAAGGATACTTTCTACGGTTAGTTAAGAAAGGGAGATCAATAAGTAAAAGTCTATCAGGACAAACGTTCTACGGTTAGTTAAGAAAGGGAGATCAATGAGTAAAAGTCTATCAGGGCCAACGTTTAATAAATCCAAGAACACCCTTGGCTTTATTAGTTATATAGGAGATATGAAGATTAAAACTAAGTTTGCAATCAAAAATCACACCAAGATCTTCCACTGTCATTATAAATTGCAAAGGTAAATTATCAAGCGTATGCGTGACTAAGTGCGGAGTAATTCGACTAAAAGTTATAAGAATTTAGATATATTTAAATGCAACTTATTAGCCTGGAACCAAAATAGATGGTAGGTCATTAATAAATTATGTGAAGAATAATGGTCCAACATGACAACCTTGCGATACACACGATGTAAAAATACGGGTTTAGAACTCTTTGAGTCCTGTTTTTAAAATAAGAGGAAATCCAGGTCAAAAGTGTGGGGGGTATCCAATTCGATCTAGCTTGAAAATTAAAAGATCATGATTTACAGAATAAAATGCTTTAGTAAAATTAATATAAATTACATCTGTTTCTGATGAATGATGTGAATTCAAGCCGATTAGTCGTGGTAGACCGACTCTTAATAAAGCCATGTTGAAAAGGGGAAATGATCGACTGACAGAGGTGCTTCAAAGCAAAGAGGATTTATTATAGAGAGACACTGAGTGATTTCGAACAATGTGACAAATTGTGGGAAACGGATGCACTGCTTGGAAATACAAAACGCAAAGTCACAAAAACAAGCGGACTTAAAATAAATAAAATCAATATAAATTATACAAATACTGCAATAAAAACTATACAGATATAACAAAATAACTAAATAAAATTAAAATAAATTCGAGAATTTCAATTTGAATGCCGAATAATAGAAATGAAAAACGTAAACAAAGCTAATTTTCTGTTCATCAGTTTCCCACAATTTTCACTCGAGTTCGAAAGAGCGAACCGCTGTCTCTATATTCTTAATCCTCTTTGGTTGTGCTTTGTGTACTTCTTACTTCGCTCATTCTTTGTTGTTTATTTTGATTCTAAAGGGTATTTTTCGCGCTCACATTGTTTTGCTCTCTTCATATGTCAACCCAAAAGTAAATATGTATATGCCACCAGGAATTTTATTTGATATTAAATTTTTTTTTTCTAAAAACCAAAACCACAATGGAAACTATGCGGAACTACTTTGGTGGTGCCACCCTTGAAGCTTAAGGCTGGAATTGCGGCAATACCGTCCACGTGAGAGCGGCTGTGCAGTGGTAGTTGGGCTAGAGGAGCAAACTCGATAAAATTACCAAAATCCAAAGTGGAACAGCATTATGCCGATGGATTCGTGAGGTGGTGCTCGGTCGTTACTCTCCGAACTTTGGATACTCCAGTTTAAAGAAATTGCCAACCACGATAGTCGAGCTATTGTACATCGCTGGTAAAACTCGCAGGGCGACTACTCGTGAGATTAAAAATGAATAAATATAACAAAACGTTAGCCGGTGCACAGAAAAAACTGGAATGAAGCCACGCAAATAAAGCTGTAGATCAACTGCAACAATCCTCAGAGGCAAGACAACTGGGCTTTGGCTCAGGGACCGTCGACTCGAGGAAATTTTTAAGTCAACGGTTACTACAGTCGTGTCAACGACTCCTAACCCGATTTCAACTTATAAACACAAAAAGAGAGCAACGGACATATTGCAAGATCTCAAGACCCCAGCAGCATCAGACAGTGCTAAGGCAGCCCAGCCAGGAAGTTCTGGACGTGACCCTAGTCGCAAACCTACTATATAGGACGTGACCCTAGTCTCTAACCTACTATATGACCGAGTATAATAGTGGAAAGTGCGCAGTGACCACTCTTTCTCCGAACAGAGATAAATAGAGATAGTATTATCACTATACTCCCGAAGCCAACACCTTTCCGTAAGATCAATCGGACAAACTGGCAAAAATATGCATCGCATATGGACCACATATATACAAGAATTTAACGAATTTCTCGTAGAAACCTTCGCACGAGCATGCAATGATGCTCTAGTAGAATCATGTCCTCTCAGCAATCGAAGAAGGAAACAAAATCCACCTTGGTGATTTTCACTCACTGGATTGCTTCGTTCTAAGTTCAGAAAGCTCTTCAATAAAGACAACTAAGCAGATAGCACCAAATCGTGGAATGCTAATAAAGCTAGCCTAGCCATGTACAAAAAGTCCCTACGACAAGCAAAAAGAGCTACATGGCAGCATTTCTGCACAGACATTGTAAGCACTATGCACGCCGCAAGGCTAAGAAAACTGCTATCTAATTCCCTTCAAACCATAGGCTGCCTACGTTATCCTGAGGACTTTTGGACAAGTCAAGAAGCGGTTACTAATAAACACCCACTTTCCTGGTGTATATTATACGTATCCTAGACGCAAGAGTTTCTCTCCAAAAAACTTTAAGCTGAGCAATAAATAGTATTATGTCAAACAAATCCCCGGGCCCAACTTCAGTCACAAAGTTAAATTTCTAAGCCCGTATTTGTTACTTCGAGTGCACCACAAGGTACCAAAACTCTGTATTTATGTATTTATTTTTGAAACGATTTTGAATAAATGAATTTCAGCAATAAGAATAAATACACTTTCTTCCAATGCATTGGATGAGTCATACCCGACCCCATAATTAATATATATGTTATTGATCAGAACGACGAGGCGAGTCGATATACCCATGTCTAGCCCCTCAGTTTTGAGCTAGGTGAATGAAATTTAGTATGAAGCCTTCTTTTTGGCAGGCAGCACATATGTCGGAACCGGCCGGACCGGACAACAATGTACATATATATGTATATCATATAGTTCCTATAGGAACTATCGGCTTTGTTTCCGATCCTTGAGACATTTTTAGTATACATATATAGCTTAAAAAAAATAGTGCGAAGAGAAAATCGAAAATGATTCCTTAATATCAAGTTTATTGTTATTATATGTATGTGTTTTGCTATTGTCCTGTATAAAACCTTTATTAATGAGTTTATCAACCCCTATTCTACAATACTTCTGAACTCTAATTACATGTGTGAAAACCCAAAGCCGAACCAAAACCTACACCTGTGGTGTGTATGTAAATATTATTTAATATATGGTTTGGAAATCCATATTCCATAATCCATAATCAATTACTAGAAGACTTTCGAAACACCCAATTCAAAGGAAACATTCGCAGGTTTTTGGAAGAAGCCGAGATGAAACGTCAACTATTGACGAGTAAGTTAGCATTAGAGAACAATGCAGCAGAAACAACTCTTTTTAATCAATTATTAACACTATTATTGAAGCATTAATTCAAAAATTACCAACAAATATTTATTTAAGAATTGTCAATTGCAATATACCTGATTGTATTACAAGAAAAGGGTTTATAAAAATTAGTTCATGATGATAAACAGAGTAAATCCCGTTTTGATAACCGAACACCGTACCATAACCGTACTAATACTCCAGTTCAACCAAATTTCAACCCTAATAATATACGAGCAAACTTTCCAGAGCCATATCGTCACCCGGTACCTAACAACCTTTACCAAAATTACCATCCTCATTTTAATAGTATGACTCGCCCAATTCCACCAATACCATACATGCCCAGACCCAACGTATATTTTCAACGCCAAAACGCCTTTGACTTAAATCGCTTTGGTCAGCACCAAACTCAACAACAACCACAAGAACTACATAACTCAAATCCGTTTACAAATAACAATCCAACCAAACGCATGAGACCAGCTGACAGTGTCGAAGAAACGCGTCATCAGGAAGAAGAAATATATTTACCTTATGAACCATATAATTACTATTAAGATCAAAATTGTTATTACTATCCGGAATATTATCCACAGCTTAATAGCCAACAATATTCAAATGATCAATATCCACAATTCCCGATAGCAGAAGAACAAAGTAAAGAAGAAATAAAATTTTCCGAATATGATTTCAACAATAAATACATTAAAGGTTAAGAGAATTACATAGCTGACGCCATATCCCGAGTAAAACTAGAACATACTTACTTCGGTCATCAAACGCAACACAGTGCCGATGAATATAGCAACATTTTAATTAGCATTACTGAAAACCCAGTTAACACATTCAATAGACAAATAATATTTTCCAAAGGTCTACCAAGCATCAAACAAGAAACTTATTTTAAAAAACAAATAACATATATTTCTTATGATGAAATGACAAAAGAAAAAGCCGAATCTTACTTTACTAACCATTTTTGTACCAAATCTAGTACCTTATACATAGACAGCGATGCAGATTTCGAAATGATCCAAACTGCACATAAAACAGTCATTAACACAAAACATACCAAAATTTATTCGTAGCTTTATTTTATTAAAAAACATACACTCTTATGCCAAATTTAAAGAACTAGTTCTCACAGCTCACGAAAAACTTCTACATCCCGGAATACAGAAAACCAACAAACTCCTTATTGAAACTTATTATTTTCCCAATACTCAATTACTCATTCAAAACATAATAAATGAATGCCACATTTGTAACCTATCTAAAACACCGCACAACACAGAACACCGCAATACAGACATGCCCATGAAAATTACGCCGAAGCCCGAACATTGCCGCGATAAATTTGTAATAGACATTTACTCTTTTGAAGGCAATAATTATTTGAGTTGTAAATTCGCTATCCTCGAACAAATAAAAACGAAAGATTGGATAGAATGTAAAAACGCTCTTATGCGAATATTTAATGCTATTGAAAGTAGACAGAGATGGAGCATTCTCGAGCCTAGCCCTCAAAAGATGGCTCTTGAGCGAAGATATTGAATTGCAACTTAATACATCGAAAACAGGTATAGCAGACGTAGAAAGGTTACACAAAACCATAAATGAAAAAATTCGAATTATAAAAAATTTAACTCAAACTAAGCAAAATAGAAACAATACTTTACGTATACAATCATAAAACCAAACATGACACAACTGGACAGATACATATTTCATTATACCGGACAACCAACCCTAGATACTCAACAAATCAAAGAAAGAAAAATGAACGAATTAAATGATAATAGACAAGATTATGAAATTGACACGAAATACATAAAGGGCCCGCTTCAGAAAGACAAATTAGAAAATCCATTTAAATCAAACAATAATGTAGAACAAGTTGATCCTGACCATTACAAAATTACTAATAGAAATAGAGAAACACACTACTATAAATCACAGTTTAGGAAAAAAAAAGAGAAAACTAACCACATCCCAATTCCACAGATTTCTGGAAAATAGTGATGATACTACAGTAGTAGGCTCCGCGTATAAATATCTTTTTGGCACACTCGATGAAAATGATCGAGTAGAAATTCAAAATAATCTAGATACAGTTGCTCAAAATTCAATTAAAATCCACGAACTAAATGACGTAATACAGTTAATAAATGGTGGATCAGAAAAAATCAAACAATATGAAAACACTCACATACGAACTCATGCAATTCATTGAATTTATAGAAGACATATAAATGGGTATGCAACTCTCTCGTTTCGGACTGTTTAATCCAAAGCTATTAAATTATGATAAATTAGAAAACGTTAAGAATCAAAATATACTATAAATAAAAACATCCACTTGGATTAATCACAAAGATAATCAAATACTAATTATATCTCATATACCTATTGCATACGAATTAAAACAATCTATTAAAATTACCCCTTATCCTGTTCACAACGGTTACCAATTAGATTATACTGAAACTAAATCCTATTTTGTAAATGAAAATAAAATCTATAATGAAGATAATGAAGAAGTACAGGATGATTGTATTAAAGATATAATTAAGAGCCAAAAACTAATCTGTAATTTCATCTCAATAAATACTAAAGAAATTATTAAATTTATAGAACCAAATATAATTTTAACCTGGAACTTAACCGAAACCAATGTTATACAAAACTATAAAAAATCAAAGAATGAATTAAAAATCAATGGAAATAAAATTATTAGAATAACTCAATTTAAATTTGAAATCGGAAACATTATCTTAAGCGAAAATTACTTACAACCAGAAATAGACCTAACACCATTATATCCACCATTAGAAGTTACCAAAATCAAAATTGTAGAACACAATGACATTGTTAAATTGATATCACAAAATAATTTCGCACTTTACACAATTATAACAATTATAACAATTATAATTATTATATATATTATACTATTTTGTTCTATTGTATTCAAAATATGTAATCAAAAACCCATTTATGTTGATATATTCAAAAATGAAAAGGCACAGAAATGTAAATCACAATCCAACACAAGCTAAATTAGAAGTAGCACAAAATCCATTACCCACATAATACCCAATAATCTCAGCCTAAACATAGGATTATTTTTAAGGGAAGGGAAGTAACATATGTTATTCACATATCAGGAATCAAATATCCTCGTACATAAGGATACGAAACAATACCTAAACAACACATAAATAATGTAACAGTTAAGACCTAATTTTACTTAAAAACCGAATTTGAACCGCCAAACATATGGTCACCAGCGCACCGAACTTAAGAATAATGTAAAACAAAACAAAATTCAATTTAGCACTCATTTGGGGTGCCAAGCCAAGAAAACATATTTTTACTATAGTCTTAAACTGAACTCCGGAAAATAAAGTCATACATCGAATTCGTGTCGTGTTTTTATTCTTTCATATTTCAGTGTCTGCTTGAGTCTATAATCATAGACCGGCAGTTAATTCGACTCGTGTAAAATAATAATTAATTTACTAAGTAAATTTATTTTACTATATATATGGAAGTATGTGTGTGTGTTGTGTTGTGTTGTGTGCCGTTTGCAAAACGTGTGCGCATAAATATTTAAATGGCAAAAAGTCACGTCTTGTATAATTGTTTAGTTTGCCTATGGATGGGGACATTTGGTTAAAGCCGAAGAAGGACCAGGAGTACTAAGTAAGGAGTAAGGAATAAATGAAGAGGGTATATCAACGCACAAACGACAATGAAAACAGCGGCTACTGTTGCTATTCCACGAAGTTTTTCAACTAAGTGCAGCTGTTGGCACGGCAGAGACAGAGCTGTTACCAGGTCTAACTGCGAATGCGAGTGCGAGTGAGAGTGCGACTGCTGCTAATACGAGTAGCCAGGGCCAAGATTCATTATTACGAACACAAATTTCTGGAACACTTACACACACACACACACACTTACTCCTGTGAGTGACTGTTAATTTTCATATTAAATACGTTAAAATGTGCAAATAACCAACAGGGACTTTCGGAGCACGACGACAGAATGTAGAACCAAACCATAGCACTCGCTCCAGGCTTAGTGCCAGCAAGTTAGTGTTGACAGCTTTTTTAAAGTCTTTTTAATGCACAAAAAGCTACATTTTGTAAAAGTCGTTATGTTTCTATGATTTGCTTTAATAAAAATCTTAAGTTTATTTAATTTGATATTGACTCTATTTTTTTAATGTTTTTTGTTTAGTATTAATTAGCATTAGCAATACAACTTCACGTGGAACACTGCAGCGAGCAAAATAGCGATATCATCAGAAAAATTTGGTTGAACGCAAATATTATCGCGAAGTTAGTCGAACGTTAGGGTGTTTAAGTAAAATGATATGAACTGCCATTAACTGTAAAGAAAAGCATAAAACTTGTGGACAAAAGCGAGCCCTGGCCCATCTTTACTTCAATATATTGTTATATGAGTCCACAAAGGAGTCTTTCTGAGTTAAAAAAAAATAGGATCTTAATATAATAGTGATACTACAGATAGTTGGGTAATTTTGTAGGCCATATACTAAACTCATTATTTTCATTATATAAAAACAACGACGAGACGAATTGATATAGCTATAACCGTCTGTCCGTCTGTTTATATATAAACAAGACTCAGTCTTTTTGTTGCACGCAGCACATATGCTGGTATGCAGATAACTACATAATATATAGATGCAATAGGAACTGTTGGACTGATATATATAGAACAAAAAGTCTATATGATTTTGTTCGGACAACTTTTTGTGACATTTGATATGTTATTTTTATTTGTACCTTAATTAAAGCTAAATGGCCAAGGAAGGTGTTTTCTAAATGCTAACTAATCGGAAAGGTCGATCGAAGATAAATTGGTTATATAGCAAATTTTTTGTTTTTCCAGAGTTCTTAGTTGTGGTTACAATTTAGATGTAGAAGTTTTATTAATGCTAGTTGCAAATAATGCCATAGGAACAAGTGGTCGAAAATGGTTTGTATGTAAAATTTGTTGTAGCCACCATACTACTTATTAAACTATCTGTGAGCAAAATACATTTTTGAAATTATTTGAAATTGAACTTCCTAAAAGGCCACATTTGTCAACACTGGTAGCAACTTTAAGAGGACACACACACACAAATAATAATGAGCATACACACAGATAAAGCCAATGAGGTAAGGAAGTCAAGCCAAGAATGTCGCACAAGCTACCTCAATTATGAATATGAATATGAATACGGGAATAGTGTAAGTGAAGTTATTAAAGGTACTAAAATGCACATGAGTATTCACTACACAGACACACACACATATATACTTTTAGCCCTAACCCTACACCCTTTTCCTCACCATCCCATACGCACACAGATTACTTTCACCTACTTTCACAAAATTTCCCTGTTAAAAACGTGTAATATGTCTATGTTCTTGTATATGTGACACATAAGCCATGATTTATTATCAGGCAACGAGTTCTGATTAAGTTTTAAATTCACCTTCAGAGCTCTGAAATGTACGTGTTTCCCTTCTTTTTTTTGTGAAAATCGGCTACCAAGGTTGGGAAATGGGGATCAAATGTTTTATAGGGAAATGACTAATTTTTGTCCGATTAACTTCAAATTCAATTCAGAGTTCTATATTAAAATCTAAAATGTAGGTGTTTTGAAGTGACGCCTATGGTCAGGAAACGGGGGGTCAAAGGTGGAATTGGGCAAAGTCTAAGTTCCCGAATTACTGCAAATTTAATTTTAAATCTAAACATTAAAGTCTAACATATAGTTTATCTATTAATTAATTCCCCCAAGATCGTAAAATGTTAGATCAAAATTGATTCTTGGCGAATCATTCTATCGGGAAAAATTTAACGTTTACCCAACATATGATGATTTGTATCTTTTAGAACATCAACCCAAGTTCTGAAAATTGGGGTGAAAGTTGTATAATAAAAAGTGTAGTTAATATAATTGGGCCTCGTGACTTAGGATTCGACCTGAACTCCTGAACTCGTCTTTCAGACTCAAAAATTTACAACTTTGCTATTTCACACTACTCAAACATTCAGCATATTTAACGTAAGTTTCATTTATTGCCGAAATAATATTCAATTAATTTTAATTATTATTTGTGGTCTTTTGGTTTTCACAATGATTATATAAAATCCAGAGACGCATTTATTTTATTATTAAAGCTTATTTAGTATTATTTTGTAATAGTAGCCATAGACAGAATTACTATTAATGCTTGTGATGTTTTAACAGTCTTTATATTGCTTTTCTTATAATTCGTATATATATAAGTACAGAGACGCACAAAAGTATTGGCACAGCAGAATATTTTTTTTAACAATGAGCTTATAGTTATTTTATTTAATTTTAAAAATAAAAAAGAGGCCCTTTTGCCTTGCCAAAGTACTCACACAAAAATAATTATTATATAAATTAAATTAAAAATTATTAGTAACATTAAAATTGAATTACATTTAAGCCTTCTGGGGTATTAAATCAATTTTTATGGTCCAACATTTGTTGCACAGGATTGGGGGAAACCCAGGCAAAAAACCCAATCAGACCAGGAAAAAAGGCGAAAAAGAAATATAAAGATTGTTGAAAATAGAATGAAAATAGATAGAATAGAATAGAATTTCTTGTTAGTCAACGAGGAACATGAAAGTTAAGACGAGATTATAGAAAAGGAGAGCTGATGTCACCGATAATTAATTTATCAAGAAAAATAATACCAAGGATAGTTCTACGGTTAGTTAATGAAGGGAGATCAATGAGTAAGAGCCTATCAGACTACGGTGGAAGACGGCGATCGGGATCCCAGTTTAAGTCACGTAGAGCAAAGAGGAGGAATTGCTCCAAACACATGAATAATATTCTAGTATGGGGCGAACTAGAGAAGTATAAAGGAGTTTGCTAACAAAGGGGTCATTAAACTCGAAATATATAAATGCAACTTATTAGCCTGACACCAAAGATGAATGGAGTTACAGTCATCTTGCAGACAAATATAGTTAGAAGGATCGTTGTAAGAAAGAATAAGTTTCACATCATCAGTATACGTAAGGATGCGTGAGTGGGACAAAATAAATGGCAGGTCATTAATAAATAATGTGAAAAATAATGGACCAAGATGACTACCTTGCGGCACACCCGAAGTAACAAATACGGATCTCAACAGAACTCTTTGGGTCCTGTTTTTTAAATAAGAGGAAATCCAAGTCAGAAGTGTGGGGGGATCATGATTTACAGAGTCAAATGCTTTACTGAAATCAGTATAAATGACATCTGTTTGCATTCTACTTAGGAATGCATCATTCACCAATGATGTGAATTCAAGCAGATTAGTCGTGGTAGACCGGCTCTTAATAAAGCCATGTCGAAAAGGGGAAATTATCGACTTACAGAGGTGCTGCAAAGTTGATCTTACAATTGTTTCGAATAATTTTGGGATTCCAGACAACTTTGCAATTCCTCTGTAATTCGATATATCGGATTTAGTTCCCTTTTTGTGAATTGGGATAATATGATTCCTTCCAAAGACATGGAAAAACAGCGGAATCAAGATATAAGTTAAAAAGTTTGAGTAGGGGAAGATGTAAAGAGCTCCAGCATTCTCTGAGTACGCAACTAGGGATATTATCGGGCCCAGGAGAATATAAAGATTTTAAAGTTTTCATTGCTGTAACTAGATCGTTATCAGTCATGATAAGAGCAAATAAAGAGTTAGAGGAAGAAATAGGATAAGGATAAGGGTAAGCGATATTGTCAATGGAAGAAGTGTAAGTAGATTGAAACAAATTTGCAAAAAGGTTAGCACTAGTTAAGTCGTCAATGGCTCCCTCATTCTTCAGGAAAAACGTACAAATTTATAAAACAGTTTAGGATCCCGCTCAAACTGATTCCTGCAGCGCATAAGATACTCATTATAGCATTGATCATTATAGAATTAAGGAGAAGGAAGTTAGATTTAGCAAAAGAATATTTAGAAAAATCAATATTAGATCCAGAGAGTTTAAATCTTTTAAATAGTTTAGTTTCAATATTTTTTAAATTTAAAAGTCGACATGGAAACCAAGGAGGCTTGGATGAAACAGCCAATAAAACACTACTTGGAATACAGATATCAAGAAGTGAGTTAATAGTGTCATAGACGTGGGTTAGAGCAAAATTTATATCAACCGAATTGTATAGAGTAGACTAATCAGCTGAGCAAAGAAGTTGATTAAGCAAAAAGAATAAAACCAAAAACCGGAAAATGGCGGAAAAACTGTTAAATTCAGATTTTTGACTTCCCCCTATTAACACAAAAATTATTTTAGTTTCTGGCGTGAAATATTTCAAGAATTATTCTCAAAAAAAATATTATTATGTGGTATCCAACATATAAAGAAACACTTTTATATTGTCACGGGCGGTAAATAGATAAAACTTTGTAGAATTATAATTTTTGGAATTACCTAAAACTGTCTTACAAAAGAATTTTCCAACAAATAATAGATAACTGATTTTGATAAATCAACAGACGAAAAATGTAATCAATTATATTTTAGAATATAACTAATATACGAGTCCATATAAGTAAGTTCTACGGTCTGTCCTTATGATATGGAAGTGTTAAAGAGCCAGGAGGAGTAGCTTTTGTCTTTAACAACTACGCAAGTTTCTTTTAAATTGGTAATGTCTTTCCTTTTAGTTTTCAATCTTTTTAAATTTATTTTGAATAACAAATAAAAATAATCTTGCTAAAGCTGTTAATTTTAATATTTATAAATATACATTTGATGTCTATTCTTGTTATAGCACTGGAAATATAGGTAATCCACCTTCGAACCGATTTGAAGACTTGATTCTTATAACTTTAAAGAGAAATCTTGGATCGAAACAAAGCTACAAATCAAAGAAAAAATGTTTGCAGTCCGGTTCGGAGGCTCATACCCTAGGAAAAGATTTGAAAAAATCATATATTATGAACGCATTTACTTTGAAAAACTAATAAGGTGACCTCTTGTCATTTATTTTATCTGTTCTGATTCTCAAACCCACAAAACTTTTACAACAGCTCGTTAACTAATGAATCCAGTCCGCAAAACATATAAATGACACAAATTTCATTTTACAACTAAGACTGGAAAAGACTTTATGGATAAGATTTTCACTTGTTTTAAGAACTTATTGATATCTATAAATTGACTATTTAAAATGTGTTTAATTAATACAAACGATGTTTGTAGTCGTATGGATCGCGATTCGGGTGAATCTCTAGTTTTTTTAATTTCCGGATTTGAAAGAAGTTTCATATGATTGTCAAGAATTCCAAATCTAACGACTAAGTGCGAAAATAAGCTGTAGACTTGCATTATAGAATAATTAAAATTAGTTGCAATAATTAAAAGAAAGAAATTGATGAGTTTTAGCCGAAAATTACTAAACACTATCTATTTATTAATAGGCACACTGTGCAGATACAAGTTGCTTGTAGTTGCTTGAATAACTACTGAGTACTAGTTAAAATTATATAAAACTATATCTACCAAATAGATATTAACTAGCAGCTGGCACGTGTGATGAGCGTACATACATAACATATACATGTCAAAAGATGCCCTTCCGGATTCCTCATAAAAAGCCAAGTTAAATTAGTTGCACTTTTGGGACTTCAACTATGTACTAATGTACATACATACATATATGATGTGGTGTATGGGTGCGTTATGGCTGTTATGAAACAAACTTGAAACCGCCAAAAGGATTATTACAACTACAACTACTTAGCTTTTCGTAGAAATTTGGTTGAAACAGGCAGCAGCTCCAGCAATAACTTCAAGTTTTTAATGGTTCAGTGTGTGTCCCAAAATGGGATTTGAAATTAGTTTTGGATTTCATTTTGAATTTGACGAATAAAATTATGTCAAGAATGAGAACTCATGCCCTTTTAAATGCTTGCAGAGGGTATTACAACTTTGTCACGAAATGTGTAATGCATTGAAGGAGCCATCTCCGACCCCATAAAGTATATGTATATATTATTAATCAGTACGCCGAGACGAGTTGATATAGCCATGTCCACCTGTTTATAAGCAAACTACTCTCTCAGCTTTTGAGCTACGTGAATGAAATTAGGTATGGAGCCTTCTTTTTGCTGCAGGCAGCACTTATGTCGGAACCGGCCGAATCAGAAAACTGTATCATATAGTTCCCCTAGAAACAATCGGTTCAAAATTAGTTGTATTGAAAACTTTTTTGATTATCAAAGTATCTTGATAAAATTTACAGATTTACGCCGAAGATATTCTTTGCTTACTAGTTATGGTAGTAATTTTCTGTTTATATAAAAAACGGTTATACGTACAAAGGTGAAAATTGGAAACAAGATTTATGGCGTTGTACGAAACTTATTGTACCTTGTCCGATGGAGTTCAAATTAATTTTCAAAGTTTTTCTTTAAAGTTGAAGGTACACGTGCTTCCCATTTTATGGAAAACTTCCCCCAAAGTCACAAAATGGGATCAATATTAAAAAGGGTAAATTATAATTCTTACGATGTCGACTTCAAATTCAGTTTCCAAGCTCTACTTTAACATTAAAAATATATGAATTTCAAATTTTTTGGAAAATCATTCTAAGTTAAAATCAAAAGTGGGGAAAGGGGTCCAATATTACATGAGAAAAAGTGTAATTTTAACCTAATTTACCTTAAACTTAGTTGCAGAATTTTACATTAAAATCTAAAATATACTTGTTTTCTGTTTTCTTGAGAGTTGGCTCCCAATGTGGGAAAATAGGCATTGTTGTATTTTAAAAAATCTAATTTTTACCTGGATTGACTTAAAATTTACTTTCAAAACTCTATATTAAAGTCTTAAAGATAGGTGTGTCAAATTAGCATTGCGTTCAAAACTGTCCAATTACCTGATTGCCTTCAAATTTAATTTTAAATTTAACATATAGCTTATGCATATTTTTTGGTTAAAATCTCACCCTCCGAAGTCTTAACAGGGATGATCAAAGGGTGTGTTAGGAAAATTGTGCTTGACTTCAAATTTAGTTCTAAAGATATACTACATTTAAATTATGTGCTTAACACATCTTTTGGAAAATTGGCCTTTAAGGTCCGGAAAAGAGGTCAAAGAGGCATGAGTAAGAGTATTTTTTTAACGCGAATGACTTCAAACTCAGTTCAAAAAGTCAATTTTAATATTATTTTGAATATCCATTTTCAAGTTCAGAAAATCGGAATGAAACTGTAGGTGCAACATTTTTATTTTCTGTCTATTGCGTATTATTCATCGGTCTTTTCAGAACTGTCCAAAACTAACTATTAAGAAAATGTTTTATATATTTCAGAAACTCCGCCCTAAGATCGACAAAAAAGAATTCATATTTTTAAATTTTCCACCTATTAAGACAAAAGCTATTTTGGTCACGGATTTGAAATTAGTGTTTCCTTTATTCTGATTTTAGAAATTATTGTCCAAAAATTAAAGTCAACTGGAAAAATGGAATCCAACATATAAATAATGACTCATTTATTAATAATTTTCCCCGGGCAAAACCGCGTAATACTGGTAATTCACATACATGCATAAATACATACATATACACTTTATAGGATCGAATATGGATTACACATTTCGTGACAAAGTTATAATACACTTTGGAAGAGTATAAAAAAATAAAGCTAACTTATTTTGAAAAGTCCACGGGTGGAAAAATGCAATCCATCATTAAAAAATACTTTTAATATAGACTCTCCGGGGGGCATGGGGTAATACAGGCGGGTATATTCCTACATACATACATACATACATATATATTTATATATCTATATGTATATATATCTATACTAAATATTTTGCAGTGATCGGAGAGGAAAGAGATATTATTCAAAGAGCTATTTTCTTTAGTTTTAAATGCATGGAGTGTATATTTACATGTGTGAATATGTATGTACACATGTATGTGCACATTATCACTATAAATAAAATCACAAATTTAAGTTGACTTACAAATATTCTGTACCCAGAATCATTGCATTCAGCAATTAAATGAAAAATGGTTTCTTAAATAAATGTTGCGTTTATTAACCAACTTACAGCATAAATTAGGCAATTAGATTTGCGTATGGGATATGGGAACTTGCCAGAAAATACTTTTTTACATGGTATAATAGAATTACTTTAAAGAGGGAGAGAGAAAAAGTGGTAATTCAATGTTTTGTATCTAAAAAATTACTTATTTTGTAGCTCATTGATAATTAAATAAAAATGTGTGCATTTTATGCCGCGATAATTGGAAACCGTAGTAAAAGAAAAAATGTTACCCCCTAAATGCTTGAATATTTAATAATTAATTTTTAAGTACTTTTGCGCAGGCAAAATGGCCCCTTTTTTTAATTTTTAAAATTAAATAATTAATTAATTTTTAAAAGATACGCACATTATTAAAAAATTATTATCGGTTTAAAAGTTGATGTAAGGAAAACTTTTTTGGTTTTTTAATGTATCTTGATTAAACTTACAAGTTATATGGCAAAGTGAGATTTCTAAACGCACATCGAATCACTATATTATATAGCTCTGCAAGAGACGTTAATCTTCGGCGTGCCGAAGATAGCCATTTTTTACTAGTTTTCCTTTGAATTTTTGTTTTTTCAGTGGATATTTTCAAAATATTTATTATAAAGCAGATTTTAGTCAACATCAAAACCTCGATTGCAGAGCTGTTCTTCTGAACCTTTTACTCATCTTTCCGTAATACATATTGTACATACATTGCTTGATACTTGGTACAGTGCGCCGCGTCTTTCTACAAACCAAAATTACAAAATGGCCGATTTCTACTATTTGCCCGGCTCCTCGCCCTGCCGCTCCGTCATCATGGTTGCCAAGGCTGTTAGCGTTGAGCTGAACAAGAAGCTGCTCGATCTGCAGGCCGGTGAGCTTCTGAAGCCCGAGTTTCTGAAGATCAATCCTCAGCACACCATTCCCACTCTGGTGGACAATGGCTTTGCTCTGTGGGAGTCGCGCGCCATTCTAATCTATCTGGTTGAGAAGACGGCAAGACCGACTCACTCTATCTCAAGTGCCCCAAGAAGCGCGCCTTGATCAATCAGCGCCTGTACTTCGGGCACTTATGGGCACTCTGTACCAGAACTTTGCCAACTACTATTATCCCCAGGTGTTCGCCAAGGCACCCGCTGATCCCGAGGCATTCAAGAAGATCGAGGCTGCCTTTGATTTCTTGAACACCTTCCTGGAGGGTCAGGAGTATGTGGCCGGTGATTCACTTACCGTCGCTGACATTGCCCTACTGGCTAGTGTATCCACCTTCGAGGTGGCCAAGTTCGACATCAGCAAGTATGCCAATGTGAACAAGTGGTACGAACTGGGCCGGCTGTCAGGAGTTCAAGAAATACTTCGAATAAGTCCTTCTTTATTCTATACTTTATGTATTAATTTATTCATACTTATTCACAAAGCGATTAAAAATCGCCAATCGTTGTGAGATATTTTGCACCCGGCGGGAGTTTTGTGCAAAGAGATTTTCTTAAATAAAAGAGTATTCATTTTTTTTGAGTACAATTTAAGAGATTAAAGTTGAGTCTTTTGAATATGTATAACGCAATTTCCTGATTGAGTGAGTAATTCATCATCGCATATTGAGAGTTCTACTTTAAGGTTAAATATACACGTGTTTCCTATTTTTTGGAAAATCGGCCCACAAGCACAGAACATGGGGGTCAATGGTTGCGAGGAGAAAAGGCTATTCTTATCTAATAGACTTCAAATTTATCTCAGCCCTCTTCATTGACATCAAAAATATATTTGTTTATTACTTATTGAAAAAATTCTTATCGACGTCAGAAAGTATGAGGTCTTTCTTAAGTATGGAAAATTCAGATTCTTAAACGATCGCCTTCAAATTTAATTTTAGAGTCCAACATTCAATTTCAAAAATATAAATGTTTCTAATATCTTTTGGAAAATATGCCCCGAAATCTTGAAAATGGGAGTCAAAGATGAACATAGTAATTCTAAATTTGACCCAAATAACTTTACCCTAAGTTTCAAAGGTCTACAATAAATTATAAAATATAAATATATCAAAATTTTTTTTTTTTTTGCACTTAGGAATGACACGCCTTTATCTTACTTCATAATGATATCTCGAGAAACAACTACAACTTTTGAATCTATTGTAACAAGTTCTTAATTGCAACCATTTTATAATCTTTTAATTTATTTACATATATTTATACCCTTGCAGAAGGTATTATTCTATTTTCGTTTATTTGCTTTAAATTACTCAATTAAATAATTTAACAATTGTGACTCAGTTTCAGAGCTTGGCAGTAAAATGCAAAATTTATGTACAATTGTGTCACATTTTAAATATGGACCTTTCCCGGGAAACGCCTGGGTAAACTAACTTATTTTGAATAAAAAGAACTACTACATGTTCTCTATAGTAACTTTAAATTTATTGATATTTTCGTTTATTCGGGTAGGCTCTCGATTGTTTGACAATTTTAATAAGCCACTTTTTCAATTGTGCTATACTAGTAATTTTTATGACACCAACATAAGCAGACAGAAGGACAGACAATTATAAACACTCAAGTTTTATGGACTTTGATTGTTTTTGACATTTATTGATTAATTTAAAAGCAGACGCGCTATTGGACTAGTGTGGGCGGGGCTGGTAATTAGGCGACTGCCGTTGAGTATGAAGTGTATGTAAATATTTATAAGTTGCTGATATGCAATTAAAAATTACAACAACAGGATGTCAATAACAGCTGCAATGAATACAACAATGTAGACACAACATTTGATATACACTTGCAAAATATATTATAGTTTCGTCACGTAATGTGTAATGCATTGATGGAGGTATCTTCGGCACCATAAAGTATAAAGTATACTTGTATTATTGATTAGGATGATGAGACGAGTTATGTCCATTATTAAAGTAGTCTCTCAATTTTCGAACTAGGTTTTTCATCGTGTACGATATAAGTACAGTTTTGGATATTTATATTATTTTAATAATAATTAAATTTTCAACAATAAAAAAAATAGATAAAAATATTTAACCCTTTAGTGCCTAACAGCGCAGTTTTTGATGGTGGATGAAATTGGGCATATCGCCTTTTATTTGTTGCAGGTAGGTAATATGTGTGTATATGTGTTGGAACTGGCTGGGTATATATAGTACCTAACATAGGAACAATCGGTACAAAAGTTGTTGTAGGAAGTGGTATCTTGATTAAACTTACATGGCAGGTGAAAGAGTAATTTCTAAACGCACACGAAAAATCGGTCAAATAAATAAATTTACACGTTCTAAAGCTTCCCAAAATGCAAAAAATAATAAATTGACATATTATAATTTTGAAAAATAAAAATTTATCTTTATAAAAATAGGTGGACTAGCATATATTGACAATTAAATTTTGTGTAACAAAAAGAGACAAAAAGTTTAATTTGATAGTCGTAATAAAAATATTAATTAAAAGTAAGTCCTCCGTTGGGATCAATGACCGTTTGCAAGCGCACAGGACTTGATTGTACCAAAGACTTTTCCAAAGTCCATCAAATTCGGCAATCGTGTCCTCTCGTGTTCTTGAAAGATCTGAGCTTCGTTTTCGTTTTTTATAGAAGTAAATTTTACTATGTTGGATTACATTTCCCGTCAAAATCCTCATCAAAATCACATTTCAAAGTCTATAAATTGTTTGCTTAATAATTATTTGGAAACACCTCTAAAATAAATAGACAGTTTTACACCAATTTTCAAACTTTAAAAAATTGAATTTCTGTGGTCACCATTCGCTAATGTTGGTGCCGAATTACCAAAAAAAATGTTTACACTCATATATTTCGATTTTAATATTAAGGTCTGAAACTGAATTTGAATTCGTTGAAGTAAAAATTAAAATTTGCCCCAAATAAACCCAAATTTTCGAAGCTATATATGCATATTTTAGATTTTCTTGTAGAGCTTTGAAGATTAAATTCATTTGAATAAAATTTATAATTAACCAATTTTTATTTAACGCCCCATATTCCATTTGTTTCTCAAATTACCAAATAAAATTTACAAGTTATATGTAAAAGTTTCTAAATTTGTAATAAAAATTATTAAGATCGAACCACTATATCATATAGCTCCCATACGAACAATCTGTTCAAAAGTTGTTGTATAGAAATTTATTTTATTTTTAATGTATCTTGACTAAATTTAGAAGTTATATGCAAAAGTGTGATTTCTAAATGCACACCTAAAATCATTAAGATCGAATTATTATATCATATAACTCTGCAAGGGTATGTAATCTTCGGCGCGCCGAAGAGTAATTTAAAGCAAATAAACGAAAATAGAATAATACCCTCTGCAAGGGTATAAATATATGTAAATAAATTAAAAGATTATAAAATGGTTGCAATTAAGAACTTGTTACAATAGATTCAAAAGTTGTAGTTGTTTCTCGAGATATCATTATGAAGTAAGATAAAGGCGTGTCATTCCTAAGTGCAAAAAAAAAAAAAAAAAAATTTTGATATATTTATATTTTATAATTTATTGTAGACCTTTGAAACTTAGGGTAAAGTTATTTGGGTCAAATTTAGAATTACTATGTTCATCTTTGACTCCCATTTTCAAGATTTCGGAGCATATTTTCCAAAAGATATTAGAAACATTTATATTTTTGAAATTGAATGTTGGACTCTAAAATTAAATTTGAAGGCGATCGTGTAAGAATCTGAATTTTCCATACTTAAGAAAGACCTCATACTTTCTGACGTCGATAAGAATTTTTTCAATAAGTAACAAACAAATATATTTTTGATGTCAATGAAGAGGGCTGAGATAAATTTGAAGTCTATTAGATAAGAATAGCCTTTTCTCCTCGCAACCATTGACCCCCATGTTCTGAGCTTGTGGGCCGATTTTCCAAAAAATAGGAAACACGTGTATATTTAACCTTAAAGTAGAACTCTCAATGTGCGATGATGAATTACTCACTCAATCAGGAAATTGCGTTATACATATTCAAAAGACTCAACTTTAATCTCTTAAATTGTACTCAAAAAAAATGAATACTCTTTTATTTAAGAAAATCTCTTTGCACAAAACTCCCGCCGGGTGCAAAATATCTCACAACGATTGGCGATTTTTAATCGCTTTGTGAATAAGTGTGAATAAATTAATACATAAAATATAGAATAAAGAAGGACTTATTCGAAGTATTTCTTGAACTCCTGACAGCCGGCCCAGTTCTCTTCCCAGCCGGGAGTCACCTTCAATTTATATTTAACGCCCCATATTCCATTTGTTTCTCAAAGTACCAAATAAAATTTACAAGTTATATGTAAAAGTTTCTAAATTTGTAATAAAAATTATTAAGATCGAACCACTATATCATATAGCTCCCATACGAACAATTTGTTCAAAAGTTGTTGTATAGAAATTTATTTTATTTTTAATGTATCTTGACTAAATTTAGAAGTTATATGCAAAAGTGTGATTTCTAAATGCACACCTAAAATCATTAAGATCGAATTATTATATCATATAACTCTGCAAGGGTATGTAATCTTCGGCGCGCCGAAGATAGACTCTCCTTATTAGTTTTGTATGATTTTAATTTTGATTCGCTTTGACAGCTGGAGACGCAATGCTCTCTTGAATCCTTGTTTCACTATATTCTTCCCAATTATTTTGAATTATATTTTGTAACTTGATCACCTTGAGATCCTTATATTCATTTTTATTGACTAAGAGTTTAATAATATTGTCAATATGCAAGTCATGAAAGATAACCGCTGTCGTATCAAAATGCCTAGTTTTATCAATGACTGCCGGAACTTCCGGCGTTACCCAGGAAGTTCAAATATGAGAAGTAAATTTTGATATATTAGGTTAGATTACATCGCCGACCTTGGAGGAGAGTAAAAAATATGAAACGAATTTATTTTAGACTTTAACCTGGAGCTCCGAAACTGAATTTAAAGATAATCGGAGTTCGATAATTGAAAAAAATTTATGTGTGACCATAAATAATTACATACCCGTTTCCCCACATTGAGTGTAAATTTTTGAGAATATACATATTCAGTCTTTATTTAATTTTTATATTGATATTTTAAAATGAATTTGAAGCTGATCGGCTAGAAAACAGAAAAGCTATATATAATGGTTCTTCCCCATTTTCCACAGAATTTTTAAAAATTTCCTCCTTAGTGAAAACTTTCAGTGAATCTTGTGTTCAAATTTAATTTACATATATTTTACCGTTTTGGCTGTGCAATGATGAATCAGTCAGGAAAAGAGTTTTGCATATGTTAGAGATTCCAGTATTTCTAGTTAATTGGGTTATAACGACTTTCCGTGATTAGCATGAAGTCACAGAAATTTTCTTCTTAACATTTTCGTGTTAACGACCACTCAGAAATCGAAAAGAGAGGTCTCTATAGATACTTAACTAATATTTTAGCCATTATTTTAAGGAGCAAAGGCTTTGTAGATACAAGAGAAAAGAATAAAAAAACTAGTAAGGAAAGGCTATCTTTACTATAATTTATAAAAAAAGGAAGGAACACGTCAACAAAAATTGATCATTTTAAAAAACATATTCTGTAATCTAAGTTGTTAATTTTATTAAAATACTTTGAGAAACAAAAAAGTTTGCTATGCTTACATGCAACTCTGCAATCGATTATTCCTATGGGAGCTATATGAAATAGTTGTAAATATACTGTCTGTAATAAAAAGTCAGCTACAAACCAAATTCCACGCACCTAGCTCAAGAACTGAGAAACAAGTTTGCCTATAAACAGATGGATGGACATATGTTTTTTTTTTTTGGGTTTTGGAGAATATTTTGTTCAATTTGCATTGAAAGGCGTTAGTCACTTAAATGAATTTAAAAGTGTAGGATAGGCAGAAGAGTTTTAAATCAATCCTATTCCTTTCTGGGACCAAGTCTTATTCTCTGACGAAAGAAAATTTAATACTTTTCAATCTGATAACCGAATGTTCGTGTGGACAAAAACGAATATAGGATTCCAGTAAATTAACCCTGCACCAAGTGTGAAACATGGTGCCAGGTGACTGATGGGACTGCAAGCCCAAAGAAGGCTTGGGAGTGTTGGTGTCTATAAATGGCATTATGAGCAAGTCCATTTTATAAACAGTTTAAACGAAAATTTATAAGCAAGGGCTGTTAAACAGCAGCTACCAAAAAAATTCAGCATTATGCAACACAATCATCTTAAGCATACGGCGCACAGTGTAATAATATGGCTTGCTTATAATAGGAAACACGTCTTGCCACTTCCTCTTGCTAAGCATTTATGTGAAAAGGTCAATAAAATGATGAAAACCCAGGCAATTCCCAAAAAATCTGAGTTAAAAATGGGTTCAATAGTAGACTAGAACAAAATGTACTCCAAAACCAAAAAAAAAAAAAAATTGCTCCATTTTATGCCAAAATAATTGGACACCATAGTAAATAAAAAAATTGTACCCACTAATTACTAGAAGAGTTAATAGAAATTCGCTATAGTAATTTCCACCACGCTGTATCTTCTCAATATTTCGGGGCTTCTCAATAATTGTCCAGCTTCAATAATAACAATAAATTCACTTATCAAGATTTATATTGCCTGATTTTCATATATTTTGTATTCATACTGCACTGTCTTGTTAAGGTCAACACATAGATACATATGTGAATTTCATTTTTGCAAAGCGCGTCTTCTCATTTTTTTTTTCAAGAATAAAGCACAGGCATGTAAATAATTGATATCGATATTACCAACTCAACAATCATTGAACACGATATAATCGTACTCATGCCTATTTTTCCAAAACACCTCCGCAAAAATGCAATACACATTTCTAATTAAATGAATAGTCAATTAAGTGACAAGACAGCCGTTAATATGGAAGTATACAATGCTAACCCAACATTTGTTGCTAGGATTGGGGGAACCCCATAAAAATCCAACTAGGCTAGTTTAAATATTCCACTTTAAAGTTACGTTAAATTGCAATATTAAAGCCCTTTTAGAATAATCAAATGAAAATAATAAAAATAAATTGATACATCAAAATTATAAAACTATTCAATATTTTTTGGGTTTTTTAAAGCGTTTGTTCCATCCAGCTAATTATTTAATGGAAGAGTTTTGGTTAAAGCATCTATGATTTGGGTACCTGTTGGAATATACTCAATTTTTATTAGCTTTTGTTCAACTTGGTCTCTTGACAAATTATATTTTATATCAATATGCTTAGAGCGTTTGTGACATGTGGCATTACTGGCTAAACTTTTACTATACATCCCTCATTATCTTCATGAAATGTAATAGGTTTTCTAATTATATCTCTCTTTAATAGAGACTTTATCCAAAGTCCCTCTCTTACTCTTTCGAATAAAGCCAAATATTATGCTTCAGTTGACATTGCTGCTATAGAATTTTGTTTTCTTCCATTCCAACATATCAGGTTAGATTCCAACATTTTAAATAAATATCTTGTATAACTTTTTCTATCAGTTTCACTACCTCCCCAGTTTGAATCTACATAGCCAAACAAAAATTCATTAAACTTGAAATTTTTCTGAAAGTCAGTTTAAAGTCAACAGTTCCCTTTAAACATCTTAACACCCTTTTTAGGTATTGCCATAATTCGTTGTTATTCTATTTACAATATCGACTCAGTAAATTAATGGAAACACTTAGAATGGGTCTTGTACATAACATAATGTACATTAAACACCCAATTAGATTGCGACATACATTTCCCTCCTGAATTGAATGCTTCATGATTCAGTTTATTTGGCAGAGGTGAGCTTACAGGGTTTGATTTGTCCATATTAAATTTTAATAGGACATTTTTAATATAGGCAGATTGGCTAAAACTAAGCTGACCATCGACTCTATCAATTTTTTACCTAGAAAGAATTTGATTTCTGACTGATCAGTCATTCTAAATTTACTTTTTAAATATGACCTAAAATTGCTCATGGTTTGAGTATCTTTAGTGGGTATTACTCATCTATATATAGTAAGACATATATTTTAAACCGTATATATGATACACCGGGGAATTAACGAAACCTATTTTTTGAATGCTAGCTCAAACACATCATATGTTTTTCATATAAATTTCTCACTTTAAAATGTGATGTACCTGAAGATCAAATCGATCAGATAATGAAATAATTCTAAAACTAGTAATTCTACTAGCTGGGGCAAAAGTTTCATCATAATATATTAAGTATTTTTGTGTGTAATCCTTAGCAACGACTGTAACTGGCTCACCATTTGCATTATGGTTAATTGTAAAAACCTATTTACAATCTACTATACTTTTATCTGTAGGCATTTCTAGCAGTGACCAATTTTTGTTAAATAAATGAGAATCCAGTTTGTCTTTAATAGCCTGTTCCCATTGAACTTTATCACTTCTAAATTTGATTTCTTCAAATGCAGTTAAAATCGATTCAACCAACAATTGTGCAATCATAACACAGTTACTTAACATATCTTGATAAGAAATCTTTGGTCTATTCTTGAACCTTTCACCTTTCACCTAATATTTATTCACATTTCAACAAATATTTATCTGCGAGTTCAATTCTTCAGTTCTCTCATTTATATCCATTGATATAATATCACCAGATACTTCTGGATCGACATTCTCTATTTCAGCTGCCACTTCAAAAGGCTGACCATCACACCGTTCGACTGATTTCTCTTCATTGCTTTCATCTGAATAGACCTCCAGAACCTTTTCACCTTCATCTTGGTAAAAGTTTATGTTCATTTTATCTCCTTAGCCCTGGATTTAACCATGTCTATTTCATCCACAATGACATCTCTTGCTATTGAAAATTTTCCATTTTCCATATTCCACACTTCGTACCATTTGGTTCATAACCGACAAGTATTCTTTGCAACGACTTTTCATCAAATTTTTGTGTTCTTAATTTGAAATGGACATATACTGTCGAACCATATACTTTAAGATACCTTAAACTTGGCTTTTTATTATGCCACATATCAACTTCATGTATTCTCTGAACATTACTTGGGTTTCTGTTAATCAAATATGTGGCTGTCAAATACACTTTAACCCAGGAAAATTTTGTGTAGCTGAGCCCCAATAACCAGAGCGCGAGCTTCTTCAGTCATTGTTCTTATCATTCTTTCAGATACACCATTTAACTGCGGAATTGTTTAGTTGTGGGGAACCGTCAAATGGTAGCTAGTGCCTTTTCCGACATAAAACTCTCGCATCTCGTTTGATAAATATTCCCTGCCATCATCTATATAAAAATTCACAACTTTCAAAAGCAACAAACACTTCAGACTTGCAAGTTAATAAGTAGCGTAATAATAGGTATATTGGTTTAAAAAAAACATAATAATTTCTTTTATCAATAGTTGAAGGAGATATTGGACCGCATACATCTGAACGTATAACAAATAAGGGTAGATAATTATGATCTTTATCTTTGAACTCTTCAAATCTTAATCTTGGCTGTTTTCCGTTAATACAGCTTTCACATAAATCATCATTTGGTTGAATATTACTAAGGATATTAAGATCTTCAAACATATGTTTAGCTTTGATTTCTTTAAATTTACCTATACTAATATGCCCCAACCTCTCATGCCAAAAATTATAATTACTTGATTTATTTGAATTTATTGCATAAGCCTGCTTATTTATTTTGAGACTTATAGTGGGAACACTTCTATTGTTTTCCGTCCTCATTATGGTTAAATTGCCTTTACTCACGTTTACACCTCCTGGATGAAATGTTACAGTTAGACCAGCATTCTGCATCCTTTTTACGGAGATTAAATTTTGAGAAGCTTTAGAGGAGAAAAGCACGTCTTCCAATGAGATATTTTCCATTGAGCCTGTGCACAGTTCAACTGTGAATTTCATTGTAGTAAGAATGTACACATATTGTTTGACCACAATTATCTTAATCGGTGTCTCTAAAATAGAACCATTTGATAGGAAGCTTGCATCATCGATCATATGATCTCATGCTCCAGAATCCAAAAGGAAATGAATTCTACCATATTTATTGTTGCTCTGTCGTTGCAATATGAATCCAAAACCTTTACGTCTTTGCTCTGTGCCAATTTCATTATTTTGTTTCTCTCCCTCATTCTACTTTTAGTAAGCATAACAGTCTTTCTTCAAATTCTTTTGTTCTTATTTTCAAATTTTTTAAATTTATATTTCCTTTGTGAATGTGACACATTTTGTACCCCTTGTAATAATTTAAATGAGGTGTCTTTGCTTGTATGCTTTAATTTTTTTTTCGTGGTCTAAAAGTCGGTTCTTTACAAAAGCAACTTTCTTCTAAAAGCGTCTCAATGGCAGTAATAGTCCCCCCTAATCGAAAGGATGGAAATGGTTTACCGGCAAAGTATCAACCTTTAATTTTAAAAATTACAGCTACTTGCGAATAAATAGTTACGACGCCAAATTTTTTCTCTCGTATCCTAGCATCTAGCTTTCAAAAATCTCTTTTGCAGTACTGTCATTACTAGGAAAGCCAAGGTAAGTATCCCTCAAATATTCAATTATATTTTTCGCAATTTTCTCTAGTTTCTTAGTTTCTTCGGAATTCATATCACAATTTTCGTCAATTAATTTTAATGCGTCACTTTCACTCAGCAAAGCTCTTATGCGAAGTTTCCATATGGAATATTTTTCGCCATCGAATTGTTTAATGTTTCTTATAGTTTATCCATTTTAAATTTAAGTCAATTTATGTCATTTATACTTAGCTTGCAGTACTCAGTGCTGGGTAATTTCCACCGCGCTATATCTCTTCAATACTGTGAAGAATTATACTATATAGTTAGTGACTTAAGCATGTAATTATTTGCTATCGATATTCTTATCGATTACACCAGCTTAAAAATCACTGAACGCGATATAATCGTACTCATCCAGTTTTTCCAACAGTTAATATTTAATTCTTAAGTTAAGAGTGCCAATAATTTTTTTCGGGAAAAATTAGTACTTTTTTGTTTTGTTATTATAATAAGTTTAATTTTAGAGATAATAGATTTAAATAAAATGAATATTGTTAAGAATTAAACATCAAATCTGTTTCTTTTTTTTTCGAAACTAAAAAGATTTGCTAAGACGCTAAAGTTTAATAGAAAAGTTGGAAATGCTTGGTGTGCCAATAATTTAATTCATGACCGTATATAGTTTATTTAGTCTGCATGCCTCATTCAATGCATTACACAATTCGTAACAAAATTATAATACACTTCGCAAGTGCATCAAAATGGCAATAACAAAAGGAATTTAAAATATAAACATACATATGTACGGGAGCGAAACGCCGTCTCTATAGTAGCTTCATACTCTTTGTGCTTTAAGCGCCGACAGAAAGAAAGAGACACAAAGAAGTTCCCAAAGAGAGAGATCACTCAAAATTGTGAAAGGAGGGAGAAGTCAGGTGTTCCGGCGTAGGAAAGACAAGAAGAGCTGCCCGTGCTTTTTTGACGAAATAAATTACCAAAAATGCGAAAATTATATTTTTTGGAAAATCGGCCCTCAACGGTCAGTAAATTCGGGTCCAAGATGAATGGGGCAAATTTTAATTCTTTCCCAATAGACTTCAAACTCAGTGTCAGAACTTAACATTAAAATTTTTATTTTTGGCCATTGATGTAATTAATTAAGATCTGTCGATTAGTGACAATTATTAAATTTTATGATTTTAAGTTGGCATTTCCTAGTCTTTTCATGTATCTTGTACTCTGCTTTTCGACTTCAACATTGACCCAAGGATGATATGATACTGTTTTCGTGACATATATATATATATATATATATGTATTTATGTATTGGAGACAATAAGGATTGTTTCAAATATTTGTATTAGTCTTTTGTTATTGGCATAATTGTTTTGTATATTATACCCTTGCAGAGGGTAACTTTGTCACGTAATATGTAATGCATAGAAGGAGCCATCTCCGACCCCATATAGTATATATATTATTGAACAGGACGGCGAGACGAGCTGATAAAGCCATGTCCTTCTGTTTATATGCAAACTAGTCTCTCAGTTTTTGCAAGCAGCACATATATCGGAACCGGCTGGATATACTTTATGTGGTTGGAGATGGCTCCTTGAATGCATTACACATTTTGTGACAAAGTTATAATACCCTTTGCAAGGGTATAATTAATTGTAGAAAATTGTAGAAGTGAAGAGCTCCATAGCAGAAAGACGAAAAAACATTAGATTGGATTGTACGATAAACAACATGTGCAGAGCTGCTCCGGTACGCTATTATGGTTTAATGTATTGTTAAAGCATTTTCTATTTATTTATTAAAAAAAAAAAAAAATACAATTCTATATTTTTAGAAAAAACAAAAATAATAGTTAGTATGGAATTAAATCAGTGCTCAAAAAAAGATTGGGTTTGTGGGGTCCTGCTATCAGAATTCAATTCAAAACTTTACGTTGGGTTCGAACTTTTATAGCGAACCTCGCCAAAATTTTGTAAGCCTGCTGAATTAGTTGAACTATCTTTTTTTCTGGGCACACAAAATACTTGGAAATGTTCGTTTTAAGGTTCTTAAGGTGATAACTACATAAATAATGTAAACTTTATAAGTTATTATCCGTAGTAGGTGGTGCGGAGAAGGGCGAAGAATTGATACGACATGCTGGTAACTTTCATGAATGTATTAAACGATATGGGAGGAAATGTGGGCGGTCGAATCGAGGCGGGCTTCTGACTTCGCATTATGATATATCGGAGGATCTGTTTGTACTTAGAGCTACAGGACAGCCAATTGTGATTAAAGGCTGAATGACCAATTCGAGAACTCTATGTAAATGAAAAACAAAAATGATTTTAGTCAAGGTGTACTTTTGGTGTATGTGTAATAATACTTACCGATGAGATCATTTCATCTCCGTAATAGCAAACTACAAAGACTTGCACCAACGATGCCGAGAAGAATATAAAATAGAGCACAATATCTTCAACATTCGAGGCGGTAATTTGAAAGCCGGCAAAACAAATAACCAACGACGCAGCTATAAAATTCCAGAGTATAGTGAAGCTAAAGATGTTGTTCACTTCCTCGCTGAGACTGCAAATGTCAAATAATAAAAAAAAAATTCTTGTTAAAAAAATTTGAAAAAATATTGGTAAAAAAAATATGTCAACATTCTGTATTTGTTATTCGAAGTGTCCTTTTTGAAATTTGAAATGATTTTCATCTACTTCGGAAATTTGATTGATTTTTAAAATATGTAAATCACCATGTTCCGATTCCAATTTATTTTTAATAATATATGCACGAATAGCGATAGAGTATTCTCATTTTCAAGTTATATTTGCAAACGTCAAATTAAGAAGCAGAAAGTGACAAAAAAAAATTGTAATCGCAATAAATTTTGGTATAGGATTGGAAAATACAGGCTTACATCTAATTTGTGAATGTTATTATGATTTATCGATAATATATATGATATACTTGTCCGACCCGGCCGGTTCCCACAAGCTGCTTACGACAAAAAGAAGAGTGCATGATAAGTTTCCTTAGTTCCTAGTTCAAATACTATGACTTTTTTTTATAGAAACCGACAAACAGATAGACTTGGCTGTATCAACTCTTCGTGTCGTGTTAATCGATAAATTTAATATATAAAAAGGTATATCCTGATTGACTGACTAATTCAATCATTCATCAAAGCGTAGTCTAAGCGGTAATACATATGACGATGAAATTTGAACACATGATTTATGTCAAGATAAAAGTATCCGGTAAGTCGGTATTTGGGAAAATAGGTAAAAAGCTTATTTCATATTTCAGTTAAAAAAAAAGAAAAAAGTTTCTAAATTTTTTTGAAAATCGGTTCCGTGGTCAGAAAATGTTAAATGAGTAATTTTTTTTCAAAGTTGGTTTAAGAAGCCAATATTAAAATGTAAAATTTGCGTTTTTGATATATATTATAGAAAATCCGCTTTCGAGCTCGGAAAATGTGTATGAAACTGTGAAATTCGATTAATGTTAGTTTAATGATAATCGGCCATAATCCTTATATTAGGATCTGTTCATAAATGCTTATACACTTGCAAAGTGTACCATAATTTTCTAATCAATGTGTACTGTATTAATGGAGCCATTTGCGATCCCGTGAAGTATATAAATTTTTGATGGGGAAGACGAGACGAGTCGATATAGGCATGACCGTCCGTATGCTTATGTGAGGAGGCACATACATATGTTGGAACTGGCCGATTTGGAGAAATATATATTATATTGACAGTCGGTTCAAAAGTTTCTAGTTTTTTAGAAGTATTTTAAGGGAATTTACAAGTTACATGAAAAAATATGATTTCTAACCGCACACCCAAAGTGATCAAGATGGGTTGTCTGAGTCATATAACTATCATAGGAATAATTAAGTTTGCAAGTGAGTGTCAAAGAAAGCCTTTCCTTATTAGTTAAATAAATTTGAAAAATTTAATCGACGGGTAATAACGGCTAGTGTACATTTATATTCTGTATGTTCGGAGATACCTCTCCGACCGCATAAAGTATAGATATTATTGGCAATGAGACGAGTCGAGTATGTCTGTCTGTCCGTTTGTCTGTTTCTATGAAAATGAATATATCAGTGTTTCATCTAGATAAATATAGACAGAAATTTGATCAATCGAATCGTAGAGAAAGCGCAACTAAGTCTAGTCTAATAGCTTGTCTTATGTTCTCTAATACAGATTGTAGATCATAGTTATGCGTATTGAGATTTTACATATACCAAGGCACAAAAGCAGTGGTTTTCAAAATTATTAAGTGCAGTTAGAAAGTTTAAAAAAACTAGTAAGAAAAGACTGTCTTCGGCACGCCAAACATTACATACACTTGCAGAGCTATATGATAAGTAATCCGATGTTAATGATTTTATGTGTGAGTTTAGATAGCACACTTTTCCATACAGCTTGTAAATTTAGTCAAGATACCTTGATAATCAAAAACATTTTCCATACAACAGTTTTTGAACCGATTTTTCCTATCGGAGCTATATCGACATATATGCTGCCTCCCGTAAAAAGAAGGATCCATACCAAATTTCATTCTTCTAGCTCAAAAAGTGAGATACTAGTTTGCATATAAGCAGACGGACAGAAGAACAGACGAACATGGCTATATTAACTCGTCTCGTCATCCTGATCAATAATATATATACTTTGTGGGGTCGGAGAGGGCTCTTTCAATGCACTACACATTTCGTCACAAAGTTATAATACCCTTTGCAAGGGTAGTGGTGTTTGCAAAACAAAGCACACAAACTTACTCTAAGGTACGCGAATGATATATAACAAAATTCTGCGCAAATTTAATATTCTCCTCCTCGGTGTGCTCGTCTCCATCATAGGCGGCCAGGGTATCGGCCATATAGTTGAAGTGCATAGTCAGTTGAGTGATGGTTGTAATGAGTACTAGATCCACACAGACATAGGATACACCGGCAACATAGGCGCAGTGGGCCAGCCCCCAGTAAGAGAACCAATAGACGGTAATATCCGTTTCCGCATCATAGGGGAAGTAAATATGAAATCCATAATTACGCTCAAATATCTCGGAGCCCATAAAATAATATTTAATGGTCGATTTTATGGCCGGATAGAAGCTAAATGATGATGTGTACGTCATGCAGAGTATCGTAAAGAGCCACATAACGCGATTCATGTGCTTCGAGTAGTAGGACACATGATAGGCTTCCTGTTTCTCCTTTGTTATAGGAAAAAGCTCCTTTAAATCATCCAGTAACTTGACCAAAGTCCTACGATTTACTGTCAATCCAAATTGCTTAAAATCGGCCATAAAACTAAACCCAATGCAGGGCGCCACAGCAGTCGCCTCCAGCAGAGTCGTCGTCGATGTTATATGCACAATAAAATAAGCAATCTCACCCACAACATAAGCATTGAAATTGAGAAATCCCAATACCAAATATGTGCGCAACAAATATCGACGAAATAGATTTTTATCCCGTTCCGAGTACAGATCCTCGCCAATGGTCTTATAAAAGACCATGGGGAACCGCGTCAAATCCTCAAATGTGAACAAATCACTTTTATCTTTCTTGCGCCGGAACATGACTCGTTAGATGCCTGAATATTATTCAAGTGCTTGACATGTCCATGCTTGTCTTAGCTTTTATACATAAGACCATCGTACTGCATTATTTGGAGAACATGAAATTCTCATGAGGGAAGCAAGACAGTTGGGTCAAGCTCGCATTATTGCTCTTGCTTTCACTTTGGTTACTTAATTAAGCAATTATAGACACCTGCTTCGGGTCACCAGCACCTGCATACAATGTATTTAATCTTTTATGCTGTTATTAGACCTGACAATGCATGGAAAATTCCTATGTGTGTATCTCAAAAATCACCTAAAAATTTCCATTTCATGTCGGAAAAATCCTTCCTTACAGTGTGTTCATGTCTATATGATATGGGTAGAGTATATTAAAATTTAATAAATCTTGTGTAACACAGAGGACGCATTTCCGACCCCACCGAGTAGATACAGTCTACATTAGGATCAGTAGCGCTCCATCCATGAATGAATGCGTTCATTTTGGAGACTTTCAGATGCCAAATTTTGTGGGCAGTTATCTACATAAATACTCAGATCAAATTATAAAAAAGATGTTCATATGTATCAAAAATAAATTATTTAAGCTCATCTACACGCTCATCTACTAGCGCCTAGAGAACTGACTTCTGACCCCTTTCACAATTCTTAGTCTACCTACTATATCCTTGTAAGTCTCTTGTCGTCTCTTTCTTACTGTCAATGCTTAACGATCACAATGTGGTGATTTGTTTATATATTTTTTTTGTAAATATAGCTTTTTCAGAACTATCGGAGGGAGGCCACCACCTCCGGGTGGTCATTACATTTTTTTTAAGCCTTAAGGCTCTATTTATTCAAGGAGCAAAATTTATAGCTTTGGTAAGAGGATGTGTGTTCACTCCATATGCCGTATGACTCAGGCGCCGGCTGCTTGACATATACGTCAAATTTTGAGAAATGATTAGGGCCTCAGCAGGCGTGCCGTCCGTACCGTATATAGTAGTCTGTTTATTGCTTGCGTAGCATATGGATTAGCTGCGACAGGTAGCAAGCATGTGCCAGATAGTGATCATGTTAGACTGTATGCCTGTGTGCCGTACTGTCTCCACGGAGGCGATGCAGGTATTGTTAGGTGTAGACTCTCTGGACTTGGAGATTAGAAGGCGTGCCGTCAGCTGGAGCAACAGTGTGAATGGCTCCCTCATTGCGGTCCTGCATTTGAGACGTCTTTCTGGCGGTCCGGAATGCCTTTGTGGCTCAAGTGAGGAGACATGGGAACATGTTCTCTATGAATGTCCGCTGTACGAAGATCATTGAGATCTGATTGCAATGGGTGTAGTTCAGGTTAGTGGCGGGTTTGACGTAAGTCAAGCGCTCTCTACCAGTGACCAGGGTTAGAATGTTGAATGAGTTTTCCTGATTTATTTTCGCCACTCGGCGATCGATGATGGCTGAAGGTAGTGTATGAATGTTTGGTATGATTGTGGGGGTATGTTGTGTTGTCTTTCCTGGATTTTGTGTTGTCTGCTGTGACTACCAGTCCTCGAGTTTCATGGAACTCTACTAGAAGTATTCTTTGGGTTACGAGTCCTGACCAGGGGATTTGTCTGGTACCATGGGTATTTGGGAATCTCTGAGGTGGTGTCAGCCCTCTGCCCATGCGTAAATCCTTTTTCGCTTATTGGGAGCATAAGCTGGCCGCTGTTTTTATGACGGCTTAATCTATGATCAATTATTTAAATGCCACGTGTTGCGGAAGAGGTATGAGTAGACCTCGCTCTCACTAGTGAGAAAACGATGCCCATGAGCGTGGCGTATACTATACCATCTGTAAATTAGTCTAGGCCAGTTTGCCTTCTTATTCCGTACAGCTATGCTTAACATTTTTGTGGGTCACCAACCCGTAACTGTTTTTTAGTGAAAATTAGAAGTGTTTTTCCTGGCACGAAGTCTGACCGGTATCTTTAATCTGGTACCACGGGCGGCCAGGAGCCCACGGACTTTGTAAGTCCTGATCTTTGGTTGCGGCCCCTCGGGGCGTATCCCGGTGGTTGTGGTTTAATATCCTAATTCGGGTAGAGCTTAGGCTCGACGTGGAATTGCGATAGACAACCGGGAGCTGTGACACCGAAGCTCAGCAGAGTCTTATATAGGGCTCGATCCCCACCAAGGATGAAGTTTACGACCAAACAGTAGTGACTTTAATGGGTACCGGCAGAAATATTCCAAGAAGGCGCTGATTTGCGCTTAAATTAATTCCGTGCGGGGCACCGTGAGATTAAGCCATCGTAGCAGTCACGTGACAATCGACTTTAACCTGCGCGCATGCACAACACAGACTTTCTTCAGAGCGCCGAAGATTACATATACATTACATACATATATATATATATATATATATATAAATATATATATATATATGTATATATATACACTCATGGACAAAAATAAATAAAAATAACCTTAAATCCGCCAATTTTTGCCGGACACAATAATAGGTGTACGAAGCAAAACATTAACCTGAAGTTTATAAATATAATTATTTGGTTGCAGAAGATAAGGTATTAGGAAAAATATACCTAAATGGGGACTTAATTACCATTAAAATTGTATTAGATGGGCCGTGGGCGTCAGTGTAGTGCGGAGGAAGGAAGGCTCATTTGACGACTCCGAGATGAAGTAAAAACGTATAAATCCATTGCCATGTCATTGAAACGTTCTCAAAACTTCGTAACCAATGCCTTAAAACCGGAAAAAATAGGTCAAATTCGGGGAGCACCCAAAAAATCATCATCTAAGACCGACGACCGCATTGTTCAGTTGGTTAAACGCGTCTTCCAGGACGATTGCCAATGAAATTGAGAATATTGGGTCATCACGGACCGTTCGGGGACGATTAGCAACAGCAAACCTACCAGGTAGGATTACCAGCAGGGTTTCTTTGCTTCGGTCGGCAAATTTACAGATGAGCAAAAAATTTGCATTAGATCGTAGAACCTGGTGCGGACCGGAGGGTGAGAAAAAATGGCGTAATATCCGCTGGAGTGACGAAACCAAAATATATTAATTTGGACTTGATGCTAAAAGTAATGTTTGTCGTCCGAAAGGCAAAGAATTTGATCCTAAGTACACACAAAAACTGTGACACATGGAGGTGGTAGCCTAATGGTATGGGGCTGCTTTTCATGGTATGATGTTGGTCGGGTTCATCGTATTGACGGAATAATGGACAGATTCTTATACAAAGATCTATTGGAGACGGTGAGGCTACCATATGCCGAGGATAATATGCCACTTATATGGAATTGCCAGCAGGATAATGACCCGAAGCACGCCTCTAGAGTAGTAAAGGATTGGTTCCGAGAGCAAAATGTGGATGTTCTTGAGTGGCCCCATCTGAAGTGTACTCAAAAGAGAGGTCGGAAAGACTTTTTGTCAAAATAAAAATCAACTTTAGGATACTGTCCAAAAAACATGGTATAACATTCCAATTGTAACCTATCGCAAGTTAATATCCTCCATGCCAAGGCAAATGGAAAAAGTCTTGCAAAATAATAGAAAATTTACCGCCAGATACTTAGTTTAATATAAAACAAGACCAAACATAGTGAAATATTGATTTAATTTAAACATTTATCATCGTACACCTATTATTGGGTCCAGCTAAAATTGGCGGATTTATGGAAATATTTAATTTATTTATATATTAAAGGTTTTGCGTAACTGTTTTTACTTTTTGTTTAAAGACAATTAATATATGTTTTGAAAAAAGTTTGATTTGTTGAGATTAGAGAAGATAGGAATTAGAAATACAAAGTTAAAAAATAAAAAAAAAACACACCTATTATTTTGTCCATGAGTGTATATGTATATGTGTATATAGTTTATGGGGTCGGAGATAACTCCTTCAATGCATTCCACATAGCGGGACAAGGTTATAATACACTTTGCAAATGTATAATGGGCTTTGATCACAATGTAGGCAAACTTTCACTGGCATTGTAAACAGCTTCTAGAATTGTTCACCATTCCAATTGTATGAATTTAAGAGGAAGAAAAGCATCAAAGTTAAATATTTGGAAATCAAGTGCAGCACACTTTTAAAAGTTCCTCAAGCGATTTGACAAATATGATTACGATTCGGTTTGGCAAATGTCGTTGCCCGACAGCTAGTCGGACTTGGAGTGAAATAAATGTCTTCGTTTGTGAATGGTTTGGGGTTCGTACAGCGTCTAATAAAGTGGCAGCCGCATTTTGTTGTTGATTCACATCAAAAGATTCGTATAAATGTTTTAATTATTCATTAGCAGAAGCATTGAATATGACAGACTCTGTTATGTCAGATTTTGTGATAAGCTACCTCACTCATATGCCTCTTCTATATGCATAGGAATTTTAAATCTTCAGCTTGAAATGCTCTAGTAATTGAATAGTTGCAAAGTACTTTTAAATACTGCTGCAAAATTCAGAATTGTACATAAGTACCAGTATTTATGCCAAGGGACATAACGTTAAGTTAACTTGTAGTTATATATTCGATTTGTTAACTTTCTGATTTAATTTTAAGTGGCAATTGCACAGGAATACTTGATTTTCAACTTTTAAAAATATTAATATCTCCGAATGTTGTTCGTTAATTTCTATTCTCATTCTATTTTATTAAAGAAGTGTTAGATACGAGTAACATACAATATACCCATAAATCAGATTTCAAATTTCCCGTTTGGGAGCTTTAAGAATCAAACGCATAATTTTAAATTTAAAATGTTTTTTTTTTTTAAATTACCTAGTTTTTTATCGCGTTTTTTTTCTCCAAAGACGGAATTTTTTAATCTTGGTTTCAAGTTGTGGATCGTTGGCCTAGTGTATAACAAAAAAATTAATAGTCGTCTTATATTTTTCGGCTGCCGTATATTGAATGTGTGAGATGACAAAAACCTAAAAAACGTTTAAATTTTTAAAATTTTAAAGTTATTCCTTAAATTATTTTGGCCACTAAATCGTAATTAAAAAGCTGTCTGTCAATAATCCGAAAACTTATGAAAATTTAATTATCATCGCTTTACATGTCACGATCTTAATTATGGCGCTATCAATCACCTATTTTTGCTATCAGTCGCTATTTTCATTTAATTCAAAGATTTTATTTAAAAACTAACAATATCTAAAATCTTTGAAAAATAGTACCAAAGGAAATAAAAATAATTTACAAGTGATTCTTTGGCGATTAATAGCATATCTTATCACTTTTAATTTGATAGAGTAAATTTAAAATATAAATTTTTTGAAAAATCCGTGTCCAAGGTCAGAAAATGAGCACAAGATGTTGCAGGATAAAAAATAATAATATTGAATAATATTCTATTCACAAATTTTTTAAATTCGTCTCCCAAAACAGGACATATGGAAAAGTATTTTACTTTTACTTTTTTAGGGTAAATATATATATTTACAAGGTTGGAGGTACGCTGTTCATTACATAACGCATTATGGCAAATTATAATACCCTGGATATCAGTGGTCTGTGCAATGTCTTCGCCCTGCGAGGTTGAGTCACCATTGCGATGATTAAGGCGGATCCTGCTTCCAGGAAAGCTACCATATGGCTCATTCCACCTATAGTGGTGCTACTTCTCTGGTTTTAGGGAGATTAGGCGCTGGGTGGTCTTGAACGTCCCTGTTTTTGCATTTCATCTTCACCCTTTCGGGTAGGCAGCTCCAGCGAACTCGCGTATCTTACGATATTTACTGACAGACGTGCGATTTTTGTAAGCTTTCCCCATAACAGAGAGGCGCATTTTCATCATAAAATTTCTGAATACATACTGAAATTTTCGGCGAAGATTGTTCATTAAGTTAGCAGTTCTGAGAAGCTTTCGACTTTGACAAGTGCCAGTTGTCAGTCGATTGCGTATTTTCCTTCCATTTAGAATTTTATTGTTTGATTATCATTTTGTTTAATTGCTTTTGTTTACAGATGCGCGTTTAATAATTCGTCATATATTTTTTTCATACTGGCAAAGACTATAAGCCAGAAAAAATGTTGTAATATACAGTGAGAAACAAAAATTTACATACAAATTAAATGTCTTTTTATGTATTTACTACCCAACAAAAATGTGTACTTAGTATATATGAACATATGCAATCACATACATAAGTATGTACGTGTGTTTAAATCTGTGTTTAATTGCTTTATGAATTTTACGACAACTTGTGATAAGAAATTTATATAATTAACTGTATCAATACTTAGTATAAATATGCTATTAAAACAAAAAGCATTACAACTATCGCACACTTGGCAAGGCAACCGATTTTGACAATTTAAAAATTCAAGTTGTATGTCTATTGTAATGTAAAATATAAATCAGCATAAATAGGAGAAAAATGTGAATACATAACTACACATAGATCATAATCAACTAAAGAACAATTAGCACCACTTGGACCTTGAGTGAGCGTGATCGGATCCAACCGCTCTAAAAATTAAACATTCACAATTAAGTCTCTATCTTCATTTTTCGATTTTATGCGAAAAAATTGGATTACTAACCCTACTAACTACAACTATATCATATAGCTCCCATAGGAACAAACGATTTGAAGTTATTTTGACTAAACCTACAAGTTTTATGGAAAAGTGTGATTTCTAAACGCATACCTAATATCATTAAGATTGGATTATTATATCAATAGCTCTGCACGGGTATATAATCTAAGCGAGCCGAAGATAGTCTTTCTTTACTAATTTCTTTTTTTTTTTTTTGTTTTCTTGTTTTTTGTTTAAAATCTGTCCACAGAGAATCAAATCGTTTTTTGGGTTTAGGTTACCTTGGGATAGTTGGTTACAGGGATTAATGTAGATAAGTAGGAGCAAAATCGTAATATTATAGAGATATGAGTGAGGCTGATTGTAGGTGTTTAATGTGAGATCCAGTAGGTGTATTTTGTGCGGCCGTGGTAGTACTGTCATCGAGAAGACGAAGGGCGAGTGAATTGGGGTGCACGTGAACCCGCTCTACATACCTTCCTCATGAACCCAGGGAACTCCCAGATGTTCATGAATGAATTTGTTAGTGTGGTATATTTGTGCTCCTAACCCAAGTCTGCGGGCCTTGCTTTGGAATGCTTGTATGTTGTTTATGTGGGATTTACTCGCCGTGTCCCAGATCTGCACTCTAAAATCAATCCAGAGGACTAAATCGGCTTTATGATAGACTTATAGAGGAGGACCTTAGAACTTATTTTTTAGTGTGGAGCTTTCCAATGAGCCAAGCAATGGTGGCTGAGCTGATCATCCAGCTTTCTTCTCTTAGATACTATGTGATCCTTCCAGGACAACCTCAAAGATCATACGTAGGTTGTTTGAGAAGTTTTATTTGCGAATCTACTACCGTCAAGGTACACTGGCGGGCAATCGCTCTTAAGGGAAAAATTAGTATGTCTCGACTTTTCGGGGTTGACTGCCATATTCCATCTGATAAGCCATGTCTCGAGTGCATCCAGTTCAGTTTTGAGCTTGAATAAGAGCCCCTCGTGCCACTCTATCAATAGTGTAAGTTGGAAAATATTGATTCAAAAGACGTCTGTGGCATTGGATTGTGGTTTATAGAATGTTCTATCTATCTAAAATTAAATAAAATTTATTATTATATATAATTTTTTTTTTTTTGTTTAATATTAGTATTATATATTATTTATAATTGGTTATTTATAATTAATTATTTACTTTTTATTCAGTTAAATTTTTTTCTTTTAAAATTGTACTTAATAGCAATAAAGAAAATGATTTAGAAAAATATTTTTACTTATGCATGGCCATACTAATTAGATTATGAAATATACTTTTTTAATCTATCTTTATGTACTATTTGTTTCTTATTTTTATTATTAGAGATTGTAATATTATCTCTTTCTTCTATTTCCGATACCGTGTACGGACCGATATATTTAAAATCTAACTTATGACCTGTTTCGTTTCTTAGCAAAACTTTATCACCTACTACTATATCTATGTTCCTTACTTTCTGATCATATAGTTTCTAATTATTTTTCTTATTTTCTTCTATCATAATTCTCCGATATGGAGCATCTGTTAAAAGGTGTGAACGCTTATTCGAGGTGCTCAACAAATGCTGTAGCTCTGTCTTGGATTGAGTTGGACCATTAGCGGTCTGCTCTTTTCACATGCACGGTCTTCTTGATGGGCCTTTTACTAACTTGGATCATCTGCCAGAGGTTATGATGTGGGTCGTTTGGTTCACATCTTCCCAGGAACTCTTCAAGCACTCTGCTCTTGTGGTTTTGCAGTGTCTTCTTAAGATTTTTTGCAGCTCTGTTAAAGTCTTATTTATCTAGGGGACTAGACACGCCCAGGTCTTCTTTTTTTTCCCTTACTAGCTGGGCAATGACAGACGACCACAGATGTAGATTCCTGCTAGGGGAACTAGGCCTATTACTGGCTGGTGGAATCGCTGATCGTGGATCTACTGAATCAGAGCTTCAACTGCAATGTGGATGACTTCCACTGTGTTAAGATAGTTGGTCCTTAAATCTGTTACCTCTAGTCAAGACCTGTAAATGGTAGTATTGGTGTTCCTCTTGACAAGACGCTTTTCATTATTCTTATTATTATTCCTCATTGGCGCTGAATACGATCTTGTTGGAATTGAAACCTTTTAAAAGGGCCAAGTCAAGCAAATCACGAGTCTTCCGTGGGTTGGTGAGCCAGTAGGTGTGTTCTCCGGAGGTATGGCAATTAAGCTTCATCTCTTTAACGCAACTGTAGAGGGCTCGACTCCTGAAGTTGATTAGTCTGAAACACCACCAGGAGTGCTTGACATTAAGGTCTCCTCCCACAATAAGTCTGGTACCGAAACTGTCCAGTAGCTCATACAGAAGGGTGCGAACAACATGATGATGGGATGGTAGGTAAATTGCTACTATCATTAGCTCCCATGTTAGACACTATAGCCAAATCTTGGCACACTATGGCCAGTCTTCCTTGAAAGGGAGGTGCACCATATAATTCAGCCCATTATGCAGAAAACGCTTTGTGTGGTCTTTAAGTCGTGTCATGGCTTCAATTGGATTCTCCACAGGCAGGGGGGGTTACAGGGAGAATGTTGCTAGCATCTCTCTTGATAGCGCTTGCGTAGCTGAAATTTGGGAACACTCTTAGCGAAAGTTGAGTTGTCGTTGACCGGTCTCTTTCGTTGAGCCTTTTCATAGTCTTTGGAGCCATCTGCTGCTTAGCTTTCTTGTAAACAATACAGCCTTTGTAGAAGACAGCATGCTCTTCACACAATGTACACAATGTGCCGAGACATCTTTAGTTTTACGGCATTCAAGCAAGCTGTGTTTGTCTCTGCATTTTACGCACCTATGTTGTTGTAGAAACAAAAATTTTTGTATCGTAATGAAATTCATATATTGAATTTTACTATATCACATAGCTGCCATAGGAACAATACAGTATTGACTTTATGGATGAGTTAGATATGGAAGTTAAGCACTTAATTCTCTGTTCTGTTTGTTATTAATGACTTGGTTACTGTTGTTACTGAGAAGATTATTCAAATTCTGTTCTAGCACTAATAGATCATCGTGGTTCCTTGGATTTGTTCGAGATCTATTGCATTTATTAATTTAGTTCTTGAAGTCTGTAGTTTTCCAAGTCATTTGTGATCCGTTAAAGTCTATGATTTTGTATAGTTTTTAAGCTGCAATGTAAGGTCCAGTTATAAGCCATAATAATACATTGTAAATATTAAGATCTGATGTTACTTTATTGTACGGTTTTCCTGTCTCATTTATGATGGTCGTCTTTTTGTCTAGTTTTACTATTTTAGGGATAGAGTGGAAAGAAAAGTTGTGTTCGTAAATTGCCCGATCCAAAAGTTCATTAATATTTCTGTCAATATTATAGTTTTTTTTTGATACCTCATTATTTTCGAAAATGTTGAATTGAACTTGACCGTTAGCCGTAAGATTGTGTACTTATATTTATTTTCCTAATTGACTCTAAAATAAAAAATTATCTCTCTTTCATATCATAATTTTCCTTTGAGCCAATTTAAAAAATTTATCTATTCATGCGAGTTTTTTTTAGTGTAAATGTCAATGTGTACTATCTATCCGGTGTATTCGACTTGATCTTCGTACTCTGTAATTTCCTGTTCGAATTCCGTCATTGTATTGTTTTCTGCAGGGAATCGTATTTCAGGTTCATCATCGTTAGTCTTTACGTTGAAGTTTCGCTGTCGCCTTTACCCGTCTGAATCTAGCTCTGTTCATGTACATAGTTTGCCCTTTTACATCCTTAGGACAGCATCTACGTCCATCGGTTCTGGACAGGTTAGCAGTTTCAGCACCTTGGTGGTAGAACTGTTGTGGTTGCACTTGTTTATTAAAAAAATGTTGATTATTATCGTCAGGCCTTAAAAGTGCTGGCACTTGCTGAGCTAATATTGCGCTAATTGTTTTTGTAATCGCAGCGATATCTACTTCATCCATTATATTTTAATTCAATAATTTTTAAGCAATTCACAGACTTTGAAATTCATTTCCCAAGAGCGAAAGACGGGTGTTATCTGTCTGTCTGTTAGTCTGCTCATATGCAAACTAGTCTCTCAGTTTTTTAGCTAGGTGAATGAAATGTAGTATGCAGCATTCTTTTTGCTACGGCAACACATTTGTCGAAAGCGGCCGGATTGGACAACTATATCATATAGCTCCCATAGGATCAATCTGGTCAAAAGTTGTTTTTTTTTTTAATTTTCAACTTATCTTGATTAAATTTACTAGTTGGATTCTACCATATCATTTAGCTGTCATAGAAACAATCCAGTTTGTAAGAGTATGGTTCATGGTTTCGTTTTTCAATGATTGATGAATCCTTGCCATCTGAAAAATTGGGCTTGAGACATGCCAATCATATTTTTGAATTTTGTAACCTTTTTCTATTTTGTAACCACAAAACTAAAAAGAATAAGCAACGAAAAATGTTGCCTCCTCGAACATCGAGATACAGCCCCAGGCAACATATTCGCAAAAGCAGCACACTGGTATCGAGACTGCCCAAAAGGAGGCCATTACTCATATATATACTTTCAATGCAAGATCCAATCACAAAAATGCACATTGTTTTCATTTTTTCTTTTTATTTGTTTTTCTAGCTCAGAAAGAAAAATCAAAGGCCAAACACGTTGCTCCCCTCGCAGTGTGTTAAATATCAAAGGATCCACACTTTGTCGTTCTGTCCCTATATTTTTGCCTTCCATCTTCAATACCCCGCTCTAACCAGGACGCTCTGAACTCTACTTTTGCTATTTGTGCTCAAACGATTGGTTTTCTTATACCCTTGCTCTGTATGGGAATTTACTATTTTCTGTAAATTGCTGAAAAAGATAACTTTCTGAAATAGAAACGTTATTTCTATTGTCCTTCAGGTTCTTGGATTTAGTAAATCTTTTTCATTATGTTGTCTTACTTATTTATTATTTATTATCTAACAGCTAAGAAAAACATGCGTAGATAATGGTATAAAACATTTAATTCTTTTTTTTATTTTATTTACGTTTTAACTTTTTAGCTGATAATAATTATAAACTTTAATTCAATCCTAGCCTCATTATCATTTACTCAATTGAAACTTTGTTTATTTTTTGTTAACAAATTTTATATTATCGAAGTACTAAACAATCTTTAAAAATTTTATTTTCATTCAAAGAATTCTAAAAATAATCAGAATCAATGTTTAGACTTAACATTAGAGCATAGGAAATCGGTGTGCTGATATAGATGGCACAATTTATATATTTTTCTTGCTGCTATAAGTATATTCAAATTGGTTGCGAAGCAAAGACATGCAAATTCAAAGAAGTCGTCCCTCGCTCGATTTCTATTTTTGCATTTAAGGCGAATTGGGATTGGGCTTGTGAGTGAGATGAAATGGTGGATGAGGAGGTTGGAGGAGCTTAGTACTGGGATCGGGATGCTTTGATAGAGACAACCTTTGTTGCCCTTTCGTTTGCTATCCAACTCGCTGCAATGCTGCCCAGCTGAGAAATGAAAATGGTATAAGAAAAATATCGGTCTTTACGAATAATTAAATCATCTCCTAACAAAGCGTAAGAAAATTCGTTTAAAAAACGTTTAGCACAGGATAACTGCCTTCAGCGTCTTTTCAGCCTCCGGTATCTTTTTGCATACAAGAATGTAGCCTTTATAGGACAGTAGGACAAAAGTTGCGAGCAATCGCTTGCAAAAAATGCATGTATCTTACTGCTTTACGTGAAGATGAAACCAAGCGAAACTAAACTAAGTGGCAGCTGAAATCAAATATCTCACTACCCATATCCGTCCTACTTAATATCCAGCAAATTGTATCACGGACTTAAAAATGGCCAACATACAGTGCCTGCATCCCTGGCTGGTTATTGATACTTGGCAACATCCCCCACTCATCACTAGTTTTCAGCGCCGCACAGTGGCCCAATATATCACAAAAGTTTCAATGTTTCATCACCAGTTCTGGTTCAAGTATATGATGGTCAACGTCCTTTTGTAGCTTGGATCATCAAATTTGAATTGAAAATATTGACTTTTCCATGTGTTTTTCTTATGATTTTCATTGCGGGGGACTTATAATTTTGTTACGCAATGCGTAACGTATTGAAGGAGAAATTTCTTTTCAAATAAAGTAAATTAATGTATATTATTGAATGAAGGAGGCCCACGAAGCTTGGCACCATCCTTCTTTTTGTTCCAGGCTGTACTTGTGCCGAAGCCGGCCGGATAAAATACTTAAATCGTATAGGTGCCATACAAAGGAGCAATCCTAAATTTTTTGTTTTTCGAGATATTTTGATGACACTTCTCTGTTATTAATAGGAGTAGGTTTCCTAAATGCTGGTTAAGAAATAATTATTTCACCTATCTTCGGTGCACTGAAGGTTATATACACTTGCAAAGTTGATTGGTTCCATGGCAGCTATATGATATAGTTGCCCGATCCAGCCGGTTCCAAAATATATGCTGCTTGTAGGAGGAGAGCTACATACCAAATTTCATTCACCTAGCTCAAAAACTGAGAGTAGTCTCTAGTTTGCATATAAACTAGACTTTTTATAAACACTTTTCATGTGTATAAAAAGATTGAACTACTATATAATAACATAGGCCCTTGTGACAGTGTTTAAAATCAATGCGTTAACCCGGTTTTATATTTGGCTGTGTGAACCAGTTATCCGGAATTGAAACCGCTCTAACCAATTTTTTCATTCAAAAAAATATGTGCATACATATGTACACTGCTTAACATTTTTAAATAGGATATTTTTAAATTAATTTTAATTTATTTTGTTTCTTCAACGAACAAAAGCTGGGTCCCACAGCCTTGTTTAGAATTCAGACTATGTTTAAACATAGCTAGCCCACTGTGAATCATTCAAGTCAATGGAAAAAGTAAAAATGTTTGCAATTTATTGTTACTACATTACGACGACGATGGACATGGACTAGGACATTGCGATCGAGATCAAGATGGAAAATGGGAGAGGGAAGACGTAAGAAAACGGAGACTCCATTGATTTTAATGTAGCGTGCAGCACTCATTGATTGCCAATTGATTGGGGAAGTTGTTGGGTACTAGCTGGAAAGGTGTTGTACTTAAAATTAAAGTCAAGTTACAAGAGGCAGGCTGCCATTTGCTATTTGCCACTTGTAACATTCAACCTGCTACATTTTTTGCCGTGGCATAGTAATATACTGGGAAGCATACAATTTAAACAATTTTACATTTAACTTATGAGTCATTCAAGTGAAATTGTAACTGTCCAGGATGTAACATACATGCATATGTACGTATATACTCAAATATATGTATGTATGTATAGACATGCATATTTACCGCAGAGTCAAAACGACATAATGTCTGACAGTCTGGCTATCTGGCTATATGGCTATATGGCTATATGGCTATATGGCTATATGGCTGATAGGAGACAGTTAACAGTCAACCGCTGGGCTTATGCAGACGACACTTGGCTATAAAACGGGCAGCGGGTAGCAACTGGCAAAGTGTGACTGCCACAACAGGACTGGGATATGGTTATATATAGCTACAATATAGGGATGGGCCAAGTCGTTCCGTAGCCTTCCGACAAAGCACGCAAAAACTTTGTTGCAAAACATTTAACATCACACATACACATGCACTTACGGGCGCATCTGCACGTGCGGACAGCTGACAGCCGACGAAAAAATCCATCTGGATATAGTTCATTTTTATTGGTTAGGTACTCCCCGTCGGAATTATGTAGATATACTGCAATATATAGGTATTAATGGCTTCAAAAATATATTGAAAGTAATTGGTAAAATTACTATCAGCTTTCTCCCTCTCTCTAAAAATTAAAAAAAAATGTTTTTTAATTGATGAGTTACTGGAGCTGAAAGTATACATTTATATCGAATTCCAATATTTTTTTGTGTTTTCTTTTTATTTTAAAAGAAGAACTAATTATTAAGTTTTATAAGAATTAACTGCGCATACTCTTATTTTTTCATTTATATTTTATTGAAATTTAAATGAATCTAACTATTTTTAATCATATTTACCTTCGGTTATGTTTTTGAATTGGACATTTTTGTAGCCTGCTTTGTATGTTGACTATGCGCCACAGCGATTTGCACTGGCAAGGCATGACATATATATATATACATGTGTATATTTGTATGTATGTGGCTGTGAGAGTGTGTGATATGTGTGTAGTGCATTGTCTGGTTAGTCCTTGCCGCATATATTTGAAATAAAGTTACGACAAGTTGCACTCAATTTTCAGCATTTACTGTCAGCTAGCTGGCACGCCAAGCCAGCCAAGGAGAGTCTAGAATGGTCTAAAAGGATCCAGAAAGAGGCCCATCAACGGGTTACTACTGTCTGTCTGCATGTCTCTTTGAGTGTGTGCGTGTGAAGACAAGCCAGAGAATGGCCAACAAAAACTGTGTCACATGGAGGATGCAGTAAAAACAAAAGCGAGCAACGCATAAAACGCTTGAAATGAATACGTGCAACTATTGTGTGCACCTCTACATGTCTCTCACACCGTCCAGCAACCCTCTTCTATCTATCTTTTCCTCTTGATCATATACTCGACTAGCTCTGAAAGCGTATCGTTCTTTCACTCCGTGACACGATTTATATTTTTCAATTGTTTCAAAAAAAAAGTTGAAAGTTAGTGAACTAAATTAATAGGATCCTTAATATTGGCATTATAAAGGTAATTAACTATTAATTATATAGTTTATATTGCAACATCAGCTTATTGCGAGCTGTTTGGCTCCAATAATTTTTTGAAACGAAATTATTTATGATTTTGAAAATTTTGAAATCAAAAATCAAAACATAAAAAATGTAATTAATTTTAAAAATATTTAGCCTAAGCATGGAAAATTAATGTTTCTTTTAAAGCTTAAAATAAAAATTCAAATTGGATTGTTAATATTTTTTTTTAATATAAAATTGAGAGTTACTGTCCTCTTTTTGCAAAAACAAAATAAAATTGTCCTTAAACTTTTAACATGAATAAGCAGCACTGTACAGTATCAAGTCCAAAGACATTATGTCTAACTATTATTATTATTATTAGTTTGAGAGGGTTCCAAAAATGTAGAAGCAACTTAGTCTGTGTATGTGTATGGGCACCTATGAGTTTATACCAAATTTGATGTTCTCCGCTCTTACAGTCTCTGGGAGACATCGGACAGGCTAACAAACTAATGTCATGGCAAGATCAAATCTGGTAATTCTAAAAAAAAATATATGAATGTATTAATCGGAGCTTGGAATACTCTTTTTTTCAAGCATGAGTACAATATACTAATTATAAAGGTTATGATAAAGAAAGGAAGAAACCGATAGTTTGGCATCTCTGTAGAGTTGGGACCATCTCTGCTTGCCACAGCTTAGTTTGACTCGGCTTGCGTTTTGATTTTCAAACATTTTCATTGCATCTGCCACACCTGCCTGTGTGTGTGTTTCTTTTTCATTTTGTGTGTGTGTGTGGGTTTTTTTATTTTTTTTTTTTTACCTTCTTTCTTTTTTTCTTAAGATTAAAATTAAAATTTACAAATTTAGTTCATTTGTACAATTGTAATTCTAAAATAGGATGGGTAAAGCTAAGTGTCCGCGGTACGACCGCGAGGCAATGCTTCACGGACATATTGCTTTACCTATCCTAGTCTGTCAGTCTTCGCCGGCTGCTCTCCTCTCTTCTCAGCTCTGTCATCATGACTGCTGCGAAGTTGCTGACCGCTTCCCACTTTTCTGCCGAGTGCAACATGCTCGGCACCAGGCTATCGACAGAAATGGTACCGCCCAACATCCGCTCCAGTGTCAGCCTGTGTAGGTCAAAGCGTCTCCAGCGGAATATTACGTGGTACGCATCCTCTACCACTTGGTGTCCACAAAAAGGGCATTCGTCGGAGATGTCATGTCCGAAGCGTTTGAGATAGCTTCGGAAGCATCCGTGACGTGACAGCATCTGGGTCAGATAAAAATTTATCTGCCCATGCCACCTTCCGACCCACTTCTCTAAGTTGGGAATCAGCTGGTGCGTCCAACGCCCCTTTGTTGAGCGATCTCACTGCGTCTGCCACTGTTCGATGATACGCCGCCTTGTACCGGTCCACGATATTTGTGAAGCCCCCATATTGCCCATTGAAGCTCGATTCAGCAGATCAGCCTCGAATACCAGCTCGGCGATCGGGATCATTCCTGCTAGCACTAAGGCCGCGTCATCCGAGATTGTTTTGAATGCGCAACATACTCGGATTTCATTCGGGAACTGCCATCGATCTGCTCGTTAGCAGCTGTCTGCGTATCTGCTTTGGACCACGAGTGTTCAGCAATATCCTGGAGAACGACCTGTTTGAAACAGCCGCTTTTGTGTTGGCAAATTCCAGGTGCTCCCTGAACGACAGCCTAATGTCCAGCATGACGACAAAGTATTTGATTGCCCTTTTAGAGGCAACCAGTATGCTCGCCGTCTCCACTTTCTTGCGACTACTTCCCAGTACTGCCTCGGTCTTGTGCGCTGCTAGCACGAGGCCAGCTGAAAAGAGTACCAGGGTCTGGGAGTTTTCATATTTTGGGGAAGATTCTCTCCTTTGGTTGTAGTATTTGGCGAATGGCTGCCGTTTGGCCATGCTTCGATTGCAGGCTGAAGTAAGTTGTGCCATTAGCTGGGTAGCTCGTGTTGCGCTGTCATCTGTGTAGAGCAATTGAAGCGACGTGGAGAACTCTTGGTCATTAAATGTTTCTGGCCGATACGCATTTTGCTGAACCATCCAAGCATTCCTTGATCCTAGGTGGCTTCCAATGGTGCTTAGAATAGCGACATGATCACTTGCGGTGTATGTGTCGTAATCTGCCATTGGGCGCTGCTGAAGAGCGAATAGCTTACAAAGGTAAGATCGACAATGGACCCCAGTCCTGCTCTACTGAAAAGGTGAACAGTACCAGTGTTCAGCAGCGCTAAGTCCAGGGGAGCAAAGGTCTCTAGCAGGATGCGGCCTTTATTATTAGTCACCAGACTGCCCCATTCTTCGGCCCACGTGTTGAAATCCCCCGCCACAACGACTCTGGAGCGCCCTCTAACATCATCTGCCAGTTCGTCGAGGATGTCGGAATACTCGTTTAAAGCAAGACTTGGCGCCAGATAGCAGCTGTACAGCCACGTATCTCCCAATTTTACTCTAACGAATCCGTTAAAAGGTTTGGCGTCTTTTAACAACCTCCGTGATCGGCTGCCGCATAGCCACAACGCGAATTTCCCACTTGTATCAACCACCCAAGTCCTGGCACAAACAGCTTCACAATGGTGTGGCTCGCTGATGATTGCCACATCAATGTATTGCTCTCTGCAGGCTTGTTCGACAAGCGCTTGGGCGGCAATGCAATGATTAAGGTTAATTAGCAGTGACCTTAACATTTCATTTTGTTGAGGATCTTGCGGTACGCCGGACACCTAAAGCTGCCTGTAGCATGGTCCGAGCTCTTTGTTCCGCTGCGCTCGCAAAGTATATATTTCGGCGGCTTGGTATGTGTCTGTGTGGTTTTTTGTGTTTGTGTGTGTGTGGCACTTTCATCGAATCCCACACCACAAAAAGGCACAAATCATCCCGGCGTGCCGCCCAATTAAAAATGTCACAATATCTGAAGAAGTTGGAACAAACATCAAGTTGTCACTGCCTCGACAGGCAGCAGCTGCCAGTCTAGTCCACCAAAAATAGCTGGCAATAAACACAAAATTCACACACACGCGCTTACTTACCAATTGTTAAGACATCTCCAAACAATTAACACACGCACAACATACATAACTTATCTGCATCGAACTAAACTTAATTTTCGAATGGATTTGTTGTCTGTTGGTGGGTCAATCAATTCATTAGCTTCGTTAAGAGCTACGGCTAACAGAATTCGGCAACCACAGGATTGGTTTTAAATCAAATTGAAGCACGATATGTACAAAGAAAGTTCAGGACGAGTATTACTATAACCACGTGCATATTGGCGAGATTTGTCGTTTTAGAACTAAGTAAAATATTACTGTCATTGGCTCGGCAAAGATTATATACCCTTACATTTAGAGTAACCATTTGATCATTCTTATGGCATAACTGTCCGATCCAAATATTTTTTACATTCACATTTAATTTGTAATTTTTATCAAGGTACCTTAAGAAGCAAAAGGCCTTCTATTCAAACATTTTATGACCGAATGTACCTATGGTTGCTGTATAATATAATTGTTCAATCCTAAGTTTCAAAATTCATTCAGATTACTGAATAGATTACCATAGACTTCTATGCATAGAAAAAAATACAAAATTATAATAAGCTAGTATAATTAAAAAATTTAAAAATATCTTTTAAGCAATAAACACATTTTTTTACCATACAACTCTCTTTTTTGAAGCGATTGAATAGCAGCCATAATATGTATGTACTTCCCATAAAAGCAATTGGTTTAAGGATTAGGACTTAGAAAATTACTTTGTTTCTCTAAGTTCCTTGAGCTTTTTGAACACTGTATAGCTCCATAGGAACAATCGGTTAAGAACGCATACCAAAAATTATTAAATTTATCGGACTATTAAGTCATATATATATAGTTTAGTATTATGGGTGTCATGGTTATACAATATGAATGTGAAAATAGATCATATAACTTACATATAAAAAAATGACAAATGTATTGCTGTACGTGTCTGCTTCTCTTGTCAGGAATATGAGATAAGGGTAATGATAATGCGATAATTGCTTGCTTGAATTTGTTTGATTGTGAAATAAAACATAAAGGGTAATTTTCTAAGAAAAAAAAAAAAAATTTCATTATTAATTAAATAGCTTACATATATGCAAAAAAAATTGTTACTTTTTTTAACAACTAATTGTATGAAATGCCTTCACAAAGAGGAAAAAGTATATGAATGAAATATTATATTAATTGTCAATAAATAAACATCAATTACACAAATTAAGTGCCAATAGTTTTTTGATAATTAATGAAGTAAATGAATAAAAACCAAAACATAATTTGTATTAATTAAACAGCTCATTAGCTTACAAATGTATTTGGACTGGAATTCGTTGAAAAGCCTTGCCGTTCACCAAGGCACATCATGGTTCAGGTGGAAATTATCTATCTGTTATACGCTTGTTATTTTTATTTTTATGTAGATGACAACTGCAGTTCCTTCGAGTAGGACATCATTGTGGGTGAACTTCATTGCCGTAGGAGTGCCCAAAGGACGAAGATATTGTTATATTTCTGAAGGTGTTTGTGGAGAACATGAGACGGTGATAGAGAGGGGCACTGACAAATTGTTGGCTCCGGCTTAGCACGTGGACAAAAGTCAACAAGGAAGAAGAGCATGAGTTGGCCCAAAACAAGTTACAAAGTGGAATGCAGCAATGCCGACCATTTTCGGGAGGAGAAAATTTAATGGTGTGGGCGGAGCCACCAAACCTGGGCTCGCTGAGTTGGCAAGCAATTCCCAAGCAGTTAAAATAATTGCAACAAATTTTCAAGTTTCCTTATTATCCCTTTTTGCATGCCTGTGCACAAAATCCAGCACTACCAAGGCGCAGCCGGAGAGAGCAAGGTCGGAGATTGGGGGCCGGTGCAAGAGTGGGCGTAGCCAGAAGCAACAGACACATAAATGTTTTAAGCTGTTGTGAATTATGGTAATGAATGTCAACGCAAACTTCATAATTCTAATTTTTATCATACTTATTTTTCCCAATTCTATATTATTATAATCTAATGCATTAAAGGTGTCATCTCCGACCCCATAAGCTAAATATATATATATACGTATATATATATATATATATTTTTTTTTTTGTTCAGGACGAAGAGGCGAGTTAATATAGCGATGCCCGTCTATCCGACTGTTTATATGCAAACAAGTCTCCCAGCTTTTATGGTAGGTGAATGAATTTTGGTATGTAGCCTTTTTTTTATTGTAGGCAGAACATATGTCATATCCGGCCGGATCGGCCTCCTATATCATACAGCTTCCATAGGAACAATCAGTTTAAAAACTACTGTATGGGAAACTTTTTGGTTTCTCAGACTATCTTAATGAAATATACAATACAATTGTATTTACAGTTATACAACAGTTACAGTTTCTTCACTAGTTTTTTTTTTTGGTCAAAAAAAAAAATAATGTAAAAACCTAGTTTTAATTACCTGACTTAAAACTTCTCGCTGGGAATCAACTCAGATCTGATTTGGGTAGTTAGAAATATTGATATTCAACCCAGTTCAATTAATTATGATATTTTTATTGTTGTCGAGCCTGATTACCTCTAATTTTTCATTGAGGTAAATTTGATTAAAAATTTATTTGCTTTTATACTATATTCAAGCAAACACGAAAAATCCGGTCTAAAAGCTCTTGTACAGAAAACTTTTTTGCTTCTCAAGAGCAAGAGGGGTCTGCTCCAGCCCAGGTCTTCTTACCATTCTTCAGTTCCATCCGTGGGCTTGGAGCACCGCGATTTATGACTCCGTGCAGCTCCATTTTTACCAGTACGAAACAAATTGGACACCAATTGATGGACCGGGCAAGGTGCAACTTGTCGCATTGCAGCTGGTGACACCCCAAAGCCTCGCCTGTCTATGGTCAGCAAAGCGCATTGAGTATTATTACAATAAAAATATTTTTGAAAAATTTGAACATTATATGACGTTTTATAATACCTATATAATAGCCCCCTGAATCCGAAAACGATATATAGAAGATATACCCTTGCAGACCTATATGATATTGTAATCGGATATAACTATACGAATTCCCAAAACCCATACACGATATGAAGCTTATTTGGTCTCCATGGTCTGTACATGATCAATAAGATACGTGCATAGTGGATTGCCTCCTTTATCAATTGGCGTAAAAATTCTTAGCTTATCCCTTTTGCATTCACAATAATACATTCTACACTGCTTTCTACGAAACAAATGAACTTTCCTTTTAACTCCGGGATATATATATATTTTTTTTATGGTATCTTGCATCTTTTTCTTCCTGAAAAGTAACCCTGTGACAAATATAGAGTTTGAGGAAGAAATTGGGTAAGGTAAAAGATATTGTTAATGAAAAAAGTTTAAGTAGATTGAAAAAAATTTGCAAAAAGATTAACATTAGTCAAATGGATATTTCATTCATCAAGAAAAATGAAGGAGACATAGATGAGTTGTTGCGCTTAGAATTTACAAATTTATAAAGAAATTTAGGATCTTCCTCAAACTACTTCCTGCAGTGCATCAGATACTCGTTGATATTTTTCAAATTTGAAAGATGACATGTAAACCAGAGAGCTGCAACGAGTAAAACATTTTATGTCATATTCGAGTACTGACTCGTACTCGTAATGATTGTGACGTTTTACTCGAACCAAAAAAATCAGTTTGAGTAACGACTCACTCAGCTGGCTCGTACTTGTCGATAAATCGTTAGTGTGTTTGTCAATACTCATCTTAATCCGGTTAAGCATTTATGAAGAGAGCTCAATAAATAAAATGGTGTAAAAGCGGGCAATTTCAAAACTATGTTTTAGTTAAATTACATTTGTTAAAATACAAAGTTGAAATACTCCGCTCTGCCAATATTTTTGTGAGTTTCTGTACATACAATACAATCAAGAGGCTCACACACACACACACACTTACTCGAGTGTCAATGAGTAAAATCGTGTACTCGTACCCGAACGAGAACATTTTTTGACAGTACTCGATTTGACCGAAACTTGTAGTAGCTCGTCTCGGAGTTGAGTTGATTTGATTGAGTTGAAAATGATTGAACATTCTCGAATATACTCGTTGCAGGTCTCTGACATATAAACGAAGAAGGCTTAGATGAAGCAGGCAATACAACACTATTCGGAATACAAAAATCAAGAAGTGAATTAACAGTCTCATAGAAGTAAGTTACAGAAAAGTAGTATCAACCGCATTGTTGTTGTTACCAATCACTTGAAGATAGAAATTGATTAAGCATGGAAAATTACCCCTTGCGAAAACAACGGCGAGTTTTGTTGAAAATTTTAGATATTCCATTAGTCGACATGGTAATTTATAGAGAAATTTCTACATTAGGATGAATGGAGTCTTCAGGCAATACTAATGAACAAGATCTTGCCGCAGTTGTACTTGTCCAATAGTTGACAAAAGTAAAATCAAACATTTTGTTAAAGACATTAGGAATATATAGTTTTTTTTTTTTTTTAAAAGAAAGATCAAAAAGAGAATCTAGCAAGTCATGATGTGCAGAAGGTGCAAGATAAAAAGAGGCCAGTGAATATTTGGGAAATTAAAATCACCTAACACGAAAAATATATGTTGATATACATTTAATACAGCTTCAATGCTGCATATAAGAATAAACTTTATACCTAGCACGTATACACGCCAGTTAATTAACACACGCATCACAGCAAGAACTTTCAAATCGCAAGTCATATTTCTCTTCACATGCTGTAGACTTACGGCTCATATACTGAACAGTATGAAACAAGCGATCCTTGGGACTTTCTGGAATAACACTTGCAATAACCCAAACTTGCACGTGTCTGTATGTATCTCTGTTCAAATACAAACTGTTGTAACTGTTTGAACTTAAACTTTGACTTCTTACGATTTCAATCAACGACTTGGCCATCATTGCACATGCCTCTATAAATTTGCAAAAATAGAACGTCAGCCCTAAGAATCGTTAAGTCTTTTCTGTACCAGGTGTTATGGTACTGTTCTGCACAATTAAGTCTTCTCTGTATTAGTTGCAACATTTAGCATTCTTTTTAGTTTAAGCTATCATCAACATTACTACTGTTTCTACTGGTACATAGAAAAATCTATTTTTGTACCCTTGCTGAAGGTATTATAACTTTGTCAGGAAATATGAAATGCATTGTAGTAGTCATCTCCGACCCCATATATATGATCAATAGATCAGGATAATGATATAAGTGGATTTAGCCATATCCGTCTGTGCGTCTGTTTATATGCAAACTTGTCTCTCAGTTTTTGAGTTAGGTGAATGAAATTTTGTATGGAGCCTGAAAGTCGGAAACGGCCGGATCGGACAACTATCATACAGCTCCCATAGAAACAACCGGTTCAAAAGTAGTTGTATGTCAAAATTTTTTGATTTTCAATCAATATTGATAAAATTTACAAGTTATATGGAAAAGTATGCTTTCTAAGCGTACACCTAAAGTCATTAAGATCGGGTTCTTATATCGTATAGCTGTGCAAGGGTATGTAATCTTCGGCGCGCCGAAGATAGCCTTTCCACTATTAAGGAAAAGCTTTAAACTAGTAATTAAATCTAGAGTTGTGTACACATTTGCGTGTTGCAGCTTTTCCAAGACATAATCCATATGTGGGATCGGAAAGTCACCACGTATCATTTTCTTTTTTAACTTCTGGTAATCACAACATTTGACTGACAAATCTGTTTTAAATGTTTTATTCCTAAGTTCAGGTAAACACATCTATGCATTATGCATAAGTCTGCTCCGGTATCGACAAGCTTTTGAAAATGCAATTTACCAGAGAAAATATTTGTAACTCAAGACCAGAAGGGGTAAAATAGCTTGATGACTGAGATACCAACGTCTTATCCACTTCTCCTGCTTTAAACTCTGCTCAGCTTGACGTTGTGTAGAGCGATGTCCTGGCTGGCCGCATTTCTAACAATTGTAATCTTTTTGCAAACATGTTCTCAAAACGTACAGCTGAACTTTTGCGTTTGCCAACACTTGATCGTTACATGCTTTCTCGCTCTTACGTCAACTGCCCCACGTTTTCCAAACCTTCTTGCTGACGTCAATTCTCCGCACCGGCCCAGTCGTCTGCGTAGATGGCCCACCAGCATTCGTTGAATCCACGCACCACCCTTCTCGCCAGCGTAACTTAGACGCCCCTGGCCTAAGTCCATATTCTTACGCTTGACAAGTGAAACGTCTTCTCAGACTTATGTATGTATGTGTCCACAAGCTGACATGTGCACGAACGTTTCACGTCTTTTCTTTGCCCCTCCTTCTTCAAATCAATTGTAATTTTTAGACCATCCCAGTTGAGCCCTCATATATGAGTTCTTTGAACAGTTCTATTATTATTTTATATTTGTATATACACTTTCCAGAAAAAGTATGCGTACAAACATACAGTGGCTCGTAGCTTATTTCGTGCAGTTCAAAAATAAAAGTATAAATCGCCACTGCTCCTATTTCGTGTAGTTAACTTATTTACAAAAAATTTAAAAGTTTGAGTTGAAAATGCCAATTTTTTTTTTAATTTTGGCATTTTAGATACTTATATACTTATGAGATTCACGGTGTAGTCACACTAAAGTAAGAAGATATAAGGCAATAACCAAAATGGCACCGCGTACAATCATCGAGGAACGAGAATTAGTTCTCAAACACTTTAAAAGCGGAAAAAGTCACCGTGTCATTTGCAGGAATGGTATCCTTAAGCCCCAGTACAGTAGAATACACAATTTAAAGGTTTTTTCGTAATAATCAGGTTGAAGAAAAGGGCGAAGTATAATCCGAAAAATAAATGAAAATCCAAATATTTCGGCTCTTAAATTAGCTGTAGAGGTCGAGCACTAAATGGAGAAGTGTAGTACTGATACAGCACGCCTTGTGTTGCACAATCATAGCTTCAATGGTCAAGAAGCTCGACCGAAACTATTCATAAGCAAAAAAATAAAGAGTTTTTCCAAAAATTTGCAAAGGAGCTGAAATTAAACCGATTTCTTTTTGGAATGACGTAATCTTAGTAGACGAATCAAAGTTTAACCTACTTGGTTCTGATGGAAGACAATATGTTTGGCAGCGACCAAACACCAAACTGGAAAAAGAAACACTTGAAAGTTACGGTCAAGCATGTCGGGGGTCACATGATTGTTTGGGCCTATATGGCGACTTCTGGTGTGGGCAACCTCATATTTATTGACAGGATCATGAGTGTCAAGATGTATCTAACAACATAAAAGGATAACTTACTGCAAAGTGCAAAAATCTGGGCATACGCGATAGTTTTCGATATTACCAAGAGAACGACCCCAAGCACTCAACAGGCATTGTGAAGGATTGACTCATCTGGAACTGCCCCCATGTTAACAAAACAACAGCACAGTAACCAGAATTGAATGTCAATGAAAATTTATGGAAAATATTAGCGGTAGCCATTCGAAAATGGAGGATTTCTAATAAAAATTACCTAAAACGTCCCTTACTGGAGGAATGGCAAATAGTTCCAATAGAAATAACTAAAAAACTAGTTTCTTCCATGGTAAATCATTTGAAAGTTGTTCAGAATCAGAAAGGAGGCCACACAAAATATTAACTATAAAATTAAGAATAAAAAGTTGATTTCAAAAATAAAATTTATTTTTGTCATATTATTGTTTTGTTTTTAGGATTAAGAAGATCATGTTAGTTAATTAAATAAGATAAAGTTCTGATTTAAAATATAGCGTTTAAATTTTTGGATTATCTTTCATAGTATAGGAGCAGTGGCGATTTAAACTTTTATTTTTGAACTGCACGAAATAAGCTACGAGCGACTGTATAAATATAATTATTTTATTATTTTAAATTTTTGGTATTGTTTATGTGATGTGTTCGAGACGAGATTCTTCTGGTGACTCTTCTGCGTTTTTCTAAGCCGGGAGCATTTTAGGTTTTAATTTAGAAGTCTGATACTGGGTTTCAAGTTAATCAGGGATCAGGAATAGTGAAAGTTAGACTCTTTTCCATATACAAATTCTAGCCCAATTTCCTTACTTTGGAGGTAAATATTCTGTCCTTATTGAATTTTTACATTGTTATTTAAAAATGAATTTGCCGTTAATCCGTTAAGATACAAAAAGTTTCCTTTAACGGTTTTCCCAATTTTCGCCCACTTGAATTTCCCCCCCATAACTGTGCTTCCCGCTTCGTTAACTGTTCAGGGTTCTGACCCTGCCCCAACTCCTTTGCTTACTGTTGTTGCACCGCTTAAGCATATTTTCCTATCTAGACTTTCAGCTGATACATGTGAAGCTATTTCTGCCTATATTGCCAGCAAATCTTGAAGCAATGTATCAGTATCTAAATTTAATTTCGGTTGATATAAAATTTTAACCCACTTCTATAACACGATTAACTCACTTCTTGATATCTGCATTCCAAGTAGTGTTGTATTGCCTGTTTCATCCAAGCCTCCCTGGTTTACACGTCGACTTTCAAATTTAAAAATATTAAAACTAAACTATTTAAAAAATTTAAACTCTCTGGATCTATTATTGATTTTTCTAAATATTCTATTGCTAAATCTAACTTCCTTCTCCTTAACTCTCAATGCTATAATGAGTATCTTATGCGCTGCAGGAATCAGTTTGAGCGGGATCCTAAACTGTTTTATAAATTTGTAAATTCTAAGTGTAACATCTCGTCTATGCCTCCTACATTTTTCCTGAAGAATGAGGGATCCATTGATGACTTAACTAGTGCTAACCTTTTTGCAAATTTCTTTCAATCTACTTACACTTCTTCCATTAACAATATCGCTTACCCTTATCCTTATCCTATTTCTTCCTCTAACTCTTTATTTGCTCCTATCATTACTGATAACGATCTAGTTACAGCAATGAAAACTTTAAAATCTTTATATTCTCCTGGGCCCGATAATATCCCAAGTTGCGTACTCAGAGAATGCTGGAGCTTTTTACATCTTCCCCTGTTCAAACTTTTCAACTTATCTCTTGATTCCGCTGTATTTCCATGTCTTTGGAAGGAATCATATATTATCCCAATTCACAAAAAGGGAGCTAAATCCGATATATCGAATTACAGAGGAATTGCAAAGTTGTCTGCAATCCCAAAATTATTCGAAAAAATTGTAACATCAACTTTGCAGCACCTCTGTAAATCGTTAATTTCCCCTTTTCAACATGGCTTTATTAAGAGTATGGCTTTATTAAGAGTCGGTCCGCGACTAATCTGCTTGAATTCACATCATTGGTGAATGATGCATTCCGAAGTAGAATGCAAACAGATGTCATTTATACTGATTTCAGTAAAGCATTTGACTCTGTAAATCATGATCTTTTAATCTTCAAGCTAGATCGAATTGGATTCCCCCCACACTTCTCACTTGGATTTCCTCTTATTTAAAAAACAGGACCCAAAGAGTTCTGTTGAGATCCGAAATTTCTAAACCCGTATTTGTTACATCGGGTGTACCCCTAGGTAGTCATCTTGGTCCATTATTCACATTATTTATTAGTGACCTGCCATCTATTTTGTCCCACTTATTTTTTCTTACAACGAACCTTCTAACTATATTTGTCTGCAAGATGACTGTAACTCCATGCATCTTTGGTGTCAGGCTAATAAGTTGCATTTCAATATTTCTAAATGCTTGTTTATGAATTTTAGTCGAATTACTCCACACTTAGTCATGTATACGCTTGATAATGTACCCTTACAACGTATAACGACTGTGGAAGACCTTGGTGTACTTTTTGATGCCAAACTTAGTTTCATTCTGCATATCTCCTCTATAACTAACAAAGCCATGGGTGTTCTTGGATTCATTAAACGTTGGTCCAAGGAGTTTAATGATCCCTTTGTCACCAAAATCCTTTACATTTCTCTAGTTCGCCCCATACTAGAATATTGTTCATGTGTTTGGAGTCCTCAATATGGAATCCATCAAGTTCGTATTGAATCCATTCAGAAGCAATTCCTCCTCTTTGCCCTTCGTGGCTTAAACTGGGATCCCGATCGCCGTCTTCCACCGTACTCTGATAGGCTCTTAATCATTGATCTCCCTTCATTAACTAACCGTAGAACTATCCTTGGTATTATTTTTCTTCATAAATTAATTATCGGTGACATTAGCTCTCCTTTTCTATTATCTCGTCTTAACTTTCATGTTCCTAGACTAACAAGAAATTATTATCCCTTATTTTTATCTAATTGCACAACTGACTATGCGTTGCACAATCGAATCCGTGTACTGTGCTCCAATTACAACGAATTTTATCACGTTATCTCTTTAGAACTCTCTCTCTCTCTCTCTCTCTCTCTTACACCTAAAATCTGCTCTTCTGTTCTATCTTCGGGAAAACTCCAATCATTGATTGGTTGACGTGGTTGCTGCCTTGGCAACACTGATTCTTTTTTGGTTGGTGTTTTCCTGAATTGTCCTTATTTTACTTTATTACTCTCTTTCTTTCTATCCTTTTGTCTATTCTGGTCTATTTTCATTCTATTTTCAACAATCTTCATATTTCTTTTTCGCCTTTTTTCCTGGTCTGATTGGGTTTTTTGCCTGGGTTTTCCCCAATCCTGTGCAACAAATGTTGGACCATAAAAATTAATTGTATTTAATACCCCAGAAGGCTTAAATGTAATTCAATTTTAATCTAAATAATTTTCTAAATTTTAATTTAATTTATATAATAATTATTTTTATCTTTTGTAATCCTTTAATCGACTGCAATTAGTCGATTTAATAATAAATAAATCAATAATTAAAAAACTTTTTCTCCTTAGGGGAAACTAATATAAATCTTGTTTGGGCTGTAAGATGATGAATTAGTCAGTCAGTCACCAGAAAGTGTTTTATATATAGGGACTAGCCCGTGGGTATATAGAGATATAATTAAATCAATTATTTAATCAAAATTTATTGGATAAAAATAAAAAAAGTAGTCGCTTATAATCGATGAAGATCCTCTAATAAGCGGCATTCGTATGCTCGTAAGTATCATTGAGATATCTATAGTGCATAAGAGAACTAGCACCACATTCTTGTGCCACAAGCCTCTTTATCAACGCCTTTCCACACATGGGGACAGCGCGCAGGATTTCCTTGGGAGTGGCACAAAGAATACAGCTATTGAAGTCGAGTTGCAATAGTGAAAATAACTGAACTGCCAATTGAATTTGTCTGATGCGCTTCGTTTGACTGCAATTTAAATTCGATTAGCCAAAATTGTCCCCCATTTTGAATAGTTGTACCCAATTCTTGTCCAATCGTGTCCTGAATGGTCGTAGCTTATGCTTGTCAAATGACATGGCAGGATTTGTCTTCCTGCTGACTGTCTTTTTGCCAAGGGGAATGCGTGTGATTTTCGTGACTGACAATAAAAGTTGAAACAAAACGAGTAAGGATATCCTTGCAATGGAAAATAAACAGCGGCTGGAGATAAAAAGAGGAACAGAAAAAGAGCAGTGCACGCAGAATGTTATTTATATGGACAGTGTCGGAACTATATGGCAACTTGTTGCTTGGTGCTCAACCGTTGGAGTGGCCAGGAGTCACCACATAGGCAGCATTGGCATTTGACAGCTGCCGTATTCCGATTAGCTCTGTTTGTTATACACTATATATTAACGGAGACTATCAACTTCTTTGTGGTCTTTGAAATAAATGAATTTAATTAGATTTCATATGAGTGTGTTTTTATTATTATATTAAATTGAAATTTAAAATCAATAGTTTTGGTTTCTCAAAATATATTATGAAATTTATAAGTTGGATTTTAGAGTAGCAGATAGTTTTCAAGTGTATAAAATATTCGGCGGGCCGAGGACAGCATTTCCTTACTAGTTATTTTTTAAATTATTTTTAACAAAGATTTTGTATTTAGTTTTATTCGATATATTCACAGCTTAGTGTTTTCGTATGATGTGAGTCAACGATCTAGATGCAACGCATGTGTGTGTGTCTAGCTTAAAAACAAGTAAGGAAAGGCTATCTTCGGCGTGCCGAAGATACATACTCTTGCAGAGCTATATGATATAGTAATCCGATCTTAATGATTTTTGGTATACGTTTAGAAATTACATTTTTACATTTAAATTGTAAATTTAATCAAGATACGTTAAAAATCAAAAAAGCTTTCCATACAATAACTTTTGAACCGATTGTTTCTATGGGAGCTATATGATATAGTTGTCCGATCCGGCCGGTTCCTGCAGCAAAAAGAAGGATCCATACCAAATTTCATTCACCGAGCTCAAAAACTGAGAGACTAGTTTGCATATAAACAGACGGACAGACGGATATGTCTTCATCAACTTGTCTCGTCGTCCTGATAAATAATTTATATACTTTATTGGGTCGGAGAAGACTCTTTCAATGCATTACCCATTTCGTGACAAAGTTATAATACCCTCTGCAAGGGTATACAAATATTAATGCAACCCGTTGAAAAAATGTTTAAGACTGGCAAATGATAAATTTTACCACACTACATTGCTAAGCCTCGGCTTTTCAAACGTAACTGCAACTTGTCTGTAGAGCACGAGGTTATTTAAGGTTTTAATTGAGTTAAAAACAAATTCTAGAACACATGTGAATTTACCTACAAGCTGAATGTTTTTTTTCGGAGTAGTGTGCCACATTTGCATGCGGACCAACATGCGAATCATTCCGATAACTATGAATTCCCATTAAAAATGAGTCAAAATAGTATATACATAAGTAGTAAGTTCAAGCAAATGTATAAATAAATAAATATATAGTCAAAAAAAAAAAATGTGTTGGAAACTTTTTTAAAAACAGTTCGACTTCGATCCGGTAGAAAATTAGACTTTTCACTATACAACCTTTGATCCCCTTTTTCAACCTTGGGGGTAGATTTTTTAAAACTTAAAATCACATAAAGTAAGAAGTTCAGTTTAAATTCAATTGGTTAACAACAAACAAATTTAACACTAAGTTTGAAGTCGATTTTCCAAAAAATTTAAGACACCTATGTAGTATCGATTTTAATGTTAAACTCTGAAACTGAAATTGAAGAAATAGAGACTCAGGCATTGTGAAAATTAGAGCTTTTCCCATTTTCCACTCATGGGGGTAAAGTGCTTGTGCAATATTTATATTGATGTTTAAAAATTAATTTAAGCCTGAGGTTAGAAAAACCTTTCATATAATGGTTTTTCCCTTATATTACCCAATTTAACAATATCCCCTTTTACTGGAAACTTTTATTGCAACATAAGTCTTGAGTCCAAATAAGTACAGATTTCTTGATTTAAACAATAAATTCTTATATTTCACTCTTCTAAAATGAATTATTTAAGTTTATTATCTGGAGAGTATCTTGTAGTCTAGCAGGCTTAAAGCTGCTGCCAATGTAAGTTGAGTATAATTTTTAAAGCACATTTGAAATCAATTTGAGTCCCGTGATATGTTAGACTGAACAAGCAGTCGGTCATGTGGAAATGCAATGGCCACAGGTGAGTGGATCGGTCACCAGGTGAGCCTGACCTGCTCTTATCCTGCTCCTATCCAGCATCCATTCCATTCTGTCATGCTTATCGTGATTTTTCATTTTCCATTTTGCATTTTCCATTAGTGAAATGTAGTTAGTGATTGTCGCTTTCTGATTGCATCTGTTCAGCGACTGTTACCGCTGCATAGTAGCCTTGCCATATATGCGGCTGCTGCTGTTGCTAGGGGCAGACTTGTGGTATAACAGTGGTACACTTAGAAAATTGTACATATTTTCAAATACCTTGATTTTTTCTAGTTTTGAATTTAATGCAATCTGTCTTGAATCGAGAGTTTTCCGATACTTATCGACAAGTAAGACTGCAAATCTTAGGCTAAGTATGAACTTTCTTGGATTAATCACTGGATATTAAGGATTACTAATGAATTAAAAGGCTAAGAACTTTCAAATTATTAACTCATTAAATTATATATTACTTGCATATAATATAATCATCATACGAGATGTCTCAGTTTATTTAATATTGATATTTATCATTTGATACGATTTTTAAAGTTATACATATGTGTATTTAAATATTAATTAATCTATCCTAAGTAAATAGTGCCTAATATCAATGCTTTGAATTAAGTCCGCTTTAATTTACTTCCAACTCGTTTTCTTTATTAAATAATTTTCATTCGTATTTAAAATGTCATGAAAATGACAAATGTTGGCAATATTTGTCCTTGGTTCAAGTATAGGAATTTCAGTGTTTCTTTGAATGTACGAGTGTAGTCAGAGATCGGTCGAATAAGCATTACAATGTAATTAAATGGAAATTTGATTACCAAAAATGTGTGCTACCAACTTTAAGCTTTGAAACGAATCTGTTTTGCTCTTTATCAAACTACATACTGAAACCAAAAATAAACTATTAAGGAAATTTATATTCGTTGTGCCAAAGGTAGATAGAAATAATTACGTTGTTATTGCATTAATGTAACTAACTTAATAATAGGGTATAAATTAATAATATGGATAATTTTTTGTACAATCTTTTTGCTTTCAATTTTATGGTGAATTCTTAAAGCCTTTTTAATTAACAAATTTTTAACGTTCCTGTTTCCTACAGTTCTTGATCCAAATAGAAAAATTAGCGACTAAAAAAATTAGATATTTTTGAGCAATAAACCATAAATATTTGTTCTTATTTTCATTACAACTTTTATAAGTTAGTTACTATTATAAATTATACGCATAATAAAAAATAAAATGAATGAAGTAACCTATAAAAATTAACTTTAAAATGATAAACTCATGATAAAGAAATTATTCAATCGCTGGTACTATAAAAAAGTCAAAAAGTCAAGACTTCTAATATGATAAAAAATTGCCAGCTTGAATTATTGAATTGCACCCAAGATTCAGTTGAAACTGTATTAGTTTTCAGCTCGTGTCATTTTGTTACATGTAGATTAATTATCCATTTTTTTTAAATTCCTCTGTATTTTTTCTGTAAATTCCTGTGCTTTGTAACAGACGCTAATGAGTAGTTTCGCGATTATTTTCACTGCTTCAAAGAATTTTTGACAATTCCCAATCCCCTTTGGCCGCTTTGGCCTTTCCATCGCCGCTAAGAGCAAAACTAGTTAATTGTACAGCGCTCCTAAAGGTAGGCTACACGCTTTTACCCGTACACACGCACACTCGCACCGTTATATAGATGCTGTCGTTGCTGACAACTTGTTGCGCGAAGACAAAAACAAAGCGCTCAAAACAAAGAAATGCGTGGGCTCGGCGGGCCCTGCTTTTATTTGCATTGGGTCGGGAGCGGGCGAGGGGGCGTTGAAGACGTTCGCATTGAGTGAAAACTGGAGCACGAGTTAACGGTTATTCAATGCATATTTACATTTACTCTGTGTGTGCTTGTAAGAACCGTACAAAATATACTCTATATAAATAGTCATATTTTCAATTTATTTTCATTTATATGAAGTATTAATGGAACTAGGTAATTACTAATATGAGCAATTACAATATTGAATTAGGATAGAACTGTTCAAATTCATGCATTTGTCGAAGTTTGTTCCCTATTCATTTTTGATTTCTAAAGGCGCAGCGCGTTTCGGAGGCTCTGACACTCGAATCACAACTGATTTGAGTTGCCCACCGAACCACACTCGACGACAGCGACTTTACGCTGTCGCCTCGCCATAACGGTACCATTCTTGTGAAATGAGTTTTATTGAAATTAGTCTTCTTGTGAAATACCCGAAAGATGCTCACCTATACACTCACACACGCACACTACCGCTACGCATTCTTACTGTGCGCCGACACGGCCATCCTGACTATAACACGACCTCGTGTAAAAAAAAGGACATCATTGCAATTTCTCTTTTAGTTCCATAACAAAAGCCAATTTTATTTTCTTAATTCGTAAATACTTTACATGTTACCAATTTCACAAAACAGTACTGATCTCTTTAAATACTTTGCTTTTTGTTTATTTATTTATTTATTTTTTTTTTTTTTATTTATAACTAGACTTACATAATCAAATGCCCCACACGCCATGATCAAAACAAACATTTGTATGTTTTGCACTTGTGCTTGCACTATATTTTATGTTCTAGGTACTCTGCCACTTTCATTGGCCAGCAGTACAACTTCTTTGTCACCCTTATTGGTGTACTTTTCATTAGTCACTTCAACATTCTCAATTTATTTCATATTCGCTCTCTTCACCGTCCGCAACGGCTTTATCTCTTTCAACATTGTTATTGTAATCATCGCATACATTTAACTCCTCGGGCACTTGCCCCTCTGGTAATTTTCTTAAATCTTCGGGTGCATATTTATAATTTCTTTTATTGGTCAATGACTTTAAATTGTACCTGTCACCTTCTAAAACTTGGGTTATTTCAAAAGGTCCCTTAAATTTTGGACTTAACTTGGTTTGATGCCTCTCTTCGCTTTTAAGTAATACAAAATCTCCAACTTTGTGTCTGACTACTTTCGCCTTATTTTTATCAAATCGCTCTTTGTCATAAACTGCAGTAGCCAAAACATTCTCTTCAGCTTGTGCTCTTACGTTTGGCAGATCAACCTCAATTTCTATATCAGTAGGTGGAAGTAATCCTAAAGGGCGTGCTACCTTTCCCAATAACATTTCTAGACGACTTGCCCTTGTCACACGGTTTGTTGTACAATTGATTGCTAACTGCACATCTCTTAACACATCCTGCCAAGACTGCGTTCCAGTTTCCGCCGCTGTTAACATATTTTTCAATGTGCTCATTGTACGTTCCACTTGGCCATTAGCTCGACTAGCTCCAGTGGCAATCAAGTGCAAGTTTATTTTATGGTCTGAACAGAATTGACTAAACTTCATTCCCGCAAAACATCTTCCCTGGTCAGCTATTATTCGGTTTGGTACTCCAAACAATGAAACAGCAGATTGAACAGCATTTATACAATTCTCACTGTCCAGTTTAAGGGTATGATAAAGATAGACGTACTTGGTAAATGCGTCTACTTGAACAATAATGTACTCCTTTTGATCACTCTTGCCACTTAATTTCCCTGTTATGTCAATGTGGATAGTGTGCCAAGGAATATTGATTTTCGGGATTGGATGCAGTTCAGCCTGAATTTTTCCCGAAGTTGATTTGGACATTTTGCAAGTGATACAGTTGTCAACAAATTTCCTGATATATTTTGACATATTGTCAAACCAATAAAAATCGTAAACTTTATTGACTGTCTTTTCGAAACCTAAATGCATTATTGACTCATGAACCTGGTTTATAACGGACCACCTAAAAGCACGTGGCACCACTGGTAAACAACGGGTTCTTCCATTTATCTGTATTTTCCGATGAAGAATATTTGCCCTTAATTCATATGTTTTCGCAATATTTTCAGGCAGAGATAAATCTTTTAATTTACTCACAATTTCGCTTATGTCGGAATCTCGACGCTGTTCAGCAATAAGCCAATTGCTAGAAATTTCGGCAAGGTTAACTCTCTTCTCTTCAATCATCTTTACAGTAGAAGTAGACTTTGGAATGATAGGATTTCTTGACAAAAAGTCAACATGGGCCATTCTTTTCCCTTCTCTGTATGGAATATCGAATGTAAATGATTGCAAATAAGCCCACCAACGTTGCGCTCTAGGAGTCAAATCTTGTTTATTTCTTGATGCCTTTAGAGAGTTACAGTCGGTATAAACAGTAAAGTTCCTACACAACAGATAGTGTCGAAAATGCTTAATGGCGTTTACAACTGCTAACGTTTCCAACTCATACGAGTGGTATCTCGACTCTGCAGGTGAAGTAGTTTTGCTATAGTATTCTATTACCTGAGGTTTATTATCAATTTTGTGTAATAAAATTGCACCATATCCACTGCAACTCGCATCAGTATGAAATTCGATTGGATAGTTTGGGTCAAAAATAACAAGTACTGGCTTATCAGTAAGAGTAGAAATAACCTTCTCTCTTATCTGTTCATGTTCTGTTTTCCAAATAAATTTATTTTTGTCTGATGTTAAAAAATATAACGGTTTCATCAACTGCGAAAATCCCTTGATAAACTGCCGGAAGTAAGACGCCAATCCAATAAATTGTCTAAGTGGGGGCGGAAGAGCAGTTAACGCTACAATTTTCTGAGGATTTGGACGAATTTCACCAGCACTAACACTGAAGCCTAAGTATTGAACAGATGTTTTTAAGAAAGAGCACTTTGCAATATTGAATGAAAACCCAGCCTCCGTCAAAACATTTAGAACAATATCTAATCTTTCTAATGCCTCACATTGTGTTGCAGCAGTTATCATGATGTCATCCATATAGACGACAACATAAGAATTTGCTAAATCTCCGAGCGCCTGCATTACTAGGCGTTGAAAAACGGACGGCGCGTTTTTAAGCCCAAATGGCATTGACAAAAACTCATATTGGCCATCTGGTGTCACAAACGCTGTATATTCAATAGAATCTTCATGTAAAGGAATTTGGTAATAACCACTGGCCATATCTAGACATGAAAAGTAATTAACTCCTCGAAGCCTATTTATTTGATCCTGTATAAGTGGTAACGGGTATTTATCAGCGATTGTATTTGAATTTAGCTCTCTATAGTCAACACAAAGTCTATCTGAACCATTTTTAACCAATAAAATAGGGCTTGCATAAGGTGAACAGCTTGGTCTAATTATGTTGCATTTTAACAGTTCGTTAATTTTTTCTCGAACTAAATCTCGCTCGCATGGACTTAAACGATATGGCCTTCTTTGAACGGTTTTTGTAGGATTAATTAATCTAATTTTCATTTCGCCAACCCTGACTTTAGTACATGGAATACCTTTTATAAAAGAGTTTGAATACTTTGTCAACAATGAATGTAATTTTATTTTATCTTGTCCTTCAAGTTCAGTATCAATATCGGCCGGTTCACTTCCGGTGCATAAATTAATGATTTTACTTCGAACAATTTTGAATTGATTTGATGAGATGGCAATATCAAAACCCTGATTCAGTATTTCTCGGCCGATTACGATGTCGTTTTGCATATCATCATCACCAATTACATAAAACAAGATTTCAATACAATTATCGTCAATTTTTACGTTACTTAATATTTGTACAGTGCTACATATTCCATTACTACCTATGCCTTTTAGCATAACAATGTTATTAAATCGTTTACCAGAAAATTTTGTACTTAGCTTTTCTTTCATCAACGAGCATTCCGCACCGGAGTCGAAGGCGATTTCAAAAAGTTGATCCCTATGGTTCATGCATCCCTTAGGTACCGCCACGCTGCATTGCTCCGCTCGCTTTTCTCGGTTGAATGTCTTGGTCTTATCAGGTTCCTTCTTTGTACATTGGGTGGATATGTGACCCAATTCTCCGCACTTGTAGCAAGTTATATTTGATTTTTCGCGGTGATGACCATCGTATCTGCCATGTCGTGTTTTGTCCTTCGCGAACTGATCCTGTTGTTTCTTGAGTCTGCATTCAAACATTTTATGTCCCAATTTTCCGCAAAAATGGCACTCTATCGATGATTGTTTTTGGCGTTTAGGATAAGTTTCAGATTGTTGCTCCGTAAAGCCACTTTTCCTCTTATTAAAGGTGAACGCTTTTAATTCGGACTGAAGATCGCCTCTGGTTCGCACGTTGGATGTGAAACTTAAACGATGCAATCGGTTGTCGAAATTTGCCAGCAACGCAAGAGTCACAGACACGGCAATCTCTTCGGTTTCCATTTGGCGCCATTTCGTTGTTAGTTCTGTAACCATGCGACTTGCATGGACAGCAAGACTCTCACCATCAGTTGGTCGATTTGCCAGCATATTTAGAAACATGGCGGCTGGTGTTTCTATAGTGTCGTAGCGTTGTACAAACAGTTCTTTAAACTCGAGCCAGGTTATATCAGCGTAGCACACTTGAGAAAGCCATTGAGAAGCGCTTCCTTCTAACGCTGAACTTAAGGCCACAACCAATGCACTGCCTTTCATTACATTTTCTTTTAAAATTATTTCAACAGTAGTGCACCAAGATGAAGCGTTGGCGCCTGCTTTGTCTGGATTGAATTTGGGTAGTTGCACTTGTTTACTTTGCACTGCATCGGATGTAGTTGTTTGTATGGCACGCACAAGTTCAATTAAATTTTTATTTTGTAATTCCACTATGGTACGCCATGATCCATCTACTGTTGTAGGCAGAGGGTCAGATCCCACTTCTGATGTCGAAGTTTGTTCCCTATTCATTTTTGATTTCTAAAGGCGCAGCGCGTTTCGGAGGCTCTGACACTCGAATCACAACTGATTTGAGTTGCCCACCGAACCACACTCGACGACAGCGACTTTACGCTGTCGCCTCGCCATAACGGTACCATTCTTGTGAAATGAGTTTTATTGAAATTAGTCTTCTTGTGAAATACCCGAAAGATGCTCACCTATACACTCACACACGCACACTACCGCTACGCATTCTTACTGTGCGCCGACACATTCATACATTCGAATTAGAAATACCAATTAGAACATATAATTTATAAAATGGTATAAATTCAATTGTGATCAATCTAGAATTTTTTACTGCGTGTATCTAACTAAAATGTATTTATATTTTGGCTCAATTTAGTCAGTCGATCCGATCTACCAATGTCCGTCTCTCTGTCTATGTCTACGGATGTAGCCATAGATTTTAGAAATTATACAGAATACAGAAGTATACCCTATCTTTTTCGCAATCTTTCATATATATTATAGTTAGTACTGGAATTGCTAGTAATACTCATATGTACATTTGTACTAACCGGTATTTCTTGGCGTATCCTCCTAGAAAAGTGAAACACACACATTTTAGATTTTCGTATAGAGCTCTAATATTGAATTTGGAATCAAATTGTCCATCTCCATGAAAAAGTAACCTCCATTTCCGATGTTGAGAGCGAACTTTACGATAAACTTATAAGAATCATTTTTAAGATTTTATTTTACAGCTTTGAAAATGAGACAATCAAGTAAAAATACCTATTTTTTCCCTGCAACACTTGACCCTAATTTTTCGACCTTTGCTTGCGGTTTTTCAAAAATGTGATGAACGAATATATTTGTTTTTATTATATTGTATTTAAAGCTGACATCAATTTTCTGGCCATGAGTGCGAATTTTCCAAAAAATGAAATACACGTTTGTTATTGATTTTTTTTTTGTAACTTGAAATCGGAACTTAATCAGGTAAGCATTTGACTTTTCCCTATGCCTCCAGTGTATTACCTTGAGGCTGATTTTCCACAAAGTGTGGAGCTCGTATTTTAGAATATAGTTTAGCTTAGAATAAGAACTAAACTTTTCCCGATACAGCATAAGACTCTCATTTTCTGACATTGGAGCCGGAATAAAATTCAGAGGCACGTGTATCTTAAATTTTAAAGTAGAACTTTAAAAGAAATAATTTGGAGCCTGATCGAATAAGAAACAAGAAGATTCATAAAAAAATGTTTCCTTATTTCCGAAATTTCCTTCTTAGTGTTAAATTTCATCGTCACAAATTCATATTGTGTGTTTTACCGCATAGGATGTGCGATGATGAATGAATCAGTCAAGACAAAGATTTATATGTTTAGGGACTCTGTACATACCAGTATTAACCAGCGTAGGTCAAACATTAACACTAAATTTTGGCTTGCTGAACGGTCTTTTGAAATTTCAGTTAACTATTATTTGCTGAGAGTTTTCCAAATTCCTTTCCTCGTGGAAACTTTCAGCATACCATAAATCTTATGTCCAAGTTTCATCTTCAAACGTAAAACCTTTTGGGCTATGCGATGATGAATCAGTCAATCAGTCATAAGTCCATCGTTTTTAATTCGATATTTACATATTTATTAATGATAAAAACCTTTATTTTTTGGGATAAAGTTTTAAAAATAAGTTATTACTGCACTCCTAATCCTGAGAATTTCTTGAAACAAGTTGATTCTCAAATTTGTAGAACCGTTCGTTTTTTCATACGAAAAGATGCATATCTTAACTCTTTTTTTTTGCTGCTATTTTTAAGCACCAACTGCGTTTGTGTAATTGTTGTTGTTAATTAACTGAAATCGCATTAATAAAGTTACTTGAAGCGAGTCATACCAACTACATACACACAGGTATATACATATGTATCAATTTATTATATATATGTATATATACATATGTATATATATATATATATATATGTGTGTGTGTAGGTAAATATTTATAAATATGTAGATGTGTGTATGCGTGGTGTTGCAGCGAAAACAAAGTTTTAATTGGCAGCCGACGACCGCGGGCACACATATTAATACACATACACACACTCAAACAATTTTTAAGTGCATTTTCAAATGAATGCTATATATATATGTATGTACATACACAAACGCGCACAAACAAAACAAAAAGAGGAACAAACGCACACAAAGGATTCATAAAAAAAATTGCTATTTTCCAAAAAATATTCTCAAATTCAATTAAATTATTAAAATAAAATTGAACATAAAATTTCTTTATCAAAAAAACAAAATGCAAAAAGCATTTCTTTAAATTAATTATAATTACACGCATGCAGACGTATGTACTTCCTAGCATTTCAATTTTAATAAATAATTTTACTTTTAACATACATTTCGCATTAACAGTAGGCAAATTTTTTCAATTTAACTGACATTTTGCGATAATTTTGTTCCCAATGCCTTCCACTCAAGATCCACTTGAGCACTTTCTGTGTGCCTTTCAGTGCAATTGGCGTTAGAATTAAATTTCCGACTTGAGTGCACAGATACGGCATACAGCATCTGTTGCGCGACAGTGGCGCAAAAAATATTTTAACATCGATTTAGTTTCGCCAATTGAGTCAATAAATTTAATTAAATAATTGTTTTTTATTTTTTACATTAATTCTTTATTATTATCTATCAAATACATAAAAATAATTTAAAAGAAACAAGTAGGAAAAGAAATAAATTCTTTCTCGTCTTGTTGAAGCTTACATGCCTCTTAATAGACCGATTGATATAGTAGATTAATCTTGATAATTTTAGAATAAGAAACACACTTTTACATCTATGTACATATACTATAAGATTCAAGAAAATACAAAAGAGTTCTCATTACCACAACCAACTGAATGTTCGTATGGGAGCTATAAGTTATAGTTGTCTGATCCTAATCATTTTTGATATGCGTTTGTAAAAAATTCTTTCTTACGCATAACTTAAAAATTTTATCAAGATGTATGCAAAGAAGAATCTAAATATCCATCATTCACTTAGCTCAAAAATTGAGAGACTAGTGTGCATATAAGCAGATGGAGAAACTTTCAGACGGACATGCTATATCGTATCGTCCCCGTATAAAAATACATAATTTTTTACTATCGTAATGTTGTATAATATAAAAGTATTCAATATACAAAAATAGTGATGATATTTATGCAAATTATAGCGATTTTCCATAGACATCAAACTATTAACATCAATCGCTTAAAATAATTTTTTGTTCACCACATTTGTTCATATGGAAATATGAATATTTCTCTTTTAATATTAAAGATGAGTAAAATAACGTTTTATTGACTCCACAATTTTACATTGTGTTGGTGTAATAATAGCTTACAATATATATAAATGGAAAAAACTTTAAAAATAAGCAAAATGATAATAGATCACAATTATTATTGTAATAATAATTCACTTAAAAGTTACTCAGTTGAATTATTTCTATTATTCATTATTGAATGTAACAATTTATTTTTGGGCTTATGCTATAAGAATGCAGACCACTGTGCATATTTAAACTAACAGTTTCATTTTGAGTTAACATTAACATTAAGTATTCTGCGCGACAGTGACTTGGCAGCTGATTTGAGTGAGACAACCAGTTGGTGAAGTGAACAGTGAGTTTACATTAGCAGTTCTATGTTAAATAAAACTCACTCAACTGCTTCGACTCTGCTGCTGCTATTACTCTGCTATTGCTGTGTATTTTGTTCCTTGGTACGTTTTTCAGTTTTCAGTTTGTTTTGTGCGCGCGTTCCGAACGGTATTAGGTGCCGCTTGTGTGTTGCGTTTCATTCGCTCTCATATCTCATCGTCATTGCTGCTCGTCGTATTTCGTGCGAACGTAGAGCCAGACGAGAAAAGCATTTATTGTGTGTATCTTCTTCACTGCGCGTCGATCGGCAGCAGCAAACAATGATCTTTCAATATTTTCTTGGTTTTTTTTATTGTTTTTATTTGTGGGTGTGCGTGTGTGTGTTTGGTGTGCAAGAAATGTGCAATAAATGCCAATAAAAAAAAAATTATTAAAAACAATTTGAGTTTATAATTTGTAGCTTGTTTTCGATGTGTGAATGTTGAGAATTTGTGTGTATCTGTGTGTGTGTGTGTGCCAGCTTGAAAGAATTGCATGTAAAAAACGAGTTCTTACGCCAGGTCGAAAGCAGAGCTAAAAAAAAGAGAAAAAGGGTTCAAGCAATAACAACAAGAATTCCCATTAAATTTGCTGCTAGTTGTGCTGCAAACAGCGTTGCTCACTTTGGCTTGGCTTTGGCTCTCTGGCTGCCGATCGCGTATTGTTCACTCCACACGCTCTCCGCGCTCTTAGCTGTTGCAGGTGTGCGAGTGAGAGGGTGAGCGAGTGAATTGCTTCTTGTGTTTTTTGTTTTGTGCGAATGACAGCACAAAGCGCAGTGGTAGATAAAAAATGACGTTACCATTTGCGTTATTTTTGTCATTTCTGTTTCTTTATCACTGTCTCTCTTACTCACACACACATTCTTATTGATGCTGTTGCTTTTGCAGGCGTTTAAAAATGTTAGCGGCCAAACGGCACCAGCGAAAATGCTCAACAAACACAAATTGAAAATATAATAAGAAATAATAAAACATTTGCCAACTGGAAATTAAAACAAAAAATAACCCAAAACCAAAAAAAAAACTGCTAAGAGAAACAAACCAAAAAACAATAAACCAGACACAGCAAAGAGCTCAAAAAAGACAATAACAACTGACGCAAATGAAGGAAAGGCAGCGACGATCGTTGGCGTCGTCGCTGCGCCGCAAAGCTGCAAAAACACCAACAACAGCTTGGCTCAAAATGCTGCCTCAGTCGACGTCGCTGCTTTTGCTGCTGCTCGGTATTGCCGCCTTTAGCTTGGACAGCTGCTCATGTTACGCGGGTAAGTTCTGTTCTCCCTCTCTTTCCTGTTGTTCCCTCTTGTCATTCTGCTTGCGCACATTTCTTCCACTTATTCTGTATCTCCTCCTGCTGTTGTTTTATTTTTATTTTATATTTCTTTTTTCGTTTGCTTCGAAAACAAGTACAAAACAAACAGCCCGTGGGAATTTGTGTGGTTCAAAGCGTAGCAGGAAATTAGGCAAACGATGGCAGCATTTAGTAGCAGCAGAAAGAACTAGGCGTCGTTTAGTAGTAGTAGCTCTGTATATAGTAATAGCTGTAGGCTTTTCTTTTGTATTGTATGGAAGATAAATAGATTAAATGGAAATGCATTTCTTTGTTATCAATGTAAACTGACCCCACAATCAAAGGACAAGAGACTGCACTTTTCTTATGTAAAAAAATTTATTTAAATAAGTATCTATAAAGAGTTAATAGCATACAAAAAAAATTAAGCTCTTGGGCTTAAGGAAATCTGCAGAAATTAAAAAAGTATAAAATTAGAAATTCGAATAGTAAAAACATCAATCTTAATTTATAATTGAAAATAAAGATATAAACAACGACCAGATAGAACCGCTTTCTAAAATTTCATCCATTTCTGCCTTCCTAATCTCGGGGCTTCCCCGAATGGGTGAATCTTGTATTGTGATATATACATATGTACTTATCCATCTGGAGAAAAAACGAAGGATTCATGAAGTCAAATAGCTTAGAAAATGACCGACGGATGAACAAACATAATTATATATATATATATATGTATACATATATTATTTTTTAATGAAATTTACGTTTCGTAACGTAATCATAAAAATTATGTATAAGGATAAAGAAAAACCTGAATATTTTTCTCAGACAAATTTTAAAATAGCATTCTAAAATTTTATGAGTTTGATGCTAACATCTGGCGAAACAAGAAGCAACTTCACTTTCTATCGAACGTTTCTGTGAGAGCAATGAATATATTTACAAATACACATACATGTGTATGTGAAGTCTATATACCAAATTTCAGCTATGCAGCTCAAAAACTGAGACTAGTTTATACACAAACAGACAAATATGGCTATATCAACTAGTCTTGTCGTCCTGATCCTTATATATATAGACTTTATTGGGTCGGAGATGACTTCTTCAATGCATTAAACATTTCGCTACAATGTTATAATACCCTCTGCAAAGGTATAAAAAACAAGCTCAGACCAATATGCTTTACCTTCCATGTACAATTCTTTTTTTTTGACCATATCCAGTGTTCCGAGGACGCCTTAAATACGAGATCATTTCCGTCAAATGTATAAGCACCTTGCTCTCATCTTTCCTCAACTTTTGGGATGCCCTATTTAAGTATTTTGTTCTGCTAAATTAATGCGTTCAGTAATATGCTTTGCACTGACGAATAATTTTTTTGAGCTTCAGGATTTCAAATTATATTGTCTGAAAGATTACCCAACTATTTGTAATATCGCTTTTATAATAAGATCTTAGTTCTTAACCTCAATTGATAGATCAGGGCTCGTTTTTGTTCACGTTTTTAACATTTTCTTTATAGTTTGTGTCATTTTAGTGAAACGTCCAAATATTCGAATAACTTCCCAATAATATTTTCCACCCAATACAAATTTTCTAATGATATTGCTTTTCCTCAGTGCAGTGTTTTTTGTGCTTTGTTTATTGTTAATGAAAACAATAAAATCAATTTCAAATTACTTAAACATCTTAATGCAACTCTAAGAAACAACGGATTTAAAGATTGTGTAATTAGGGCTATTATTTTTTTCTGAATTTTTCACTAGTTTTTCCTTAAAATTAAAAAATATTTTTATATATATGTATAGAAAGTAATTTAAAGAACAGTTTCGTTGTCTTTGTGGAGAGGAAATACTAAGAAATAAAAAAAATTAATATTTGGAAAAAAAAATAACAACCTTAATTATTGTTGTAGTTTTCTTTTTATCAATAAGAAAATTTATCATGATAGTGCAATAATTTTTTCCAAACTGCATACATATATATGCATTTCTTGTTTTCCGATTAGATTTTTCCAGCAAAAGTAACAATCTATGGGGACTTTCAGTTATATTCATGTGATTTTGAGTTTTCTTGATTTTTTAAAATGTAGCACTACAGATAATACTAAGATTAAATATTAGTTACAATTTCAATATACTAGAATATCGAAATTATTAACCGTTTTAGTTAAATCGATTTCCAAATGAAATTTATAATCATAATTTAAATTCGAAAAATATACTAATTTTATTTCATATAATTATAACTAAATGCAGAATAAAAATTCACTGAAATTCTATAAAGCTTAGAGTTATAAAAGTATTTAATTATTATTGTTTCTAAAATACATAAGTGTTTTAACTTGCTTTTTATTGATATTTTTTCAAAAAGAAAAAAAATTGATTTAAAATATTGAATAATTAAATGAATTGATCGTAACTCTTAAAAATTTTAAATGAAAATAATATAAAATATAAACTGTTCAATATATTGGGTTGCTTACAAATATCATATCGAATTCCCATGCATATTATGTTAATTAAATAGAGAGCTAATTATTGATCTATATTCTTCAATAATCTTTGCCATACCTCCTCTTTAAATTAATTTAATAATAGTAAATACTTTCCGCAAAATATTGCAGCTGTTCGCTCTTTAATTAGTTTTCGGCTTAAGTATAATTCCATGGGCTTACTTACAGCTCACCTGACTAATTAAGAAGTGGACACTGTTTTGAGCGCAAGTCAGAAAAGGGATGAGGACACTTTTGTATGTGCATGCTGATAATTTGTTCGCTTAGATTATAGATAATTAATCTCAGGGCTAACATAATGAAAGTGCATAATTACCGTTCTGTGATGCATTTAATCCTTAAAGTTGTTGTTTTGCTTGTCAAAGTGTCCTAGCCATCGGAAAATAAATGGTGTGTATGCATTTAATTCAACAATTAACTGCACAGTTTATCAATTAATTATTTTATTCAAATAAACAGTTTGTAAAAAAACTGGTTTTTATACAACTAATTTTGATCTAAAAGTTGTTGCTAAGATAGCTTTATACCCCGATCCGGCCGGTTCCAACATATCTGCTGCCTACAACATTAAGAAGGCTTCACAGCAATTTCATTTACTTAACTCAACATATGGAATATGGCATACAAATAAACAGACAAACGGACATAAGGACAGAAGAATATACAGACATGGCTATTTCGACTCGTCCTGCCGTCCTGACCAATAACATATATAGTCTATGGGGAAAAAGATGCCCTCTCCATTGCATTACACAGTTCGTGGCAAAAGTATTGTACCCTATGCAAGGGCATAACATGATGCATCATTGCATAATTAAATTAAATTAAAATACTTAAAGCTTAATAAAAAACTAAATAAAATAAATGTTAGATAATAAAATGCTAAATAATAACATTTGTATAGTCAAAGAGAACAACTAAAGGCATATATATGTATATAAATTTATATACATATATGTATATATATATGTATATAAGTATATATATATGTATATATGTATATATATATGTATATATGTATATATATATGTATATATGTATATATATATGTATATATGTATATATATATGTATATATGTATATATATATGTATATATGTATATATGTAATGTCTAGATTGGAAAGCTATGGAACTCGTTCTATTTGTATTAAAATTCCAATTTGCGTGGTATAAATAATCTTATGTGCACACATTTATGTACATAGTTCCATATGTATATATATTCCAATTTCCAGTTTAATACTACCACAAAACAAATAACAAATATGTAATATCAACGACGAGCACGAGTTAATTATTGGAGTAAGTACATATTTGAAATTTTAAATTAATATTTCACTGACTACACGTGTATATAATTCTAGAAGAGTAGCGAGCTTGCAACTAATATTTCCATTTAATGTTTACGAATTGTAGTTAGTTTATAGAGTATAAAACTCTAAAAAAATTCACTATTTACTATCAGCATCACTTAGTTGTGTGTTTTTGGGCAGATTTTTTGAAAATAAATTTTCATTTTGATTGTTTTAATAAAGATTAATTATAATATTTAATTACAATATTTAGAAAAAGCTAGCTTTAATTGCTAAATTTTTTTAATTTTCACTCGTTGCTGATATATAAATATTTGAGTATTTCTTATCGGATTGCATTTTTTAATTTGTGGCGCGGCACCTTGAAAATGAATGCGAAAATGTCAACAGAGATGCCGACGCATCATCAAATATGTGATCTCTTTAAGAATTTTGGAATATTTATTTACATAAATATCATTTAAATGACGCTGGCCTGGCCTGGCCTTGCAAACCGCTTGCCGCAGATTTAAAGTTGTGTAAGAACTGCTGATAAAGCTGATTCATAGTCTGGTCGGCGGGGCACATGCAAAAAAGTTTCCAATTTTACGTTGCATGTCAGATTCATCCTGTTGGTATCAAGTGCTAATTAGCAACGTTTCCTCCTTCTGCAAGGAACTATATATATCTTCAAGTCTATGTGGTGGTATCTTTCCACCGACGTTGAAATTACGTCATTTAATTTATTCGTACTTCGAAATGAAAAGTGTCGGTGTTGTGACGGAACTCGAGAAGTTTCTCGGTTCGATTGGTTTGCTAACATCTTCAGAAATCAGTTTGTGAATCTAAATTTGCAGGGTTTAAAATTTTTTCTTATTATGTTTTCGAATCACCTTGAATAGGAATACTAATCAAATAGTTTCAATCACTCCAAAATATATAAAATACGCTGGTGCCAGCTTCTCATATGTTTGTGCATATATTTATTTTTGTTTACGTTGCATATGCATTTTGTGTCGTAGGAGTGTTTTTCACGGAAACTTCAAATTCTCAGATTACAAAAAAAAAAAAAAAAAACGATGCAATACAGAAAATAAATTAAAGATAAAGATAGAAGCTCATAATTATAAAATATTTGTGCCCACATTTTCACAATAATAATGATAAACAAAATGCGTTATTAATCTCTTAAATCTCTCAAAATATGAATAATACAAAAATTGTATTTTAAAAAAGACTGTATATTTTTTAATTCTGTAAAAATGAAGGCTCCAGTGTATATTTACTTATAAAACTTGCCTAATTAATTATAATAATATTAGTAAATTTTTTCCAGTGAGTATCTAACTGTGACTAAGACAGATTTTATTATTTTAAATTGTAATAATATAATGGATTTCCAAAAATTATTTTCCATTATTCCAATGCTTCCAAAATTGTGGTACAATTTGGGGTCAGATTTAGTCATTAGCATTATATTGTTAAACTAAAAATGGCATTAAATACGGTTATAAAGGGACCCAACTTTTATGTGGTTCCGTGCGAACTTGACCATATTTCATAAGTTGTAGTTTATGTTTGGGCTTTCCTTTTTTTGTGTTTCTTTTTTTTTTAAGTTTTACGCAACGCAGGGAACAGCACAGAAAACAACACAAAGCAAAACAGACTGAGCGCATTAGATAAATCTAATTTTTGGTCTACTACCATTGTGGAGATAGCATTGTTTTATTTCCTATTAAATTGATTGACCCACAAATTCAACGGCAGCGGCAGCGGCAGCGGCACAGCGTACTGTTGTGGTGCGTTGCGGTGCGTCACTCTAGAACATTTTCGCATTATTCTAATGCGTTTTTATTGACAATATATCGCATTGTACATTTTATGCAACATCAGCAGCAGCAGCAGCAGTATAAATAACAACAATAACAATAATTTGATATGCGGCTTTTACCCTCAGACTCCCAATTGCGATGACACTTCCCAGCCGATGCGCAGTGTAATCAAATCGGAATTTTTAATAAAATTTATTTTTTCCCTTTTGGAAATAGACAAAAAATTCAGAAGAAAACAATAAAAAAACACAACACATGTTTTTTTAGGCTTTTTAGTCTTGATTTCAATTCATATATACAAATATTATTCCCTTGTACAAGGTATAATAAATGCGTTCAACGATGGGCCTTTGGCCATAAATGTATATACTATTGATCAGGACGATGGCACGAGTTGATATTGTCATATCTATCTGTCCAAACTAGTCACTCAGCTTTGGACCTAGGTGAATAAAACATACCATGTACCCTCACTTTTTTTGTTGTCGAACAGGCTAAATCGGATAATTAGATCATATAAGAGCTGCCATAGAAAAGGTCAATCGATCTAAAAGTTGAGAATCTGTAGATATTTTGAAAAGTGTTTAATTTTAATTAATTCTAGTTCTACTTTGTATACAAAGTATACAGTTAAAAAAAAAAAGAAAGTTGTTTTAGCTTTGGTCGGTTTTAATATGGAATCGATCATGTGTACGTCAAAATATGTAAAGTGCCTTTATACAGTCACACAATCGCATTCTGCGAGTATGGGAATTTATATTTGTATATGCAACAACAATCAACACAATAGCAAAAATCAGCAGCCGGTCAAAAATTCAAATCCCCCAAATTGCTACGGTGATAATGCAACGAAATTTCGATGGGGTAGGCGGGCGCAGCAATGGGGAAAACAAGGCAAACTGCGGGCCGCATGTGGCACGAGCTTTGAATGTTGCGGCGTGGGATAGTTTGGAGACTAAGAAAGAACCGGTCATTGTTCATTTAAATAGCGTTGCGTTGCGTGGCTGCTCTTATACATTCTAGCAAGTTATTGTTACCTTGTTTTGTTCCTGTTCTCTTTCCTCTTTGCCATACAGTTTTAATATTTTCTTTTTTTATTTTATTTTTTAGCAGACAAAATAAAAGTTTCTAAATTCCATTTCTACGTCTGTCTGTCACTTATCTTAGCATTTTTTCCACAAATACCTATTTTTTTCTACCTAGTTTTCAAAATTATTTGTCATAATTATTTTTAATTTCCCTTCAAAAATAAAAAACAAAACAAGCAACAAATATTACAAAATTTAGATAATCAAAGACAATGCCAAAAATAGGGCTTAACTGTTTTAGAAAATGCTAACTGTTAATCTGGGCCAAGTGCAGCTCTCCAGTATTCGTATTATAAGGTTTTCTCTCTAGAACTTTGCATTTGTTAGTTCTTATTGTTGTTGTTGTTCGCTTTAGCGCGCATTTCAATTAGCAGTGTGCCACTTGTAACAAAATAGAGAAAACAGTACCCAAAAAAAGCAACTCGAAGTGAAACAGTTAAATAAAAACTCAAGAATAAAATTCCGTCGAACTTAATTTTTATAGACAAAGGCAAATTGTGTTGTTTTTTGTTATTGGCCTCTTCTGCATTCTGAGTAACCATTAATGTTTCTATATATGAGCAACTATTTGTTGTTTGTTGTTTGTCGTTGTTGGTAGCGCTTAGCTTTTATTAAGCAGCTAATGAGCTTACAACACCCACTATCGGGCACGTACAGCAATTGCAACAGCAGCAACAACAACTTTCCACTTGGCTGCTTTCAAAGAGCTAAATACACAAGTGTATAAGTCCCGCAAGCAAATCGACGAAGAAATACCCTATACTCTCTGCCTGCGCTGCACGTAATTTATTTCAACAATTTCTGCATTTTTTTTTAGTGTACTTGAACAAGGTATTTTACACTCAAAATCTTTTAGATGGCCTGTGTGAGTCACAGGAAAACAGATAATACTTACATTCACTTTAGAATTGGAGGAAGTCAATTTTAAGTATGAAATTTTGTATGCAATTTATTCTAGTATATATATTTCTCTATATAGGACGAAATATTCCTTTTTTTTTTTAAATTTTTAATAAATAAGTTATATTTCTAAAAATTAAAAATAATACACCCAACTTTTTTTTTACACGGTAGATACGTTCCTCAGAAATCCGTGTAAAAAAAGAGGCGTTTCCTATAGTAATATGGGGGATACGTTCCATGTGATTTGAAAACTGTGTAAGATGAAATAAAGAACTATATTTACGTCGAAAAAACGTGTAAAAAATTTTGAAAACTATAAAATTTTATGTTCATATGGCATTTTAGTGAGCATTGAAACTTAAAATACATAATTCATACTGGTAAAAAAATTGGTAGAGCAAGCAAAAAACAAAAGAAATCTGTTAATCCAGAATTAAGAACAGAAAAATTAGAATAGAAATAAAGAAAAAATATTTACATAGCTACATAATTATTCGTCGCTACTTGATACCAAGAGCAATTGTTTGCGACGATCTGGACTAAAGTCGGTATCATCACTGGAGATATCCATCAAATTATCCAATGGTTACTTTCATCAGTTTATCATGCGAACAAAATGTGTAGGTAAGAGTTATCGAATAAGGGGATTTCCCAGTTACTACTATGTATGTTCATTTCAGCAATGGAACCAAGTGTTGTAAAAACAAACATAATTACAAAACAGTGATTTTGAAACCGTACTAGATAAAACAATTTTTAAAAAAAAAATTTTTTTCAACCGTGTAACTTCAAATCCGTGTAAAAAGAAACCGTGTAAAAAGAGAGTTGGGTGTATATAAAATTTCTTCTGCTTACTATTATTATCAATTAATATGGCTTTTTATTACTGCATAAAGAAATAAAGAAGTAAAGTTAAAGACTTGTTGAAATTTAATGTGCATTTTACGAAAGAAAAAGATTCATTTACGGGCTTGGTTGAATTCTTCTCGTAGTTTATTTTAATTAATATGCAGACTTGCATTCGGCGAACTGACTGACTGATTGAATGATTGAGTGATTGAATGTTTAGCAGTATAATCCGCAAACCACAGTGCTGTGATCACTGTGTTACTGGTTTCCTAAGTACCTAAGCTTATTGGTTACCGTTTGCTGCATTTGCATAAAATGCAAAGAAATTTCATTGCGAGGCGCGCATGAAAACCCAAAAAAAGTATGAGGAAAAGAACCGGCGCAGGCCAGGAGCGAGTTGACGCAGTCATCGTTCAAGCACCTTTAGAGTATTGTTTGTGTCTGCTTTGTGGTGACATTTCCACGGCCTCTGCTGCAACGACGCCACTACGGTGCTATCATTTGACATTTCCGGTCATTGGGAACCCAGTCGGAAATTGTTTGTAATAAAAGAACATTTCTTTCGAAAGGACTTATTCATGTCGAAGACAAATATCCTTATGTCAGTATACAACTTTACTACTTAACGACTGTTATATTTATGATTATCTAAAATATACACACTAAGTGTACGTAAGTATACGCATATGTAAACTTTAAATTCACCATGAAAAAGTAACCTGAAGGGCAGCAGTGCTGTCATGCGTTCCGTTTCTACGGCTCGTACGCACACAATTCATGTATGCTCAGCTGCAGCCCAGCGCTAGGTAGCATTTATTGTCGGCTTTTACTCTTTGGACTGTCTTCATGCAGCTCCTCCTTTCTTTGTTCTCCCTATTTTTCCTCCGGTTATCTTTAGGTGCTGCTTGCTGCATTTGTCGTTGCTCTGCTGTTTACGGGTAGCACAGACCCCCAAAGAGAGATGCCTACTGGCAGAACACCTCTTACCTCTTAACTTTTACCTCTAGACTGACGGTCGTTTCATTCGGTCATTTACATTCCTGTTCTTCGTCTCTGCCTTTTGGGTTTTTGCCATGCCGACTAGTCTACGTAGAGTAACGAGTTAGTATAGTGCCAACTATTCACTAACTGTTTTCGCACACATATTCTAATTAAGTTAGGGTAGATGAGAATTACGTATATTTATTAATATCAAGAATGCAGAAAGTATTTTAAGAAGTTGATACTCCGAGTCCGTTGGAACTGTAATCGAAAATGAGGTTTAGTTTTCCATCAGGCTTAATGGGTGGATTATTTTGTAGATCTTATTCATACTACGTATCGAGGGACACAAGACTGTCCAGAAGGGTCCGTGCCTTGACAAACTTATTAATACTGAAATATTGGGTTTTTTTTTTATATAAAATTATCATATATTAAAAAAAAACCTTGTGCTCGAATGATTCTCTATAAGTTCCATAAAACAAACTAATAAATTTCCTTTGAGCTTCCAAATCCTTAAAGGAAAAAAAAAAAAATATATAAATCCAATAAGGAAATATACACTTCGTTAAATTTCAACATTATATTTAAATATCTTAACCATCTTGCGTTCTACATAATTTGTTTGATAGGTTTAATAGTTGCCATATTTCACGCAATTTTTTCATGCTATTGAAAGTTTTTAAGTAAAATTGTAATTGTATAGGAGCTTTAAATATAATTGGTTATTTTAACTTAATAATCTTATTTGCAAAATGCTCTGTATTGTTAAAAAAAATTAAAAAACATACTAAAAAAAATAAGCGAATTAAAGAAAGTTCATAGCTAAAACGATCGTCTTATTTGCCTTCACCTTTCTATGCAGGTTCCACTGGTAGAACATTGTCATGAAAACTAGTGCTTTGGCATGCCCTTGGATATTGCCTTTAAAAATTGTTAATTGTGGAATTTCAGCTTCTACTTCTACTACTTTCTAGGTTCCCATAAAATTGCACTTAGAATATTTCCAAGAGTTCTGGCATTATTTATTGCCTGGAACACGCCTCCTGGTTGAATTTGCTGAAAAGCCTTTACCGTTCTTTATATGTAAATATGTATATACTCTTCAGTTGGTCGTGGATGAAAAGGAGTCGAGAGGGGACTGTGAAACAGCCATTTTCAGCACTCGCATTGCTAATTTTATTATGCACATATTTTATATTCTTTTACACGCCTTATCAACTTTAAATAGACTTCAATCTTAGCACGCCTTCAGTTACCTGTAGGCGCACACATATACACATGCTCCTCGTTCCCGTCCCGACCACGGTCCAAATCCTCTTTTTGTTCCTTTCATTGTTCCACGCAGTTGCATTGTAGTTGTATTTGTTCATTTCGTTGAAATTCCCCCCGCAGCTACTTTGTCGTGCTTCACTTGTCGCTTTTAAACATTAAATAAGCCCAAGCAACACTGAAAAAAAGTATCGCTTGTTATATTCTAATTGAGTTGTAAAAATAATAATAATATATATATATATATTTGTTGTTACAATGTACGATATGCTCAAAAAGTTGTTTGTTGATGAAATAAAAAAACCTTTTTCTACACCTTCCAAAAAAGAAAGAATTCTACTACAATTTGTACATTAAATGTTACCAACTACACATTATGTATTTTTTCTGTGTTCTACAGGCTCAGTGCTCCTCCACGTTGTGCTCCCGCTTTTCCCGCACTTCCCGATTTAGCATTACTCTCTTGCAGCCAGTCAGTTAGCACTTGAAGTTGCTCAGTTTGCCGTTTTGTTTGCATTCTGACCTATGTCTCTTTTTTATGTCTTTTTGTTTTGCCGCTGCAAGGCAGCTATGTCAACTTTAAACTCTTAAATCAGGATAGATCGTTTACGAAAATAAGCCAAATAAGTATACGAAATATCATCAAAGGCTGAGACGGATTTTCAAATCTTTATAATTTTTTTGCTTTGTCATTTTATATGTCACTTAATGGGTGGATACAATGTATGATTTTTTTTATTAATAGTATAATTAGATATAGATATATTACACAGTAACAAAAAAGGGGAAATTTCAAAATATACGTAAATTCCAAAAAATAATATTTTTGTCTCTTTCTTTCTGGCCAAATTGAGAGATATGTAGCAGCAAAAAGGCTACATTGGCAGCAAAGTGTACTGTGGCTATGCGGTCAACACTGTGCTTTAACTGGCATCTCGAGTCGCGTCCAGAGACCGACAACAGCAACAACAAGAGACATACATATAACAATTGCAACGATGACGTCGTTGTGTCAACTCGTCTATGCTGCAGTCTTGTCTCCCAAGCGGCATGCGGCAATTTTGCGGCTGTCTTTTTGTTTACTATAGTTTCTTTTTTTTCTGTTTTTTCTTCTCTTTTGTGCTTTTACCATTTACCTACCTTCATTTTCGCGACTTGTCTCGTTATGGTGTTTATGGCACCTGGACGTATGCTACACTTTATTTTTATTCATTTTAGCAACTGTGTTAAACCGACTGCCCGAACCCAGCTCCGCGCATTGCTTTATGCTATTCAAGTGAATTAGCCCGCAAACCTTAAGCCCTGTCGTGCTGACCAGAACATCTTTCAGATTTGTTGATCGTTAGGAATTGGCAACGGGGCATGTGAAAATGCTATTTTCGTACAGTAAATCATATAAATACACTAAATCAATAAATATTAATTTTGAATTAGAGGTAAATTGAGATATTTTCAATAAATAGTGGTAAGTAACCAAACTGTTACGAACCTTGCATTCCGTTGTATTATTTATACCTCAAAAAAAGTTATAGTGCTATATATTTTTCTACTGAAATACAAAATATTCCCGGCTTAGATCTTTTATGGCGCAGATTACGTAGGATTCGAATTCAGCAAATATACGAGGAAGACCACTGAAATTGGGAATATATTTAACCTATTGAAATAAAAGTTTCTATTGATAATTAAAAAATATCGAATAAAAATCTTAAGTATTACACCAAAAAAAAAATGTATAATTCGGCAAATGTGTTTGATATAATGCTAAAATTTGTAAGCTGCTCAAATTCAGAAAAATATCCCACTTATCACAATTGAACAGCAGGCCTACATTTTTATTAATTAAAAAATTTACGTGAACATCTCAAATTATATGGCCTTATCAAGACAGGTGCTCCACTTTTTGTAAATCGCTTTGTAAATGAAAAAAAGAAGAGAAAAGAAAGAAACTAATTCTTATAGTTATTGTTGTTGTTTCTACGTTGTATGGACATTTGTTGTTTTGTAGCTTTGTTGCTTTCGGATTGTTGTCTTTCAGCTTTATTATTATTATGATTAGTAGACGGCAGGTTTTATCAGGTGGCCGGTCTTTCGGTCGTCGACGGCAAGGCAGACAAACCCGGGCCTCAGAGGTTGCTTGTCCAACCTGTTTTTTCAACAGAACCAACACAAAAATACTAAATACAAAATAATAATATAATAATAATAATAGCGAGCTAGGCAGGTACATGCATAATAATAATGGCCCGAACCACCAAGAATAATAATAACAACTGCAGCTTATCGGTGCGCCAGCGACTTAGAAGCCAAACGAATCAACAGCGGTTGCGTGATGGTGGTGGAAGCGGGTAAATAAGGGGTTTTAGGGGGACTGTTTTTTTAAAAAAAATTTTCTACATGCGTTTTTGAATGAACGTATGTATGTGTACTCTGCGTTTGCTTTTTATACTCTGTATCCCTTGAAAATTATTAAAAGTTATTAGGTTTTCTCATTAATCTCAGAGACTATAAAATCTAGACAGCAAATTTAAAATCTAGCTTGCCATATACATACATTAATATATAAGATCCAAAGAACACTTAAATTCAGATATATTTGGTGAACACTATAAATCAATTATGTATATATGATTATGATACCAATGTGGTTCCAGAGTATTTCCTCGGCGGTCAATCGCTATTTTTTTTTTTTTTTTGGCTTTGCTTTGCTTTGCTTATCGGATATCAAATCATTCGCTGTTATCGTTATTCTTTTTGTGCGTCATTGACAAATCGATGATGAATGTTGGATAACGTTATATTTCAAAACCGAAACTCGGCCAAAAAACCTTGCAAAATGGAAAAAATTAAATCGAAATATATTTTTATTATTATTTGAAATTATCTTAGAATATTGTTTTGCGACCAATAACATTTTCTAAAAAATGTAAAACAGAGATATTTGAGATTTAAATGGTAAGATCAGAAACTGAATTTGAAGTAAATTTGGAAACAGAATTGACACAAAATTGGAACATTATATTTTCAAATTTAATGTCAAACTTTGAATATCAATTTTAACTGGAGCGGATAAAAATAAGAAAGGTTTTTACAACGTTTCTTTTTCACTTTCTCCCACTTGTTAATTTGTATTTTTTTCTTATAAATGTATTAAATAAAAAATATGTTCAAGACACAAATTAATATTTGGAATTTATAGAATTTTCTTTCTCCTGTTCTCTTGAAGTCAAACTTTCGAAAATTTGTCAGATTTTTACAATACTTTGTCTTACAAGCTGCACAAATTGACTTGCTGAGCCCTCTGGATGTGGTGCATGAATCATACATATTGATGTTTGACTCACTGACTCACCACAATCTTGGCTGTTCTCAAGTGCAGCCGCTTTAGATTTTTAAGCCAGTTTTTTTTCTTGTTATGTATTTCTGTCTGTTTTTGTTGTTTCTCTGTTGAAACAATAAACGGAAACTTTCCTATTGAATTGAGATTTATTAATATTTCGATGGCTTTTATTCATCATCCTATTATGCAAAGCGACACCTATTGTTTGGAGTTGGTATGTATATTAAATAATACATATGTAAATTCAAATTTTGTATATAATTGGTCATACGAATAAAGCCTTATAGGTTAGAGCATTAATCATTGCATTTTCTTTATTTGATTTATTTTTGTAAGTGTATTATAACTTTGTCACCAAATCTGTAATACATTGAAGGAGTCATCTCCGACCCCATAAACTATATATGCAAATTAGTCTTTCAGTTTTTGAGCTAGGTGGATGAAAATTGGTATGTAGCCTTCTTTATGTTGCACGTAGGACATATGCAAAATTTATTTTATTATATGGAAAAGTGTAATTTCTCAACGTACACCAAAAAGCGCTACTATCAAACTAGTATATCATATAGTTTCCATAGGAACAATCGGTCAAAAATTTCTTATTTGAATCTGCGAAGGTTTATAATGTTCGGCGACTATTATAAGTACTTTCAGATTCACATATCTTTGAAAAAATACTAGTTTTACCCTACCTAAATTTATAATTTTAATTTCAAATTAATTAACTTAAATCTACAGCATTCAGCTAACAATTTGCTTGTAACTAGGAATACTTCAATTCATTGCACAACACAAATCTGTTTTCTTTGAAGTTGAAAATAATTATATAGAATATCAATTGTATTATTCTTAGCTGTTATCGTGAATGCAAACGATTGAATGAAGTTCTTTGATATATGGCTTTGACTAGTGGGCTATTCGTTGGAAATAAACTTAGCCATTACTATGCGTTACTTTTCCAATAATACAATTGATTAAACACTAATTAAATTTGGCTAGCAGCTGTTGTGGCTATTCGCCATGGAGAAAATTCAATTAAAATCATTCGCAATGGACTTTTCATAATTTCAATTTGACGAATTGCACATGAATATTTACTTAGTAAACATGTCAAAAGCCCATTAGGCAATATGCCACTGGTACGAGTAAGGACGTTCTGTGTCCAAATAATGAATACTTATGGTGATATTTATGATAAATTTTAATAAAATTTTACACTTGTCCCTTTCATTAAGTGCACATCACAAACATTTCTATATTGCTTTCTATTTGGAGGTTGGTTTTTGTGTATTTGGTAAATATGATGTTTATTATTAGTTGACACAAATACAGTGCTCTCGATTTAGCCTTTTCAGGAGGGATCCGACTTTTTTTTAAAAAATGTGCTAAAATCTTTTGTAGTAGAATAGACCGAAAATAGCTGCAAAAGCCGTCATTAATTTTAATTAAAGGATCATTAATCAAGAATGTTTATATCAATATATTTACTCAATAATATCGGTACTGTACATATTTATCAATGATTCAAAGCTAAAGATATGAACGAAAAAAAATTATTCTAGCGATTTTTATGAGATGATTTGTGACCCTTCTGTAATCAATAACTCGCAGCACTGTGACTGACGTAAAGCCTTCCTTCTTGGCTTTAAATCTTTTATTCTCACTCATTGCTCCAATTCCCACTCTTTACGTCCCATCTACTTTATGTTTGCAGATCTCTTTAGGACCCAGCCATTATTGAGTTATTTGAATTATTTGTAGTTTGCGTGCCCGGCCGAAAAATTTCTCTGCGGAATGCACGTTCCGACTTTGCCCGAACCGATTTATGTTCCAAATTCCATAGTCTCCCCTTCCAGTGATGCTTCTCGTCTCCACGTCTCTTGTTTTTTCTTTTCTGTCTTTTGTTTCATCCTGGCTGTATGTGTAGGCTTGACTATTTTGCTATCGCCTTTTAACTGCAGGACGTATAAAATATCATTTAATATAGAAATTGTTGTTTTTATAAGAAAAATACGTATTAAGTCATTGTGACATGTCAGTTTCCATGGAAAAAAAGAAAAGTCTTAAGTATTTACTGTGTAGATAGAAGAAGAAGGGTCAGAGAATGTGGTGATCTAAGTTGGGAAAAACTACATAGATTCTGATGCGATTTATTTTAATTTTAATGGCAAATAAATCGCTAAAAAGCCCATTTTATAAAGTATCTTAATGTTTGTATTACCTGCTTGCTAATTAATACAAATTATACGGGGTGATTTCACGTCAAGTAATGTCAGCTTAGGCATAGGTATGGTTCGGCTGCTAAAATGTTTTTGTACAGGAAACTCTTGCGCTTCCCCGACCAAGTGTCTTTTTTTTTATAAATTTTTGTTTTATAACCTTTTTATCTTTTCTTTTTGTTGTTTTTGTATGATTATTACTTTTTTTTATTGCATAGGCTGCACTTTCATAATTATGTATACAGTCGTATGTGGCAATTATTGTGTGTTCTTTAAATCTTTTGAATGCAAGTAGAACAAGAGGCAACCCATATGACAATTGGCTTTCATGCGTTGTGCACAGACAGTTGACTACTAATTCGAAGTGCAAATGCCTCCCGCTTCACCTCTCCCGCATATTTCCGCTCCTACGTCCTGACTCCTCCCCGTTGCTGGGAAACAATAAAAAGTTTTGAGTTGGGTTTTGTTGTGCTCTCTCGAGTTCAACTTTGTCTGTCTGAACATATCTTGATTAATTTGACATAAATTGACATAAAACGCTCATACTCACATACATTTCCATTGACACACACATTCATGTATTGCCACAAACATTGCTCTGACTTCTGTCTGGCTTGGCCAAAGCCTTAAACAGGTGTTGTCTGCCACTGTGCCACAGTCTCTCCCAAAAGTTTTTGTCAGTGAATTACTCTGTAGAGAGTAAGTATTAAAGCAGCTAGTCAATTTTTTGAACTTTTGCTATAGAACCGAAGCAATGTAAATAACTCTATCCTGTAGAGCACCAACACTCAAAGTAGTAGATTTATCCAACTTTTCAGAAATTATTACTACCTAAAACACCAACTAAAATTGTTTTTACTCTAACCTGGTACTAACGATTACACTAAATAGTTTATATGAAATAATACAAGGCATTTATATCGGCTAACAAATGTTGCAAATATTAAGCAAATCTAAATCTTAGTATTTTTTTCTTGTCCAACCAGACGATGATTTTATCCTAGAACCTCTCGTTCAGTTGATTTGCGACGAGTGCCACGCTTAGAGCTCTACACTATTAAATACTCACAATGAGCTTTGTGCTTTTTGCATACAGAGTAGTAAGAATTCTTATAGTAAGTCTAATCTGATTGCAATTAAATTACATTCCAGCTGATGTACTGTAGTCACAGTTAATCAATAAAACACTTAGATAGGACCTTTTACTGTGGAGTTACAAGTCTTAAAGTCAAATCACTGCAGGAATAGTTCTTACTATGATCAATTTAGGTGATTGCAGTAAAATATGCAACAACAAAATATTTTTAGCCAATAAAATTAATTATATCTACTTTTTGTTTGATTAAGATCTGTATAATATTGTCTATTTTTTCTTGAAAATCTTTAGGCTCGTTGAATTGGTTTTGATTGTATCTAGAGCTTGTTCATTAACTATTTGCATGATCTGTGTGTGCCAGTTCAACTTTGTTTTTGTTCTTTTATTTTGGTTTAGAACGTCGACAATAATGGACATATGGAAGTTTTTCAGCTTTTACATAGCCACAACAAACTCATACGTTAACGTACATGCATATGCGTGTCTGTGAGTGTATGCTAATAATAACCAACTAAGAATATAAACCACAACTCAGAAACGGGGGAAGTGTACGGATTGTGTGATTTTGCCACTGTGGGAATATCTGGCAGCTGGTGATAGAGTACAAAACCAGACCGATTCAAACATAACTAAACTAAATCAAACCAAAGCAATTTATGCCGTATAACAATTTGACTCCATTGGCTGTCTTCAGTTGATAGTTGGTCAGGCTGATGGTCTTAACTTTCTGATGGTTTATTAGTTATGTAACCAATTGGACAATTACAGATACACTTAAGTTGTTTTTATAGCCTTTGCTATATTAGAAATGGTTAAGTAGACTTAACATAATTGGAAGCATGCTATCTTATAGCTACATCAAAGTATTCTTTCTTTAAAAATGTTGATATCATTGATCATTTTATGTGCTAGCTTTGGATTTTTATTTTTTCATAGCGATCGTGCTTTGAAAAAAGAATTGGGGAATATAATTCGTGAAAAAAATTTAAATATAGTTTTCACATGATGGAATAATCAAATTTGGATGACTTATGAAAATGTATGAATTCGGAGCAAACAAAAGTAGCCTTTAAACATATCGACGCATTTCCGCGACAAATTGTATCGTATGTCGCTTTTTGTCGAAATTGAGATTTTATTGCCAAATCGTAAGACAACTTATGTCTCATTACCCTGCAAAATATTATAACTGAAACCCCTATAGTTCCGATGAAAATAAAGTTTCAATTTTATCGTTTGTTACTGTGTGCGCGAAATTGTCGTATGTCCATACAAATTTTTTTTTAAGTCAATGCAAATATTTCAAATGTACAAAAATAAACACAAAAAGCATATTACAACCTTAGTCCGTATGATAGTGGGACTCGAAATGTTTATTTTTTTTTTGTGGTGTGAAGTCGGTGGTAAGCGACGCTGTAATGAAAGCTCTTTTCAAATAATTGATTATTTTAGATGATAAGAAACAAACAGAAAATCTTAGCCTTTATTGGCAGTGCTAAAAATGAAAAATTAATTGTTTCAATTCTTCAAGTTTTTAAAAGCTATATAACTATATATAAATAACTTATTTGTTGTCGGGAAACACTATGATGCCAGTAGACTCAGTACACAGCACTATTGAATCTTTTATACGATGCCGTAATGAATGGGCATCCAGCAAAAGGGTGACGCTTATAGGGAATTCTAGAACCAATCCAACCGGCTATGAATTGCAGTATACAGACTTTAAAAACTGGAAACAGCTGTTCTTCTTCTGCCCAACTGTTAGAATCTGAACTTTGAGCGGCAAAAGCCTTATATATTTTGTAACCGGTATTATTCGATTTATTGTTAGAGTTAATTAAATAAAGTGGAGTAAATACAATACCAATTCCCACATTGGGAACTCTTTGTTTAAACAAAAAAATTTAAATATAATTTATATATATGAATTAAACTATGAATATTTCGAAAATTCAAAGAAATATCTTTTTCATTTAGCTAATCTCAACCAAACTAAATATTTCAACGAAGAAATTTGATGATTTAAGTAATTTGTGTAAGCAAAATAGTATAAAAACCTTCAACATTCTTCTAAAATATTGGATTTCTTAAATGAAACTGATGAAGATGAAACTTAAGTTTAATTATTCATACGTAGCTTTAAAATATTTTCTAATAATGTTGTAAGTGAATAAAACTTGTAAAGCTTATTTCGTATAATAAAACAATTTGTAGTATCGTATGCCGCACGTTTTGTGTAAGGGTACAAACAAAGCGCGCGAAAGTATCGTATGTATAAATATCCTTATTTTTTCAGCAAATGGCCCCATTAATTCCAAAAATTAAGTTGACATTCGATATTGTAGATAAAACAACGAAAACTTAAAAAATATTTTCATATTATTTCTCATTCCTAAGTGACGAATTCAAAAAAAGCTTCTCCTGTAAAATTACATTTTTCGACATACGATACTTTCGCAGAAATGCGTCGATATATTGGAAAAAATAAACTTTCCAAAAAATATTAAGTGTATATTCAAATAATTGTTGGAAATGTTTTTTTTGTGACAAAGTGAATTATAATGACAGTCAGGGGAAAATATTACTCGAACAAAAAAAATGTTATATTTGATATCTGCTGCTGAATGTATGTTACGTTTAAAGGGCGTCTTTCAGTCGGGAATTTGCCACTGTGACTAGACAGTTTTTAGATGGTTATTCGGTTTGTCATTGGCTTTTGCACTGAACATACTGAATTGTACTATGCAGGCTATCATCATCATTATTCTGATCATAATTATTATATGGCTCAGTTTGTGTGAAAGCTCTCGTTTTTGTTTCTTATTTCTTTTTGCACATTTCTTAATTTTAATGCCGTAATTTTTTAGTGAGATTTTATATTTGCTTTTTAAATATGCATTTGATGCCTAATTTTTCATTTCTTTCTATTTGAAATTTGTTTTTCTTTGTCGTTTTTTCTCTTCTCTTTTTCTTTTCTTATTTAATTTCTACTTTTTATTGTTAATTGAACGCCAGCCAGCCGCTACATCTCCGACAAGCACAATGTAAACATTTGCCTATTAAACTCAATTGAAAATTGCTTTTTTCGCCGCTTTTCCCATTTCTTTTCGCCAAGTAGCGAAACGATAGTTAATGAAATGTATCCAACATTTTACAATAGGTGCGAGTGGGACGCGATGGTGGGTGGGGAAGTAGAGACGACTTGTATAACTAGGTACAAAACTATATTGTTATATAAGTAGTAAGTGGTTTGGATCGCAGGTATTATAGCGGAACATTGCGTGTATTTCTTTATGCGATTGTGTATCACGCTTTTTATACAGATTTCCAAATAATGACTATAATTTACGTTTTAAAATGTTTTGAAAATGATCTATAATATCGATTTTTAATCAAAAATGTTTGTAGAGTATTACAACAAAAAAAAAAAAAAAAAAACAATTTCACAAGTCTAAAATTATCTGGTAGGTTAATAAAAATTTATAATATAATTGTTTATGAAAATGAAATAAGATCCGTTTTTTCGACAAAACCAAAAGGTTTCAAGTCTTTGAACCGAACGCTCTTTAAAAGCTTTCTTTGTTAATAAGTTCTTCGATTTTTTCTTTTCAATTTTTTTAAAAACCAAACTGCTGTTGTACACTATCTTGATTCTTCCGGAAATTGCAGTTTTTTAAGCAATTATTTAGTTGTTTTTTTTAGTGGCAACGATTCCCTAAACTCTGACAGCATTTTGCTTTAAGTGACTCTTAAGCGTTGGGTCGCGCTGCGTACTTGAAATACAGCCAGGCAGACAGACATACTCTCCATACCGCTATCCTGGGCCACGTCCGTGCCCCATTGCCAAAAAGTGTGTTAACTGAATGCTAGCCTAGGGGCGTTTATTATAATTGTTTGTTTGTTTGCTTTTTGTTCTTGCCAGCCAGCATCGTCAACTGGCTTTATATTTAATTTCTATTAATGTGTCTTTCGTTGCTGCGACAATTGTTGTTGTTGTCTTTTTCAGTATTTATTCAAAATTTGATTGCGTTTAATTATAATTCTTAATTTTTTCCATTTATTTTCTTAGTATTCCGCTTGCCACAACGCATTTTATGTGCACTTATTTCTTTTTCCGCAAATATTTACTTCTCATACCGGTTGCCTCTTACAGAACGCACACACCCGATCCGTTCACCACGCAGTAACTAAGACTTGCGCTTGTTTGTGTGCTTACTTTTTCTTTCTTGGCCCGCGTCCAGCGCCCCACAAACCGACAAAAAAAAAAATGGAAGTTTCTTTCTGATGTTTTCCCGTTTTATACACTGCCTCAAACGAAATGCATATCAAGATAGAACAACCTTTCCGCGGTATAAACCAATGGCAAAGGATGTTGTTATTTTGTAACGAAATCTGCAATGTATTAAAGGAAGCATCTCCGACCCTTCAATGTTCCTATCCTTATATACATATATAACGCAATTTTCTGACTGACTGCCTCATCATCATCGCACAGCCCATATACGACGCTATGCGTATGATGATAAAATTTGGACATACGATTTTTTTGTTATTCAAACTTTCAACAGGATTTTGGGAAGTTCCATATCCAAGTGAGGAAAAATGGGTAAAACAATTGCTTATATCCGATCAAGTTCAAATTTGTTTTCAGAGTACTACTTTCAAATTTAATCAAATTTAGTTTCAGAGCTCATCATTAAAATCCGGATATAAGTCAACACTGAAATCTAAAAAATACCTGTCTAATTATAATATTTATATTTAAACTATTGGCTTTAAAATTATAATTGAAATTCGTTTCCGAGACTGGAAATAGGTCAAGAAAAGTATGACGAAAAATTTTGTTTTTTAGGATAACTGCATAATTTACATTTGTCCAAAGCTTATATGGAAACTATCGGCTCAAAATACTTTATATGGAAAACCTTTTAGTTTTTAAAGTATCTCAATGAAACTTACAACTCTATTTTTTAATTTTGGTTAAAAATTATTAGAATCGTATGTCATCCTGTAAATTTATTTTATTTCTTAAGATATGTTGATGAAAGTTAAAGGTTAAATGTAAGAGAGAATTTTTGAAATGTGTATCCCAAATTAACAAGAACGGACTACTTACTATATCACACAGCTGTCATAGGAACTTGATGATTGTTGAAATTGATAAACATAACAACAATTTTCAAATGGTTATTTCACTGTGAAAGGGTATATAATCTTCGACACGCACAAGGATAGCTTTACATTTAAGCGGCTCGTACATTTTCCGGCTCGTTATCCGTCATCATAGTTCTTTAGAAGTCTCCTCAACCTTTTCTTAAGAAGCTCCTTTATGGTAGCTTATCTCCTTACTGCATTTTTTATAAACGCGCTATGCATAATAATATTCTCAGTATTAAGAAATAAGCGCTTAACTCTCAAATATATAGCGCTATAAATTCGCCTTTAATTAGGTGACTTCACTGTGCACCTTTGAAATTGACATTGTGAATGCGGGTGAGATAAAGGCTTTTCAGTGAATTTTCGCAAACGAATCACAAACAAAAAACGAGAAAAAAAGCAGAAAATTACCCAGCTGTCAGCCACCGGGAGTCGCCTCCTGCTGTTTGGTTGCGCACTTCAACAAATATTTCTTTGACAATTGTTTTTCTCTTTTATTTGGTTCCTTTTTAAAATATTTAAAAACAGTAAAGAGGCACGGTGCCATTGGCATGCAGAGAAATTTTACAGCCTTGCAGATTTTATTTCTTTTATGGTCTGATTTTGATTTAATCCTGTCATATAACTTACTTTTGTCAATTGCAGTACACAAAATAATTATCAGTGCATGATCAAGACTTTAATCTTAAAAACAAGTAAAAGAATTGAAATACTAGAAAATTTATAAATATATAAATTTATGCTGGTTTTAATGAAAATAAAGTGCCGAAAGTAAAAAATTTTAATGGTATATACTGACAGTATATACATTTTTATTTAAAAACTTCTTTTGAAGAAAATTAAAGTTTCTAATTCATAAATAAATAATTGAGCTACCATGCCTTGAAGAAGTTATAGTAGTTAAAAATCGCAGCTTAGAAGGTTTAAAAAACAAATTTATAGTGAAAAAATCGATTTCAAGAGTCCGAGTCGCTTTTTATAAGGTCTGAGCTTTTTTAATTTTTATGTCTGTTGAGTATGCAGAAATATACGCTTCTCTATATAAAAGAGACGAACAAAATTAAAAGTATTGAAAGCGGCAACAAGTTGACGACGTTTACGGCCTCTCTTTGGCTGTTGCTTAATTGAACATCAATTAAAACTGTCGCGCCTCATTAAATGAGTTTTCAAGAAAAATAATAATATTCGACTAGACGATACTCTGTACTGCCAGCTGTGGGTAACACTATGAAAAGTTGTTTATTAATGAAATGGTAACATAAATTTTAATCAATTTCTTTTCAATTAAGTTTGCCTCCTAATGCCAGTTCCTTGAATTTGGATCAAAAAACCTATACCCATATTTCCATATTTCCGGGTAGAAGAGATCATTTAAGACAAAAATGTTTCACTCATTCATTCGTTAGTCAGTTAGTAAAATTTCTTGTTGTTTTTGCAGATATTTTTGTAAATATAATATTTGCATCGATAATAATCGTAACATCTATGTACATACATACATATGTATTTTCCCTTGCATTTCCAAGGCTTGGCTCGAAAGCAAACTCACTTCGTATCAGTTTACATTCATTAACCCATTGGACGACTTTTTGTATACTGTATCACTTTAATTGGGCCCCTTAGTGACTTACAAATCTGATGACTCATATGAAGTAGTTTGTAGTTTTTTCTGTTGGTGTTGCAGTTGAATGATTGCTCTATTTAAGCCTACCGAGAGTCAATGATCCATTGCCCCAATCAAAGTAAAGATAGCGTAACAATTTTAAATTTACTTTATGTATTATGTATGTGTTAAGATATTGACTTTGTCCAAACAAGTTTCGGGAATAACTCTTCCATAGAACCCCTCTCTGGCTTTTCATAAGAATAGATTTATATTTAATTGAAAATTAAGTTATACCTGTTATTATTAATATTCTATGCTTAGAACTGAGCAAATACAGCCTAGTGGAATGTGATAGCAGTCACATGTTTTGAGCTCTTCACTGAATTAATATTTAAAATGAACCTCATCGAGTTGGAATCGATGAATCGAAAAGTATAATTGGATTGACAACAATTTCCTTTTAAATTCGTTCACTAGGCGATTGAGTGACAGTCACCTCTGCTCCAAGCTCAATGTGATCGCATGCTGATCTTTAACCCAACCCACTAACATATAAATGCTGCATTCATTGAAAACCCGAGGCAGCGAGAGTACATAGATACATAACATAAATGCCAAGCGTCGCATATAAATCAAAGCAGGGCCTACCCCTTAAGAAAAAAAAAATTATAAATATATATAAATATATTTATGTATATATATTTGTGTATATATATGTATATATGTATGAGTATATATATGTATATATATATATGTATGTAGACGAAAACTTAGATCATAATTAAAAGAGTGCACAGAGATAGTTAACTGAGAAACAGAGAAAGAAAGGGCATAGTTGTTGACGTAAGGGTTGGGATGTATCAGCACACATGTCTGACACACTAAATTTCGTATATACGAAAAACAAAAACAGCAGCTTGTAAAGAGATAGAGCACAGAAACAGAAACACATAAATGGAGATACATTCATATCTATTTATGTATAAGCATAAATATATACAGCAAATTAAGATAAGAACAAATTCTGGTCGGAATAGCTTAAAAAGAATTTAAAGCAATTACTCATGTACTTAGTAAAGAAAAAAATGTAAATATTTTTAGTCGAAAATTGTCCATAACATTATCATTTGGTCATCAACCGTATAAAACGTTGAAATTAAATAGCTGATTGTTGTTCCTTTGGTTTATTTTGATTTATTATTCGGTGAATTAGAATAGATATGAAATTTCAGAACTGAAGCGATTTCGTTCTATATTTCTGGAAAGGAATAAAACTTACGTCCAAAACGAATCTTTTTTTCTTTCGAGTTTGTTATACCGTAGCTCCACTGTATATCAAAAGGCAGCGGATATGTTGGACTAGAACTAGAAAATGTTTTTATATTTTAAACGAAACATGTGTTGGTGACTTTGTGTGTGTCTAACTTCAAAAGGAACTCGTCGCTGGCCAAAGATATTCACGAATTTCGCAGTCAAAAGGCGGATAAACAACACAAAAACACAGCAACAACAGTGTCAGCAGCAGTCCAAAAGAAAATACATTTATTTATATGTATTCCAGCAAAATAATGAACTCGAGAGTGTAGTAGGTAACAGACGACAGGAAAAGGGGCACACGACCAGGAACTGGAACTGGAACTGGAACAAGGACAGGGACAGGAATGGGGTCCGCGACATTGAGTCGGACTCCCTCTTCAGAAATGCATAAACTTTTTATTCTACCAACTTCTAAACGTGTAAGAATAATATTACTCTGTTTGGCAGAGCACGACAAGCAGTTACCCTGTATCTCGTTCTGAACTCTAATAAATAAATCCTTGAATTAGCTTTGAGCTTATTATTTGTGCTTCGAAGAGATAATTTTTTGTCCTTCTACTGAATTATTGATCATTTAAGTTCAGTTTTAAATATTATATATTTAAGGAGCATACGATCTTTTTTGGTTTTTGAATTATAAACATTTGGAAGACAGACAGACAGATGAACATGGCTATAAGTATATCGTCTCATCCTCCTGATCAATAATATAAATACTTTATGGGGACGGAGATGCGTCCACATTGCGTGACAAAGTTATAATTCTTTTTGTAAGAGCATAAAAAAAGAGCATCGTGTAGGTCAATCGAATGCTTGAAGTTTTCAGTAACTCCTACCACACCCCGTACACCGCCAGCGATATAAATTCGCGATTGTGTGTGTTTGTCTGATGTTTTGATGTTTTTAAAGCGCACATAACCTCAAATGGTTAACCGCTGTTGCCTCGAGGCTTGTCGAGCTCCTCACTTTTTCACTTCTCGACTTCTCCCTGGGATGTGTGCAATGTAGCGCACTTCCTGGGTTTTGGGTGGGAATTAGTGCTGCTCCGCTTTGTTAATGAAAAAAGGAGGGATAAATAAAGAGGAGCACATGTACATTTATATTCATACACATGGTGTATATATATATATATATATATATATATATATATATATAAGAAAAGAAAGACAGAGAAAAGTAGAAACGTAGACCAGAACACGGAAGCAGCGCCAATGTCAGTCGTTACCATCGTCAACGTTGGAATTGTTTATTTGCTTCGAAGGTCTTCGGCAGAAATACGACTGAGCGCCAAATATATATTAATTTGAAAGGAAATTTGTTAAATATACTTAATTAGTATCCACATAGATCGAAAATATTTTAATATACTTGGAGTCTTGATGATTTTAATACGATCTATTTTTACTTTGTTTTGATTGCTTTACATAGTAAAATGATTGCAAAAACATTATTAAAATTACAATTTGAGGAAAATACTCAATTGCTTCTGAATAAATATCTTCATCAACCGAGTATGTTTAAAGTTGACCTTCTCTTTATAAGAATGAAAATATAAAACGGGTAGAATTATATGTTTAAATATGTAGTAGTTACTCAACAATAGTGCAATACTACCAACATACAAATATAAATATTTGTCTCTTGTAGTTAAATAACTTTTTTTTTTATCGATTTATTAAGCCTTTGCTTCGTCTCAAAAACAGCAGTTTTCTTTCCTTATTGAAGATGCACAACAATTTGCTTCATTTTTTCGGTTCTGTAGAATGGAACGTGTTTGAGCAATTTGTGGCAACTAAGTATTTTGTACGTGAATAGCGTCTATTTCCATAACGGGCAACTGGCAACTGGCAACTGGCAACTGGCAACTAGTCAAGCAAGAGTCATATGTCTATTTAAATAGTTTTAGCGCTACCAAGTGGCCAAAGAACTCTTCAAGCGGTTAAAGGGAATCTAGCAAAATTCGAATTAAAAAGAAAGTGGTACAAAACCTTAACAGTTTCGATAAACCGCTAAGAACCAAAGTCTATAATCTATAGATGCAGAGTTGTCGACTCAATAAAGAGATAAATGAGAAATACGAGAAGATGTTGTAGAAAAAAAAACATGTGTAAAAGCAGTAGATAATGGAAAAACTAGTAGGAAAAGACTATTTTCGGTGCGCCGAAAATTATATGCGCTTTCAAATCGTAAATAATATTATATAATAGTCCGATATTAATAGTTTTTAATATACTTTTTTAATACTTTTAGAATATTGTAAATTTCATTAAAGATACTTTAAGAAACAAAAATGCTTTCTATGCAACAACTTTTGGATCGATAGTTCCTATGGTTGCTGTAGGATAAGCATAATTATCCGATCTCGCCGGTGTCGACATATATGCTGCGTACAAAGAAAGCTGTGTTCCAGGTTCCATTCAAATAGCTCAAAACTAATAGACTATTCGTACATGTCTATATCGACTGGACTTATTGTTCTTATATATTAACATAGGTACTTTATGGAATCGAAGATGCCTCCTTCAATGTATTTCACATTTGGTGACAAAGTTATATTACCCAAGTGCGCAAGTGTATAAAAAATGCATTTACTTGAAGAAAAGTCTTGAAAAAAAATTTGAAATAACTTAAAAGCTGAAAGCTTGAAAAGTATATGAAAGCTTCCTTTACGTTTTAAGCTTTTTATATCAACAAATATAATTTAAAGTAAATGAGTTAATTATATCAATGCCTTACAACATCAACAAGTCGAGGAAATATAGCCAATAATATTTGCTGATTTGGTAACGCTGCTTGCTTTTTTATTGGTGTTTTGCTTTATAATTCACTTTTTCTCCAGTCGACTGCTATTAGTCGATTTAATAATAATAAATAATTAAAAATAGTATTTTAAACTTATTTTTTAATTGAAATTCAATTAAGTTTAAGTGTAACAGCAACCATGCTTTATTTATTTTATTATTATTATTTAAATGACAAAATAAGCAGATGTTTAACTTTGAACCGTTTAATTGGAAGTCTCATTATAATTACTGGGAATAGCCACTGACCCTTCAAAAGAGACAACAATAAAAAAGACAAAAATTAAAGAAAATAAGAAAAAGGGAACAAAACAAGGCACAAACAAGTCTTCAGTTTGCTTGCCCAACTTTGCTCATGTCGAAAAGCAAACAGGAAGTTCATATTTAAAATACGACGAGACTAAGCCACATAATAATAAAAAAAAAACACACTCACACAAGCATAGCCTGAAATTTGTTTGAACAAGAGGAAATATCGCTAAAATGGACGGGTACGGCAACGAGCGCTGAGTTTACAACCAATTAATATATGTATAGTTCTTTGACTTTTACCCGCCAACATTGACGATATGTTACAGTTGCTTCTGCTGCAGCTTCAGCTTCAGCTGATCATCAGTGGCTGACTGTGGTCTGTGCCACGCCCACTATATGTGTCTGGGCTCTGTCTAACAATTGTCTTTTGGCTGGTGAACATTCATTTTTCTGGTTTAATCTTCACATATATAACTCTATGTCATAGTGTGATACTTACGTGTTTCACATTTTTTTTTTTTTATCTATTCAGCACCCTAAGTGTGGAAATTGTGGTCATATGATGGAGATTTTTTATACCCTCTTCACTGCAAACCGAATTTCTAAATTAAAATCTAAAATATATGTTTTCCGATTTTTATTATTATTTTTTTTTGTTTATTTGCTCCCAAAATGAGGTTCAAATGTTATTGTTGCGTTTTAAAGACCTTTCAAATGTTGAATTTGTTATTTTTTAGCCGCCTCGAGGTTACAGGTTGGGTAGAAAAAACAAATTTTTTAACTTTTTATTTTTTTGATATATTTTGGTTTCTCATCGGTATCCATCTGCAGGGAATATTTTTAATTACATGCGTGGTCTTACTGACGTGGATGGCTTAAGGGGCATCAACTGTTGCATGGAGAAAAGTTTAATTTTTATCCGATTGATATCAAATTCAGATCTAAAAAATTCGTTCTCCACATTTTTTGAAAACTCCGCCTGTAAAAGATGCTCAAGTTGGCATGGGAAAAAGTAATTTTTACTTGAACGATTTGAACTTGAGTTCAAAAGCTCAAAATAAAATCTTTAATTTGGGTTTTTCAAATTTTTGTAGAATCTCCACTTTCAAGGTCAAAAAAATGACGAGAAACTGTAAAGTGCAAAATTTTTTATTTTTTTTCTTTTTTTTTATATTGCTACTAGGCAATAATTCTTCATACAGCTGTCTACAGAAAAACCGAACAAAAAACTGCAGAATTCATGTTTTTGAGTTTCTCACATACTGACACATAAGCTATATTGGTCGCGGGCGAGAAATAGTTGAGTTCTTTTAGGCTCGAAATGCTTTTCAGACATAGTTCTTCAGACATTGGTAAAAAATAAACAAAAATTAGTGTTAACTGACACAAAAATATAATCTTACCGTATCAAATTAAATTTTTTTTTTTTGACCTTCCCTGGGCAGCGCCGGCTAGTTTTTATATATACAGAATATACATATATATATAAAATATATAAATTTACTTTGTTTTATTTTAGTTGAATGTTCTTTGCATTTCTTCAGTTTGCTTTCACTTTAATGCATTTAAAAGTCATTACTTGCAGACATTTGGGTACAGCTTCTTCTTCGATCGGTACTCAGCTCTGTGCTCGGGTTTTGGTTGTGGAACCGCCCCTTGACTATCTCCGACATCCAATCTCTGTCATTAATTGAGTATGCCTGTGGGTTCCTCGTCCTTGGATTCTTATTTTTATTTATTTATTTATTCCCCCGTTTCTTTTCAAAACTTTATTGTTCTGCAGTGCTTCGGTTCCATTCTTGTGCATAATTATGTCCATTAGTAAACCTTTAGCTCAGTTGCGGGTCTTTTGCGTGAATCCTGTTTATATGTTTGGCACCACTTCAAATAAATTTCTGCGACTCACGAAAGCACAAACACGTGAGCAATCACTAACAAAAAAAAAAAATAAATAAAAGTACCCATGCAAATTTTTTCTTCAGGAGGTACATTATGTGTGTGTGCTTAAGCCTGTATAAAATATAGTGAACGGATTTTGTTCTTTTCTAAATTTAATTTTGTTTTGAAAAGCGATAATTAGGTTAGTCGTTTCACAATTGATTCCGAATCGATTTCTTCGATGTTTTATACAAAATTATTCGTAATAACTATAATTTTTGATCTAACAACTTAAGGGACCTACTACTGCACAGCTATTTAATTTAGTTATGTGAACAGGGCCTTCTTTAACTCCCAACATATTTGATGGAAAAAATTATAATACCCTTTGCAGCGTATAAACCGCACACACGTTTTTTCTAATGATAATTTAACTTCACATATACATATATATAAAGCGCACCCACGTTTTTTCTAATGATAATTTAATTTCACACATACAGTGTGCAACATTTTGAAAATTTCACTCAGTTTCGGCTTATTTATTTAGGCTACTCGACCGTTGAAGGGCTTCTAGCTGTGGTGCGTTTTGGGGGAGCGTGGCAACACAGTCGAGCAAGTTATAACACTTAACAAGCAATAACATACACTTATTTGCCCCAAACTGTGGCAAGTATCTCAGTAACTGCCGCTGCCACAGACGCTTTGCTGCGACCAAGTTGTGTAAAGAGTAAAAACTATAAAATGACTAAAATGGTGAATGTCTTTGCCATTTTAATTATGAATTCGGGTTAAAGAGCTGTGAAATGAACTTCAAAATTTTTTATATAAATCATAAGAGTAACTCCAAAAGTCTAGGAAGAAAAATAACGACCTCCACATTTGAAATATGAAAGCAAGTTTTTTTTCTTTCAACAGCGCAAACAATTTTGACTATGACATTTTCTTCAGAATAAATATTGAGGTTATTCCTTAAATACTTTATGTTGACCAACTTCCTCTATGAATTCCCTTTAAAGAAATTGATTGGTTTTGCATTCCCCACCCTAGCAAAGTGTATTATAGTTTTGTCACGAAATTTGTAAGGCATTGAGGGAGGCATCTTCTCGACTCGATATTATATATTACTGATTTAGAAATAAAAAAAACTCAATCTTTACGTTAATATTTATTTTATGAGACTGCCGAAATATTCAAACTATATGTTGTCAATTTTGACAATTATTCGTACATTGCGAGCGACAGTAAAGTAGCTTTCTTTGAAAATAATAAAAATAAAAGAAGTTTTAGAAAACTGCTTATAGTAGATAATAAATGCTTTCAAAACTTTAACGAATATCGCTTCTATTATGCTTCATACAATTTCAAGCGTCTTCCAAGTTGACATTTATGTTTATAACAGTAGACACGAAAAATACATTTTGTATGTAAATGAAGAGTAAAAGGAAAAATACTTATTATTATTTTTATATCATTGAACTTTACACATCTGAAAGTTTTTGTTTTATTCTCATTAATTTAGAAGTTCTTTCCTATTCCTAAATCAAATTTAAATTCATTTCACAAGACAGTCGTGTGTTCGCTATTTGTCACATTTTACTCGTTGTTTTTATACATACTTTTTTTTTATTTTTTTGGAAACCCTCCATATTGTCTTCCTGCCGATCCCTATGTTTCTCCTTGTGCATAATTCACGCAGCTCTGCTTTCTGGAATATGTGTGTTGACTTTTGGCACCCGTGCTAAACAAACAATAACAACAGGCGGCAAGCAGCAAGCATAACAACGAACCAACTTGTTTTCAAAGATTCTACGTCTTCAATCCTACTCAATGTTCGAAGAAACCAAAACTCCTCTGCAAATAAAACCAAGCCGAGATTACTCGACTAGAAAATACTCTGTGTAGCCACCCATTACTTTGCCTAAAATTCGTTAACTGTGTTTATGGGATAAATAATATGAATATTAAATTTCAAGGTATATTCGTATATAACCAGTTTTTAGTTTTTATCGATTTGTCGGTTAGTTATAGAGTTGGGGAGAGTACCAATAATTTGTGTTTGCGGAAACTTGATCGAGCTTGATCTGCTTATTGCAAAAGAAACATACCAAATTCGGTCTCAGAGGCTCTTATAGTTCCTTAGATAGCGAAAATGCCTCCTTTTCCTATTGTTGCATACGCTTTACACAAACTATGTATACTCTATTTTATCCATGTGTGACTACAGAGTATAAGCAAAAGCAAAAACAAAACCCCTCTTGAAATGCGCAACACTTCATTGTTTATTTGTCAGGCGAGAAATCTTTTCGGCTGCTCAGTTAATGGCCAATTTCAGCCGCTAAATATTTGACAGGTTCCCCTAGCCCTCTGAAGACGCACACTTTTTGTATATATTTATATTCATTCGGACGCATGTGAGTTCATTATTGCCATCGTCACATATTTTGTCGCATTTAATTAGACAGATAACACGCGACACAACAGTAGCGAGAACGACAACTATAGGGAACAGTTCATAAACAACATTTACAACAAAGGATAAATAAAAGAACAAAAAAAAAAAAACTGTATGAGCCATAAATAAAATTGATGAAAAAAAGCATATTCTGTTTTGTATTCCCCCCTTGTTAAATAATGATTTGGTCACACTGACAAACATTTCTCCTTGACAACCTTCTGAACTGTTTAGGCAATGCAACTTTTTGTTGACATTTGGAGCAGAAATTAATTTGATTAATAAATTTTAGAATACTTCCAAAAAGCTTATTTTCCCCCCTAAGTTGAAGTGACAATGCTGTAAATAAGGTGTGCAAATATTTTAAACAAAGTTGTCTCCGAAATTATAGTGAACCTAAATACTAATTTGAATTCTCTTTTATTTTTCCATTTTAGGTAAGTCCACCGAATTCTTTGTCTACCGATTTATCAACGAAATATTGACAATTAAGATCCACTTGCTCTTATGCCGATAATAAAAACACTGATGATGGTGGCCCAATTAATAACTGATATTCCATTCAATAAAGAGTCTTAAAAGTAAGTTAATTTAGAAAAGGGACACTTAACTTTGCAAAGGGTAACTATTGTGGTATAATAAATTAAATATTATAATAAATTATAAATATGGAATCCTTATTAAAATACTTAACACTTTATATCAATACAACGTTATTCTCTTGCCAAAATGTGGAAAATATGCTTCGCACTTCTAAGTTACAAGATGTCATATGTATATGATATGATAGTCAGATTTTAATCATTATGAATCAGGATTAAGAAAGCACACTGAAACTTCAAATTTGTAAGTTTCCTCGAGGCTTAACGAGAAACTAAAAAGTTTTCCAACTGAGTGTTTCTATGATACATATGGGATTCGAGATGGCTCCTTCATTACGTTACATTATTAATTTAAAAGCAAGCACATCTTGTTTATTAGTAACATGGATATCATGGCTATGCGCAAAGATTTACGAGCAAATAAAATAAATAAATTTATATATGCATATATATATATATATATATCCAGACATAATCTTGAAGTTTCTGTTTTATTCAGAGTTTTATACCAGTACACGACAGAGTTGCAGTGGAGAGAATTGTTGGTATTTATTATATCCTGTGTTATACGATAGATAAATCGAGTACATTAAGTTATGCAAATCGTATATAGAAGGGCATATTTCGACGCCATCAAGTATTTATTGATTGATTTCATGTCCGTCACCGTCTCTCTGATGTTTGATTGGACGAAGACTTCGATTTCGGAAACGATTGTATAATAAGTGCAGAAGTTACTTAAGACATAGTTTTGCACAAAAACTCTAGAGAATTTATCCGTTTGGGAGACACAATTTCAACGCTCGACTTTTGCATTCTTATTTGTTCTGCTTCTTATTAATTAAAATTTTCTATTCAGCTTACAATTGCCTTGCCAATATAGATGATTACTCGCAAAATAAATATAGTTTATTATTTCTGAGTCTATATATAAAGTTATAAATTGCTTATTAATATATTTCTTATTGCCCTCACCTTTTCATTTGAAAATGCACCTTTTACATTTGTTGTCTCTGAAAATATTTCTAAAGCTTTCGCTAACATTATGATTTTATTGTCCAAATTTTAATTATTTAGCGCAGCTTTTTCTTCTTCGGGACGTCAAAACAAATTGCCCTGGTAACAGAGGGCAATTCTATACTCTTGTTGTAACGCTTCTACAAGTATTTATGAGTTTCACCTCTTGTATTTATTGTTGTTTGTGAGTTGAGTTCATTTGAGTGGCTGCGCTTGGAGAACTTTTCTAGTTGTTGATTATAATTCAGTACGCTTTTGTCACGAAATGTTTGATGCGTTGAATGAAGAAGCCATCTCCCCCAAAAAGTATATTTTACAACTGCTGTAGTTAGGAACAATCAGCTTAAAAAGTTTTTGAAAACATTTACAAGTTAGAAGAAAGAGTGTGTATTCTAATCGAACACCAAAAAACATCAAGATCAATCGACTATTTAATTGACCTCAATGAGGACAAATTGTTCAAAATAAATAAATTTAACAAGTTTCAAAAGGTTGTTCCAGCTTGCACGTGTAGTTAATCTTCGGCGCGCCGAGAATAGCATTAACTTACTAGTCAAGTGTAGTTCATTAAAATCATCATATTAACACTTTTCTAAGGGTACCTTTTTGATTATTTCTTTGATGGTTTCGAAAACCAGGTCGACAAATATCGTTTTCGGATCCAGGCGCCTATTATACATTTAAACTGACCCGTTGCTGGAAGGAGGTTTGCTTGTTGCATGATTAAGTGATCAAATTAAAGGAAATGTTCACTAATTTTCGAAAATCTTGTACTAAGATAAAAAAATGAGTGCGAAAACGGTATTCACGGAATTCATTCATCACAGCTACTTTTATCACAGTCGGGAAATAAGTGAATTTTTTCGTGATTGTGTCCAAATTAGTTTTCCAAACATTTATAATAATTTATAATATGAAAATAACTTTTAATATCGCCTAGCTGTCAAAGTTTTTATATGGTCAACGATTTGGTTTCCCAAGATATCTTGTTGAAAATTACAAGTTTGATCTGATTACTATATCATATAGGTGCCATAGGAATAGTGAGCGAAAAGAAATGAATGTAGTACTTATTCCAGTCTGCTAGGGTATGTAACCTACTCGGCATTCAATAGCACTTTTTTTTTATCAAGTTTCAATCAAATTTTGAGTGTTTTTATGAACATTACTTCGCTAATGTGCTAATATCTGATTATTCAATTTTTATTAACCATCAACTTGGCTAAATTTTAGTTGAAATCTAATCTTAAATATTATTATTTTGTATTTTAAATATATAAACAAGACACCAACTTTGCTCAGTGTCCTTCTTTGCTATCAACATAAATGCATTTTCTTTGCGTTCTATTGTTTTTATTTTATTTTTATTTTTTTGTACACCCTTTTGTAATTTGCGTTTTACTCCTATCTGACTATTATTTTTTCTCTATTTTTTGTTATATGTATGTATATTTTTCTGACTCCCTTATCATAATTTATTGCCATTTCTGTCTGGGCTTTTTTCTCATGCTACAAAAACATAATACTTATTTAACCGTACCGAACCCGAACACAAACGCGAATCCATTTCCAAATAGAGAAAGAGGCCCATTTATATTTCCAATTAAGTAATTGATTGGCCCTTAAATGGCTGCACTCTCTGACTGAACTCACCTTCGTAGAGTCAAGTCCCGATACGTCAAATCGATGAGAGTTAATTAATTTGGGTTTCAGTTTTTCAACCCAACATGCGAAGCCTTCAACTTTATTATATTTATTTGCCAAAAACAGGAATATTGCAATTTTGCTCCACCTGTCTTCTTATAGTGTATACATATATATAAAGAAATATATAAAAATAAATAAACATTTTATAAAAATATATAGAAATATATAGAAGTATATAAATATATGTGTATACTAAAATATATATATACTATAAATGTATGCATACGGATATTGTAGTGTCAATATTGCTGGGGCTTAGATAGTAATCTAACTCGCTGAGTAGAGAGAAATTTCGACAAGGTGCACTTCTAGCTCAGCTCTTGTTTGCTCACGGTTTGTCGGGTTTCTTTTCACTTTTCCTTATGGAGTACTCTCATTAATGCATATATATATTAATGAGAGTACTCCATAAAAAAAGTAAAAAGAATCTATGTATATCTAATAGGTCCCAAGACTCTGTTGTATATATATATGTGTGTATATTATTTACTATTATTATATTATGTGTGTATATATTATACAAAGATAATAGTTAAATACAATGCTGAAAAGGACTGTTAAATTTTGGGAACTTCCCGACGGACAAGTAAATTCTGATTAGATAGGAAAGCCGCGAGTACAAAAATTCTACTTTTTCATCATCTTATGTGAACGATGATGTTATTTTAGTAGTAGAGTTTTATTTTGAAGACCTACTACTGAATATAAACGAGTAACAAAACAAGATGTATATGTTCGTATATATGCATATTCAAATATATATATTTAAGCTCTAAATCAATGTCAAAATGTCAGCCTTGGACCAAGAAGCAAAGCTTTTCGCAAGGACTTCACGTTTCTTTGCCGATTACTAATCGAACAGTTTGCTAAACACATCTACACAAACACACGGACACACACATGCGCTGTCATTAGGCTATTCAAAATTTGCAGCCTTCTTTGTTGTACCTAAGAAAAAGCTCTTCAAACCGTTTTTCAATGTCAATGGATAGTTAAATATTATAACACGCTAATTGGCAATAGCTCTGAGCAATAACTGGCAGTTGGAGCGACACATAGTGTGAGACAGTCACGTGACGTCGAAATATCAATTTTTATTTTGAATTATGATACTAACGTGATTTCTACGTTTTTGTTTCTATAAAGATTCATTAGAATGCTTATATACATATACATATATATGCATAAATATATCTTAGTTAACTTTAGTAATTCAAAAGTTATTGAAATATTATAAATTTTTTATTTATGTTAATTTTATATATTAAATTCTTCCACCATCGTCCATACATATATATATGGGCATACATTTGCTGTGAAATGTTTAGTAACACCTCCTAATCAATTTTCTTCTATAGTGAAGAAAAGTTTTACAAAAGTAAAGCTAAAACTCGTATTTAAAAAAAAAAAAAAAAAAAAAAGCGTTATCTTACAGTACTCACATATTGTCCCTGTTTAAGCCCCAAGAGTCGGACAATTTTTTCTAATTTACCAAGCCAATTTGTGAAGAGTTTCTTGGCGGATAAGTAGGTGAATAACATCAGTCTAATTGGGTGGTTGTCTTTCTAGCCTGGTTTATTCGGCGGTTCTTAAATGAAATTAATTTTCAAAGTCAATGTCACGACATTGGCATTTAACAGGCGGATCTCAGGGATGGCAACTGCCCCAGCCTTTACAGTTTTGGCGCCTTTGTTGAAAGTTGTTGAGTGTGTGTAGTTTTCATTATATATTAATTCTCCTTCTCTACTAACACTTATCCACATATTCACACACACACACACACACACAGACTCACAGAGGCATGCAAAACAAAGTTGTCTTATAATCTTTTCGCCTTTTTGGTAAGCGCTCATTTCAATCAGAAACAACAACTTTTGTTGAGTGTTGAGTTGTTTGATTTTTCCCTCTTTTCAAATGGATTTCATTTGGTCAGCAAAAAGTTGCTCAATGAAAAGCTCATTGCTCAGTTCTTTATGGTGAGTGTGGGCGAATGTTTGGCTGTGTTTATAAGCATTCATTTTATTCACAATTGACAAGCTTATTTTTGTCATTTTTGATTCTGCAGTCTCATAGCTTTAATTTGCTGCAGGAGCCATTAAAATGCTTACACAACCGTCACTTAAAGAAGTAATGTTCTAGCCGTTTTTCCATCCATCAATCTATCTATTCATCAGTTCATGCACCACAATTTCATTTTTATTTTTTTATTTAAAATTAATTAGACAGCATCATTCATTCTCAAATAGATAAAAAATAAAACTGTTATTGATTATGTGTATTAAAAACATCGTTAAGTTTTATGGGTTTTTTGACCTTTTCGCTTTTTTTTTTTTTTTGTGGTTCAAAATAATGCAAAATTGTTTATATTTGACTATTGACCAGATAACAACAGTTTGGTGTTGATTATTCGTTTATTTTTTCTACAAGTCTATTGAAGTTTGATACAAAGTTAATATATAATGTGTATTCTGAAACTAAGCTGTACCATAGTTTTTTATTTTATATATTCTATAGGTTCTTTCACTTAATTACTTATAATATTGATAAGCTGTCTGACAGTGCATCATCATTGACAATCTTTTTTCTTGTTATAAATATTTTTTTTTTTTCTATTTTTTTCTTGTTTTTTTTTTTTATTTTCAACCGTGAAGTACATTTTAAATATGTTTGAATGCATAAATACCAACATAATTGCTGCATCGTTTCAACCACTATTCGCTGCGAGAAGCCGCTTATGCTTAAGTGGTCGTCAAAGAGTCATTGGTAGTTACAGGTAAAAATGTAAAGTTGGAGCTATGGGATATGCTCCATCCTTATATATACGCATGGATAGCAGAGGAATGTTGCAGTAATTTATAATGCACTTAAATCAGTTAAATCCCGCAGACAGATGTTTTTTCTTTTTTTTTTTCAAGATATTTGTTGTGAATGTAAAAATAAATACATATTATGTTTTTACTATGAAAATGAAAAGAAAAACAACTGGTTTTTTGTATATATTTTTGTTTTGTTTTATGTTGCGCTTGACCAACTGCTGCTAATGAGGACCAGGGTACAAAGTGAGACAACCAAACATAAAAAATAAGTAAGAACCCACAATCCATTCTTCCTACTGACTGACAAGTCATGCTGTTTGTCAATCTCGACTGATGAATGTAAATTATCAGGAATTAATTAATTGATGAATACTGATATTCTTCTTTTTATTCAAGATGACATTAATGAATTTCAAAGCTTTGAGTTCCTTTTATAATTCGAAATCCATTGAATTCGATTGAGTGGGACGAAATTCATTAAAAAAATCAGCCAATTCTTTATTAGCGCAGTTCGAGTTTGAGCGGATTCAAAGAGCTCCTCTGGAATGGTTGCTGAACTAGCAGCTTGGTTTGCTTTGTACAAGTTTTTATTTACACTTCTCTACGCTTGAAAAGCGTATTATTTTTTTCTTTTGCTTTTATCTTTTTAATAATTATATCAATTATATATAAGCCTTGCAGCATTGAAATCAGAATTTTGCATGGTGATTCATGCTTGATCAAAGCAGCTGTTCGAACGTTTCAAAAGATATACAATATTTTTAATAAAAATTTTGTATTCATTGTTTTTGTTTCGTTGTCGGTTTAATATATATTTTATTTTATACCTGCCCCAAACTATTCTGGTATTCCGAGAAATACAGCTTCCTCTGTAAAGTAAAGTCTCGTGCAAATTATCGAGGAATACTAAATATGCTGGTCTGTACCAATTCCATTGGTTTTTACAAAACCAAAGGGTTATCATGTTCTACTCCTTTTTTTTTTGTTAATTTGTTCACAACAACAATAAAGAAAATATTTTGGATGAAATGGATCCGCTTGATGCCATTTTTATACCCTTGCATTTTGTCACGAAATGTGTAATGCATTGAAGAAAGCATCTCCGACCCCATAAAGTATGTATATTTATATTATTGATCAGGACGACGAGACGAGTTGATATAGTCTTGTCCGTCTGCTTATATGCAATGTGAGTTTTTGAGCTAGATGAATGAAATTTGTCATGGAGCCTTTTTTTTGCTGCAGGCAGCACATATGTCGGAACTGGCCGGACAGGACAACTATATCATATAGCTCCCATATCTTGCCTAAATTTACAAGTTATACGGAAAAGTGTGATTTCTAAACGCACACCTAAAATCGTTAAAATCGGATTTCTATATTATATAGCTCTGCAACGTACGTATTTTATCGCTTTTCCTTACTAGTTTGATTTATATGTACATGTATATGCTAGTCTCTGTGGTGTAACAAAATCACAATTGAAAAATGTTAATTATAGACATTTAATACAACATATAATATATACGTGAGTTTTACCAAAACCAGATTAGTTTTTTTTCTGTGACTTTGTCTGGTTTTGTTTTTATAATTAGATGACATTTCTCATAAATGCTCCCTAGCTCCTGTTGCACTGGCTGGGCGCCTTCTCATTCTTATTTATATTCTCCCCATATGGTTGAGGGTCTCTTATTACTTCGCTTGGATGCGATAATTAAAATAAAAACACAGCTGCTTATCGCTCCAGACCCGAGGAGTTTTTCTTGTTGCTGTCTCACGATTTGTGTTGTTGCAAGTTGCACACACACACACTTACACATCACACACATAAACATCACAAACATAAACATCACACATATACATATCATACACCTACAGATGACATGTATGCATTGGTATTTCTTCTGGGAGTTCTGGAGCCGTACAACACTCGGCACAATGAGAAAAGCTAATCTCATTCTAAAATTAGTTTCACTTGAATACGCAATAGGTTACAAATTTTAAGTTGTTTTTTTATCGGTTTTTTATTCTTTTGATAGTACATCTAAACATATTTTTTCGATTCGGCTGAATAAATATTTATTTGAATCTTGGCTTGTAGTCTTGTTGCTTAAGACATATCATTTATTCAACCTAATACATTTATTTTGGAGTTATGTTTTTTGGCTAAAAAAATTTTTGTGTACAATATTTATTCAAGATAATCCCTGCCATATAGTTTGAATATAAATGTGTATTTTTTATAAAAACTCGCATTTTTTTTTTTTTTAATGTGTTGGTCAGGGATTTGAGAATATTTGTTTTTTAATAGAGTATATATTAAAAATGCATTTTACTCTGTTTAGTTACATTTTGTTCTGAAAAGTTTTAAAAGGGATATTATACAGTTGTTCCTTTCATCTCTGGTCTTAGGACTGATTTTTCAAAACAAAAAAAAATTTTTTTTCTAACTCCTGTCAAATTAATTTTTAGACACGTTTAACAATTGATTTGACAGTTCCACGCCCATGAAATATTATGAAAAATAGACTAGAGACAGACATTCTTTTAGCTACGTTGAGCAGATTTTTTAAAATTTTATGTCCGAGTTGTACATAATCTTGTCTAAGCGAAAACTTTCATCCTAATATAAATATTTGTCCGAATTTCATCTTCTTAAATATTACCGTTCGGGCTGTGCGATGATAAATGTATATATAACTGGGTTTTTTTTATATATATATATAGAGAGATTTTGATTCGTTTTTCGAGTATATTTTATGTTGAGTACAGAATTAGACTTTTCTTTTCTCTCAGTGGGCTCCTGAATCCAGATGCAGTGATACACAGTTGCTTGGGTTGGGGGTGGTTGTTGGGATAGTTGGATGAGCAGGAAGCCTGCTGTTTCGCAGTCTGTTGGCTGATTGAATTGCCTGATTGCTCTCTGATTGCCGCCGCCAGATGTCTGATGTCTGACGTCCCATGTCCCATGTCCGATGTCCGACGACGTCGCCATCATCGTTAAAACTAAATTAAGACACTTCAACTGGCCGCCTGCAACACTGCTTCCAGGCCTGTATGATTGGCAGTTAAGCTCCAAAAAGTGTTCAGAAAGTTCATAAAAAAGAGGAACCACGATCAAATTTCTTAATAATAAATATTAATTCATATATGTAATATCAAATATGTTATAGGTGCGAAACTCCGCGATCTTGTAAGTAATATATATTAATGATCAGTATCAACACTTCAATCAAAGACTATATTTTCGAATACTATTTATTTATTTATTTCATATATAAAAATAATTTCCTTAAATTTAGCATTTTTCACATTTAGCTCAGCATTTTGGTATTGAATTTCTATTGCTTGAGTTCACAGTGGACAATTTATTTTGATACAAAATAAAACGAGATATTAATTTTCAATTAACAAATTTTGGCAAACGAGATATTAATTTTCAATTAACAATTTTTGGCAACCGTTGAATATAAAATAACTTACTCTTGAGCAAATGTTCACAGCTAAGTAACAAGAAAAGTGAATTAAACTCTAAATGAGTTTAATACAGACGTGCCTCTAATAGGGAGATTCAAACGAATTCACTTAATAACTTACTTATTAATCATATCTGGGAGCAATAAATGTCTAGAGAAATGATTCATGCAAAAGTGCTGGGAATTTTTTCAAGTGGTTGAGTTTTCTGTTGGGACTGCCATTATAATGCAGTTCGATAAAAAAAGGGACATTTATCCATAAATTCTGTGGACGATAGATATCATTTTCACTTAAAAATTTGTATGTTTATTCTGTTCGTTTACTCTTATTTTGAACAAAGAATAAATAACTTCAAATTCAAAAAAGGCAACAGACCTTTCACTTCTGACTTCATTATTGGTGATCGCTGAGATATTTAAACTATACGAATATACCTTCCTTCAAGTTGTATTACTGTTATTTATTATTTGGTGCTTATAAAATGTACAGAACATATAAACTGACTTAAGTAAGTGTATCTGATACCATTTGATATCGGTTTTTAGTTTCAATTCATGTAAGTAATGTTGAAACGATATACCCCAAAAAGCTTTTATTATAAGCCATTACAATTTTCATTTAGTTTAATTGTAACAATTTTTTAAAATATATAATTCATGGACAGAACTATCTGTATTTTCTCTGAGTGTACTAAAAAACAAAACCCCAATCAAAACCAGAAATAGGTAGCAACCATCACACGAAGTCAATCATAGAAATACAGTTTTCAACATTAAATAAAATATTACATTATTTGTGCAGGTCTTAAAATATTTATGCTTCAATTTATGTAATGCCAGTCTGAGTTGAAAAAACAATTTTGTTATTATTAGAGATATCGATTGTCCATCAATTTCACTGTTCGTCAACGATGATGTGTATTATTTATTTTTTTGTTTGAAAGAAAATAAACGAATTTTTGCGAGTTTTTGTGGTAGCTGGCAGAAGCGAAAATGTCGAGCATTGTCGACAAATTCGCCACTTGTCTACCTCCTAAGCGACACATATTTCATGTGGCAACTAGAATTGCAATGCAAAGTATAGCGACAGCAGCAGCAACAACAATAACAATTTAGGTTAAAATGATTTCGGCTCACAAAGCGGTAGCACAAAAGAAAAGTCAATACAGAGAGCGAATGGGAGGAAAACAAAAGAACAAGAGCAAAACAAAAAGGCAAATTGAACGAGTATGTTGCAGCAAAATTTCTCATTTTGGTTTTAGAGGTTTTTTTCTAGTATTTTTTTTTGTTTTTTTATTATTTTGTTTTGTGTTATCGACACTTGGCGCTTTGTTGCAGGCAGGCAGCGTCCAGTGTGTTACTTCTGGTGTATGCATACTACATGTGTTGAAATTGACCCTGCCCAGTGCAAGGCAACGGAGCAGCATGCAAAAAGCGGAAATAAGCCACTTGACGCGACCTCAAAAACGAGGCGACGTGTGGTGCACGTTCTGCGTTGCTGCATCAACACATGTGTGCCCCACTTGCCACAGAGAACAGCCAACAACCAACAACCAGCTCTGAAGTTGTTCGCAGGTCTGAAGCTGCAGCTGCAGCTGCAACTGATGTTGTAAGTAGCTTGGCAACTCTGACTCACTTACCTTGCTTTACCTGCACTTTTATATGAAATGAAATGTTTGAAATAATTCAACAGCAGCAACAGCAGCAGAGTAGCAGCAGCAACTCAACAAAAGGTTAACACATTGACGTTGGCCAAAACCTGATTTACTTGTTCTGCTTCTTTGACTCCTTTGCTGTAGCTGCCACTTTTGCTGCTACCGTCTCTGTGTGGCTCTGATTGCCTTTGTTTTAGCAGGCTGACTGGCGCTGACCTGCAATATAAATTTCAGCATTTACTTAAGCCAGCCAGCCAGCCAGCCAGCCAGCCTGCCAGCCAGCCTGCCAGCCAGCCTGCCAGCCAGCCTGCCAGCCAGCCTGCCAGCCAGCCTGCCAGCCAGCCTGCCAGCCAGCCTGCCAGCCAGCCTGCCAGCCAGCCTGCCAGCCAGCCTGCCAGCCAGCCTGCCAGCCAGCCAGCCTGCCAGCCAGCCTGCCAGCCAGCCAGTCTGCCAGCCAGCCAGCCAGCCTGCCAGCCAGCCAGCCTGCCAGCCAGCCAGCCTGCCAGCCAGCCTGCCAGCCACCGCACCTAACAAAGCATTTCTCAGTCCCTGCGTCTGTCCTTGCTTTCTATCTTTGTCTAGGCATCAAAAATTTCTTCCCTGGTTGTGCTAAAAATTTTTGCGATTCTTATTGAAAATTGCAAATTGTTTATAATCAGCACAGTGCATTTCGGTATGTCGATTTTCCTTTGTCAAAAATGCTTTGGACAAATTGGGTTAATTCGGTTCGGGTATGGGGTTTCTTTCTCTGAAATGCGTAAAACTACCTCTCTCAGTATTATGAAAAATTCAACCGAAACAAAACAAAAATTATCTTTACATTTGTGTATAATGTGTATAATAATATACGAGAACCCACATACTATATCATATCGCTTGCTTTTGTAATTTATGATCTTGATGTTGTTAATCTTGATAAGGAATATATGTGCTTAATGATGGTTACACTTTTTATGTGGCTACAGATTATTCAAATGGAGTACTTTAATGATGCACACGGCTGGAAGCTAAACCTTAGGTTCAAAAAACTCCTCTCATTCACGCAATTCAAACCGAAGCTTGTCCTCATCCGCACATTTACACATACATAAATTCTGATACATGTCCATGTATATTCCTCTATCTGTATGCTTTTTTTTTTAAGGACCAACGTTGTACGAAATAGATAACACACATGCTAAAATCGTTGGTATGTTCGTATTTAGTTTCAACTCATTAGTCCTCGCGAGTGCAGTGTGTAAACCTTTAACTAGCGTACAGCCTTGTTTGAAATAATTTGAAAAATATGAAGTAAAAAAGAGAATTGCTATTTTATTTAAACTAGTAAGACGCGCCAAAGATAACATACCCTTGCAGAGCTATATGAAATAGTAATCCGATCTTAATGATTTTGCGTGTGCGCTTACAAATCACACTTTTCCATATAACTTGTAAATTTTATTAAAATACGTTGAAAATCAAAAAAGTTTTCCACCCAACAACTTTTGAACCGATTGTTCCTATGGGAGTTATATGATATAGTTGTCCGATCCGGTCGTTCAGTATTTCAGTATTTCCCAGATCTAGAACTCCATGACTTGACTTTGTTGTAATAAACAAATGCTAAGTATACAAATGTCTAGGCATGTTAAATACTACACACTAAATTTAGCTCCAGCTATTATAACAGTCTGAGTTCGTTGGGATTGATGAGAACTAAAAACTCTAAATATAGGAGCACATATCAGCATATGTATGCATGTAAGTTTATGCGTTTGGAAAAATAATAACATTAAACATATTCTATTTTCGTCCGGTTTGTTTATATGTATATGTATATGTATATGTATATGTATATGTATATGTATATGTATATGTATATGTATATGTATATGTATATGTATATGTATATGTATATGTATATGTATATGTATATGTATATGTATATGTATATATATATGTATATGTATATGTATATGTATATGTATATGTATATGTATATGTATATGTATATGTATATGTATATGTATATGTATATGTATATGTATATGTATATGTATATGTATATGTATATGTATATGTATATGTATATGTATATGTATATGGATATGTATATGGATATGGATATGGATATGTACATATATGAGGTAGAAAGTAGTAGGAAAGTTTTTGAATTTCTCATTTTCTGTGACTATAGTTATTGCTCGCCTTCATTTTGTTTATTTCTGGCGTCTTGTATTTTGTTTTTCAACTTGCAGTTTAAGAATCGCTGCTTAGCTCATTCATTGGCTGGCCCACTAAATTTATTTTATTTATTCCAAATTTATTTTATTTATTTTCCCAAAATAATTTCTTAATTTCTTTCTCAATAATGCGTGCAACATATGCAGCAGTGGTGCCAGAATTGGGCAATCTGACATTATGTTATGACTATCTAAAACTTTTATCGGGATTTTATAAACTTGGATTATTATCTCTGACGACATTGATCAAACTAATATCTCAGGCGTTGAATGAAATTCAACATCTAGCCTTCTTTTTCTCTGCTGGTGTGTGGGTCAGCTTGTTGGTGGTTTTACCATAGAATAGTTTGGTTAGAAAACTCCAAGTAAGAACATAAATTACTTTGCACAATTTTCTTCTATTTTTTTTTTTTTTCACTGTTGAATTTCTTTTTGCTTGCAGACACTTTTACTTTCATTCTTATATTGTATACCCTTACAAAGTGTATTATAACTTTGTATCGAAATGTGTAATGGATTGAAGGAGTACTTTTCTATTCCATAAAGTAAATATATTATTGATCAGGAATTAGAGACAGAGCACGTATGGCAAGTTCAAAAATATAATTTAGATGCCATAGGAACAATCGGTCCAAATATAGTTGTATGGAAACGTTTTTCAAAGTGTCTTAGTAAGTTAGATTAAGAGGTATAGTTTTGAAAACACGGTTCAAAAATTGGACAAATATATTTCTCAAGTTGTCATGTTAGATGAAGAAGTGTATTTTCTATACGGTCGGATAAAATGAATTGGTTTGTAGATTTTTTTCCTGTTCATCGTCATCCTCAAGTCGTTTCTGCGATTAGCATATGACAGCAATAATCACGTAATGGGCGATGACATTTTGGTAATCTGAGCCGTGCCACAATTGTGACAGTTAATCTTCAGTGGCAACAACAGAACTTAATTATAATTCTCGTAAATATATATGCATATGTATATATAGGAAAAATATGACAGAGTTTAAGTTTTTGCTGCGGGTGTTACGAATACCAGACGGGTTCAGTTGTTGTTGTTGGGAGCACATCTTGTTGCAGTTTGCCATTGTTTCAATGTTACGTTGCAGGCGTTCCAGCCGGAAATGCAGTGCAGTGTTGCTTGCGTTGCAAGTAGCATAAAGCAACTTGCATGTGTGAAATGATGCCACTTTTGAGTGGGTGGCTGTTGAACGCTACTCAGACACGTAGTAGTGACACTGCCAATGAAGTTGACGATGTTGCTGTTGCTGCTGCTACTTCTGCTGCTGCTATTGTTGCTGCAGGCAGTTGTAGGACAGCGCACTAATTATGTTGTTCCTGTTTCTGCTGTTTCTAATGCTGCTGGATGTTGGTATTGCTGTCTGGCGACCTTGTGTGATAGCCGACAACGACAAGTACATTTTAATGAATTTCGATTACCCGAAACAGGAAGAAGTATAATTTCACATTTTAAGAATAATGGTCATAAATTCAGATATGTTCACTAACATAAGTAATTAATTATTTTGTAGTTTAAAATTTATAGGGCGATTTTTAATTTAAGTTTCATGAATAGAATAAAAATTTCATTTAATTTAGATTTTTATACCCTTCGAGAGAGTCTGCTATAAATTTAACTTGAAATATATAATATATATGGAACCTTCATGAAATTTATATATGAATAAATAAAAAGACTAACATATTTAAGAGTGTAATTTCATGATAGAACTACTATTTCATATATTTGACTTAAGTACAATCGGTTAAAATATGTAAATTTAACAATAATTTTGGAACTTTACTTTTCAATAATGTTCGCTCAAATTTTAATAAAATATAAGCTAAAGTCATAGTAATTGTTCTGTTATTACAAGTAATGTTTAAAAAAAAAGCCAGTTGCAAATTAGACTAAGGTAACAAATGATTCTAGAATTTCAAATGCCTCTTGTTCTCACAAATGTCAGAGCTGTAAGAAACAACATCTATTACAATTTATTACAATGAGTAACAAAAGGTACCCATATAAATGGGCCTGCAAACACTGGCAATGGAAACGGGAGGAAACCGTAGCAGCCACGACAGCAGGTCATAAAATAAAAATTATTTATACGTGGCATATAATACCAAGAAGCTTTAACACAACAAGTCTTTCAAAACTAAACAGTTAAAGAAAAACAGCCGATTCCCCAGAGCAGGGCAAAACACGCTAGCACCCATTTGAATAGAGCATGTCACTCCTTCTATATTTGTGTGTCACTAAAGTTACGCCATATTAAAAAAAAAAAAATGAGAAAAAAAATAATAAAAATAAAAGGAAGTACCGAAGAGCAAGAAACATTGCAATAGTTCTGAGAACAAACCATGTACATAAAAAAAAGAAAAAAAAAAACGAATATGCTCTATTTGAGAGTGGTTGACAAGATAGATACTCCGTAGCCTTTATAAAGACGTGCAAAAATTTAAAGTGACAGCAAAATGAAATAATAAGCTTGAGTTTGGACTTTTTTCTTACTGCTATCCAATTTCTAGTTTGGGCAAGATATTCAATCCCTAAAACTCGTGACCATTCATACTTACATCATCTTGGGCAACCCCAGTTAACTTACCTGCCGTTAACTCGCCAAAGAATAAATCTTACTCCCTTTCTATGTCCAAGATTGAGAAGGATGGAAAAGGCAAAAAAGAAACTTCTAGGAAAACAAAGTGCAAATTATTATATAATATTAAGTTGATTTAACTTTTCACTTTTTTAAATAATAATTCTATTACAAAACACAGATAAATATTTTTGATTTGGAACTTATGGTTAAGAATAAAAGCTGGGAATATTTTATTCTAACTAGTAAGTAAATTCTATTTTTGGCGCGCCGAAATTATAAACACAAATTAGATTATTCCTAGGTATGGTGGCCTGATCTTAATCAGGAGCTAAGCAAGTATAGTCTTTCATCTAATAACATAAAGATACTTTGAGAAATAAAAAAGATTTTCATACAACTTTAAAACAATATAATTATTTGTGTTCCTTTAGCCAATTTATTTATGCACTTAACTTATAAATTAATTAAGATACTTTGAGGAACATGTTCTTAGATAAATTGTTCCTTGCTATGGCAACTATAGATATATGTATCATCATCTTGATCAATAATATATATATTTGGTGGGGTGTCAGATGCCTCCTTCAATACATACATATTTCGGGACGAAGTTATCATACACTTTGTAAGTGAATAAAAAAGATATTTTCAAAAAATATGTATAAAAATTTGACTACATAAAGCTCTTCCATGATATTTACGTATTCCGCAAAGCTTTTGGTTGCCGGGTCTCCTTTTGTTTGCTTTTCCCAAATTTTTAAGGTAGGTAAGTTCACGTCTTATTCATATTTATGTGCTTGGACTTGTGTATTATTTTCGTATTATTATTTTTTTTGTGCTCATTACGCCGACTAATAAGTGCTCATTATGATTCTGTTGATGATGATAATCAAGAAGCAGCTCAGAATCGGAATGAAAAAGCTTAGCAAAAGAAAATTGCATGCCATGCAATTTACGTTGCGTATTCTGTAGAAGCAGGAGCAAAACCATCAACATAAATAAAAAAAAAAAAATTACACTGATAAAAAAGCAGATAAAAATATTTTCAAACTTAACTTAAATAAAAATCACACACACAATTTTTCATTTCAGTAAAAACATAATTTAAATCAAACATAAAATAATATTCTTAATTATTTAGAGTATTAAATATTTGAAATTTATTTAAGATTCGATTTAATATTCAACAGTTGTCATATCAACAATATCCATTCTGAAATATATAAGTTTAGTATTTTGTTTATAAATTTTTAATCATATTGAAATAAATTTATGAGTAAGAATCATATTAATACAAAAAGTTTCTTACATTGTTTTAAAGTACTTCATATCGGAAACTTTCGATTGAATATATTAATATTAAAATGTAAATTAAAAACTTGTAACTCAAATATTAAATTTGCTTGCATTTTTTTTATCAGTGTAGCTATAGCTGCGTATGAATTTCAGTCTTCAAATGAGAAATTGTGAAAAGACGAGAGTTGAAAACCGGTGAGCAGCTCAGTCTGAGACAGAATAACGCCCCCCATAAGCATTAAGTATAATACTTAAGACTAAACGCCTTTTTAGAGGTAAGAGAGCAAAAAAATAAATAAAAATAAAAACAAAATAAGAAAGTCAGCGAGATGAGTGAGTGCAAAAAGCTGCCCACTCACTAACATAATCCGAGACCTTAAAATAAGGATGAAGCTGAGCTTCTGCTACAGCTGTCAGCATTTAGGTTCTGGTAACACTGATTTCGATTTTATGGGCAGTCGAACATACTTAATTGTGGCTTACAGTATATTTTGTAAATCTGTATGTTTATTAAATCAAAATTTGTGGCTTGTATAATTCCGATGTTAGTTGTAGATTTCCTTGATCTTTTGGAAACTACTACACAATTTGTATTTATAGAAAAACAAATGTCTCTCTTTTCAGTTGTATTATAAAACATCTAAGGTTCTATTCCGTTGCTTAAATATCTGTAAAACATTATCAACATATAAAAACTTAATAGGTGATGTTTGTTTTTACTAAGTGATGTTTCTGTCAGTAAGACTATATATAGTTGCCTTCTATAGTTCAAACAAGTTTACTTTGGACTCATAGAAAATCTGAATTTGGAAAGCTCGTTCGACAGAAATATGTCAAAATTTAGTATTAATATTTCAACGCACAATAAAGTAAACAGATTAAAAAATAACATTATCAAATAACAATAATAAAAAGGAAAAAATGACGTCATGGTTAAGACAAGAGCAATGGTTGCCATCGCTTCGTCGTCGTCTCGACTTTAAATTGTTTTTATTAATTCAGTAAACATGAATCAAACCTAAGCTTCATGTTTCCTATTGTAGCCTCTCCCCACATTTGTCAAGTCCAGAAACAGAAGCCCAGAAGAAGTCCAAAGAAATGGGCAACGGCCTCGGAGCATAGGCAAACTACAGCACACATCGTATATTTTAACACACGTATACACCCAACTCTCTTTTTACACGGTTTCTTTTTACACGGATTTGAAGTTACACGTTTTATCTAGTACGGTTTTAAAATCACTGTTTTGTAATTATGTTTGTTTTTACAACACTTGGCACCATTGCTGAAATGAACATACATAGTAGTAACTGGGAAATCCCCTTATTCGATAACTCTTACCTACACATTTTGTTCGCATGATAAACTGATGAAAGTAACCATTGGATAATTTGATGGATATCTCCAGTGATGATACCGACTTTAGTCCAGATCGTCGCAAACAATTGCTCTTGGTATCAAGTAGCGACGAATAATTATGTAGCTATGTAAATATTTTTTCTTTATTTCTATTCTAATTTTTCTGTTCTTAATTCTGGATTAACAGATTTCTTTTGTTTTTTGCTTGCTCTACCAATTTTTCACCAGTATGAATTATGACTTTTAAGTTTTAATGCTCACTAAAATGCCATATGAACATACAATTTGTATGCATATCTGAAATTTTATAGTTTTCAAAATTTTGTACACGGTTTTTCGACGTAAATATAGTTCTTTATTTCATCTTACACGGTTTTCAAATCACATGGAACGTATCCCCCATTTTACTATAGGAAACGCCTCTTTTTTTACACTGTTTCTTTTTACACGGATTTGTGAGGAACGTATCTACCGTGTAAAAAGAGAGTTGCGTGTATATGCATATATATATATGTATACAAAAACTAAATGCTCTGTCGATGCCAAGAATGAGAAAACAAAAGAAAAACTATTAAGGAAAGGCTATATTCGGCTCTCCGAAGATTACATACTCTTGCAGAGCTATATGACATAGTAATCCGATCTTAATGAAAGTTTTTAAGGGGTCGGAGATGGCTCCTTCAATGCATTACACATTTCGTGCTAAAGCCATAATACCCTCTGCAAATGTATAACAAGTAAGAAAAGGCTAATTTGGGCCCGCCGAAGACGACATACACTTGCAAAGTCGTATAACAACTTAGAATTTGTTAAATTTATTTATTTGGTCGATTGTTCCTTTGTTAGCTATATAGCAGCTACAGTGGACCGATCTTGGTAATGTTTGGTGTGCGTGACTCCTGGATCTAAAATTGACTGAAAATTTTACAATACAACAACTTAAGAACTGAGTGATCCAATAGGGCCTAGATGATAAAGTAGTCTGATCTCTATGATTTTTAGGATGTCTTTTAAAAACACACACCGTAATAAAAATTATAAATATTAATAAGATATTTTGAAAAACAAAAAGTTTATCATGCTACAACTTTAACCGGCCGGATATGACATATATGCTGCCAGCAGCAAAAAGAAGGCTTCATACCAAATTACATTACTTGCTCCAAAACTGAGAGACTAGCTTGCATACAAACAGACGGACATTTCTTTATCAACTTGCGTCTTATAGTCCTAATCAATAATATATATACTTCATGGTGTGTCAGATGCCACTTTTAATGCATTACACATTTCGTGACAACATTATAATACACTTTGCAAGTGTATACAAAAAAAAAAATAAAAGAAAGCCGTGAAAATCAATAAACGTTCAACTTAAAGTTTTTTGAACTCTGCTGTGGCAGTTCTTATATTTTGAAAAAAAATTCTTTTACCCTTTGCTTAAAAGGCACAATTATCTGAGTACTTAAATTGTCAACTGAGTTCCTATATGTGTTCGATGTTTGATATTCAATTTTGTACAGTGTATTTTTATTTCTTTTACTATATAAAGTTGACAAAAAAAAAACTTTTGCATTTAATTTTAATAATAAATGTTGCTCCCTATAATACTTTGTATCTCTATATATATATAACTCTTTTTCTTGATTGATTCATCATCGCACAGCCCAAACGGTAAGGCGTGCGAAGATAAAATTTGGACACAAACTTTCTGGCATACTGAAAGTTTCCACTAAGACGGGACTTTGAAAAATTCGTCCTCCAAGGGAGGAAAATGGGGGAAAAACCGTCATATGAACATTTTTTGTTTCTTATCCGATTAGCTTCATATTCATTTTCAAATAATAATATGGAAATTTATTTAGGACATAATGCCAATTTCGTCGATTATTTTCACTAAAATATGCAAATATATATAACATCCTACAGAAAAAATAGAACGACTCGTCGTGGTGGTGGGGTACTCATTGCAGTTAATTCTTTCCTTCGGTCCGAGTCAATTAATTTATCCGTTTCCCCTCCTGATGTTGAAATAGTTGACGTTAAGGTATCGTTTCCATCATGTTCCATTTTCATAACGTGCTTTTATATCCCTCCGTGTTCTGATATTTCTATTTATATGCAGCATTTAAGCCGTATTAAATATATATCAACACTCGTACGTGATAAAGACATGTCTCTCTTTAGGAAATCTAATTATCTTGTGCCTTCTGCACAACATGACTTTTTAGATTCCTTGTATGATCTTTCGTTTTTTCAAATAAACTCGATTCCTAATAATCTTGACAGAATGCTTGATCTTATTTTTGTCAATGATTGCACTTCTACCAGTGTGTCAAGATCTTGTCCATTAGTATTTCCTGAAGACTCCTTTCATCCTACCGTAGAAATTTCTCTATCAATTGCCACGTCGACTAAACCAGTATCCAAACCTATTAGTAAAACTCGCCGTTGTTTTCGCAAGGGAAATTTCTCCTTGCTTAATTAACTTCTTTCCTCAGCTGATTGGTCTACTCCATACAATTCGGTTGATATAAATTTTGCTCTAACCCACGTCTATGACACTATTAACTCACTTCTCGATATCTGTATTCCAACTAGTGTTGTATTGCCTGTTTCATCCAAGCCTCACTGGTTTACATGTCGACTTTCAAATTTAAAAAATATTAAAACTAAACTATTTAAGAGATTTAAACTCTCTGGATCTAATATTGATTTTTCTAAATATTCTTTTGCTAAATCTAACTTCCTTCTCCTTAATTCTATAATGATCAATGCTATAATGAGTATCTTATGCGCTGCAGGAATAAGTTTGAGCGGGATCCTAAACTGTTTTATAAATTTGTACGTTTTTCCTGAAGAATGAGGGAGCCATTGACGACTTAACTAGTGCTAACCTTTTTGCAAATTTCTTTCAATCTACTTACACTTCTTCCATTGACAATATCGCTTACCCTTATCCTTATCCTATTTCTTCCTCTAACTCTTTATTTGCTCCTATCATGACTGATAACGATCTAGTTACAGCAATGAAAACTTTAAAATCTCTATATTCTCCTGGACCCGAAAATATCCCAAGTTGCGTACTCAGAGAATGCTGGAGCTCTTTACATCTTCCCCTCCTCAAACTTTTTAACTTATCTCTTGATTCCGCTGCTTTTCCATGTCTTTGGAAGGAATCATATATTATCCCAATTCACAAAAAGGGAACTAAATCCGATATATCGAATTACAGGGGAATTGCAAAGTTGTCTGCAATACCAAAATTATTCGAAAAAATTGTAACATCGACTTTGCAGCACCTCTGTAAATCGATAATTTCCCCTTTTCAACATGGCTTTATTAAGAGTCGGTCTACCACGACTAATCTGCTTGAATTCACATCATTGGTGAATGATGCATTCCTAAGTAGAATGCAAACAGATGTCATTTATACTGATTTCAGTAAAGCATTTGACTCTGTAAATCATGATCCCCCCCACACTTCTGACTTGGATTTCCTCTTATTTAAAAAACAGAACCCAAAGAGTTGTGTTGAGATCCGAAATTTCTAACCCATATTTGTTACATCGGGTGTCCCGCAAGGCAGTCATCTTGGTCCATTATTTTTCACATTATTTATTAATGACCTACTATCTATTTTGTCCCACTCACGAATCCTTATGTATATGCTGATTATGTGAAACTTATTTTTTCTTACAACGCACCTTCTAACAATATTTGTCTGCAAGATGACTGTAACTCCATGCAGCTTTGGTGTCAGGCTAATAAGTTGCATTTAAATATTTCAAAATGCTTGTTTATGACTTTTAGTCGAATTACTCCACACTTAGTCACGTATACGCTTGATAATGTACCCTTACAACGTATAACGACTGTGGAAGACCTTGGTGTACTTTTTGATGCCAAACTTAGTTTCATTCTGCATATCTCCTCTATAACTAACAAAGCCATGGGTGTTCTTGGATTCATTAAACGTTGGTTCAACGAGTTTAATGACCCCTTTGTTACCAAACTCCTTTATACTTCTCTAGTTCGCCCCATACTAGAATATTATTCATCGCGCAACTCTTTTTAAACGAAAGTTTGTTATACTCCTTAAAAACTAAAACTGAAATAATAAAACCTAACTTAAAATTAAATACAATTTGTTAATTTAAATATATAAACTAAGAAACAAATTTGTAATACGAATAACTTAAGATTAGTAATAACAACACAAGTATAAAATAATTAGTGTAACAGTAAACAATATGTATGTTTTCAAGTAAAAATTACATTCACAATCGTGGCTAGTGCGCTAATTTATAGTGATTACCTTGTAGCACTAGGTCATCAGAATAAAAATAAATAAATAAAGTAAAAGTGGTTTGATGGACTTGGGAGCCATTTCCGACCCCATAAAGTATATATATTATTGATCAGGACGACGAGACTAGTTGATATAGCCACGTCCGTCACTCCGTCTGTTTATGTGCAAACCGTTGGTATGGAGCCTTTTTTGTTGGAAGCAGCACATATGTATGTCGGAACTGGTCGGATCGGAAATCTATATCACATAGCTGCCATAGAATGCAACAATCGGTTCAAAAGTTGTTTTTTAATTTTCAACGTATCTTGATAAAAATTAAAATTTATGTGTAAAAAAAATCATTAAGTTCGAAGTACTATATCGTATAGCTCCCATAAAAAAACAATCAGTTTAAAAATTGCTGTATGGATATCTTTTTTGTTTCTCAAAGTATCTTGATGAAATTTGCAAGTCGGATATTTTTATATCATATAGCTGCCATAGAAACAATCCAGTTTGCAAGTGTATATAATCTTCGGCGTTCCGAAGATAGTCTTTTTTTTTACTAGTTTTTTTTGCCTTTTCATTTAATATTGGATTTCTGCGACTATAATACAAAAGCCTACTGGAACTTGGGAAAATCACACACACACACACACACACACACACAAAATTTCTGCTTCATTTGATTTTCCGATTTTGTATGCTTTACACCGCCACCTTTGATATTTTTGCGTATTTTCGTTTTCGTTTTCGTTTTGGTTTTTTATATTGATTCCCATTTTTCTTTTGTTTTTTTTTTATGTTTTGTTTGTATTTTTAGCCATAATACATTTTTATTTGTAGTTTGTGTATATTTTCTATTCTAATGTAAGAAAGAAAAAAGTCTAACTTAAAGTTGATTATAATATTCCCAACTAATTTTTTATAAAGTTGTGAGCTTTGAGGTTTCGAAAATTAGTACCATTATAAAAATGAGGTGAGGTGCAAATTCATTAAAAAAGAAGAAAGGTTTGTGGACTTTTTTTTTTAACTTAAATTTAATTTATTCTGAGAATTTTGGAAGAGTAAAACTGTTATTGGGCTAATACTTTTTAAATCTATTTTCTTATTAATATTACATACAAAAAAAAAAAAATAAATTAAGGTTTTTTGTAAATAAAACATATTTGTTGGTTTAAGAAATACTTTAAATTTTTATTATTCTAAAATAGTTTTGTAGCTGCAGCTTCTTGATTATAGCACGGTTTCAGCATAAATGCAAATAATTCGTTTTCTATAATTTAAGTGATAAAAATGAGATCAAATTCAGGACTTACTTATTATTTATTGCGATTCACTTATTATCTATGAAAATTGGTATATCCTCTTTTATTAAATGGTATTGATGTTTAAAAATTAAGTTGAAGCTAACCAGATGAAAAATATATATCATACAACGGATTTTTCCCATTTTCCACCTTGGCCGAATATTACAAAAACCATTTGTAGTGTAAGCTTTCAGTATGCCATAAATCTAGGGTGCAGATTTCATCTTCGCAGATATACTTATATTATCGATTGAATGAACCTGTCAGTCAGGAAAGTGTTTGATTTATTTGGAAAGAACATTCAAAAAATCACAAACCAAAATCTGAAAATATGCGAACTAACCAAGATTAGGATATAAATGAAAAGCCTCGAATGACCCACGAGAAAACGGGTCAAAAAAAAAAAAAAAATTAAAATACAACTTAACAAGAATGTGAGGTTGTAGAAGCGGAGGGGGCTAACAAAAAATTGATAAGTGCAATTTCTCACGTGGCATTAAAGAGAGCGCACGGATTAAGCAACGGACACGCGACAGCACAAAAATTTATGAGACGTGAGGAGCAGCAGGAGCTGGAGCTAAAACCGGAAAATCTACAAGAGTGGGATTGGGGACTTGTATTTAAAGTAGTGGTTAAGGGTACGGGTGCGGGTACAGGTACGGTTAAAAAAATGTGAGTAGCTCTCCGTGTCAAACGACAATGGCTACAGCGTCAGCTGTGCTGAGGTGGGGTTTTGCGATTCGAAAATGGAAATGGGATCGTTGTTGAGAGGGTTTTTTTTTATGACCTCACAAATTGTATTATTTAAGGAATCACATATGATTTTTATCATACGTAAATAATGCACTTACTGATCCTCTTTTATTATCACCCACAAAAAAAAAAAGAACAATTTTCATTCTTCAATGACTAAGGGTTGACTTTAAAGAAAATTTAAAAGAATTTTATTGAGCCCATTAAAATGGTAATGCCACCTATAGAGGCCCTCCTTCTAAATACCGACAAACTGCAATAATGCCAGCAGTCACTAAAAAAAAAAAAATAATAATAAAAAAAAAATGCTAATCAACTGCGTATTGTAAGCACCAAAGTGAAGAGTGGAAGAACTATTTCGAAGGGGTTGGGTTTCGTGCTTGTAGGAAAATACCCTCTAAAAATTCAAATTTATTCACATTTATCTATCCACATATGTAAATACAGGTTTTCTGGGGAAAGTGTTAAATTTGATTGATGTGAAGGCAGACAATGTGAAAATTAGCTGGAGAGACCTCTTCAAGTTCACGCGCTGATGGCTATTGTGCGGGTGTTGCTGTGGTTTTGTCTTGTGCCACAAGCAGTCAAAATGATTGACAGACGTGAGTCGTCGTGTTTCGTTTCTGGTGTGGTCGTGTCTTTGGCTTCATATATAATTCAGATATTAGTAGATATTTGATGCACTTAAATTAAAGTATATCATAAAGCAAGTAACACTACTAATTCATAGTTCTCTATATAATAATGCACAAAATAAAAGCCACGTTTGTTTTGACCTCAAGCAATGAAGAATTATTTTTTTAGTTTTTCAATTTATTTGGAACAGTTTTTGTTTATTCTATGCCATTCATTCCATAATTGGTTTTTTTTCTTCATAAAATTAAAAGACAAATTAGAGTTGGACTAAGTATTTATCTACGCGTACTTATAAAAATAAGGCTATCTTCGGCTATATAATATACTAAGGGGTATTACCCGGCGTTGTCCGCTTGTCCACTTTTCGCCCGTGGAGTTATCAAAATAAGTTAAGTCAACAATTTTTTTTTTTTGGAAATAGCTATGCAAAACAGTTTGAGGCAATTCAAAAAATGGTAACTCTACAGGATGTCCCCTATTTTCCGACCGTGTGAATTGAATTGACCACAATAACTTTTATGTTATATTTACCCTCCTGGTGGTCCCACATTGGGAGCTAACTTTTCAATCAATGTGAAACACCAATGTTTTAGATTTTAACGAAGAGCTGTGAAACTGAATTTGAAGATAATTGAATATTCGTTTCTTCACAATGGGTGCAAATAGGCAGGAAAATTGACATGCAGTTTTTCTTGGTACAACAACTTTTGGACCGATTTGATATAGCTGCCCGATCCGGCCAGCTCTGAAATACATATGTATGTACTACATGCAACAAAGAGAAGGCTTGATACCAAGCTCTATTTATCTATCTCAAACGCTAAGAGACTAATTTGTATATAAACAAATGGGCCCATAGACAGCCGGACATGACTTTATCAACTGGACTCGTCGTCCTGATCAATAATATATTTATGCTTTTGGAGATACCTACTTCAAGTGTATAAAAATTATAAAATTATTTTTAGATGTATTCCTGTACACAACTGTAAGTGTGTGTGAAGTTCTGCATTGGCTTTCCCACAGCAACAACAATAGAGCGAAGGAGAAGAAGAACTAAGCTGCAGGACAACAACAACTGCAACAGAATACAAGATGCTTTTACTGCAAATCGTTCCAGTTTCCATTTTTATAGCCCCTTGTAGCATTTTAAACTAACCCACAAAACTAAAACAAAAATTTCAAAAAGAAATTCGTATCGCATTTCATTGCAGATGCCACACACATGTGTGTGCGTGTTTGTATCATTAACAGTAGGCAGACGAGAATATAAGGAAGTTGAAGGCTCTTTCCCTCTTTCTATGTGTCCTCTTTAGAGCCAGTGGCTCAAATGTTGTTCCCACTTGTAAGTGGCAATGCAGATGAGGCAGGCAACGCTCACAATAAACAAACAAAATTCAACAAAAGCTCGACGGGACAACATTCAACGTTTCTGTCAATAACAACAACAATAATAATAAAACTTCCATGGGTTATATATGTGTGCATCTCGAAATTGAGCACATCACCAAAAATAGCAAAATTTTGCAGAAATGACAGCTACAATAATCGGACTATATATCATCATATATGTATACCTAAGTATTTTTTGTTTTTCTTAAAACTTAGTTTAAAATTTTTGTTCCTAGAATTTTTACAAACAGCAAGAAGAAGAAGTTAACAAAACTTATATAAAAAGTTTTTTTTCTCGAGATATTAGGAGTACTATTCGGAAATATTTTTGTGAAAAACACTCTAGTATTGCAAACAAATTAAAAATCACAATTAAAGCTATTTTCTCATCCAAATTTAACGTATACTACACAAATTAACGAAAAAAAAAGAAAAAAAATGCAATAATTAAAATATTTGTTTTTATAAGTGTATATAATTTTTTAGTTGCATATATCGAGTGTCTTTGAGGGGCGAGAAGCCTTTGAAATTGTGTGTGCACGCTGCGCATGCGCAAAACCGCAACCTTAACAGCATCTACTGAAGAAGAATTGAGTGGGTGAGCCACTCAGGTAAGGGGATGACTGATACAGACGTAAGTGGATGGTCATAGAGCATGAAGTATACCACAAACACAAGGAACATTCTGAGGAGCGTGCCGGACACATTGACAATTTAACGCCTGCTTTGTTTCGTATTTCTCGCCCCTTTTAACCCTCTTCCAACCTTCAATGTCCTTTGATAGCACCTTCAACTATAATGCAAGGGGCATTTGAGTGCCCCTTGAGCACCTGTCAAATATTTACATTTCTATGACAACGCCTGTATCCAGGTGACCAGATATTGGGTGACCAGATATTGGGTGAACTGGCTTTTGGACTCTTGTCGGATAGTAATAATAATAATAATAATAGTAGCTACAAATCAACGATGCGTAACTTTACCAAATCGAGAAACATATGTTGTCATATGCCAGTTTTGTATTTGGCTTTGTTTTCTGCGTGTTGGTTACTTTACTCAATGCTTGTTGCAACAGCACCAACAAAAGGCACATCAACAGCAGTTTCAGCCATGAGTGTAGACCATGAAAATGTGGAAACTTCTAATTAATTTTTGGTGCAATACTAAGTTCTACAATCGACCCAATTTTATACATACATGTATACTCTCCAACATATTACAGAAATTTAGAGCTATCACATATTTTTAATATTTAAGAGATAATTTTGTAATCATATTTTAAAGATACTTTTGAGCTTAGATATATAGTTGTTCATATAACAATAAAATTGCTGTCTCGTTGTCTTTAATACATAGCAGTTTCTAGAATTTTGAATTTTAAAATCTCTAAACGCCAATATTATATTTATATTTGTTCTATAAAAATTTCAAACTTGTTTGACTACACAGGTATTTTGGTTTAATTTCACAAATATCTATTTTTGGTAAACGGTTGAAGTCACTCAAAAATTGTCAGCTGTGAGACCTGGCAACTGGAATGCAGTATGCAAATATTTTGTATATATTTTTTTACTTGTATTTCAAAGAATAATGTTCTATGAATAAACGAGTATACGAGTATATACATTCATGGCAAAAATAATAGGTGGAAACTTGAAACATTTTTAAGCAGTTCTATAAAATTTAGAAAGGGTGTCCAACAATGAAAAAATCAATTTGAAAATGTAGTAAATGAGGCAATTAAGACAGAACTAAAGAAAGAAAGATAAGAAAGACTGTAAGTTTTTGCTGAACCTTTAGGTGCGCAATAATCAAAATCAGCTGGACTTTAAAATAGTTGGACAAAAGTATTTATTTAATTACAAGTAAAGTAAATAAATATTTTAATAAAATTAGTTGCAAAAAAAAACAATATTTTGTGGTAATTAAACTAAATAAAGGTTTAATTAAAATCTTTTAATAATGGGGCTATGGGCATCATTGCGCTAAAGTGGAGAGCAAAACTTAAAGTAGTAAAGACATATTATTGGAAATGTCTTTAAATTTCGTAAAAAATTATCTTAAACAAGAAATATTATTAAAAACACATAGAGCATCCTAAAAAACTTTTTCAGCGACCGATAATTGCAATTCTCCTTCAGCAAAACGCTACACGTTTAGGGCATCCAGGGCTATTGCTTCTGAATTCGAAGTACAAAGATGACAGTATAATAGTGTGAGGCAGTTTTTCGTAGAAATGCCTTCATTTGAAACATTAACATTTAAGGAATGATTCCAAGATCATAATATATACGTTCTTTAGTAGCCAATTCAAATGGCTTAAATCCATTAGAAAGCATTTGTGGTTAACTAACACTATTTGCTAGAACAAAACTAAATTCTGGGGAGTAATTGAAAAAATTAGGTGCAATATCCTTATAGAAAATGTTCGTAAGATGATGCAATTTATGTCCAGCAGAATTGGAAAAATTTTAGGAAATAATGGTGAGTATATGAGGTATTAAATAGGCTCTAACTAATTTATTAATTTAAATATCAAAAAAATGTATAATTTTGTTACATTTACCTATTATTTTGTCCAGCGAAAAATCGTTGCTTTCTTTGAACTATGTGTAGAATTGGAAAAGTTTTTTTTGTTTTATTTTTATAGCTATATTTATGTTAAAAACAAATAAATTCTTTAAGGTAAAATAAAGAAATATAGGAAATCTAAGCAGTTAAACGAAAATCATTTCGAAATCATTTCATTTTTCCCATGAATGTATGTACAAACATATATTATTAGTCAGTTTTATTGAACCAAAAAAAAACCAATAACTTGCGTGGCTATCAACACCCCAGCCTCGACCGACCATCTGTTTATTACTTTGTTGTTGACCGAACCCAAACTCGAACCAAAAAAAAAAACATAAAATATACATTTGCATGTTTTGCACTGAAAATGAATTTATAATCCCACAAACAGGTCGACTAGCAAAATATTTGTAAAACGGTACACAAGCCGAGGTCAACCAGCTCCAGTAGCACTTTATTGCTAGCTTTTTTCTTGTTATTGGTATTGGTGTTGTCACTTGGACTTATTGGATTTATTGGTGCACGTCGCAGGTTTTTGGGTTGGATTTCGGGGTGGTTCAAGTCCTGAATAGTCTGTAAATTACAAATAGGAAAAATTATTAAATAACAAAAATAGTATAGAGGAATATCAGAAGATTAAATACTCTTGCAGTCGAAAATAGCCATCAGAATAGTTGTTATATTTATTTATATTGGCCGATTGCTCTTATGTCAGCTATAAGATATATTCATTCGATTCTGTCGACTTCAACATATGTATTGTTATTGCGTGTAACACAACGTGACTTTCCTCAAAAACTGAACTATCATTTTTCTTAGAAAAGGAAACGGACGAATGGGCAGACAGACATTAAGTTGTAATACTAATAATAATAAATAATGACAGATAAACGGGCATGTTTATATCAACGTGTCACATTGCCCTGATCAATATACAGTATATTTTACGTTATGGGTTTGGAAATGCCTCCTTTAAAGCATTATACATTTCATGATTAATTTATATATGATTTAAGTTTTCTAGAAACGTATGAAGCATATGGAAAATGGCTTCAATATCTGAGCGATCTCTCAGTTTAGACTAAATTATTCTAGATTCTTCTGAGTTCTCCGCAGAGCAAGTTAATTTTAAATGCTTACTCTACATCAATTTTAATGATTAAATAAAAACACAGAAGTTATTTAAGAAAAAATTTGCCTTTTCTTTATTGATAACAGCAAAGTAGAATTCTGAATGATCATCTTTTGTGTGGCACTATCCTGAAAAAAAGATACAACTTATTTATTTATTAACTCATTGAGAGTTGAACTCAAATAGTGGAATCTAGATAGATTCCTAAATAGCTTAGGCGATACTGCGCTTAATTACGTCATTAATTACCTACATTAAATACATACATTTTTAGGAGTGAAATTTAAAATATAATTATTTAATGCACCAATAATCAATACTCAACAGTGCACGCGAAAAGCCGTACAAGCCGTACAATTAATGCTTTCCACCCATTTTTCACACATGGGTGGTTTTTAATATATGCACCCTACTCTACTTGACTTAATCACACATATGAATTAAAATCATTGATAAAATTCTATACTACTGCAATGTTAGTCTGAATCCACCCTTTGGCTATTATTATGAAATCTACGTCATTTATAAGTAGTATAAATCCCACAAAAGACAACAGATAATTTGCCCAAAGGCACAAGACAGCCAGAGAGACATGCAATGAGATTCCAGCGTTTATAAAACAGAAGAAAGTCATAATAAACATTTTTGTTGGGAAAACAACATAAAGATATCTCAATAAACATATAGCTCAACTTAGACCACATATCAACATGTCTTTTTGTTCTGATCTAAATTCATATAGATGATTTATGGGGTCAGAGATATCTCGTTCAACAATAGATTACACATTTCGTAACAAAATTAAAATACTCTCTGCAAGGGTATAAAAATCATCGGAAACTTGTCCAAATTAGCCGTGAGGATAAATAATCGTTTTTTATGCATTGTCAAGGTTGACTTTATGTTATTTTTCTATGTTGAACTTTTGAGACCAAACTTGCTAATCGTCATCACTATTATTTCCATTATTTTGCAGATGCCGTGCCCCAGCAACTACAATTTTCACAACAGTCGCAGCAGCATCCTCAACAACAGCAACAACAACAACAACAGCAGCAGCAGCAACTACAGGCTCCGCGTTTCACCACGCATCCTTCGTCATCGGGATCCATTGTTAGTGAAGGAAGGACAAAGATTTTACAGTGTCATGCGCTGGGTAAGTTGAAGCCAACTTAAAGTAAGTTTGAAACATAAGCTAACGCAGAGAAATAGAGACAGAAGAAGTAAGGGGAACGAGGGGGATAGGGATAGCAGGGAAGGGAGAAAAAACGGATACGGATACGGAGTGGAGCGTCTAAATATTACACTTGTCCTTCAAAATGCCTGACAGCTAAGCTTAAGGATTCCTTTCAAGTGGGTGTATGGGCATTGTGGCAAGTGGCATGTAAAATGAAACCATAAACGAAAACACAATTTTTTTCTCTTGTTGCGTCCATCTGTGGGTGGGCGTAATTTTGCTTTTGAAAGATAATGAAGTAGAAAAACAATAACTTTTATGAGGTTTCCAGGAGTTGCGAAGCCCATGAGAGCGCCGTAATCCTTTGAGCCGTTTTTCGCCTGTTGTTGTTAAGGAGCTGCTTTAGGGCGTGTCAAGTACATACATATATGCGCACATATACATTCATATATATACATAAAGGTGTTGTATTGGGTGTTCTCCTGTGGATTGAGCTGAGCCTCCTGTGGCTGACATTTCCAAGTATCGGTTATATATTATGTCATCCCAAAAATGTTATTACTTGCCTCTGCCTGCCGGCCACACGGACTGTGCCTCCTCCTCCAAAGTGTTCTGCTCCCTACTCGGACTTGAACTCTACCTCTCAACTCCTCGATATCGTCTATTTTACTGTTCTTTTGTATTCCAAGTGCCCTCAAGACAATATTTCTCCTGATATCATTGTCGTAACTATGTTTGTGTGACCTTGTGTGTGTGTGATATTTGCTTTGTGCCTTATGGCCGCAGGATCCGCACAATTAGCTGTGAAATATATATTAAAAATGAATGCATATTGGTTCATTGATGAACCAAAAGGGACACACGTGCTTGTTTGGCTGTTGACTATGAGGGTATACGTGGATGCCTTTTTCAACCATTTCAACAGCCTTATATAAAATGCTGTCATCCTAAGCATGAATATCGCTTGCATAATCTGCTTACTCAACTTGTGTTGGCGTTTCTCGTAATTACAAAAAATTACCAAAAAATACTCGTATTACGTATACCAGCTTGGGGTCAAAGATCCAACTAAAAATATTCATATATATATATCCTTGTGAAAATAGTTCTGGCTATGTGCAACATTAAGCTCAATTTAGGATTGAAGAAACTTTTGATAACTTAATATAATATTCGAAAACTTACACTATTTTTGAAAAAATATCTTAATGTTGGGGTAAATTTATTCATTAGACTTTCAAATTAAAATAAATGTGTCTCTTAGAGGAAAAAAAATTGTTTATGAATTTAATTATGCCTCTAAAAGTTTTAAAATATAAAATTCATGAAAATCTTTCTTGAAAAAGTGAATTTCTGAATGCACACCTAAAATCATTAAGATCGGATAGGTATATCACAGACATAGTTGTGCAAGGGTATGCAATCTTCGATTTGCTGAAGAAACGAAAAATATGAGATGACAGTCATTTTCCTTGTTATAGATCAATTTTAGAAAATTCAGTCTTTGGATAAAAAAGCGTTTGAAAACTAAATTTTTTTGTAAAAAAAGTTATATATTTTTATTTTAAACAATTTTTTGATTACCTATTTAGCAGCTTAAGTTTTTTATACATTATGGATGGATAAATTTTGATCATAGGGTGATGCATATATGACACATTGTTTTCTAAAAATTTTTGATCAAGTTAAAAAGAACAAAACAGATTTCTAACTGTCTATGTATGTATGAATATATGAAAATTTATTTTGATTTAATCCAATATAAACGAAACCAAATGTCAAGAATATTTAAGAGACTCTGCAAGCAGCTCTGACAGGTACTAGTACGAGAATTAACCCAACTTGTAAATGCCTGATTCTTGACTGTGATGATTCGTTGCTCTCTTTGAGCGTATAGTAAAATTCAGATGACTCAAGCTGTGGTGGTGCTAGTTGATTGGCCTTTTAACGGTTTAAGTTGCTAATTTGTATAGAAATCCCAATCAGCGACTAAATTCGAAAATGTTTTTTTTTGTACAAACTGTATTATTTCGGAAATTAACAATAAGAGTCATAATGTTAACAGTGACATCTCTCTAATATTAACAGTCGCAAGCTCAATAAAAACATATACTTGTTAGAATCATATATTTCCATACCTCAATTTATGAAATTATTATTATATATTCTAGTTACATAAGTAAGTTTTTTATATAGTACTATAACATTAGGCTTTCCCATATATTGATTTTTACAAAAATACGTATAGTATACTTTGTAGAGCAGAATTACATTTAAACCATTTTGTATGAGTATATTAATCTGGAGTTTAATGTTCAGACGATCCTAATTGTAGTTATTCAGTCGTAAGTATAGCTTTTAGCTTTTTAGTCACGTGAACTGAAATGTTATTGCAAAATAAAAAAATATCAGTCCAGTCATTACTAGTATCTATCGATACCATCCAAAGAGCCACCTGCACTCTGCGTAAGCTGCAAAACGGCCAAGAGCGAAATGTGCCACTAAAAGAGATAAAACGGAAGCAAACCCAAAAACAAAAACAAAGAAAACACATGCAGATCTTTTTTGCTGCTCTTTGTTCGTTTTTGTTGTTGTTGATGCCTCACATGCCGCGAAAAGCGTTTCCAGTGGCTCCGGCATTCACGCACTCAGTCACTTTAACGCTTTTAACTATCAACACATGAGTACCACACACTCACACTGAGAGATTCGCGAATGTACGGATGTAAACGCAGTATAGTCGATCTACCCTTTCCTAACTTATTATTAGTAGAAATACCCCAGAAGAGCATTGTCAAATTTAGATATTGCATAGAGATCTGTTTAAATCTGTTTAATAAACTGAATCTATAAATTACTTAGCCAAAGTGTATATTCAAAGTGTGTTTTGATATATAAGATATCATTCTTTTTTCAATTACTTTCAAGAGTAACTGCTCGAGTATTGGGGATAAACATGGAAATTATAGTTCTCAACATTACATTTAGTAGGGTTGGGAAGAATGTATACTTATTTACTTAATTGATACTGCATTTGACAATACTTTTTTATAATATATAATATAATTAATAGAATAAATGAAATAAGTAACCGTTTGTACAGTAACTTTATAATGTTGCCATTTTCGTAAAATTGTTAAAAAATTTGTTCAACATGCCATATACTGTGTTGGATATCTTGAGATAGCAGATTTCGTGAACAGGCAAGAAACTGTTAATCAGGATTATTTACGACATATGAGTAATAGAAGTACAGAAATATAACTAATATGAGTACACCACTGGCAGCGAATGCTGCAAGTACTTGTACTCGCATTAAGAAGCCGTTGTTCTAGCTGCATAGAGTGTCAAAAGCATAAGACTTACAAACTGTGTGTGTGTGTGTTGAATTGTTTTCTATCCAACTTTTTTGGGGCGCCTCAGCATCTGCCAGCCACTACCTCTGCCTTTGCCTGTGTTGCTGTTTTTTTTTTTCTCTTTGCTTTTGAATGTTGCATGCATGCAACAAAGATTCTTTTATGGCTATAAAGCTGAGCCGAGTGCTACAGTAGACCAAGAAGAAGCCTAAGCGGACCTGCAGATGGGTTGCGTTCGCTTCACGAAATGAGGAAACAGCATGAAAATCCAAATAGGAGAGGCTGACTTCGGCTCTTGTAGATCTTTGTATGCTCTTGTAGATCCTGTGGCAGATATTAAAAACAAATTTGTATTGTAAATCTGATTGTATAAATATAATATTAAATTATATAAAATAATAAAATGTATTAAAATTTTTAAATTTTTAATTGTAAAGTTTTATTATAATATATGCAAAAATAAAGGTCAATTCTTAAGTTGTCAGCATTTAAATTTTTATTGGACGGATACGTACTCGACCTTTAATGAGAGCTAGAGAACAAAAAAAAAAATTTCTATTTTGGACCGATCGATATCATACGGACAGCTATTTATATATATATCGCATTCTTGTATTTCCGACAACAAAAGGGAGGTCTCATATTAAGTTTCAGTCACCAATCACAGAGAGATTTGTTTGCATAGCCAAACAGGCAGATAGATGAATAATAATTTATATGCCCTATGTGGTTGGACAAGCTTCTTACCATGCATTACACAACTCGTACCAAAATTATTATACACTCAGCAAGGTTATAAAAACAAGCTTCTTCTGAAGGCAGGACGTGTTGAGACGTGTGCGTGGCTTACTCTGATGGCCGGTCTTTTCTCTGTGCTTGGGTATAGGGCTTCCTATTTCTCATCTGTGACTCAAAAAGGAAAACTAACAAAACAAAAACTTGACGCATTACTGAGCGAAAAAATTGTAAAGTATTGTTTTTCTTTTCTTTTCGTTGTGTTTTTGCCGCTCTTTATCGTACACAATGCGAATTGTTGTTGCTATTGTTGATATTCATGTTGTTTTGCAGCTAGACCCATTTGCTTGCTGTGCTTTAAGTCAATCTTTAAGCCACAAAATAAAGAATCTTGTAACGAAATGCTATATATGGCGCACCGAAGATTATATGCACTTGCTAACTGGATTGTTGATATGACAGCTATTAATTATTTTAAATGCGGATTTAGAGAACATTCTTTTATCTAACTTGTAAATTTGTATACCTTAAAAAACAAAAAAGTTTGCCATACAGCAAGTTTTGGACCGATTGTTCCTATGGGACGTACATGTATACCTGTCTTAATGATTTTTTAGTGGACTTGAAAAACAAATCTATGCATCTAACTTGTAAGTTTCATAGATATCTTAAAAAAAAACCATTTGAACCGATTGATCCTTTGACATCTTTATGATACAGTTTTCCGACCCGGTCGCTACAAATTTCACCTGGCACAAAAACTGAGAGACTAGTTTGTATATAAATAGACGGATTGACGGACGGACGGACAAGCGGACATGGTTAAATCAACTCGCTTTGTTGTACTTATTAATAATATATATACATATATAATTTATGGGGTCGGAGAAAAAGATAATTGAAAACAAAATGAGAATGTGCTTTAGTTTTTTGGGCTGTTTTTAAAAATTTGCTTATATCTATTCAAAGTACCAGATGTAACAGCATTTTCGACAATCAGGCTAATATATTTTACACCTGGAATAAGACCAGTCAGTCAAAATAAATAAATTTAACAAGTTTCCTTACTAGTTGTATTTAAGTACTTTCTGTACAGAGATACATCTACAGATTTGGCTTGTATCTATCCATTCTGTTCAGGGTCTTCTAACTTTAAGGGCGTTACGACCGCCACGTGGTGAAAACTGTTAAGATTTCTTGGAAACTGCTCTGGTTGTTCCTTGGCCAACTTTTGTGTTTAAAGCAGAGAAAGAAAGAGAGATGTATGAATTTGTATGTTTTTAGAGAGTTGGAAACACGAATGTGTAAACAATGCAAATGCGTAAAAGGGAAAAGTGCTGCCAAAAGTGAGAGAACTGCAAAATGACAACAAAAACAAAACATGCGTTTGTTTAGTGAGACAAACATGCAATGAAAAGCATTTTAGCTTTTTTTTTTACAGTTTACTTAAATTCGAGTGCAACAACTGCAACAACAAGAAGAACCCATGTCCAGTTGGTAGGTTGCCTCAAAGGCAGCGTTGGCTGTCTGTACTATGCATAATTAAGCAAATATTTAACAGCGTTACAAACATTAATAAAGTAAAAACTAATACACAGAGAAAAAAAGATAAGCGAGCAGGAAATATTACTCAGTTTTCTCTAAATTGTAATGTATATGAGTATATGAATATATATATATACATACATGTATATACATACACATATAAATGAACATGTACATATACATCTACATATACATATACATATACATATATTTTTATATACAAATATATGTATATATGTATATATGTATTTTTATGATTAAGATTGCTTCAGTTAATTAAAAATGTTAAAAGACAGAAAGGGAAAGATTTGCCAAAAATCCCAAACAACAATTCAAACATAACCACTGAAAAGCTTTGGTATTTGACAATTGTTGCTGATCGATAGAGTATAGCTGCAAATGTAACTGTTATTGACACGAGTGGTGAGGCTGTGTGATGCTCGACTGAAACATTTACTGTAGACGCTATGAATCCGCAGAGCAGTTGGCAACTCGCAACTGACAGAGTTGCGCGAAAATTACTCTCATGGGTTTCTCTTGGCAGTTGTTAGCATGGAGCTGCAGCAAAGCACCCAAAGAAGCTGCCACAAATCAAAAATTTCCGCTGCTTGCACAGTAAAGCCCACACACACATGCAGGGATCCACATACTCACACTCCAAGCATACACGTCTGTGAGTGCAATTTGTTTCTTGGTATCCTCAGCTTATTGAATTTATTTACATGCAAGTCGCTTGGTTAGACATTGAGTGATTGAATGATTGAGTGATTAAATGATTGAGGGATTGAGTCCCTTAGTAAGAGACAAAATTTAATTAGACTATTTCAAAATTCAGCTGCCTTTGAGTCTTTCATAGTATTATACTTTTAATTATTCAAAAAAATATATAAACAAGGTTATAATACCCTATGCAAGGCTATAAAAACCTGATCTGCAAGGGAAACTTAAACTCTTAAGTAAAAGGGCAGTTATTTTAGAAGTGACAACTAAAGTGCTACAAAAAGTATGCAATAGTTTTCCTATAATTTTCTCTTAAGCGGGTTTTGAAACGGGTTTGAAAATATAGCATATTAGCAGATATTTATTATTACTTTGATAGATGAATATGTATGTGTGTATATAAACATAATTATTAAATATTTCAAGATTTACGATACGGGCAATATTGTGATGCTGCCACGCATGAATGACTTCAAATCAATGTGGTGTTTCAATACTTTTCGTTTGTTTTGTATGATTCTTTGAATGATGACTTGTAAAGTGGGACTTTCAGGAAGATACAAGTAGGCCACACACGCTGTCTATGGCTTAAAGGATTTGTCAGCTTAGTTATTAAAAACTCATTTCTGAGTGTGGTTGTCTGTTTGCAGGATCTGTAACTGGGGACTGAGGCCAGTCACTCTGTTCCTTGTTTGGCTGGTTCTGCTTATTGGGGCTTTCTCGTCGATTTAACGCTGGTACATATCGTACGAGAATAATTTTTTTTGTCGTTTTTTTTGTGCATCTGACTTATTGCTATTGTTTGCTATTATTATTGCTATTACTTCTTGTTTTGATACTCTTTTTCTTCGCTTTTATCATCTTTCTGCTGTTGACCAAATCAAGGCTGTCCTTTCCTCCTCTGTGTGCGTGTGTGTATGTGCGCTTATGTGTGTATAAGTATTTGCCTTACAATTCCCCACAGCGTCATTGCTCAAATGCTTAAATAGACTGCTCTGGGCTAGCCAACTTTTTATACTGGCCAACAACACTTGAAGAAACTTTTTATACCCTGTACCCGTATAGTATGTACAACGAGTATCTTATGTTTGTGCAAAACTTTTATAATGGACCAGGACATTAATTGCAGAAGTTATTCCAGAACCTCCATATATTCTATTGAGGAAAATAGCATCCAGCAGACACATCATCAGACCAAATACAATACCTCGAAACTGAGTAGTCGTGTTGCTCGACTTGAGTACTCTTACTTGATTTTATCTCGTCTTATTTTATTTTTAGTGCTGTCGCTGCTACGGGCTCTTCTTTTGGCTCTTTACTTATTCTATCATTTCGGGCCGAACTTTCTGCTCAATTCGATTTCATCTGCTGCTAACTGTATGCAATTGCAATGCAATTGAAAACGCGTTCTTTTTCTCTGTCTTTCCCTCACTCTATCTCTCTCGTTCTGAAGCTTTGTCTCTATCATTTTAAAACTTTTTTTTAATTTATTATTTTGAAATTGCTTTTCAAATGAATTTCAATCGCAAAGAATGAACAATTCTGCAGATTTTCACTAAGTTATTTCTTCCAAGCCTAAGTTTTCTAAAACCCTGGAAAGTTTTACATTAAACACTTCTGAAAATGAATAAATTGTCCTTAATCAAATAAAATAAGATACGATTCGTATTATGCTGTTCCATCCATTATGGTTGATATTTTTAAATTTGTAAATGTTAATGCTTACGGCGCTTAGAATAATATATATAAAAGTCGAAACAATAAAAAAACTAGTAAGGAAAGGCTATCTTCGGCGCGCCGAAGATTACATAGCCTTGCAGAGCTATATAATATTATAATCCGATCTTAATGATACTAGGTGTGCATTTAGAAATTACACTTTTGCATATAACTTGTAAATATAGTCCAAATAACTTCAGAAACGAAAAAGTTTTCCATATAACAACTTTTGAACCGATTGGGCTTATGGAAGCTATATGATATAGTGGTTTGATCTTAATGATTTTTGGTATACGTTTATAAATTACACTTTTACATTCAACTTTGTCTTACAACAACTTTTGAACCGATTGTTCTTATGGGAGCTATGTGATTTAGTTGTCCGATCCGTCCGGTTGCGACATATGCACTGCAAAATTTCATTCACCTACCTCAAAAACTGATGGACTAGTTTGCATATAAACATACGGACAGACGGACATGACTATATCAACTCGTCTCGTCGTCCTGATCAATAATCTATATACGTTATGGGTTCGGAAATAGCTCCTTCAATGCATTACACATTGTGATAAAGTTATGATACCCTATGCAAGAGTATACAATTTTTAATCAACAAAATTAACTAGGAAATAAAATCAAAAATGTTGTATATAGAAATTTTTAGGTTGGCTCTATGCAGAATAAAAGTTATAAATCCTTAAAAAACATTGCTTAGGTATGAACACAACCTATTTGGTATTTTTTAAGTGTACATTTATAGAGTTTTTTTTCACTATCTAAATCTTCTTTTTCGGTTTCAAATTCTATTTCGAGAATTTGGTTATTATTCTTACTTAGCTTGTTATCGTGCAAAAGCTGCTTTCTACTTGTATAGGTCAGTACCCTATGTGAACTGATCACTCACATTAAAAATGTGTGCAAGCCAGTTAGTCTTTTACTATGTACATAAATACAATTATGTTATAAGAATTAATTGTAGAATATGAACTTGCTTAACATGCTACTTTTAAGATCGGGGGTATTCGAGAGTCACTTTCGTTTCGTTAGCCTGTTAAAGATTTGTTTGTAGGGCGCTCAACTTTAAGTACTACACTAAATCGGTTAGCAATGAGCCTGGGACCTGACCAAGGGATTTGGGATCAGCCAAATGTGGGAATGTGCCAACGATTTAGAACCTGTCGTTGCTTTTTTTTGTAGTATCTATCGGCTTTCATTAAACAGTTTTGCGTTGGGCTCATCCTGTTGCATACCTCGGGGCATGGCAATTTTTTTTTTGTTTAGATTTCAGTGTTGAAATTGAAGAAGTGCTAAAGGAATAAGGAGGATAATTGAAGTAGTCAGGACCCAGTTGCAGGTAAAACGTTTATTTTATCCAATGCTTTATTTAGTTCGCAACCGCCTAGGATGGAAAACGGGAAAAATGCCATTTCTGTTTAAGAATAAAAACTGCAATTTCAACTTCGTTTTGTAGAAGCCAAATCGTAATCAAAAACGCCATTTCACCTATACAGAAGTCTTTTTTTTTAAGTCTCGGCCGATCGCATGTGGCAAATTGTGCACCAAATCGAGTATTTTTAGTGTTTCTTCTTTCCCTCTATATGCGTGTGTGTGTGCTTGCTTGAGGGAGGGGTCGTGTATGTCCTTCTGAGTTTATGTCCTATGCTAACCTGGTACTGTTTCCCGCTCTTGCTTCTGCGGGTCCCTCGATAGGCGGCGGAAGCTCAACCAACCAAATAGTCAACGACATACAGCACACACATATACACAAAATAAGTAAGTAATATCCTCTTTTGTGCTGGGCGAATCCAGAATAAGATTTAATCGCATTGAAACAAAAGAGAGATGTGATTTTAAAACATTTTCATAATGCAACAATACGAACGCAAATAACATCTGCCACCTATCTCCTCTCCCGCTCTGCTTTCCTGCAGTTCTCTGGTGCAAAGCCAACTCCAGCAACTTAATTTCCTTATATTCCAACACCTCGGATGTTTTCTGCATTTTGTAGTTAAGTAAAATAATTAAGTAATAATAATAATAATAAGAGCAAATTAGAGAAATTTAAAACAAAAATAAAATTGAGAGTACCCTATCAGAGGTATAGTAAGCCATAGAATTCAAGTTTCAATATATTTCTCTTTTAAATTGCAAATAGTATTATAATTTGTACTGACTGGAAATGCCACAGTTTTTTGTATAAAACAAAAACATAAATAAATGCATACTATACATAAATTAATATATATAATAATTTGAGTAAGTTTTAGCTTTACTTTTACCCAGTGTGTGGTGATACACTTACAGATTTCACTGTATGTACTTATGCTTGTATTATGCTTGAACTTTGTTCGCAGGTTCGCCACAGCCCACATATCGATGGCTTAAAGATGGGATTCCCGTTGCCGATTATTCATCAAGTCAATTTTATCGTATTCACATCACAAGACGCGAGGATGCCGGCAGTTATCAGTGCATTGCCAAGAACTATGCCGGATCAATTTTCAGTGAAAAAAGCGATGTTGTTGTTGCCTGTAAGTACATACATACTTATTCAGACGGAGAGAAAGATTGATATAGACATAATATAAGATATGGATAAGGTGAACTCAGGTGGGGAAGGTTCTTGCTTCAGTCATTGACAGGCTTTTGTAGACTGAGTTCCGTCTTAAAGACGGACGTGGTAATTGCGTGGGAAAACCAGTGGAACTGTCAAAGTTATCAGGTAAATTCGAATCGGAACCATTAGCCAGTAATAAGCCGTTAAGCATATATGGTTACATACGAGTATGTCCTTTTGCTGTGGCCTCGGTGCCGCGTTAATTGGCTTTGGCAAATTTAACTCGTATCTAACGCTTAAGCGCTTAAATTGCCCTAAATACTTATTACAAAATAATTCTTTTGGATTGCTGTAGAATTGTTTTGCAAAGGCGAGTTCAGTCAAACATCCCTAAGTTGAATTTCCTGTAAGACAAAGCAATTTAAATACAATCCAACTGAGGAAGGTAACTTACTATGAGGACTATTATGAATTTAGATTAAGTTCAAATTTAAATTATATGCTCAAAAGCAAACATGTTTTCGACAAAAAATATCGATTTTGATGATACCCTCGAAAAATATATGTATTATATATTTATATAATAAATATGCACTACATAATGGAGCTGTTATCAAAGTGAATCAAAGGGTAAACACAACACGCAATACTTTTGTTTGCCTTAATTCTAAATAAATGTATGCCAAGCTGCAGATAGCTGTAATTATTAATTCTTATTTGCATTGAATTCTTGTTATATTTAGGCATATGTTTCATTCCATTATTTAGCATTCATACCTGAGTACTGCTTACTTGGGGCAACTTATTATTCGCCAATTAACTGGCATAACAAAAGCCAATCGTTTTTTGAGCTTATTAAATTCTTAAGCTCTGCAAGCGTTTTGAGCTATAAAATATGCATTGCATATTTGTGCTGTTTTCATTTTATTCCACATATTAGTTTACATTCGCCCTTCAGCTTACGACTTATTATTTGCCAATTACCTGGAATAACAAGACCAATTGGACTTTAAGCTTATTTCTAGCAATCATACAAAAAAATTAATTGTATTTTGACCAATTTATTAAACTTATTGTTTTCATTGTGTAAAACTCAATACTTACTGTCTACGGCAGAGCTAAAAAACAATTAGAATTTAAATTTGTGGATTTAAATTCAAATGAATATCCGTAGAGTTCAGAGAAAAAATTAATACAATAATACAGCATTAAGTCGTAAACTTGGTGTAAATATAAGTTTATCTCTTTATAAATATTTAACTATTTTTCTGACTGATTGACTCATTCATCATTGCACAGCCCAAAAGGTAAAAATAAATCCAGCATATCAAAATTTACTCCTAATGTTGACTCGGGCAACGACGCGTAAAACCGGCTAGTTATTATTATAAAGAATTAAATAGAAATATTTTACTTTAAATAAGATAAAGAAAACTAAAACATTACAAATTGATTATTGGTCAGTATCGAAATATATGATATGTGTAAAATTTCGAAAGCTATGTGCTTTAAAATCGAAAGCGAACGAATAGTTTGCAAAAACCATGAAAGATTAGTATAATTAAATGCACTCAAATATATGCACGAATAGCCTAAGAGCTTCTAAATATTCAGTAAACAGCGACAAGATTGCATTGTAATTGAATCTACATGGAGCTATTTATCCATGTGCAACAAATGAGTCAACATTCAGATCGACAATTGGGGCAGGTTGCTATTTAAACGGATGTCGTCTGTCAGAGCTGACAACAACTTGGCTTGTGCGATAAATGTTGCTGCTAATTTTTTTTAATGTGATCTTAATTACAACAACAACATAAACAACAATGAACAATTCAGAGACCAGTAAGAGTGGCAAAGTGTAAAAGAGTACGCTGTAGAATATAAGAAAAAGAGAGCTGTGCTTATCATATGTGTGTCTGTGCACATTACCCCACAGCTTGAACATAATAAATCGCGCTCTCGACAAGCTGGTGACCTTATTTTCGGGGTACGCTAACCAACGTGGTGATGATGATGACGTTCCAAATGTTGATGATAATAATGGCAATGTTGATGACTCGTGTGACTCGAGTGCCTCGTCGACTGGCTCGACTAGCTGACTTCGAGCGTCTGGAGCACTTAATTAATTGTAGAAGTGCGCTTAAGCTGAACTAATAACCTTTAGAACAGAGTGTTTCCGTACAGTATCTGATAAAAATAAAAAATAAACCAGTAAGGAAGATAACATACACTTTCAAACAGTTATAACCAATTGAAAATCGTTAAATTTATTTATTTTGACCGAGTGTTCATTTCGCAGCTATATGATATAGTAGACCTATCTTGATAATTTTTGGTGTGCATTTAGAAATCCCAGTCTTTCATCTAATTTGTAAATTTAGTCAGGATACCTTGAGCACTTTTTCTATACAACAACTTTTAGACTGATTTTTCCTGTGGCAGCAATAATGTATTTGTCCGATCCGGCCGGTTCTGACATATGTGCTGCCTGCAACAAAAAAATAGACTCTATACCAAATATCATCCCCCTAGCTCAAAAGCCGAGAGACTAGCTTGCTCATAAGCAGACGGACAGACGACCATGGCTATATCAACTCGCCGTCCTGATCAAGAATATACTTCATAGGGTCTCCGATTCATCATTCCATGCATTACACATTTTGTGACAAGGTTATAGAACACTTTTCTGGTGTATAAAAGAATACATAAAATCGGAACAGCCAGTGGAATAAAGTCAAGTTTTGTAGAGGAGTCTTCTGCTGCTGCTTGATGAGAGGTTAAGCAAAATTGCTTGCCCGCTGACCGTCGCTTGATTCAATTAACTGTCGTAACACTTGAGCTCTACGGCCGTACGACCAAAGTTCATGTCCATTAATTGGTATGGCCCGTATTTGAATTTTTATATTCATAAATAGACGGAAGTAAATTTTCAACTTCTAAAGTGGAGTATATAAGAATTAATAAATTCTTGATCCCCTTCAAAGGGAGACATTTTTGCTTAATTTTTGTGCTTTTTATCGTAACTTGGTACAGAAGAAGACTTAGTTGGACACACATTTTCGACTTTACTTGTAACTAAAAAAAAATTTATTTTTTCTTTTCAGACATGGGCTTGTTCGAGAATACTACTGAAGGTCGCCTGACGGTTGTCAGCGGTCATTCGGCCATATTTGATATGCCAGCAATTGATTCGGTACCACGTCCATCTGTATTTTGGCAAACGGAGGAGGGACCTTTGAACTATGACATTAAATATGCCTACACCCACTCAAATCAGTTGATAATACTCAGTGCTGATGAGAACGATCGCAAGGCGTATCGAGCACGTGCCATGAATACTCAACTGGGAAAAGAAGAGACGAGTGCGTTTATCCATTTGAATGTTACTGGTGATCCCTATGTGGAGGTAGCACCCGAGATTATAGTACCACCACAGGATCTAAAACTAAAGCGTGGCGAGGGCGTCGCTGAGCTGCAGTGCATTGCCAATGCACGACCATTGCATGAACTCGAGACAATCTGGCTGAAAGATGGCGTTGCCGTAGAGAATGCTGGGGTTGCTCACTCCATCAAATATCCGTGGAATCGCACCCTGGCTCTGCTTCAGGCGAATAGCTCCCATTCTGGCGAATATAGCTGTCAGGTGCGTTTACGCAGCGGTGGATATCAGACGGTAACTGCCACAGCCCGTGTCCAAATCCTCGAGCCGCCCATGTTTTTTTCACCCATGCGAGCTGACTCCTACGGTGATTTTGGTGGACAGGTTTCGTTACCCTGCGATGTTGTGGGTGACCCCACGCCTCAGGTTGATTGGTATCATAATGGAGAGCACATCGAGGCTCAACTAAAAAGTGGCGGGTAAGCGGCGGAACGTTCTATCTATTCTTAGCTCTAAGTTTTCCTATAAAGCTCCATTACAAAATAATGATCTGAGAGATATATATACATATATAATTTTTAAATATTTTTACATATGTAGGGCGGTAATGTTTTCCCTGGGATATATGGAGCGTTGTTTTAAAACAGATTTAATTATCTATTTTTTAATAGTGATTTAAAGCAACAAGCATAAATTGCATGCATAAATTTCATAATAAAATTATAATATATATTATTTTGGTTGATCAGCTTTTCGGAGCTGTTGAAGCTCGTTATGTTATCATTACATTAATCAGATTCCATTATCATTGACTAAAGTCATGTCCACTGTAAATTGACGCTTATATGGATACAAACAGATGTATGCACATAAATAAAGTAAATACATATAATTTTCTCAATTTTATAAGATTTTTAAAGTTAACAGTTTCTTAACAATTATTTTCTTTAATAAAAATTACAAAATTTGATTTTATTGGTAAGAAAAGCCATAATTTTATTGCCAGCATTTAAAGCATTCGCGTTACTGAATTATAGGCTATGGCGGACAAACGAGATCTAAATATAAAAGTGTTTAATTAGTAGTCTGAGATGAGGTTCACGTAATTGCTTACTTGCCTAGTTACGCTGTACTAATGATGGAATCGATATATATTGCAGATACTCAATGCAACCGGATAATACGCTGGTAATTAAAAAACTGACTCTGGAGGATGAGGGAATGTTTCAGTGCCTGGCCAGCAATGAGGCAGGCGAAAAATCCGCTTACACCTGGCTGCGAGTGAAAAGTAAGTCAAGAGTCTATAAATTTGTATATTTGTATTTGCTACGCCTTCAAAATGATACCGTTCTTTGAATGATTTAGCATTTATTTCAAGTACTAACTAATACCTCAAATTAGCTTTGGTGCAGAGCCCGCGCGCCTAATCCCCAAATAATGCTGAAATGGTGCATTAACTCTCTCTCTCTCTCTCTCTGTCTCTTACACACTCTATGTTTCATGACCCATATTGTTATCATTTTCATTGCTTATCCCACCTTACACTGATAACAAAAAAAAAAAAATACTTTATAATACAAAAAGCAGCTTTGCTGCGACCACGCGTGAAACGATTGGCGCAACCGCGCATTTTGCGGGTGAGAACTTCGCATGCTGGTATGGGATCGGGAACGAGGAACGGATCGGGATCGGGATCGGGCAGGGGCATGACCGGTAATAAACGCAAGGAATCTCGCCTTGGTAATGGCAAGAAGAATGCTGCAAGAACACACAAAGGCACCTATTAAAATCCATTATTAACAAAATTAGTAAACTTATTCACTTGTTGGTATTAAATACTGCACGCTGAATGCATTATCCTTGCATGAGAATCAAACTTAAATTACACTCGTTTTTTCATAGTTGCACCACTTCACATTCCACTTTCCACACTCACTTTAAGTGAGACATAAATGTGGCAATTTGTTGCTGTTTATGACTTGTTTTTATTGCTTCATTGTGAGCTGCTATTTATCATCATCATCGTCTTGATCATCATTGTTGTTGTAGTGCTGGTGTTCTTAGTATGTAGTTAGACACATTATTCATTACACACGCTCATACAAATTGTGAGTATTTTATATTACTGTTCCACTGCACAGAGAAAATAAAAGTAGATTTGCAATTAAATAATGTTCATAATCAAACCAAGCATATAGTTAGCACTGCACTGAATGATCTAATTATAACCTTTTAGCATTGAATAAATTTAACAACACCAAAATTAACAACCACAACATTAATGATATTAAATGCAACACTTTTTAGAAGTTTAATGATTGTGGATAAATTGACAGTGCGAAGTCACTTACCCAATAATAAAAGAAATACTTTAGAATTGCTTTCGTCTGATAATATAAGGATATCCAATTCCGTACTGGAATTAAATAATTTTCTTTATCAAACCAAGCATGATATTGATCGGCTTAATAATACTGTCAAGTTTTTAAAAATTAAATAAGATATATCTACAGAGTAAGACCAACGCTTTTAGATTGCTTCTGAATGATCTTCGTATCTATTTAAAGTATATATAATAATAAACATAATTAAAATACAATGTATATCCTTTTAGGTAATGCTAGAATTTAGTCCTACTTTAAACTATTGTACATATGAATGGTAGCTTTATTTTAAGATTATCTTTCAACATACATACAATGCATACAATAATAATAATATTGGTTATATCCGATTACAATATTCTGAAATTCTCGATATTTGTATCTTGGGTAGAATTCTCATTTGATGCAGTCTCTGATGCTCAAGTATGCTATAAATAGGCATTGTTATCATTAGTACAGTCCAAATATTTTTAATATTTATTATTCGCTACCCGTTACCTTGAAGAGGTTTTTGACACCCAAGTGCCGTAAAGTGCCGTCTCTTTAACATTTTCATGCTGAAACCTTGAGGCTCACATAGACACCTATAGCCTCTGCATTTGTATTCGAATTAGTATCTGCACCGGGACAATTTCGTATTTTAATGAATTTAATATTGTGAAAGTGCAGAGACAGCTAAAGGACACGCACTGATCTAACTGGCAAATAAAAACAAACACTGCCTTTTACTTGGACAGCTTCGTAATTGATACGCGACCCGTATAAAGTTTCCCTAAATTTGTGATATCTTTTTACACCCAATTCTCCCAAAAAATGTTAAGTTAGCAACAATCAGAAAGTGCTGACGAACGTTGCAGAAATTATTATGCAAAATAACTCAAACACTTAGATACAGACAGGCAGTGAGGCGGATATTTATTGTTTAACTTTGTTGTTTCTTTTTATGGCTCTTTAAAAAGTTGAAGAACTGTCATCCTGCTGCTGCTTATTTTCCTTCACCATATTTCAAAATATTTTTGGTACATTTTTATGGACCGTTGAGGTTCGTGGTCTTTTTCTCTCTCTATTTCTGTCGACCACTTGCCATGTAAATTGGAAATTTCAATGCATTATTTGTTGAACTGAGTTATTCTTATGCTGCAGACAGCAGACAGACCATCCTCTGTATTCTTGGATTTGACCACTGCCTTAACCACTGCTGCACTTAATCGAGCTAAACTAGTTAAAACGATTTGGTCCTATTGCGGCAGCATCGTTGGTTTATTGAAAAACTTTTTGCTAGTTAACTTGAGCGACATTGGCTTGGTGCAGCTTAGTTACTTTATAGCTACTTTAATCCCAAGTTCCTTCTACCGACCCGCATTAATCTTTCCACATTCCCTCACTTCAGTCAATTTGTTTGTCTTGGCGCATTTTATGGGGGGCTCATAATGGGGTGGGGACCCCACTCCAAAAAACCTAGAGCTTAGTCCGAGCTTAGATATTTTTTAAAAGCTAACTTCGATGCATTTAAATTTCTGTTTTCTGAATTGTTTTGTGATTTTCTTATACAAAATATTCTTTGTTTAAGGAAATAGCAGCAATTTATCAAAATTACAATTTATATGTAAGAGTGTTTTCAATACGCTTTTTAAAAATATCAAAATCGGACTACTATATAATATAGCTTACACTGTATTGTTCCAATAGGAGCTATATGATATAGTTGTTCGACACATGTGCTGCTTACGACAAAAAGAAGGCTTCATAACAAATTTCATCCACCTAGCTCAACAACAGAGAGGCTACTTTGCATATAAACAGACGGATGGTTACATATCGTTATATCGAGTCCTGATTAATAAAATATTTAGTTTAGGGAGTTGGAGATAACTACTTCAATGCATTACACATTCGTAACACACTGTCCACATGTATTTTTTATACATGAACCATTTGAAAATGGTTATTTCAGTCTCCAAGAGTATGCATGTATGTACATCATCTTAGGCGTGATAAATATTGTCTTTACTAGTTCCCGCACTATTTTCTCTTAGTTTTCAACTGAGCTCTTCTAACGTCATATCCTTTTAAGACTCAATCTTTCAGCTGCTTTTTCAGACGCTGCTCAAGTTATTCACTTGTTAACATCTGTTGAGCTTATCGGATTTATGTGCTTTTCAGCGACTTAGCTGAACATCTAGCACCCAATGTGTGCTTCTCTGAATTTCAGAAAACTTTAGTATACTTTAAGAGCATTCTCTGACTTTAGTTTATTCAAATGTTTACTGTTTTAGTTGCGAATTTCCAGATTGATTTCCTTTTAATTTAGTTTTGAAAGGCTGGATTATTTCTACGGCATCTGTAAAATGTAGTAGATAGACCTTGATAATTCTTTGTGTTTAGAAAACATATTTTTTCATCTATGTTGTAAATTCCATAAATGATCTTAATGTTTTTTGTGTGCTCGTAAAAACACACTTATGCTTCTTACTTATTAATTTGATAAAAAATACTTCGAGAAACAAAAAGGTTTTTCATACACCACTTATTACGTCGTCCAATCCGGCTGGTTCCGACATATATGCTGCCAACATACTCGTTTGTATATAGCGTATAAAAGAAAATTGATGTACATATGTATGTAATTGCATTTATATATTTCTATTAAACTCATTTTAGTAAACTCTGAATAGAAAAAATACGAACCAAGAAATCGAGAATTTAATTCGTTGCAATAAAGAAAATACATGCCGATGTTGGAAAAATTTAAAACAGTGGCACCGATTGAGAGTTCTTATCAGGTTTTTCGTCTAGTGGTTCCTGTTCGACTCCAGGTTTTGGAAAATAAAGCAAAGTTTTCATTAATATTAATCGTTGAAAATTAAAATAAAAAGTTTCCAGAGTGTGATTAATATACGAGTATACTTTTGTGGTCTATCACGTTACTTCGACTTACTCCATAGATTACATTCTTAAAAATGTGATATGTTTTATTCATATTTTTATATTGTAACTGTAGAAGTAAAGAAAAACTTAATAAAAAATCATATAAATAATTCATAATTATAAAGCAAAATCTGCATTTTATTATTATTTAAGTAATGCAGATTAGACAGGGAAAAAAGCCGAGGTTGACAACACTGTTTCGTAGTAGCTGCTTTTGTGAAACATTAAGCAACTGGCTGGAAATAAGTTTTCAGGATAGCGCGTCTAAATACCGTCCAGACTTTCCCCGAGTAGTGTGCATTACAATAGCGTTATCTGCCCCTTTCACGTAGGCCAAAGCTTTTTATTTTTTTTTGTTGGCCATTTGTTGCTGACGTAAGTCTTGGCTCTTGGACTGCACCTGATGTGCAATACAGTTGCTGTTGTTGCTGTAACTGCGCATTTTCCGGCTGTCTGAGTTGTTCCTGTTTGCACGGGTAACATTATTTCGTAATTTTCACAAAACGATAAGTGATTTTAATCGCTGTTCTCTTGGCACTTGTAGGCGCTTCAATGTTTGTCTATGCAAATCCAAAGTTGCTAACAAGTTTGAATATTGCGCTAGTTGGTGGGCGTAGCAGCATTTTCCGGCACTTGACAGGTTGTGCACACACAGCCCGCACTCTTAGAGCTAAAATAACACAAAACAACAAAACACAGTAAAACAAAACAATAACACGCAACACAGTTTGTAAGCTTCACTTGTGTTTTCCTTTTGTGTGCTAACAACAGGTGGCTCCGCGTTGTGCCCAGAACTTTCAAGTATATAGAATAAACATTCCACATAGGTATATGAAACCAGGTAATTGCGACGCTTCGTAGCGTTACTTCCAAATGAACGTTAATATTCCTTCATCCTCAATTGACAAGCCGCCAGTTTATAGAGAAATTAAAATACGATTGAAAAAAATATTATGCTAGTATGGAAAGTTATCTCCGGCACGCCAAAGATGTGAATATCGTTTAAGATTATTCTATTTAATGTATTAGGAATACAGTAGTTATCAAGTTTCATTACCATATCAATGAAATCAAGAGTTATCCACACAAAATCTGTTTTGGATCAATAATTGCTTTGGTAACTTTATGTTGTACTTATTTGATCCCTTTGCAGCTTAATATTGTAGTTATTTGATCTGGTCGTTTATATTAAAATGAAATATTCTTCATTCAATTACCACGACTTTTAACACAGTTTCAGAGCTCAACCTTAAGATCTTTAATCCATCAGCGGACTTCAGAAAATTCGTTCCCCAAGTCGGAAGTATGACGGAACAATAATTAAGAAGAATTTACCATTTTAGGGTAATATAATATATTTTGATCACAGGATTGAAGTATGTGGAAATATGTAGAGTACCAGTTCATAATATATAATAGTTGAGTGTTTTTTACAAATCAACAGATAGAAGATGTAATGTATCAATAATCACTTTTATTGTTGACCTTCCCAGGCCAGTTGGGCTATTTATGGGGTTGCTTATTATGGCAAATTATAATATCCTTTGCAAAAACCAGTGCAAAAAAAGTCTCGATCATTGTAGTTTTATAATTTGAAATACTATGTACATTCCCATATCTATTGTTTTGTTTGTTGATATGCGGAGGTTGAGCATCCGGCGCCATAGCGTTTCCGTTGACCTCGCCATTGTCGTCCTGGAATAGTCTGTGCAGTGTCTTTGCTCTGCGAGGTAGAGTCACCATTCCGTCGATTAAGGCGGTGATTTGATCCTGCGTCGAACATAGTTAGCATATGGGTAGGCAATTTCTGAATATCACAATATCTGGGGAAGATTGTTCATTTGACTGCCGTGTAGCTGGTTTTGAACCGATTGTTCTTAAAGCAGCTTAAATAATTGTCCCATCTGGCCGATTCCGATATATGTGCTGCCTGCAACAAAAAGAAGGCTTTATACCAAATTCCATTAACCTAGCTCAAAAAACTGAGATACTAGTTTGTATACTTCATGGGATCGAAGATGACTTGTTTAATGCATTACACATTTCGTGACAAAGTTATAATACACGTGGCAAATCTATTATGGTAATAATAAAACCAATTTAAAATATGATAGGGTCTGAAATAGAGCTAAATCTTAATCGTGGCACGGCAATCGGAAAAAAATTGTACTCTTTTCGTACATTTTCCACGTTGGATGTAAATATCCGTGAAATTGGTATGCAATCTTTATTAAATTTTTATATTGTTGCTTAAAAATAAATTTGAAATTGATAGGTTTGGATACAAAAAGTTTCATATAACGGTTATTCCATTTTCCCCCACTTGAGGGCAAATTTTCCAAATTTTCCATGCCATAAATCTTGTGTCTAAGTTTCATCTTCATATATTTTACCGTTTCGGCTGTGCCATGATAAATCAGCCAGACAGGAAAAAGAGATTAAGACTTTAAATCAGGTGCTACCATAAAACTGTAGCAATCCTTATTATCATGCAGACATTTCAATGACCTACGATTACACGGCATTATAAAAACTATCAAAGAGAACGCATTGATAGGTCATGGACAAATGTACGAGTATATAAAAATAAAGAGTTATTAACCGAAAGCGAAATAATCTGTCGCTGAGGTTTTTTGTAAATCCCTGTTTTGTATACCCTTGTCACGAAGTGTGTAATACATTTCTCCAACCCCATAAAGTACATATATTATTGGTCACGACGATGAGACGGGTTGAAATGATCGTTTGTCTGTTTCTATGCAAATTAGTCTCTTAGTTTTTGAGCTATATGAATAAAACTTGGTATGGAGCCTTTTGAGAATTATTTCTGAAAATTGATTTGAAATACACTTTTAAACATACAAATTTAAAATTTTAATTTAAAGTTTTTAAATTGACTTGGAAGTCATTCGAGTAAAAATTATACTTTTCCCCACGCCAACTTTGACCCACCTTTTCTGACAATGAGGACTAAATTTCCAAAAAAAAAAAATAAATAAAAAATGTGGAAACGTATAATTTTAGTTTTAATGTATAGCCTTGAAACTGAATTTGAAGTCAGTTGGATAAGGTAAAAATCCTACTTTTTATTAAGCAACCATTGACCTTAATATTCCGACATTTTACATTTTCCAATGTAAATCAATATGTAAAATTTCAATTTCAATATCTTTAAAACTAATTTTAAGTCAATCGGGTAAAAGTTAAGCTTGGCCGACCTTGAAACACGTTTATTTTTTATTTTATTTTAGAGCCTTAAAACTAAATTTGAAGACAATCTGGTACAAATAATAGATTCGCAACATTTGACCCCCTTTTCCCGACATTGGAATTTTTTTAGATTTTCATTTAGAGCTCTGTGACTGAGTTTGAAGTTAATCGGATCACGCGTATTGGTAAATATAATTTTCGCAGTAATTTTACCAATTCCCCTTCGCTTGGGGGAAGAATTTTGCAAAATCCCGTCTTAGTAAAATAGCATCTTCTTCAACCGTTTGGACTGTGCGTCGACAAACAAAGAATTGTCCCAAAGAAAATTAACAATTTTTGTGATGGGTGTGTTTTCTAAACGCTTACCAAAAATAATTAAGATCGTACTTCAATAATATATAGCTCTCAGATGAACAATAAAATCTAAATTTAAGTCTTCCGATCTAAAAATTTTAGATTGGAAAGATTTTTTGTTTCTCATGGAATTTTGTTTAAATTTACAATTTAGATATAAAACTGTATTTCCTAATGCCACATCAAAAAGGCTTTTTTTTTACCATATAAGAAATCAGTCAAAATAAATGAATTTAACAATAATTATAAAAAGATTATTCCAGGCTGCAAGTGTACAACTATGTAATTTTCAGTGCGACAAAGAAAGGTTTTCATTATTAGTTTTTTGGTAATTTTTGATAGCTTCGGCCATTTCACAATATATATAATATACATATATAAAACCAGCTTACATAGTTTCACTTACTCAAGATCTCTCGACTATTGCTATAATTTGCTAGCCATTTTCAATGGGAGTTAAGAAGAAACTACTCAAAGAAAATAACAGCAATTCCCATGCAAATATTTATGCAGCCATCCTGGTATTCACGTCAGTTCAGGACTCGTTGACCGGTTAATAGCAAATATCTCAAATGTTTTAGCTTAAGGCAGGCGGCCCTCTCTCTTGAGTATTTCAACTTGAAATTAATTACGAATGGCGAAACCCAGCCGCCGCTTAGAATGGTCAGTTTTGTGGCGCTCTTGACAAATTTATTCGCAAGCAGTATTGTTGCTTTTATATATATACATATATATGTATATTTAGTTGCTTTCAACGCTTTTGGACTTTATTAGTGGAATACTAACAATTATGCTACAAAAATGCATTTTTTTTTTTCACATTTTTTTAATATATCTTTTGCGTGCAGACCATGAAAATAAAACCCGAAGGGTGTGTGAGGTGGAGTGGTGGCAAATGACGGGGTCAACGGGGCGTAATTGCCCTTTCCAGTCAACCGCTTAAGCACTTTTAACACGTTAAAAAGATCTGTCCACTCTTCACTATCGCCCACGAACACGATTACAACAAATGCAAAACATCCGTACATTTATATATATATAAATATGTAAGTATATATGTATTTATACTAGCCGATATTACTTGGCGTTTCCCGGGAAGGTCAACGTGCAAAATGCATTTTTATATGTTAGAGTAAATTTTACGACCGAATTTATAAAAATCAGTCAGATATGAATCAAAAAAGTTTCATCCAGCATTTTTACCCCATTGTCCCCTACATGGGACCCGAATTTTCCAAAATCCCCGGGAAACTTTCAGAATGCGATAAATCTATTGCATCATCGCAAAGAAAAATTAGTCAGCCAGATTAAAAAAAAAATTATATGTATAGAAACTTTGTTTTTATAAGTTATTATGTATTTAAATATATATCAATATTTCTCCTTAGTAATTTAATGACATTTCCCTTAACGGATTTTCACATGACTGTCCAATATAAAGCTTTTTAATATATGTGATATATATTTTGAATGAAAAAACAATAAATCATATATTTTATCATCAGTATTTGATTCCTGGTAAAGCAAAGTTTATTTAGAAATTTCAGATTTCAATTCAAACATTTCTTATTTTAAGATTCAAATAAATGACTAAGCATATCGAGCTCCTAAGATGTTTGTCGATTATTAGCTCATTTACTATTCTAATGATGTAACTATGTCTAAAAGTTTCTTTATCTCTCTTCATTTATTTAATATAATTCTGTGGGCGAGGCCACTTGAAAAGTTTTTAAGTAGCTCAATAGCTACTTAAGTTGTTATATAATTAATGCTTAATATAACCGCATTTAAGCTTGATGAGCCTACTCGCTTTACCTCCTGGCTATTTTCTATCACTCTATCTTGTGCCCAACCATTATGTGCATTTGTTTTTAATATCAGCTTCATTTTATTTATTTACATACTTTATAGCAGCAAGTAGTAAAACAACAGGCAATTCCAATATATATATATATACATACATGTATGTATGTATGTGTATATATTCTAGATACTGATTGATAATTGAATCCATTTACATTTACAGTGAGTCAAGTCACAATCAGGCTTATTATAAATTTTTATTCTTTCGGAATTACATAAGAATTGTATAAGATTGTGTTTTGTACACTTTGAAGTCATACTGGCTGTTACAAAAATATATTTAAAGCCTTTCGCCGTATGCATTTCTCTACAATTGAACTAATCAACAGTACACAGTAGGATTGCTTCAGTGAAGAGCGTTGGACTAGGATACAATATCCTATACATTCATAGCATATTAATTTGAAGCAAAAATTTTCTTTTAATTATAATTTAACTTTAAGCAAAAAGAAAGAGTTTTTAAAACACTAGTAGTTCGGATATACTAATGAGAATATACGAGTGTGTATACACACATACATATATGCATTTCTATGTTCCCGTGTGTGTGAAAATAGTACTCGTACTATTGTTTGAGTACCTTGTAATAATAAAAAAAAAATCCAATGTAGCTAAAACCAAACCAAATCCGAAGAGACTAATTTAAAACCAGATATCAATGATAATGCCTAAACAAGCTATAAGGCACAAGTACTCATTATATTTAAGTACACTTAATATTGTCCACCAAGTACACCATAAATTTAGGTAACAAATGTAACACCTAATAAACTTAAATTAAAATGAAAAAAAAAAAAAAAAAAATAGCTTGATCTATGAAGCACAAAGTGCGACAAAAAAAAACAACTGAACTGAACTGAATCGGTTTTCGAGATTTGGTACCGATAAAAAGTACTTTGAAGAAGTTCGTATAACTTCCAATTTTACCCATACCTTAACGTCAGGAAATAAACTCTTTCACAGCATGACAATGCTCCATATTATACTGGAGTCGATATCCATTCCAATTTTTTGAGACTAAGATTACGCTGTCCTTCCCTGACCTGTTTGAAATACTGCACACAATGTTAATAATGATCAATTCTAACCATATTGCAGAAATTTTTTGACTACAAGCTGGATTTACTTAATATTACATAGTCATGCTAATAAATAAAGCGTACCAAAATTTTTAAAACTTTATTTTGCAAAATAGGAATATTCATTTTCAAGTTTTGTTTCAATTCTTTTGACGCCTGATAAGTATGAACTCATTGTTCATTGTGTAAACACTTTTGACAAAGGCTTCAATATATTTGTACTTTCATATATACATACATATACACAGACATATATACTGTTATATATCTTAATACTATTTACCCTCATTTCAGTGCAAAACACACAGACATTTTTTATTGCCATTTTATGCACTTATTTACATAATCGGAATTAAAACCACTAGGGACAGGACAGTTTGGCGCCGAAAATTTCGTACACTTTCAAACTGGTATAACCAATTGGAACTTGTTAAATTTATTTATTTTGACCGATTGTTCTTTTCGCAGGTATAACATATAGTCGACCGATTTGGGTTATTTTTAGTGTGCTTTTAGAAATCATACTTTTCCGTACTACTTGCAAATATAGTCAAGATACCTTGAGGAACAAAAAACTATTCCATGCAACAACTTTTGAATGGATTGTTCCTATAAAAGCTAGATAATATAGTCGTTCAATTTTAATGATTTAATTTAATGACTCCCAATTTTTCATGTAGCATATAAATTTCATTCAGATATCTTGACACCAAAGAGGTTTTACCTACTACAACTTTTGGACCGATTCTTCTCATGAGACCTATATGATATAGTTGTGTAGTCGGTGCCTGCAACAAATAGAAGGCTACATATATTACGTACATGGCTATATCGACTCGTCTCATTGTCGTGATCAAAAATATATATATTATGGTGTCGGAGATGTCTCCTACCATGCATTACACATTCCATGGCAAAGTTATAATACACTTTGCTAGTGTATAATGAATGCTTCATTATGTGAAAATATTACATTTTACTTTTTTTGCTATTGTTCGAGCCGCACTACAAAAGCAGCTTCCTGAAAATGCCATTTTGTATGGCAGTTGGCAATAACATTTAATTAATAAAAAAATAAATATTTGCTGAACGAGCTCCTTAATAAATAATTTGCATTAAGGGCGCCCAGCAAAGTCTAGAATACAGTTGTAGCCTTAGACTGCTCTGGGGGGTGCAGTGTTTATTTATGAATTCCCAGAGCGCCATGAATGTCATATTCATTAGCGACCACACAAGCATTCTGTAAATTTTTTTAAAGTCAATTTAATTGAAAAATACAGCTTTCAAGATATACCTCTTGTAATATTTACAATTAAAGTGGTTAAATAATTATAATTCAAGTATATGTTCGACATTGCATTTCTGAATGAATTCTTTTTTAATATGTCAATGCAAACCGGTAATAAATTGTTTCCTTTTTATTTGTTTGGACTCAATCAAGAAAAGATGTATTCAATAGAATGCCAGAATTTTCAAGAATATGGAAAAAAAATGGATCCTAATTGCATTAAAAATAAAACAATTATATATATATATGTACTTATAGTAGTCTATATTATATTCGGCAATGCCTGAGAACGTCAGCATTAGAAGTAAATTTATAGCTTTATCAAAATCAGTTAACTTTGATTTCTTGGGAAATAGTTTTGGGAAACAGTTTAGCAATTCGGGAAAATTATAACTCAACGCACTTTGACCCATTATTTCGCCCTCAAAAAGTAAATTCCTAATTCTTTTCCCGTCATATTTTCGTTCTAGGATGACAAATTTAAAAACTCTGTTTTCTTAATAGTTATTTGCGATCACCTTCGAAAACAGTGAAGAAATAAAAAAAGGTTTTTAGCAGTTTCACGCCTATTTTCCGAATTTTCCAAAATCCTTTCTTGGTTGAAACTTTCAGTGTGCCATAAATCTTCTGTCCAAATTTCATTTTCGTACCTAATTCCGTTTTGGCTGTGCGATGATACATGTGTCCGTCAGTCAGAACATTGCATTAACCACTCGGCGACACAAAAAAAAAAGGCATTGTGCAATTCAATGTACTTCTGCGGTATCTAGTCGGAGGTTTTCCCAAATCCAATTAATTTTCCAGTAGTTTTCAAGTAATTCGACCATACTTTAGATATAATTTTAGACTTAAAATAGAACAAAAAGGTTTTTCTTAAAATCTATTTTTCACATAAATGGTCTGAATTACACAAACCTCTTTCCAATTTTAATTTCTTATTTATTATCGTTTGAGTTGTGCATTGCGAAATCTATCAGAAAAATTAGTTTTGTATATAGAGTTTAGTACTAGCAATGTTATTTTTTTCAAGTGGAATTTATGCATATGTAAACGAAGTTCAACGAATTGGCCATATAATTGATACACTTTACATATTGGTAGAATATTTCTTGTATATATATACTATATATACTTGCTAGTAAAAAAAATTTAGCTTGTTATATTGTTAGCGAAGTATTTTGAGTTACTCTAATTCGAATCTTTTGTTATCAATATCTAAGTACACTTTTACCCAACCAAACAGTGAAGTGCCCATCTCACGTCCTGCTTTTTAAATCTTAGCAAAATTTATAATCGAAAATTAAATATGAATTCACTTAAAATAAAAAAAAAAATATATTATAGTGCATGGTTTTCGTAGTATGTACATAACAAAAAGATTTTTTCCATTTACATAGATATATATATATATTATTGTTTGTAGGCACAACCTACATACACTCACATACACATAATACTATACACACGGATACACCCACACTCACATATATATATATATATATATCCACGTACACCACTCACAAATATTGAGACACTTTCAGAAACCTTAAGTTGATATACTCTTTCACTAATACACATACTACGAAAGTAAATAAAGGTAAATAAGGATATGTGTACCTTTGACTTGTAATCTTTGTATGTGTGTATGTATATATTAATGTTTGTCTGCGTGTGTGTGTGGGTGGGATCATTCCTACTACTCTTTTTGTTGTAAAAATGTTCAGCTTATTTTATTAAATATTCGAACTTTTTGAAATTCCACAGCCTCCGCCCCGGTTATGGAACACCCGCCGCAGAATATGACAGCCTTGGATGGAAAGGATGCGACCGTATCATGTCGGGCTATAGGCGCCCCGAATCCGAATGTAACCTGGATTTATAATGGTTAGTCAAACAAAAACCAAATGCATAATAATAATCTAATTATATGTATACTAAGATATTTTTTGCATGAAATATTGTTTAGCCTTGATCGACTAATTTATTGCTAATTTCAATGTTTTATTTAATGTTTCTTTGTTCTTTTTACTTGTATGCTAACACCCTACAAAAATATAACTGCTAACTGTAATTGCTACTCTGCAACTGCCTCGAATAAACTGTTTGCCGGATGATCAAAACCTAAAACAAAAACCAAACTGAAATATTAGAAACTCAACTGGTTGAAATATCGAGCCGTGTGCAGATACTTGACTCCGGTGATTTACTTATCGCAAATATTCGCGCCTCAGACGCGGGCTTCTATATGTGCATACGAGCAAATGAAGCCGGCTCTGTTAAGGGCGAGGCGTATGTGGGTGTATTAGGTAAGTTTTATAAAACATTCTCAATCAAAAATCCTCATCCTGAAATTCTATTGAAAACTCAACCAGTTGAGACCGCAGCAGAAAACAAATTGGCTTGCTTATATTGAATTCTTCGCCTTGACGAGTGATTTAAACTTTATTGTAAATTCCAAATTAAAACCCAATAAGTCCAAACTGTAACTGCAAGTGCATTGAAAACTGTAACTTCCCTAACATCCCTACAAACCTAACTTAATTTTTCACAAAATGCAATAGAATCAATAATGGCAGTCAAGCTTCTTACGAGCTTAACGTTAATAGACATTAAAATGTCAGAAGTCAGAAGTTTTCTTAATAAAATTTGATTAAATAAAGAAATACAGTAATAATAAAATTGAAAATAAGTATCTGCTCCAAAAACTGTGCTATACACAAATTTTGGCTCTGGAATTTCCGTAATATCAATATTTAGAATTCACTTAAATCAGTAAAGATCATCACTTTTTTTCAATTTAATTGCTTTCAGTTAATTTAATTGCCTCCCAAACGAGTTTATCTACACTAAGTGTTAATATACCATACTAATTGAGAGATTGCTATGTGCTCGTATAACTATGATTGCTTAACTATTTCATTTATTATTCTACTTAAATATACATACTAAAAAGTATTAAACCCCCTAAAACTTTGTAAGTAGTCATACTTGAATCGAAGCAAAATGTTCGGCTCAATATAAAATATTTTGAGACTTAAATGCAAACAAAAATATACAATTTGGGAATCTAAAGTTCGATGCCAAATTATGAAAGCTATCCTCGAATCGCATATTGATGAAGCATACGAACTAAAGCACACATCGTACTGGAGGTTGATTTCGAACCCTAACTTGAAACGTACATAAGTCTTTTTTGACTTGACTGCTATTTTTATATTATTTAAGTCGATTTTGTACTTGCTTTTGTATACACTATTGTAACTTTGGCAACAATTATGTAATGCATCTCCGATCCCACACAGTATATTTGTATTATATTGGTATTACCCAGCATTACACAGGAAAGTCAACATTAAAAGTGAAGTAAAGTTTTATTTGTTGGATTACATTTTTCATTTAAAAAAAATCAGGTTCTTTTGGGTTAGGCTAGAGCGGAAGTCTTTTAAGTCTGAATGCATCATGAAACCTAGTATACGTTTTGAACTCAGAATTCTCGATCTGAGAGGTCTGCAAAAAGGAAAGAGCCAAGATATTGGCTTCAAAGAGCCGGGCGGTTTCAATAGAAGTGGAGGACAGTTTTCTCTTCTTCGTCACGACAGTTTCTGACAAAACATTATATGAGGCTGAAAGTCTCACGGCTATATATATATATGCAGTAAAATCTTTTTTTACACGATTTTAAAATAACACGTTTCGTCAAGAAGAAATTTAAAAATTTTTTTACACGTAATTTTTGATTTAACACGAATTCCCAAAATTTTTTTAATTTTTTACATAATTTTCTGCATTCATGAATTAATGCAAGAAGGTCCTATTGGTGAGGACGACTTAATTGAAATTATGACAATCAATGAGAATAAAGAAGTTGATATCGACGAAGACGAAGGTGAAGGTGAGGTTTTAATGACTAATTTAATTCGTGAGGGCTTGAAATTCGCTACAAGTTTCAAACATTTTTTTGCCCATGATCCTGACATGGAGCGTGTGTTACAATTCCAACGCAAACTTAAATCTTGTGTTGCTGGGTATCAAGAATTATGTAAACAACTGGAGAAACCAAAAAACAACTTCTTTTAACAGACTTTATAAGCAACCAACCTAATGAAGATAATTCTGCATTAGATCAAAACCCAACAGTGTTAGACATATCTTCCGAAGACAGTGCTATTTTTAAGCCAGTCCGTAATAAACGTACACGATTGTTATCAACTAGCGATGAGTAGCTGTACTCTTGTTTCCTAATTTTTTGTACTTATGGATTGAATTTAAACTGTAAACTAAATTTATTTTCTTGTAATAAATATGAATTGTTTTGTTTTATTATTACTTAATGAAGTTTAATATAACTTTTTTGCACGGTTTTTTAAGAAAATATTTGAATTTTTTCATTTTACACGATTTTTATAGGCTGTAGAACAGATCCTCAAATTTACATATGAATCGTGTATTTTTTACACTGCTTTGATTTACACGGTTTTCTTAGGAACGTTCCTACCGTGTAAAAGAAGATTTTACTGTATAGAAATAATTTAGACATCACACTTCTTCCTATCTATATATATATAGGAAAAAAAAATCATTTAGATCGGATTACATATATACATATAGCTCCTATAGGAACTGATTTTAAGTGAGCGTTTAGAAATCATACTTCTTACAACTTGCAATTTTAATTGAGATACGTTAGGAAACAAAAAATATAATATATAAAAAAGCTCACTCGCAAAGCAACACACTTGTCCCGCCATCAGGCAGTCAAGCAGCAATCCACAGAATTAAACCGAAAAAGTGAGCCATCAAGTGTATTGCCAAAATAATAATACTCGTAGTACACATACTAATTACGCGACGTTGTTGAATTTAATACATTAATTTATAATAATTTTTTTTATTTAAGCTTTCCCTTTGACTTTTTTTGTTTGAGCTGCACCTTGAACGGCTAATTGGGAAAGCGGTGCTTTATATCATGGTTGGTGTTTTTACAGTTTGTGTTTTGTGTAGCATGAAACGCAAAAATATGTGTACTATATGCAAACGAGGCCTCGACATTCATGTAGAGTTGAATCCATATTCACGTAGCCAAAGCCAAAGCCATAGCCAGAATCAGAGGCGAAGCCAATAGTTAAAGCCGGCCAGGACCCGGTCGCCGAACCCTATCCCTTCTGCTTACCCTTACCATTACCTGTATGAAGCGGACTCTACTTTTGATGTATGACGGCGGACAAGTGACTGAAAAGGCACCAAAAACGAGCATATACAAGATTTATTCATATACTACTTATGCTTCTGCACATATATACATATGTACATGCATCGATATGTTTGAATGCAGAATTCCCTAACGAACGGGTTGTTCCTCGCATAAAATTGATGCCGCGTGTCGGAAGTGGATTCTCTTATTCTACATTATGTGGTTTGAACTCAACAGACAAATTTAATTAGTTAGAAATTCAAACCTTTCTAGCATCAATTCCAACATCAAAAAGTATATATGTGAAAAACCTTTATCGGGAAATATCCTAATTATAATTGCAATGTTGATCTTATTTATCCGAAAGTATTGGCTCATTAAATCTCTTTATATCTTATCTAATTGATTCATTCAGAGTCAAAGGTAAAACCTAAATTTATTTTGGAACTTTTTTGTTTCTCAAGATATCCTGATGAAATTTGCAATAGCATAGCAACAATCCAGATTGGAAGTGTATATATTCTTCGGCGCGCCGAAGATAGCGTTCTTTCACTATTTTAGTTTTTAATCCGCCTCAAAGTAAAATTGGTGGCTCGGGGAATAGCCTAAGATTTAATTTCAAGTGACTTCCAAGTAACTTTCAATATATTTCTTTAAAGCTGAATATATGTATGTACTTCACAAAATGTGTAATGCAGGATGGAATCTCCGAACTCATAAAGTATATAGATTATTGATCAGAACGAAGAGATGAGTTGATATAGTCATGCCCGTCAGTGCTAGGTGGTATGTAGCCTTCTTTTTATTGCAAACAGCACATATGCCGGAACCGATCGGATCAGACAACTATATCATATATCTCCCATAGAAACAATCGTTTTGAGAGTGCTACAAGGAACACTTTTTTGTTTCTTGAAGTATCTTAATGAAATTTAGCCTGTTAATGGCCACGTGTCGTTTTTGATCGGTACAGCTGTTTTAATTCTCTGTTTCTCTACTTTGTTTTTCATCGTACAGTGCGAACTCAAATTATACAACCACCTGTAGATACAACAGTATTACTTGGACTTACCGCAACGCTGCAGTGTAAGGTGTCAAGCGACCCGAGCGTACCGTATAATATTGACTGGTATCGAGCGGGTCAGTCGGCACCCATAAGCAATTCACAGAGGATTGGGGTCCAGGCAGATGGTCAGCTGGAGATACAAGCGGTGCGAGCCAGTGATGTTGGTAGCTACGCCTGTGTGGTAACCTCACCTGGTGGCAATGAGACGCGTGCAGCCAGGTTGAGTGTCATCGAGCTGCCATTTCCTCCAAGCAACGTAAGGGTGGTGCGTCTAACGGATCCCCAGCAACGCACCATAAATGTAACGTGGACACCAGGATTCGATGGCAACAGTCCCATTGCAAAATTTATTATACAACGACGTGAGGTATCTGAATTAGGTAAGTGCAACTCTTCATCCAAAATAAATCCTCAGCAGCACAGTGTTTTTGTTTTTGGTGTTGTTTTCGAGGGTTAGTGTAACCTAGTTTGGTTTTGGTTATGCAGCGGTATTGGATTTTGATTTATTTTTGCTAACTACACATATACTTCATGGAGCATGCATCATGTTGTGCCACGCTATGATGCCGGACTTGGTTTGACTGGAGTTCTCGTCTAATTTAAAATCATGCAAGGCATATCAGAAAATGGCAAAAGTCAATAGAAAACAAGAACAAATGAACCACAAAATAGCTAACAATATTAATTAAGCATTTACACTCAATTTTATTAGCTGTCAATATATAACCTAATTAAAACCGCCACAGTCATAGAAGTTATATGTATATTCGGATTGAGAGATAAAATTATGATACTCTTTCAGTGTTATTAACTTGAATACAGGATAGTTCTAAATTTCGGCAATATTTCATTTGTAGTATTTGAGGAATATTAAGAAAATAATATTTATTAAGTTTAATCGAGGTATCTGAAAAAAAATTATTTGACAACTATGTTTTATATGTACAATAGAAATATATATTCATAGTGAATAAGTTTGTCGCTGTGTAAGCATTTTGCTATACATAATGAAAGCATTTAAAATTAATTTAGCGTGAATCAAATAAAATATACATTGTTTACATGCTGCAATTCTCCACCCATTTTTTGACAACGGAAATGGGTTTTTTAATTTATGACATTCCAATTCCATATCAAATTGATTTATATTTAGAGCTAGACGTTGACGTCAATGGGACAAAGCATATTCTTTGCTCTTGGTATAATGTTTCTGAATCATCTTAAAAGATAGTTTGAATCTTAAAAAGTTTTTATTCGAACACTAGCTCTTCTCATTTGGGTGAAATTTTTCAAATTCGTGTTAAGAAATTTAATTTTTATTTTAAATGCAAGTATATAGGGAAATACAGATAATCTAACAATACATTTGTTTTGTTCTTCTTCTCTCTTTTTTCTTCTACTTACAACAATTTCTTTTTTTTTCTATATTTTCTTAATATAATTGCGACTCTGACGAAACATGTAATCTTAAACTTTGTATATTCCTAATGTATATATTTATTACATATGATATTTTTATACATTTTTTTATTTACTAATTTTTTATTATTGTTTTGTATTTTATTTACTTATTCTGCACATTAATTTTACCACACATTGCATAAAAATTAAAAACACACTCACATTTTGTAAATTATGCTCATAACTCATCACACTCTTTTTCAAACCCGCGCTAATCTTTCGTATCACTTACACTCATTGCGTTGCTTTCCCTTTCGATCACTATCAACCTGTCTCCTTCTCTACATTTTTCAACACAATAACATCACAGAAAAATTTGTAGGTCCAGTACCCGATCCTTTGCTAAACTGGATTACCGAATTGAGCAACGTTTCGGCCGAACAACGTTGGATATTACTGGAGAATCTGAAAGCAGCCACCGTTTACCAGTTTCGCGTGAGTGCCGTTAATAGAGTCGGGGAAGGCTCTCCATCCGAACCAAGTAATGTTGTCGAGCTGCCACAGGAAGGTAAGTGGTCCCACTATGACAGGACGATCTGCTCATGTTTAAATTAGTTTTCTCTTGTTTGTGTCTGATGTGGTGATTTTCTTTCTTTATTATTGTTATAATTTTTCTAACAGTTTTGCTCTTTCGATATTTAATATATATCCAAGGTCCAGTAATGTAAAGCTAGCAGAAAGTAATGAATCTTAAGCGATGTTTTACAATTTATATTAGTTCCTTTAGTACACAACTCGATATTTCGTAATTAAATTTTAGCACAGTTTTCATCATTTCATTGCACTCGGTTTACTATAGTTGTACTAAAAGTTAAGATAAGTCGTAACAAAGTTTGACTATGAGTTAATTATATTTTAGCTAATATATTATTTTATTAAAATGAATACTCTATAGTTCCTTCCATTTTCCGATCAAAAGCTTGTTAAAACTGTTCGAATAAGTTTGATAAGTTACAAAATTGTAATTTACTTGGTTGAGTTTCATAATCTAAATTTTTTATTTACTTGAAAAGTGTATCGGAGGCATCTCCGACTTCATAAAATATATATATTATTGATCAGGACGATGAGACAAGTTTATATATCTATGCTCGTCTGTCCGTCTGTTTATAAGCCAACTAAGCTCTCGGTCTTTGAGCTAGGAGAATGAAATTTGGTGTGGAGCCTTCTATTTGCTGCAGGCAGCACATATGTCGGAACCAGCTGGATCGGACGAATACATCATATAGGCCCCATTGGTATAATCGCTTTAAAAGTTGTTGTAATGAAAACTTTTTGATTTTCAACGTATTGATTAAATGATTAAACTTACAAGTTATATATTGATGTGTAATTTCTAAACGCATACCTAAAATCCTTAAGAACGGATTACTATATTACATAGCTCTGCAAGGGTATGTAATCTTCGGCGCGCTGAAGATAGTCTTTCTTTTCAAGTTATAACGAGTTTAGGTCCTTGATTTTTCGATAGTTTTTTTTAAATTTAAATTGGTATTATTATCGTTATTTGTGTTTTGTTATGATCGAATCTGTATAAGGGCCTAGAGCACCTTGTAACACTTCATAAACATGTTCAATATGAGTAACTGTATAATGTATATTGTATGTATTTTTCGTACATAAAACTAATGCTATATAACCATGTATATGTATTGAACTCTTTATTGCTATCGTTGTCGTCGTCTTCGCCCGCTTTTGATGAAAAAATGAGCGTAGCTTTTCCACTACACCGAGGTACATAACCTTCAAACAAAAAGATATCACAGTATCTCTCTATTTATCCATTCTTTTCAAACGCAAAAACCAGACAACCATTGATAAAGTTATAAGGATCTCGTACATAATAAGTTTTTCAATATGATTCACAGCACCATCTGGTCCGCCGGTTGGCTTTGTGGGTTCCGCCCGATCCATGTCAGAGATTATAACCCAATGGCAGCCACCACTTGAGGAGCATCGCAATGGTCAAATACTGGGATATATATTACGCTATCGATTGTTTGGTTACAATAATGTGCCCTGGTCCTATCAAAATATTACGAACGAGGCACAGCGCAATTTTCTTATACAGGAACTGATCACTTGGAAGGATTATATTGTACAGATCGCCGCTTTTAATAATATGGGTGTTGGAACTTATACCGAGGGTTCGAAGATCAAAACAAAGGAGGGTGTACCCGAGGCACCACCAACAAATATTCATGTGCTACCTATAAATTCAACAGCTGTACAGATTAGCTGGACACCACCAAATCCACAGCAGATCAATGGTATCAATCAGGGATACAAAATTCAGGCTTGGCAACAGCAGAATATGGATGGTGAGATACAGGATGTAGAAAAGCGCATGATGACGGTCCCACCGAGCCTTATCAATCCACTGGCCGAGCAGATAGCCATCCTAAATGGACTGGAGAAGTTTACCGAGTATAACATCAGTGTGTTATGCTTCACTGATCCCGGTGAAGGTATCCCCAGTCAAAAGATGCCCGTTAAGACAAAGGAGGATGTACCCGATGAAATTACGGCCCTGCACTTTGATAATGTTTCCGATCGTGCTGTTACGGTGCTCTGGGCACCACCACGTCATGCCAACGGTTTGCTCACGGGCTATACGGTACGTTATCAGATGAAAGATCATGCAGAGACCTTAAAGTCCATCAATTTGACTGCCGAGGATACACAACTCACGGTCAACCAACTGCAAGCTACGACGCACTATTGGTTCGAAGTCTTTGCCTGGACAAGAATAGGTAACGGTACCCCAAAGACGGCAACCATACAATCAGGTGTAGAGCCCGTACTGCCTCATGCACCAACCAATTTAGCACTTTCCAATATTGAGGCCTTCTCAGTAGTGCTACAATTTACGCCCGGCTTTGATGGAAACTCCAGCATTACCAAGTGGAAGGTAGAGGCACAAACGGCACGCAATATGACTTGGTTTACTATCTGTGAGATAAGTGATCCGGATGCGGAAACACTGACGGTCACCGGTCTAGTCCCATTCACACAGTATCGGCTGCGCCTTAGCGCCACTAATGTGGTAGGCACGTCGCGTATTTCGGAGCCCACCAAGGACTTTCAGACCATTCAAGCCCGTCCAATGCATCCGCCGCACAACGTTACTGTTCGAGCAATCAGTTCTCAACAGTTGAGAGTACGCTGGATACCCTTACAACAGACCGAATGGTTTGGTAATCCACGTGGCTATAATATCACATACCATCCGATAGATCGTCTCAAAGGGAAGGGGCCACCGAAGTGTATACTCATAGAAGATCATACGGCAAACTCGCATGTGCTTGACGCTTTAGACGAATGGACCGCATATGAGGTCATTATAACAGCTTGCAATGATGTGGGCTGCTCTATAGAGAGCAATCCCGCCTTGGAGCATACACGAGAAGCTACCCCAAGCTATGGCCCCCTAAAAGTCGAGGCTAATGCTACTTCATCAACAACAGTGGTAGTGCGATGGAGTGAAGTGCCACTTCCGCATCGTAATGGACAAATTGAAGGTTACAAGGTATTCTATGTAGCCACAGCTATACCCACAGCAATACCTGTACTTTACAAGACCATAACCAATAATGTAACTTTTACCACAACACTGACGGAGCTCAAAAAATATGTTGTTTACCATGTCCAAGTGTTGGCTTATACAAGATTGGGCGACGGCGCTCTAAGCACTCCACCCGTACGTGTGCAGACCTTTGACGATACGCCCGGAGCACCCTCGAATGTTAGCTTTCCGGATGTGACGTACACGATGGCTCGTATCATTTGGGACGTTCCCGATGATCCAAACGGTGAAATACTCGCCTATCAGGTCACCTTTGCGCTTAACGGAAGTGCCACTCTTAACTACAGTCGTGAATTTCCTCCCTCGGATCGCACCTTCCGGGCCACTCAGCTGCTTTCGGAACATTACTATCTGTTCAGTGTGACTGCACAGACACGTCTCGGCTGGGGTAAAACGGCAGCGGTGGTGGTTTATACCACTAACAACAGGGAGCGACCACAGTCCCCATCGGTGCCCCAAGTCTCACGTAGCCAAATTCAATCGCAACAAATCACCTTTAGCTGGACACCTGGTCGTGATGGTTTTGCCCCACTTCGTTACTATACGGTACAGATGCGGGAGAATGAAGGTCCCTGGCAGGCACTACCTGAACGGGTTGATCCATTGCTGACCTCCTACACGGCACTGGGCTTAAAACCTTATACTACCTATCAGTTCCGCATACAGGCTACAAATGATCTGGGACCCTCGGTGTTCAGTCGGGAGAGCATTGTGGTGCGCACCTTACCTGCCGCGCCGGCAGTGGGGGTCGGTAGCTTGAAGGTGGTACCTATTACACCCACTTCGGTACGTGTGCACTGGAATGCTCTGGAGACGGGAATGTGGAATGGGGATTCAGCCACTGGTGGCTATCGCATATTATATCAATTGGTCTCGGACTATCGCACGGCACTGCAGTCCACACCCAAAACAGACGTCATGGGCATTAACGTCGACAACATTGTGCTTTCGGATTTGCATCAGGATCGCAATTATGAGATTGTCGTCTTGCCATTCAATTCACAGGGTCCAGGCCCAGCTACACCGCCAACGGCAGTTTATGTTGGTGAAGCAGTACCGACGGGTGAACCACGCGCTGTAGATGCCGCACCCGTTTCCAGCACCGAGGTGCGTTTGCGTTGGAAACCACCCAAACAGAGTAGTCAGAATGGCGATATATTAGGCTATAAAATCTTCTATCTAGTCACTTATTCACCTCAAGCTTTGGAACCTGGGCGCAAGTGGGAAGAGGAAATTGAGGTTGTCGCTGCAACAGCAACATCACACAGTTTAATATTCCTCGACAAGTACACTGAGTATCGCATACAGCTGCTGGCCTTTAACCCCGCCGGAGATGGACCACGATCTGCCCCCGTCACAGTCAAGACCTTACAGGGTGTGCCTAGTGCACCACTCAAATTGCGTTTCTCAGACATCACAATGCAGAGCCTGGAGGTAGCCTGGGATCCTCCCAAGTTTCTAAATGGCGAAATACTTGGGTATCTGGTGACCTACGAAACCACTGAGGAAAACGAAAGTAAGTTTTTTAGTTCAGTACCTCTTTCCAAAAAAAAAAATAACACTTTCCACTTATTTAACAGAGTTTAGCAAGCAGGTTAAGCAAAAGGTATCGAATACAACGCTCCGTGTCCAGAACCTGGAAGAGGAAGTCACCTATACGTTTACCGTGCGCGCCCAGACCGTTGACTATGGGCCCGCGGTCAGTGCGAATGTGACCACAGGACCCCAAGAGGGGTCACCGGTTGCACCACGAGATTTGATACTCACTAAAACCCTCTCTAGCGTCGATATGCATTGGATCAATGGTCCTTCTGGACGTGGGCCAATTTTGGGGTATCTCATTGAGGCAAAGAAACGCGGTAAGGCAATTAACTACCCTAAAATATAATTTAATATACTTTGGTTATGGTTCTCTCAACCTATTTTATATCTATATTTTTATATATTTACTTAAATATATTTCTTTTGATTTCTATTTGGGATTAATCTTTGGTGAACTGGTTCAAAATTTATGAAATTTTTTGAAAAACAAAAATTATTTAACATTTAAAAACTGCTCTCGTAGAAAAAGGAGAACCCTCATTTGTGTGTAAGTATTTTAAACAAAATTTAAGCCGCTTCATTTATATATAACAAATCATATAATTTCAATATTAAACCAATTAAAAACCGAAAAGCATAAATTTAGATACTCGTAAATGGTAATGGAAACTCTACACAAAACTCTCGCTTGCTTAAAATATAATTTAAAATTAATATTTATTTATTCTTAAATTAAAATGTATATATTTAACTGCAATTTAATTGATAGCTTATAATGACTTCTGAGATTAATACAATATATATAGAAAGCTTAGCTTACAATTTACGATAACCTTGTGAAAGTTGCGCCGAGCTTAAAAAATTGTCCCAATTGGATGCACATCCACACAAAATGAAACCAACACTGAATATCCTTGGTCAATTCGCAGATGATTCACGTTGGACAAAAATAGAGCAAACGAGGAAAGGCACCATGCAAGACTATACTGTAAGCTATCATATACTAATGCCATCGACTGCGTATACTTTCCGGGTGATTGCATACAATCGGTATGGGATCTCGTTTCCGCTGTATTCCAAGGATTCGATATTGACACCCTCGAAACTTCATCTAGAGTATGGGTATCTGCAGCATAAACCCTTCTATAGGCAAACCTGGTTCATGGTCTCCTTGGCTGCTACATCGATTGTCATCATTGTCATGGTCATCGCTGTGCTCTGCGTGAAAAGCAAGAGCTATAAATATAAACGTAAGTGACCCCTACGAAATAAATGTTACAGTATTTATAGATAAATAAAAGGTATCTAAACTAAAGCTCATTTTGATTTTGTGTGCGGTTACAGAGGAGGCACAGAAAACGCTGGAAGAATCCATGGCTATGTCGATTGATGAGCGTCAGGAGCTGGCATTGGAGCTATACCGTTCCCGTCACGGTGTTGGCACGGGCACACTGAACAGCGTAGGTACTTTGCGTAGCGGCACTCTGGGCACACTGGGACGCAAGTCGACAAATCGCGCGACTACAAATGTTCAGTTGGGCAAAAGCCCGCCCAGGCCTTCACCCGCTTCGGTGGCCTACCATAGCGATGAGGAGAGTCTCAAATGTTATGACGAAAACCCCGATGATAGCAGCGTCACCGAGAAGCCATCAGAAGTAAGCAGCTCTGAGGCATCGCAAGTGAGTTCGAATCGACAGTCGAACTTCGTGATAACGATTTTTAATATCAAAATTCGATACAGAAATATCATAATACCAATCACAATTTCATTGCACTTTTAAATTTATATGAAAAAAAATCCTTATTGATAAAGTTCGACTGTACTTGTACTTAGAGATGGACGCAGGATAAACAAAATTCGATTCAATTCCCCGTTTCGTAAAAATTGTGGTCTTTCCTCATGCCGCAGACGCTGGAGTGTTCTTTTCGAGCTAACCCACCTGAACAAATTTGTAATTTATTGTGGGACAAAATTTAAAAACTTTAAAACAACTACTAAACTGCATTAATATATAAAGTTAATTTATTTTGGTTTCGATTTATATAAATTTTTATACAGTGGTCACTCGGAAATTAGGACCTCCCAAAAGTCGAGTCTTCCAAAAAATTCCACCTTTGTATCTATCCCAAGAAAACTGTAAAATAAAAATGTTCCATTTTAATTGCCAAAACAGGCACTGTAATTTTTGAGTGATCACTGTAGCAACGGGCTATTGTCGATCATTAAGTAGATCCAAACAACTTAAAAATTATTTCGATTAAAAATAATCCTTTAGTTTTTACCATTAAACTGTTAATGATTTACTAATATTATATTTACATCTTGCAGCATTCGGAGAGCGAGAATGAGAGCGTGCGCAGCGACCCGCATTCATTTGTGAATCATTATGCCAATGTGAATGATTCACTGCGTCAATCGTGGAAAAAGACGAAGCCAGTGCGCAACTATTCCAGCTATACTGACTCTGAGCCGGAGGGCAGCGCAGTGATGAGCCTCAATGGTGGCCAGATTATAGTCAATAATATGGCCCGATCGCGAGCTCCATTGCCCGGCTTCTCCTCATTTGTCTGACAATCAACTGAGTTCTAAAATATAAGCAACATTAGCAGCAACACCGCCATCAGAGAGACATTCGTCTAGACCGGAAGAAGCACAGCAAGCACACATTTTGATATAAAAAACCGCCCACAAGCCATCTGCCCTGCCACATATCAACAGCTGAATTTAAATAGGGATATATAGATATATATCTAGGGATATATAGATATATATCTAGGGATATATAGATATATATCTAGGGATATATAGATATATATCTAGGGATATATAGATATATATCTATCGATATATAGATATATATCTATCGATATATAGATATATATCTATCGATATATAGATATATATCAATCGATATATAGATATATATCTAGGGTTATATAGATGTATAGGTGTGTGTTTGTGACGTATATGATTGACTGTCGTTGGTGAGCTGCTAAATGGACAAATGGTCGACTATGTCTAATTTATAGTTTCTAGTACGAGAGATCTGAGATTTGACAGCATTTAGTTTTAAAATGTTTCACTGACCCAGCCCATTTATTCTTTTAATTATGTTTAATTTTACTTTATTTTTGTTCTAATTTTATTAACTTATTTGTTTGCACTGCATTGTCCGTTGTCTGTCATGCCCACTTAGTTCGTAACTGGCATTTATGAAAAAGCAAAAACTTGTGATACGTAAGTTTTTGCTTGTTTTTATTTTTAATGCATATCTATATATAACTATTATGTGTTCAGTGTATGAATGATTTGAATTATGTGCATGATTACCGGATTCAGCCTTGCGCAATCTCATTATATTTAAAAAAAAAAAATTGTTATCTAGAAAAACAAAAACAAAACACAAAGTGAAACGACAAACTCGCAAATTGCGTAAGGATCCAAAAGAAAACAATTATTTTCAAAGGGTTTTCGATTTTTTTTTGTTCTTTTTGCCTTAATTAGAAAGTTAGGGTATAAAGGAGAACGCAACAGATCCAAAAGAAAACATTTTGCTTTCACTTTTTTAATTCTGTTATTGAATTTTCCCTTAGTTAGAAAGATAGAGTACTTAGTAAGAGGCAGCTGAAACTGATGCAATCAGTTAAAGAAAATGGAAAGAGCGGGAATGTAATGAACATAAAGATGAAAACAAAGTGAAAACACGAGAAACTAAGAACAAATATATAGCATATCTAACAAGCGATTAGAATGATGACGATTTTTTTTGAGAATGCTTTTCATATATCTGACATGCTAAGTACATGTATATGTACGTGTGTGCTCTTTTATAAATGGATAAGTATAGGCCATATTAATGCAGTTTGTAGCACATTAACCTGCAAATGCAACTCAAATCACAAGAACAAACCACAAGAAGACGAATGCATGATGATAAAAAGGAAAAATTTTTGTCAAACATTCAACATAAAATAGCAAAGCGGAATAGCGAAAACGGAAAAGGAATAGAACGTCTAGCACTATATACGAGATATATACTTATATGTGTATAATATAAATGTGTTAGTTTCAATGAGTTTCAAGAATATACTTATATATAAGTAGAGAGAGAGGAGGAGTGAATATTAATTCGAAGAGAGGTATAGTGTCTGGTATCTGAAGGTAGAAGAAACGTGGGACAGGAATTTAGTTTGCGCGCGCAAATTAAGCATAAGTAACTCCCCAGTATTCTCTATACAAGCGTTTTAAATGTTCAAATCTTCAATAAAACAGAATTAAAATTGTATATGTCTAAGCTACAGTTGATATACTATTTGTGCATTGTATTGTATGTGTATGTATATCTAAAAACTTAAATGACTGATTATATATTTTTCTCTTGATTAATTGTATTCTATTATATTTACATATAATATATATATTTTATTTTTATTACTATATACTATTATTATTATAAGTTTTTTTTTAAACATTTGGACAAATGCAAATAAATTGATCAGCATGAAAGCTGTGCATTTACTTCAAATCTAACGCAAACACGAATATACTTATTCGGAAATGCAAATATTTCTTTTAATTTAAGCATTTAATTTTACTTCAAAGACTCGAAGCACAAGTTTGTCTATATATATTAATATGTAATTCTGATTCTAAATGTTAATTAAAAAAATTAAGAAATGGCATATTTAATTCAATAAGTATCGAAATATAAACTATATGAATGTACATTTAGGCATAAAGAACCGATTCCCATCAGATCGCATTCGGAGCAGTTAGTTGAAATCGCGCATCATGCGCAAAGTATTAGCCTATATTGATGTGTAAATGTATTTGAAGAATCATCTGAATTCAATAAAAAAAAACGGTGTAAAAAACGCACTAAATGTCTTTAACTTTAAATAAACACTTGAACTCCAATAAAGCTGAAAGTGTATTATCTATTCGATTTACTTTCAAAACGGGGAATATTCGCCAATGGAATACCCAATACTCAAGATTATACATATAGTTGCTGCATCGAAAATTGTTTATTAAATAACTTCTATGGTTGCCCGAAATACCTTATACAATCCTTAAATAACTTTATTGACTTGCTCTCATACATACATACTGTTGGACCGATTACGCTTTTGATCTTGATCAGGAATATAAGTATACCATTTTATTAGTGAAACTGTCAAATACCTTAACTTTCTTTGTTCGTCTGCCGTCCGTCTTCTACTCTGTATCTATTAATACGCAAACATCATTTAAGCTCATTAATATTTGTTCAATCCACGTCTTTGATGGTAAAACACAAATCGTACATATTCAAGATAGAATCTATTAGATAATAGTATTAGATGATATATTACAAACGTTGAATATTTCTTTTGCAATTTTATTCAATCTGGGATATATATTGACATACATTTAGACCCATTACGAAATGTGAGTTAAAAAATGTAACGCATTGACATGCATAGTAATGTAAGTGAGGAATTTTTTTTAGGAGAGTGTGGAACGTTTCGGATATTCTTTTCATGGCGACGCAAAGCGGAAAAAGCGGAAACAAACAGCAAACAATAATACAAATTGTGGTGGAAGTTCGTTAATTTGTTAAATAAACAGCAGTCCATATATGCGGAAGTTTTCAGCATCGACATCCGCGTCTATCTGCGTCTGATTGATCGCCGTTATATTGCTCACTGTCCACTAACCCTGCTTTAATATAATCTTTCTCTCTCGCTACCCTTTGTCGTAGATGCACTACACGGTATTACAAAAGATTCTTTATTGTTTCTTAAAAATCTACAGCTTATCATTTTATATACTTATTCGAACAAAAAATTTGAATAATTTTGGTAAGAAGGTAACATTAAATAGATTAAATAGATAAATCGATAAATTTTTTATTCATTATTTTCAGTTAAAATTACCGAATTGAAAATAAAATTAAAAATGTTAAAAGAGGCCGATAATTTCTCTGACATATTTTGAGGGGCCTGCCTTATTACTTACTCGTTGCTTTACCCATATTTTTTTGTGCACACCCATATTATTTTATCCAGTGAATTTCAGGTGATCTCAATGACTAAATTCGATGTCAATGGTGAACTCTTCGGCAGCCGGTCATCTGACATTCCCACATAGAGCAAGTCTCTTTACACCTAGAATAATGGACGTCATTGTGTGCTTGCCAGGTTACTTGATATTTCTGTAAATGACTTGAATAAAATTCGTCAAAAAGCGGGCTGACTTATAGCACTGTTGCCCAAAGATGTTTCCAGCCTCAATGATGAAGTAATGGAACATGTCTTAATTCTGGAACAGCAAATGCTAGCACAATCCATACCCTTGCCAATTTATTTTTCTCTATATGATCAAAAGCTATTATAAATGATGTTACACAAACAACTAATAACAATATAGCAAAGGTGATGGTAACAGTTCGCCACTTATTCTGATAACGGCAAACTTGAAAACGTTTGAATTATTAATGATTATTCATTAAATGCTGTAATATTATATTTGATTTACAGTCACTTCAATTCGACAAAACTAATTATTAAGCAGCTTTAGAGCTATTGTTTTAGACATATGTTGCCCCTTCAATGGATACTCATTCTCAATGAATTATGTCTCGTGGGCTAAAATTATTATTATAATTTTATTAACAGCTTACCGTTTCATGGTCCTGATTAATCTCTATACATATAACGTAATATCCTGACTAATTGTAAAATGGGGGAACCGTTGTCTGAAAGTTTTTTGGTTTTTATCGAGTTCAAATTCATATTTTCAGCTTTCTACTTTACAATTTAAGATATTTCATTCTGTGTGTTTTATTATACGCTTGCAGAGCCTATTATAATTTTGCCTCGAAATACGTAATTGAACGAGGCATATCCGACCCCATAAAGAATATATATTATTGATCAGGACGACGAGACTAGTTGATATACCCATGCATGTTTGTCCGTCTGTTTATATGCAAACTAATCTGTCAGAGCAATGTGAATCAAATTTGGTAAATTTGCTACACGCGGCATATGAAAATCTACAACTTTTGTGATTCTGATTTTTTTGAGAAGGCAACCATGGAGCTGGGAAATGGGGGTTAAAGATAAAATTATAATTATAATTTTTACCCGATCGACATCAAATTCATTTGGAAAATGGGCGTGAAACTGATGAAAATATTTATGTTTCTTTTATAAGGCAAACTGTCCACAGTCTTTTGAAAGTCATCCCCCGAAACCGGTAATAAGAAGAACTTACAATAAATATGGCAAAAAAATTGTTTTGATCACGAGTGGGAAATAGGTGGAAAACTGTAGAGTTTTCAATTTTCTCAAATTGTTTTGCAAAACTATTTCCCCAGAAAGGTTAGTTGACTGCTTTTGATAAAACCAAGGACGGAAAATTTCACCCAACATATAAAAATTCACTTCTTATGTTGACCTCCCACAACGCCATTTAATATCGGCTTTCAATAAATTGACATGATCAAATTAGAATACATTTTGCAAATCTAGAAAAATTAATAAGAAGGTAAAAATAATTTAATGAAATGATTAAATATCATTTAAATTTTTCCGGTATTTCATTTATTTCAATGTTTTTGGCTGTGAACAAAAATTTCTTTGTCTGTATTAAACAATGAACTCGACTTTCAAAAATAATCCCCTGAAACTGAACTGGGTCCCTTTTTGGTTAAAAAAGGTTCGGTTTGCATTCGCAACGAACTCCCGCCTGATTAAAAACAAAATATTTTGTGTTTCCTCAGTCATCTTGAACTGCTCCTCCAACCGAATTGAAATTTTACAAATTTTACAATTAATGGCTCACTTTTCTAATAAAAATGTTGTAACATGTGAAATATTATGAAGGACATTAGTTTATTGACTTTAAAAAAATTTGGGAAACATGAAGTTAGGTGAAAATGTCAAATTGTCGTTGGAACTTGGCTCCCAAGAGAGTTGCGCAAATCAGTCTAAGCGTTGGTAATACTACAGTGGTGGGGAAAAGAATCAACTAAGCTAGGCTGTTGGACTCAACAGTAGGCGTGGTATACTGCTGCTCAAGGATGAGTTTTGTGACAACGGAAACATCTCCGCCATCTCCATCCGCCATTGCCTCAGCTGACACCGCATCTGTGTCATCGTCCTCAAGCTCTGCTTCCTTGCTATCCATGTGACGAGCCTGTAGAGGCGTAGCATCTGCAGCTCCACCTAAGACCGGGACAGTGCTAATGGACATGCCTGTGGCCCTATCCCGATCCGTGTTGCTGGCAGACAGTCCTGATAGACTGGACATACCTGATATACCGGACATGCTGGGCATGCTGACTGGGCACATGCAGGGTACAAACTGTATGCGAACGCCACTTTTCTCCGAGAGCATGCTCTGTGGCTGATAGTTAAAGTAATCTGGATACGGATACTGCGGCCGTGCATTGTACAAATTGTTTACACGACGATTGTATGTCGGATACTCTCCACTATAGCTGGAGTATGGAGTATTCGCTGTGCTGCTAAAAGGCGGAACACTGCTAGTTGTTGTTGTGCTCGTAGTTGTTGGGGGCGGCGTTGTTGTTGTTGTCGTTGTTGATGTTGTTGTTGTAGGGGCTGGCATTGGGCTGGACGCGCTGCTGCTGCTGGTCACCAAAGCCGGTGGCGTCACGTCCGCCTTATAGCTGGCCGCATCATGACGTCTTGCCGCCGCATAACTGGTTACTGCATAAGGATCGTAATGACGTCCGGAGAGTACTGGTGTTTGGGATGCACCAAACCCAAAGAGGGGCACCCCAAAGGGTCCCCCTGTCAGAGGCTGATACGTATAGGTTCGAAAGTAGGTGAGCGGAATCTGTTGCAGTACCTGAGATCGGGAGGTTTCCCTATGAAGTGTTAAAGTTAGTACCCATAAAGCTTGATTTGCATATATATGTATATATATATATATATATATATATTATGTAAAAATATAAATAAATTGAACCTACGTTCTCGATTTGGGCCACCAAAATGCGCTACTCAGCAGTGGCAGAGAGCAGAGACTGGCGATGACCTTCAAAAGAATAAAAACGAATCATTATTAAGTATTATATTGCAGCTTCATTAAAGTGGAAATTTTTATCAGATCCGGTTCAGAACAAAACACTTCCATGCCTCACGGAATTTTCGGCAATTCTAACCAAAGCATTTTATTTTTCCGGCTCCAAATCTGAGCAGAACACATTATTGATCACAATGAGTTTCTGTTATTATTTCTCAATATATCTTGTTATACCCTTGCACAGAGCTTATAGCTTGATCATTAAATGTGTAATTCATTAAAGGATGCATCTCTTACCCCAAGAAATATATTATTGTAAAGGCAAAGATAGCATGTTTGTCTGTCTATTTCTATTTGTTGCAGTAAGTATGTTGGAACCGGCCAGATCGGACAACTGTATCATATGTAACTCATATAGAAAATATTTTTTTCCCAAGTTATGCCGGAGACTAGTTTTCTATATTCAATATGATGCATGGAAAGCTTTTTTGTTTTGTTATCTTAATCAAGATCGAACTACTAAATCATATAGCTGCGATGGAAACAATCGAATAATCAACCAATCGAATGTTTATTTTAGTCTCCTAAGGTATGTAATCATCTAAGATAGATTTCTAACTAGTTCCTGTTTTGTGTTTTTTATTTAAAAATAAATGAATTTTATTTGAATGATTGATTATGAAAAAATTTCTTTCAAATAGTTACACTTTACTTAAATCCACACCATACTTTTCTGTCAAGTTCTGTTAATAACATTATTCTTTTTCCTCTTTCTTCTTTATGTATTTATGGATACAACTTTTGAATATATTGGAAGTATTTATTTCATCCTGAAATGCCTGTTATTCACATACCACAAAATATTTGAACATATTCGATTATGACAAAAATTCACTAGAGCACTGTAATATAATCCTTAGGCGAGAATTTTTCAAATATTAAAAAAAAAATAACTTTAAGCGAAGGTCTACGCGCGTGCGCAGCTGCATTTGTTGTAAACCAAAAAACAGTTTTAGGTAGAGCTTTTATAGGTCTTTGACTCTAGATGGGTCTAAAAGGGCCCTAGGGCCGGGAACCAATTGTGTTTCTCTGTCTTTTTCTATGACAACGGGGCGATGCATCTGCCTTTGCCCCAGAGCAATGTTCGTTAAACATGAAAGACGCCACGGCGCGCGACTTTTTTATTTTTTCTTTACAATTTTTTCATGTGTATTATGTTTCGCCTGAGCGTTCTTTTTGTTTCATGGTTGGGTCGAGAAAAGTGGAAGAAATGGAAAGGGGGAACGCGAGAAAATTAATTGCAGACTTGGAAAATTCGAATAGTCGTAAGAACGAAGAAATAAGTTGGGAAATCAATAATAATAATAAACGTTGCGCTTAGAATAGAAAGCCATATCATTGACAAAGTGATTGAATGAATGGCGGGAGCCGTAGCAACGGGGGCGAGGCCCTGCAATATTACTTTTTTTTTTATTTTGTTTAAGGGCGTTTATTTCGTATACCCTTGCAGAGGTACTATAACTTTGTCTCGAAATTTGTAATGCTTGACGGCGTCATCTATGACACTGTAAAATATATATATTATTTATTATTCATCAAGAAGATGAGACAAATTTAGATAGAAATATAGATTTGTTTGTCCGCATATCTGTGTTTGCTAGTTTTTGAGCTTTCAGCTAGGTCAATCACATTTGGTATATAGCTTTATTGCTGTATATCGATACCGATCGAAGAAAATGTTTCCTAACTGCTGGCGAAAAATTATTAAGTCGATAAATTATTAATATTATTGATTGTATATGTAGCTAATCAACATTGAAAAATGTTCAAATCCAGTCTGAAAGGGCATGTAATCTTCGGTCCTGCAAAAATAACATTTCTTTATTATTTTTTTTCTAGCTTTTCACACATTGAAATTTTGGTTTTCTTTTGATACTGGAATTTTTCAGGCAGGCATCACTCATGATTCTTTTTGCACATTCTTTTTGAAACTGTATTTCTAAGCTAAGGTGTATCTACCATTAGATCTACATTTTATGACAACTTTCTAGCTAAAGAATTCCCCTTTTGTGAAGCATCTTTATAGTCTCCAAGGAATTTATTGATATTTTTTATAGTTTTGAAATTCATTTCAATAGAGCTTGGAATATTCTAGATACTATTTAAAATGAGGGGAGTAGAACTATTGAGGTGTTAATGAGATCTCATCTTTAATGGTTGTGTTGAGCAGCTTAGTGTTTAAGAAAGAATTTATTTTGAGCTCAATATAAAATGATCTTGGAACGATTTAAGAAGCTAATTGTATTGACCGAATAAAAAAGAAAATACTTAAAAAAAAAGTCAAGAAATTATAAGTAATAAGTTACAATTGTAATTATATATTAAAAGATTTTACACGTTTTATCATATTATTTGACAATGTTGGTCTTATAAAAAACTATTATTATTTTTATATCATTTAAATTCAGAAGTAGATTTTGATAAGTTATATTTACTTTAATAATTATTAAATTTACGTTAATAATTTTTCCTAAATTACTTGGTGACATTTTCAATATATATTTAATAACATAATAACACATATTTATGTGGATTTCACAAAATATTTATTTATTTAAACGATAATTAATTAATTATGATATAATTAAGTGGTAAGTTACAATGTGCTTCAGTTAACTTAAACTTGAATTAAAACTTTCATGGTTTGCAACAATTCACTTGCCAACACATTCACGTTGCACAAACTCTGACGTCCAACTCTCCACTTCGATAAATAACTATCCCGCATATCGATAAATTTGTCAGTGTAACCATCTCGCCCAAAGTTTATTTATTTAAAATTTAAATATAAAGATAACATATCACATGGACATATTAATAAACAATGTGACCATGTGCCCCAGTTTGATCGAACCGAGGATCCATAGTAGATGGCGTAGATGCGTCAGGGTATCGCGCTTTAAGCCTAGCCATTGCTGTGGCGAAACTAATTAATAATTACAATGCAAATACCCGATATACAACTGCATCCATTTCTACATTAAAAAAATGATCAAAAATCAATAGCGTATTGAATCTGAAGATCCACAGAAATAATCAGAATTTTTGAGCGGATTCTCGGTTGGTATCCGGACTTATTTAGTGATGTGTTAAATTATAATAAAGAAAGACAGAGAGAATAGAGGACAATGCAGGAAAACACTAACCAAAAAAGAAGCTGTGATTCCAAGGCAGTAACAACGTCAACCATCAATGATTATAGTTTTCCCGGAGATAGAACATAAGAGCAGACTTTAGGTGCAAGAGAGAGGTGTACAGTACGCGGAATCGATTGTGCAACGCATAGTCAGTTATGCAATTAGATAGAAGCAAATTACTTCCTGTAATTATGCTATTCCCACATTTATATTATAACTTTGTCACGAAATGTGTTATGCATTAAAGAAGGCATCTGCATCCAAAAATTATTAAGATCAGTCTACTATGTATATAGCTGTCATAGAAATAAAAGGTTAAATTAGATAAGTCTGGAAGTGTATACAATGTTCGGTGCGCCAAATATAAACTTTGTATACTATTTTTTTTATTGATTACACTAAAATAATTGCTGAAGCCATAATAAAACATAATACTTATTCTATTTTTAATTTAGAATTTTGTAACTACCATTTCAGATCAATGAAAAAATTATTTATTAATATTATTGTTGTATTTAATTTAATTTAGTTCATAATAATAGAAAAAATATAAATATAGCTACTTAAATACTATTATTATCAAATCATTTAGAGAAGGTTTTATATATAAAAAATTTAAAAAATATGAAAACTTATATTACATTATTAAATGAGTTTTATTTTTATACCCTTGCAGAGTGTAATATAACTTTGTCACGAAATGTGTAATGCATTGAATGAGGCATCCCCGACCCCATAAAGTATATATATTATTGATCAGGACGATCAGGACGACCGTCTGTTATTTTCATATGGAGTCTTCTTTTTGCTGGAGGCAGCATATATTTTGGAACCGGCCGGATCGGACAACTATATCATATAGATCCCATAGGAATAATCTATTCAAAAGTTGTTGTATGGGAAACTTTTTTGTTTCTAAGGGTATCTTCACTTAATTTACAAGTTATATGGAAAAGTGTAATTTCCAAACGTACACCAAAAATCATAAAGACCGAATTAATATAACATATAGCTCTGCTAAGGTATATAATCTTGGACGAAGATATTCTCTCTTTACTAGTTGTTTTTAAAGATGATCACATCAATTAAGGTTTTTAAATTCAGCCTTCGATACGCCCTAAACAGAGCTTGAGCCTTGTACATACTTGGAAGTAAAATACATTTGTTGGTCTTTATTTGAAGCGTTGTGATGTGGTCTCTTATAGCTAAAGATTAGAAAAAAATAATAAATGTATATAACAATGAGTGACCGATTAGAAGAATAAAAAAAAAAAACAATGTACGCGAACTCACCGTGAATTCATAATAAACCAGGTATTTGCCACATGGTCCGAGCAATTCTCAGAACAATTGGGTTCTAGATCAGGAACTCTATTGATTGGCTGGTTGGTTGGCACTTGCAGCAGTTTGCCTAATGTATAGACCGGAAAAGCGAAGTATTCACGTTTAAGAGAATAACGTGAACTGTGACGCTGCAATGGGTTTGGTACTGCAGGTGGTGCTAGTGGTGCTACTGGGGTGCTATCCAGAGTATCGCTGGGTGACTCGACACTCTCATCCATATATATGATCTGTAAATTGGTGTTGCTACCGTTAGGTATCTCGTCAAACGGTTGATGCTGCTGCTGACTCAATGACAGGACCTGATTAGATTCTTCAAAGTCAGTCTCGAGCTGCTCTATATGTTTCAACTCCTCTTGCACCATTGGACTACTTTCAGTGGTGGAAATTAGATAATTTCGATGATTATCGGGTGCTGAATGTGGTTGAGAGCTACGCAACAGTGGTTGCCACTGCACCACCTCCTGGGGCGAGCGAAATGCATTGTACTGCTTGGTCTTCTTGGGATTCCTTTTGCGCTTACTGCGAGGCAATTGAGTTTCATAAGGCGTCGGCATAGGCGTTGTCAGTGTAAGTGGCACAGTAACACAATCTGTGAAGGAATCTGTTGTCGTTGTTGGCGTTGTGGTTGCTGGTGGAGCGGTGATAGCCTCATGCGCATAAAACGGTATTAGCGTCAGATTGTGCAGTTCCTTTCGGCCGGGTAATCGAAAGCGCTCCACAATAGGCTTGGGTCGAAACATTGGCGTAGAGGGAGGATAAAGTACCTGACCTGGCACCGGCTCCTGCATTGGATAGCGTTGTGCGCTTAGCATTGTGTTGACAAGCAGCTCACCCTTGCTGCCATTATAGACAAATACTGGATAACTTCGAACAGATAAGGTGTTATCACCGGGTGCGCTATCAAAAATGGGCAGCGACTGAGGCAGGCGACGATACTGCCTCTGCTGTCGATTCTGTAGCATTTGGCGGCGCTGCTGAACGTAGTGACTCGGTAGCTGCAGGCGACGCTGGACAAGTGACGTTATTGAAGGTGGTGCCACTGGATCTTCTATATTCGGTCGCACCATAATTCTAATAGGTGCTGGTTGTAGTACACGATTTTGACGCTGTTGGCGTCGCAGCGTTGTGGCGCGTGTCGTGGTGCCATAGTCTGCCAGGCGATTATCCACACGCAGTCGCTTCATCAGCTCATCCTCAAGTATCCACAATGGCCGCTGCGCCGCATTCAAATAGCTTTGGGCCAGCGAATATTGTGCACGCATCGGCGTCCATGTCCAGCTCCAGTGCAGTGCCCCCAGGAGGCGCAGCAGCGCCAATGTCCAACTGCTAATTGCCTCCATTTGCAACGGCGTCACTCAATTAAATGACCAACGGAGCTCCATCAACCAAACTCTTTATAAGGTATTTTTTCTTGGTTGAACTTTTGGCCAACTTACTCGTACTTTCGTTTGACAGCCTGCAAAATTCTGCCAACTTGTTCACAGCGGGTCAAACTGAGTTCACTCGGCTATGTTGCTTAAAAACCGGTGGCTCAAGTGATTCTAGGCCATGTTTATATTAGAGTATTACGGATAAGCAGCTGGCTTCCAGATTTCTTTTGACCTTGTTGTGGTGTGACAACTAGGTCTTTCCACTGTCTTTATATTTTACTCAGCTCTCTTCATGTCTTAAAAATTTCATAACTTTAAGCAAATTGTAAAAAGAGAAAGATTAATAAAAAATCCCACAAAAAATAATGTCATCTATATTAAGACCATATTAATTTAAGTAAAATATAAAATTACATTTAGATTATTAATTGATTTTAAAATATTTCGTATGGATAAACATAATTAGAAGAAGATACAAATGTTTACATTGTAAAAGAAAAGAGCGATCAGCACAATAAATAAAGAAAACTAGTAAGAAAAGGTTATCTTTGGCCCTTGATACCTTGAGAAACAAAAAAGTTTTCCATGTAAAAATTTTTGAACCGATTTTTCCTATGGAAGCTATATGATATATGTAGTTGTCCGATTCGACCGGTTCCGATATATGTGATGCCTGCAGCAAAAAGAAGGATCCATATCAAATTTGATTCACTTAGCTCCAAAGCTTACAGAGATGCCTCCTCCAATGCATTACACATTTCGTCCCAAAATTACCTTGATTAAGGGTATACAAATATGTACTGATTGACCAAATTAAAAACAGATTACATTTTTTAATTCTATATTATACTTGGGGTAGAAAGCAGCGAAAACACAGCTTAAGCAACTCTGAAAATGATAAAAAAAAAATTATTTTACCCACAACTTTATGAGTAGCTGAACTACGATATTAATACATACTAAACATCATGTAATATTATTTTGATATGTTGCAAAGTACCAGCAGAAATATCGTTTCTAAGATTATCTTGTTTGTAAGAATTATACTTTACATTCTAAATTTTCGCAATAATTTTAAATTGTCCACCGTTCAGTCATTTAAATTTTTTAAAATATTTGATTTATATAAGTCTTGATTAAAGTTTTTTCTATGTTGGTAGTTTATTCAGCACATCAGCTTGCATTTCTTCTGCCAGACCTATAGCCTTCATAAGGGATCACATTCATAATCACATTCTAGAGAGATGCTTGAGTGCAGCTGTTCCTGAACCTGGCTACAAGCTGGAGATGCTAATGGAGGAGGGGAAGCAGGGCTATGCTTGACATGGACAGCTGTCAAAACTGACATTAATCAAAACACTCTAACTGATTTGCTTTCTTGTGGTTGAATGGTTTCGTTGGTGGTTGTGCCTCGGAATGTTCTTGTGATCTCTCTTCAATCTCTGACATGCTACAATATAATATTTTGGCTTGAGTTACACGATCAAAACATAGAATTTCTAATGGGAAACTCACTCGGATGGCCCATTGAGGGTTACGGTACGTTCCAGTCCGGTATTTGGTCCGCTCAGAGCTAAAGTGCTTGGTGCTCTTTTGTTTAACATTCGGCGCAGCGCTTCCACTTTTTGTTTGGAAAAACAATTTAGGCTTGAAGAAATAGTAAGAGAAGCGAAGAGAAAGCAGAGGAGGCGAGAACAGAGAATATGAGAAAGAAAAATATGACTACAGTGGAGTGGAACAAGTGGAACGGTCCCGCCAAAATGGGGTTAATAGCCTTTGACAGACAATTGGAAGGCCACGGGCGGTCAGTCGTGAGTTCTCACTTTGGCCGGGTACTGAAAATGGAATGGAAAATGAGAATGGAAAAATGATTTATTAGCCTAGAGTATCGCAGCTTTTGATCGATCAATCGGCACTATCTACGGGTCCCTGTTCCGCTAGCTAATTACAAAAAGTAAAATCATTTTCTTGGATTGTACCTGTACCCGGTGCCTCTGGTATTGCTAGCCTTGATTCTCTTGAACATACAGCCAGCAAGAATCAAAAAATGCCATGAAAGAATTCATTCATATCGATTATTAACTGCTATGTTTAGGCGGCAACTTATGGCTACAATACGAGTATTATATCATTGCGTTTGGGTTCTTGTCGCTCAATTGACTTTACAACATAATTAAGTATTAAGTATGGAATCGAAAGCGAATTCGAAATTGAAGGCATATCCCTTTTGGCTTTATGAGCTTTTAATAGTCTCTAATGGGTTTTAAATTCGCCGATTGTCTATCTTCAATTTGATTCAATGCCATTCGATGCGAAGCGATTGCATTCATGCGTGTGAGAGGTTAAACTTTAAATCTGTAATTGTCTATACGAGTCTCTTAAATTCCTCAGATCTATCACTCACGCTAACTCGAACCTATAATTAACAGCTAGAAATATTTGGACAGCCACAAAAAACAGACACACACCTAGATAGTAAGAGATACAAAGAGAGAGATAGAAGAAAGCTATCGTATTTGTGTCTGCGTATGAGCCAAGCAAGAGCGTCGTATTTTTGACACCAACAATTTGTTCTGTCAATGTGTTATAAAATACATTTTATGCAAATGAAAGTTGTCCTCAATATATCTTGGTGATACTTCAGATAGCAGAGCTGCATATTCGTAGTAGAATAGTCTGATAGTCGTATAGTCGAACCCATTTTCATATTTTGTGGTATTCAACTGATTGATGCGTCGCATACAGCGTACTCTGAACAATAAACTAATCAGGAGGCAGTCAGATTAGTAAATGAACTCATGTGCCAGACACACCTGCAGCGTACATACAAATGTCCAAAGATTATGTCTTTCATTGGAACTAGAGGTACATATATAAATACATATATGTATATCTAATATATAAGCTATCTAATACACGCATATTATACATTAATAATTTATATATAATAATATACCTCTATTATACGCCCATCTATTTATCTATCTATGTATCTTTCGGACCCCATAAACTCATGTCGTGTCAAGGAATAGGCTTGGAAGCCTTCAAGAGCATCGAGGCAATGAAATTTTACTTGTTAAATAAACTTGAGCAAACACGTATAAAAACCGTCTCCTACGAGAGACAGATTTCTGTCTCTGTAAACATTTATTTCTATTTACACTTGCAAAATCAATAATTACAATTTGTTTTAAATTATTATTATTAAATAAAATTATTAAACCTTATATATATGTTGTGCTTAATACTTCACTTGTACAATCATTGTTCATAGTAATTTGCATATTTATGCTGATTTTTATTAAACGCCGTTTTGAGTTTGTGTTCTTGTGCATTTTCTTTGTGCGCTGCTCGCCCACGCAATCTATTTTTGATAACGCTGCTCAAGCATTGATTGTATAATTTTAGCTTCGCTTTTTCTTCTGAGCTTATCTCATTTCTACTCTCCTTACATAAAACTAATTCAAGTAAACATTATCCAGTAGGGAACTTTTACAAATTGCATATGCAAAGTGTATAATAAGTTTGTCACGAAATGAGTGATCCATTGAAAGAGGCATCTGCGATCCCATAAAGTATATGTATTATTGATAAAAAAAATAAGATGTCCTATTGGAAAGGGCCATGCCCATCTGTCCGTTTGTCAGTCAGTGTGTACGTCTGTTTATAAGCAAACTAGTCTTTTAGTTTTTGAGATAGGCAATATTTGGTATGAAGCCTTCATTTTGTTACACGCCCACATATGTATGTCGGATGGGTTCGACAACTATATAATATATAAAAGTTGTTCTATGAAAAATGTTGTTATTTCTCAAAATATCTTAGTTAAATCTACAATGCTGAGTTCTAAACTCTTTTTTTTGCTATTTTCGTCAATAATGTTGTGTTGCAAAGTAAACTGCACTTATGTCAGGCACGTGATGGTGACCAACCAAGGTTTGTTAACCGTTGGTTGTGGGACAACATGATAAATGGCAAATATGCAGGTCTCAATGACCAGAAATGGTCTTGTCCCAAATTTAATGGCAATCAACTTGATGTACTGCAAGATATATCATTCTGTGAAAAATCAGACATCATTATCAGTGTGTTGGACTCAAGACTTGAGTTGCTCAGACAGTTTAATTTAAAGCCACTCTATTTCCACTCCTCAGTTTACTGTTGTTGCACCATTATAAGAATATCTAAACTTTCTGCCAATGTCACATTTGAAGCTATCTCGATACATATAAGGCAGTAACCTGACTGCCAAACTGACTGTCTCTGTGACTAACTGACTGATTCATCATCGCACAGCCCAAACGGTAATACGAACGAAGATGAAATTCTTTTTTCGAAATCAACCCCCAAGGCCAGAAAATGGGCATCAAAGTATATCTAGGGAAAAGTATAATTTTTAACCGATCGGCTTCAAATTCAGTTTCAAATCACAATATTCAAATCTAAAATATACATGTTTTCTATTTTTTTTTTAAATCATTCCCCTTCTCAGAAAATGGGAGTAAATGTCGAATGAGGTAAATTCTAATTCTTATTCGATCGACTTTGCCGATCGATCAGTCCCCACACTCAGCAAATGGCGAATTAAAGATAAATGGGGCAAATTCTATTTCTTACTCGATCGACTTAAAAAAAAAGCTCAGAGTACAAATATATATGAATTATATTTTGTGGAAACCAAGAGATTTGAAAATGGTGATCACAGAAAATCAATTCACCAAATTTGCTAAATGGGTGTGAAACTGTTAAAGTAGTTCTTTCTGACTTTGGTTTGGAGTTTATCCGTGAATCATTATGTATCTCACTTTTAATTTTATCTTTAATTCTTTCTTGTATCTTTCATTCTTTCATAATTTTTCTTCTCCGTTGGGTTTTCCCCAAGTCGTGAAATTATTTTATTTTTATATTTTCGTTTATTTAATGGCTTTTGAAGAATTAAATTTAAATTGTAGTATATAATATGTTAATATACTACAATTTAATATTAATTGTTATTGTAATATTACTTGATATTTTTTGGTAATGTTGACTGCTCTTAAGTCGATCTTTTTTTTAAAAAATGTGAGATACAAAACAGTCTTTAAGAACTCAGACTGGTTCACCGACTTTGCCTATTGATCATTTTTGGCATGCATTTAAAAAACTCTCTTTTATCTAATACATGTAACTTGTTATATTCATTACGATATTTCAAAAAACAATAGAAACTATATGATATAGAATACAGTAGACAGACGATTTTTAGTATACCATTTAAAAATTTAAGTCGTATTTCTAACTTGTAAATTAAATGGAAAACTAGTGAGGAAAGGTTATCTTCGGCGCGCCAAAAATTACATATATGTTATAGAAATCTGATCGTAATGATTTTAGAAGTGCTTTTAGAAATCACACTGTTCCATTTAACTTGCAGATGCCGGTTCCACCGGTGGGCGCACCCAAGGGAGGTTCCACGTTGGCAGTGCCATCTACCCTCGAGATACCTCGACCGGTTGAGACCTGGTCCTTGGTCGTCCGCAGCAAGGCTGCAGGTGGTACCTCAAAGGACGTGGTCGAGAAGGTAGTGAAGGAGTTAGGTCCTACTGGGTGTGCGTGTCCACGAGGTTAAATCTCTACGGGATGGAGGCGCGATAATCCGCACCCCTTCCGTAGCAGAGCGGAAGAAGATAGTGGAGAACACGAACTTCGGCGAGGTTGGTTTGGAAGTGAGAGTGAATGACAAGCTGGGGCCAAAGGTTGTCGTACAGTGCGTTCACTGGCAGATTACTCCTGATGAGTTCATGGGTGATCTGTTTGAGATGAACCTCAAGGAGACTATGTCCCTTGAAGCCTTTAAGCAACCAATGGTTGCGTACGTGGCTTGCCCGCTAGTATGCGGGTTTTTCCTGATAGTACGGCTAATGCGGCTGTCGTGGTGAATGATGTCAGTATTGAATGCACTTTAGTGAATTCAACTGACTATGGGGTGTGTGTGAGTCTTAGTGGCAGTTTTGGTATGTTGTTTGTAGTGAGCGTATACTGTAAGTTCGGGGACCCCCTCGAACCGTATATAGCTTATTTGGGTGAGGTGCTACTACTGGTGAGTAGCTTACCAGTCATCCTTGGTTTATATGCAAATGCTTCGTCCCCTTTGTGGTTTAGTAAGATATCCGGACAAGCGGGGCGGGCTAAGTGTGAGTGACCACAATCCCATTGAGGTTTGTATCAATCACACTCCCGTTGTGCATGAAAGTGTTGGGGGTACTCGCTGGCGCATATGTGGTACAAACTGGCCCCTTCATGGGGTGTATGTGAGAGAAGCGGCAACGCAAGTTCCACTTAGCACCTTCCTTTAAACGTGTGAAATGGTGGACGCATGAGCTTACAATTAAGCGGCGGCAAGTTCGTACTGTGCAGAAGCGATTCCAAAGAGCGATGTCTGCCAATGCTGAGAGCTCGGCCCAACTCAGGTCGGAATATTGTCAGAATATGAACGAGTACAAGCAGATGCTTGTGAGAGTGAAAGAGATGAGTGGCGTTCCATTCTGGAACGCAATAGGGACGACCCTTAGGGTCGTGCCTATCAAGTAGGGAGAGGTAGACGTAGGGAAACAAATATCTGTGGCCTCGATGTCGGAGGCTCTCGGCTGACGGCATGGAGGGAGTGTATGGATGTACTTTTGAATGAGTTTTTCCCCAGGGCGGATGGACGGGATTTGCCTCTTTGAGTGGTGGATCCCGTTGACCCGCTTCTGGGACATGAATTGGAGGTGGCTTTCTCGAGGTTAAAGTCGAGAAAGTCTCCTGGAATGGATGACTTCGCTGGGGAAATATGTAAGTCTTTAGAATTCCATTCCGGAATATTCGACTGTGATGTATGAAAAGTGTGTGAATGTGGGATATTTCCCCAGTGAGTGGAAGACTGCGAGAGTGATTGTGCGCTTGAAGTCACCTGATAGCGTCCGGAGTAATCCACGATCTTTTCGGGGCATCAGTCTCCTACCAGTACTTGGAAAACTACTGGAAAGAGTCAGAGTGGAACGGCTTCAGGAGAGAGTGTGTGACTAAATGTCTGATAGGCAATTTGGTTTTATTAAGGGTAGGTGTGTTGAGGACGCGTGGCAGTATGTTAGTGACTCAGTTGAGTCCAGCAGCTTCACGTATGTCCTAGGAATTTTTGTTGACTTTAAAGGTGCGTTCGACTATCTGAGTTGGGTGAGCGTTTTAATGAAGCTGCGTGACTGTAGATGCCGGGAGTTAGCCCTCTGGAAAAGCTATTTCTCTGGCAGACGAGCGTGTGCAGTAGGGAGGAATGAGAGTGTGATGTGGTTCGCGGCTGCCCTCAGGGATCCATTTGTGGCAGCTTGAACAAGTATGTATATGTTGTGCGTATGCTGACGACTTGCTCATCATGATTGAGGGGCGGTCGCGCGCTGAGATCGAGGGGAATGCAGAAGCGCGTTTGCGCACTGTTTACGATTGGAGCAACGGTGTTGGGGTCAGCATAGCGACGGACAAGACTGTGATAATGCTGCTCAAGGGCAGATTGCGCAGTCGAAATCCGACTGTTAGGCTGAACGGTGAGAGGATGTGTTTCACTCCTCATGTCGTGGGACTCAGGCGCCGGCTGCTTGGTGTGGTTGGAAATGTGCATCAAATTTTGAGGAATGATTGGGGCCTCAGCAGGCGTGCCGTCCGTACCGTATATAGCGGTCTGTTTGTTGCTTTCGCAGCATATGGATCGGCTGTGTAGGGTACGAATGTTGTAGGCAGAAAGCATGTGCTGGCTTGCCTGAGAGTGATCATGTTAGGTGTATGCCTGTGTGCCGCACCGTCTCCACGAAGGCGATGCAGGTACTGTTAGGTGTGGTCCCTCTGGACTTGGAGATAAGAGAGCTTAGGGCTTAGTGAGTGTAAGAGATTGCTGAAAGAGTGTGTTCTGTCTGACTGGCAGGTCAGATGGAACAACAGTGTGAATGGGCGGGTCACTCACCGATATATTCGTGATGTCACGTTTGTCGGCTGCCGACCAGATTTTGATTTTAACCTTAGTCTTGGGTTCCTGTTGACGGGTAATGGCTCCCTCAATGCATTCCTGCATTTGAGGCGCCTTTCTGACGTTCCGGAATGCCTTTGTGGCTCGAGCGAGGAGACATGGGAACATGTTCTCTGTGAGTGTCCGCTGTACGAAGGCCGAAGAGATCTGAGTGCTTTGGGTGTAGTACAGGTTGAGGTAAGTCAAGCGCTCTCTACTATTGATAGGGTTAGAGTTATGAATGAGTTTGCCTGATTTGTTTTCGCCACTCGGCGATCGATCGAACTCTACTGTACCATCAGTAGATTGGCCCAGTTTGCATTCATATTCCGTACAACTATGCTTAACATTTCTGGGGTCACCAACCCGTAACTGTTTTGGAGTTAAAATTGGGAGTGTCTTTCGTGGCACGAAGTCTGACTGGAGTCTTTAATCTGGTACCACGTCCTGGCCTTTGGTTGCGACCCCTTGGGGAGTATCGTGGTGGTTGTGGCTTAGTACCCAAATGAGGGTAAAACCTATGCTCGCCGTGGAGTTGCGTTATACAACCGGGAGCTGTGACACCAAAAATCAGCAGAGTCTTAGATAGGGCTCGATCCCCACTAAGGATGAAGTCCACGACCAAACAGTAGTGACTTTAATTGGTACCTGCGGAAAGATTCCAAGGGGGCGCTGATTGACGCTTAAATTAATTCCGTGCGGGGCACCGTGAGATTAAGCCATTGTGGCAGGAGCTCACGTTAAACACAACTGACTTTAATATTCCATATAACTTGTAAATTTGATCAAAATACGTTGAAAATCAAAAAAGTTTTCCATACAACAACTTTTGAACTGAACTTCCTATGAAAGCTATATGATATATTTGTCTGATCCTGCCGGTTCCGACATATGTGATGTCTGCAACAAAAGGAAGGCTCCATACCAAATTTCATTCACCTAGCTCAAAAACTAAGAGACTAGTTTTAATTGATTAATTACCGAATACATTTTTTTAACCACACCAGAAATAGTATTTTTGTCAAGTTGTTTAAGACTTAACAGCAACAACGCGCCGAAGATAATATACACTTTGAAAATTTGTGTTTCACATTTTTTGGAAAATACCCCCTAAAGTTAGAAAAATTGGTTCGGAAAATGTAGCTGTTTTTTATTACTTAATTAATTTCAGAGGTGTTCACAAGTACTTCGTATGGAAACTGTTCATAGACTGTTCAAATTCAAGACAACTTTGAAATTCACTGTTTTTGATAAATCCACGGACAAGAAATGAAATTCAGTACATGAAAATTGAATTTTAATTTTGGCCTCGGGCAGATCAGAATACCATTGTGTAATACCCGATCTGTTATAGTAGTATCGCACTCTTTAAAGAGTACTCAGGCCCTCTCCAAATAAGGCTGGCAAATAGCTGGAATTTCTCTTCAGCTCTCTCAAAGCTACTCAGCGAACGTAGTCGGGAATACTCGGCTGAGAAATACCCTGCAGCTACTTTTGATGCTCTCTCAACGAATTTATTCAATCTTTCTAGTACAATTGAAATTAGCTTCTTAAATAATTTCTACTTTCACTATTTAATCAATAAAATATTGTTCAACATATATTGCTCGCTTTATGAAGTATGTGTATGTTTAACTTTTTCAGAAAACTTGATACACATTTTATTGTTTCTCAAGTTTTTAGGATTATTCTTAGTGATTCCTAGTGCGACAAGGGAAAGTCTGTGAAAATATGTTTGTTTAGATACAACAAGAAAATATCATTTAATTTATTAATTATGAATGAAATGAAAATTTTTGTTATAACCCAGAAACTGTGTTTTGAGCTTTGTTTTACACTTATGTTACTTGCATGGAGACGAAGTTAATATACTCCTTTTAAATGATTTTGATGAGTATAAAATAATTATCTAGACGTCGCGACGTTGCGGATCATCGAAAGCTTTTTTCAGCGATCCAATCGGCAATGTTTTAATGACCGAAAGAAAATAAGCTCTTCCAGTACGCGCCGCCAATAGCTGTGTTATTGAAAGCTCGCCGTTTTTGCCCCCGCTTGCCCGACTCCAGCCCTGGGACCAGAGACTGACGCACAGCATTTTATTCGTATCGTTGACACACTAATTAATTCAATTTGCCTTCTCTTGGGTTCAGTGCGAATTTATTTGTCGAGGCGTGCGGCGGCGTGCGGCGGCTACTTCTGGAGGCACGTGTTAGTGTTACGTATATTTATATTTTTTATTTATTTTTAATTTGGAGACTTGCAGTGAAACTAGTCTTAGTTGTCAATAACAAATAGAACAAATACTCGTAGTTATTCATAGCGACCGAGTGAGCATTGCCTTAGACTTTCCTAATAAAATTGGTATTGCTTTTGGTAGCTTATCTTTCTTGTTTTCCTTTCTTTTTACTCGTATGGAGTGCATGTATATATTTGTATATTTTGGTTTCGTTTCGACAGAAGTAACAATAAAAATAACCGAAAATGAGCAATGCACACGAGATATCGGCGGGAAAACGGGCTGCTTTCCAAGTGATGGCTGGAGGCTCCGCTGGATTTCTGGAGGTTTGTATCATGCAGCCATTGGACGTGGTTAAAACTCGGATGCAGATTCAAACCCGTCCAGCGATCGCAGCAGGCACAGCTGAGGTAAGTTGTTGTCATCCATCTGACCAATTCCAAATTCGCAATGAGATTAGCATATTGGCAGCAGCTTTCAGAGCTTACTATAAGTAAACAGAGAAGTTGGGAAGTTACCGAAAGCTTAAATAAGAGAGCAAAAGCTTAAACCTTAGATAGTGCGATAGAAAAAGAGCTTTTTAAACAGTCGGTTCAAGTGGTTTACGAATAACCTTAAGCTCATATCATTTCAAGACTTGGGACTGATAAGACTGAGCCGCTTTTATGAATAGGTTACCACTTAACTGAAGGTAAGCATTTTGATAAGGTCGTGTCAAGATACATTTATTTTTGTTTTTTTTTAAATACATACATGCTACGCGACAGAAATAAACATAGATGGGCAATAGGTACACCTAAGATTCCAAACATACGCACAGATGATAAGTGCGTATATATATACATACATAAAAATATACAGTTATTATATGTATTTACCATAAAAGTAGATATATGTACAAATATACATACATTCGTAAATACGTTTGCAATTTGTATAACTAGTCTTATCGATAGTTAGCAAGTCCTAAAAAGTTGATTTAGAATTTGTTTATTTTTTTTCATTATCGTCTAATTAAATTTTCTAGTGAAAGTCTAATATGTTTTGTATCTTTATTGCTTTTTACTTTTATCTTATCTCTTTGTGCAAACCTACATATATATGCACAAACATACATAATACCGACTTGAGCTTTTAAGAATCTGTTTAATAATAAGTTTTATATGTAATATAAAAAAAATGTATCCTATTTCTACTTTAAATTAAATTTTCTTTTTTTTTCGAAATAAGTAATAATAATACTAATAAAAGAATATTTTGTTAGCATTGGGAAAATAGCGAAACATACCCAATGAGCCCAAGAACTAAATAAATAAGCAATAATGAAAGAAGCGAAAGAAACCACAAGTAATAAATGAGAACAAAGTAAAAATAAATACAAATTTTGCGATATTATGCGCATTTCTTTTCTGTAGTTGATCTAACATATTTAACTAATTTATGGCACATTATCAAAAAATAGCTGCGAAATGCAAATTTAAGCTACACACTCGAATATATATATACGTATATTTTCACAAAGAATTTATTTTTTCTGCTTAAAAAGTTTCCAAGTGTTCTTGATTAAGAGAGGAATGGAAATGCAAGAGAATTTGAATTGTAACCATTACATTTTTTGTCGATTCTCTAATATATACTAGGAGGTTTTAATTTTTTAATTAATTCATCGATACATTTTAATTATCAGATGCACTATAATGGCGTTTTCGACTGTTTTGCCAAGATGTACCGACAGGAGGGCCTTACCTCTTATTGGAAGGGCCTAATGCCTCCTATTCTGGCCGAGACACCGAAAAGGGCCATCAAGTTTCTGGTATTTGAGCAGACAAAGCCCCTTTTCCAATTTGGTTCACCAACACCAACCCCGCTAACATTTTCTCTGGCTGGCTTAACGGCTGGAACATTAGAAGCGATAGCCGTGAATCCTTTCGAAGTTGTGAAGGTAGCACAACAGGCAGATCGACAGAAGAAAATGATAAGCACCTTCGATGTGGCACGTGAGATTGTCAAACGGGACGGTTTTGGGCTGAGAGGTCTCAACAAGGGTGTGACAGCGACCATGGGCCGGAATGGTGTCTTCAACATGGTGTACTTTGGATTCTATCACAGCGTCAAGAATGTTGTGCCTGAGTCGAAGGACCATACTTGGGAGTTCTTGCGCAAGGTGACTATTGGTTTCATGGCCGGGACCCTTGCTTGCTTTGTCAATATACCCTTTGATGTTGCCAAGTCGCGCATACAGGGTCCCCAACCACTGCCAAACCAGATTAAGTATCGGGGTACATTCACATCTATGGCAACTGTGTATCGAGAGGAGGGTTTCCGTGCCCTTTACAAGGGTCTTGTACCCAAGATCATGCGTCTTGGACCCGGAGGCGCCATTATGCTGCTTGTTTTCGATTATACCTATGAATATCTTTTGCTTAACCATTCGTAGTCCATCTGTAATTCTTCATAACTCTAAGAAATTGCCAGTTGTTCGATATATATACACATACATGTGTTTATATACATTTTTTTTTTTGTGAGCTGCTGAAGATTTTATATACATACATACATATAGTATATATACAACAAATAATATTATATACAAAGTGTTTGGTCTGACTGTACATACGAAATATTAAGTTAATGCAATGACTCTTGAGTAAATTCAGTGTTTTAATGAGTTAAAATTTTGCAAAAATAAATAGACCTTGCATATCAAGTTTTATTGCTTTTAAAATTATTTTAGTGACTAAATTTGATGGTTTGGAATAATATTGTTCAGCTTTTAATTGGACTAGTTCTCAGCTAAACTTAAAAGCTTTTGGATTGTACCAGAGCTTTAAAGCTCGCTCACTAAACGAATCATGCTTTTATGTCATAATATTTAATAAGCGAAAATATTTAGCGAAGACACAAACCTGCCTTGAGACGACAACGATGAAAAGAAGCATGGTCAGAGGTATTATAACTGTAAAAATAAATATCTGTGCATATCATAAATTTGAGTTTATTGTTGATGGGAAATTTTTATTTACACTACTAGATGATACTCTACCCCTAAATATTTGTTCGTTTCGTCTGCACACACTAAGTAACTTTTGTATTTATTATCAGATTTATAATCCTTATATATATATGTAAATAGGATATAAAATGAAGAAATGACATTCAAAACATAGATTTTTATAGCTAGAATTCAAACTTATACTACAAGCAAACTATTACTAAATATTGTGCTGGAAAATCTTCAGCCAATGTATCAGTATTCAAATTTAAATTTTCTGAACCTAGGGAAATAGTCTCTTTCAATATTATTGTTCCATCAGACACATTCTCATTTATTTGTGATCCAAATTTCTGGCATTCACAAAAACTTGTTCATGAGCTCATTATAAAAAAACCGAATTCGATCAGTGTGTTAATCTTCAAGCTAGTGGCTCTCTTTCGCAAGCAACCAGTAGTACTAATCTTTTAAAAAACTAAATCGTTCTGATTTTTTCTGAGACATGGATTAATACCTCAATTTCAAATTTTAAAATATTTTTTACTAACTTTACATCCTACAGAAAATATAGAACAACTCGATGTGGCTGTGGGGTACTCATTGCAGTGTATTCTTCCCTTCGGTCCGAACCCATTATTTTCACCCCTTCACCTTTTGATGCTGAAATAATTGCCGTTAAGGTATCGTTTCCATCAGGTTCCATTTCCATAACGTGCTCTTATGTCCCTTCGTGTTCTGGTGTTTCTATTTATATGCAGAATGTGCCTTCTGCACAATACGAATTTTTAGATTCCCTTTTCGACTTTTCGTTTCTTTAAATAAACTCGACTCCTAATAATCTTAACAGGATGCTTAATTTTATTTTTTTCAACGATTACACTTCTACCACTGTGTCAAGATCCATTGTCCATTAGTATTGCCTGAAGACTCCTTTCATCCAACCGTAGAAATTTCTCTATCAATTTCCACGTCGACTAATTCAATATCCAATACTTTTAGTAAAACCCGCCCAACTTCTTTCTTGAACTGATTAGTCTACTCTATACAATTCGGTTGATATTAATTTTGCTCGGACCCACTTCTATGACACTTTTAATTCACTTCTTGACATCTGTATTCCAAGTAGTGCTGTATTGCCTGCTTCATCCAAGCCTCCCTTCTTTACACGTCGACTTTCAAATTTAAAAAATAAATTAAAACTAAACTATTTAAATAATTTAATCGACTTGACTAAATATTCGATTCCTAAATCTAACTTCCTTCTCGTTAGCTCTCAATACTATAATGAGTATCTAATGAGCTGCATGAATCAGTTTGAGCATGCACCTAAACTGTTTTATAAATTTGTATATTTTAAGCGCAACAACACATAATTTTTCCTTTTTGCAAATAATTTTTCAAAATACTTATACTTCTTCCAATAACAATATCATACAGTCACACTTTTTATTTGCTCATATCATTACTGATAACGTTCTAGTTACAGCAAAGAAAGCTTTAAAATCATCATATTTTCCTGGATCCGAGAATGCTGGAGCTCACTACTTCTTCCCCAATGCAAACTTCGTAACTTATCTCTTTGCGAAATCAAGAGATAAGTTAAAAAGATATCAGTAATGATATAACTAACAAAGCTAAGGGTGTTCTCGGATTTATAAAACGTTGGTCCAAGGAGTTTAATGACGCCTTTGTTATCCAACTCCTTTTTACTTCTCTAGTGCGTCCCATACTTGAATATTGATCATGAGTTTGGAGTCCAGAATATGGAATCCATCAAGATTCAGAAGCAATTCCTCCTACTCGTGGCTTAAGCTGGGATCCCGATCGTTATCTACAACCGTACTGTGATAGGCTTTTACTTATTGTTCTCCCATCCTTAACTAACCGTAAAACTACCCTCGGTGTTACTTTTCTTCATAAATTAATTATCGGTGATATTAGTTATTCTTCTCTATTATCTCAACTTAACTTTCATGTTCCTCGTAGACTAACAGGAAATCATTATCCTTTACTTTTATTTAATTGCACAGCTGACTGTGCCTTTTATAATCGATTCCGTGTTCTGTGCTCAAAGTATAATGAATTTTATCATGTTGACGTGGTTGCTGCCTTGGCAACCCTGCTTGCATTTAGGATTTTAGTCTTTTCCTGGATTTTCCTTTTTTTCTCTCTGTCTTTCTTATTCTGTTTTAACACATCACTAAATAAGTTGGGATACGAATCGTGAATCCTCGAGATTTTGATTATTCTGTTGGATCTTGAGAATCAATAGTCGATTCATTTTTAATATTTTTGTAATGTAGAAATGGATGCAGTTGTATGACGGGTATCTGCATTATAATTATCAATTAGTGAATCATCGGTTCGATCAAATTGTTGCACACGGTCACACTTTTTATTATATATGCCCATATGATGTGTTATCTTACTTTATTACTCTATTTCTTTCAATCCTTTTATTCATTCTATTTTTCCCACTCTTTATGTTTACTTTCTTAACCTTCTTTTCTAGTCTGATTGGGTTTTTTCCTAGTTTTTCCTAATCCTGTGCAACAAATGTTGGACCATAAAATTTGGTTTGTTATTTAATGCTCCAAGAAGGTTTAAGTTTGTTTCTTAATTTTTAGTTTATTTATGAAAATAATTTTTTTAACTCTAGAAATTTTGAACCCGACTGCATTTAGTCAAAGTAATGACAAGTGCGCTAATTTATAGGGATCACCTTGTAGCACAAGGCTATAAGATACCGTTATAAATAAATAAATTTTGATACATTACAAATCCCAGTTGAAATTAGAGTTATTTTATAGATTAAAGGTACAGCGTATCTTTCAGTCGATTGCTCTTGCTTCGCCGATATATAAAGCTGAACTATAAACATTAAGTTGGAACTGGAAGCTTTTGAAACAGCCTTCCAGAAAGCACATAGCACCTGCTGCTGCCAAAGCTTAACACTCATACTCTCATATTCAATTGCATTCACAATGAAATTCACCCCTGTGTGAGAGGTCGTTTTTCATTTAATATTGATTCCTGGAGACGCGCAGACGCAGTGGCCGTCACGTCACAGTCGAGCTTTAGTCCGAGTTTAGAGTCCCAGTCCGATTCTGTGAACCAAGTCCGAATCCAAAAGGCAATAAGTTATCTATGCAGGCTGCGTCCCTTGCAGTCGTTTGTGAGCGTTCGCAGCGCAAGGTACTCTTCAAGTCTCCTGGCGCATTCGAACCATAGCTGTGACTGAACAGCACAAGGTTGTCTACCTGGTTCAGTGAGATAGAGAGAGAGACATAGAGACAGCGAGAGAGAGCGAAAGAGAGAGAGAGCTCAAGTTGTATACATACCACATGTATTACACACAGAGAGAAAGAGCGCAAGCGAGTGATAGGGAGAGAACGAGCACGAGTAACAGAAGGAGGGTTTTTTTCCTGCTCTTGTGTCGGCATTAAAAATGTTCTATTTAGTTATGATTTTTTTTCGAGTGCGTGTCCAGACAAATGGACTAAAAAGAAAAAACAGAGGAACAAAATAAAAACAAAGTGCAAAAGAAGAATACAATAATTACATTTATAGTGTAAATTAACACAAAAAAGTTTAACATTTTTGTGCTGTGATTGTACATATTTTTTGTGTCTTTTGCGCAATGTGAGAAAGTGAGGACAGAGAGAGAGAGAAAGACAGAGAGCAAAGTGTGTGTGTGTGTGTGTGTATGTATGTGTGTGTGTGTGTGTGTGTGTGTGTGTGTGTGTGTGTTTGGGAATGTGCGTGCGCACTTCTTCTAGAATTAAGTTGGAAGGCAGAGAACAGAGGCAGACAGACAGAGAGAGAAAAAGAGAGTATGAGTGGGCGAAAGAAAAATATTAGAATTAAGAAATGGGAGAAATGTGACGGCATCAAAGCTGGGTAGCGTAAGTGAACTGACTGGAGCTGTTTTCAAACGAGTTCCTTTGTAGAAGTGAGCATTAGAAACTTTTGCAATTATAAGATTTTTTTATCAGTTACAAAAAAATTCGCTTAGTTCGAGAATATACACTTTTTGCGGAAATTAATAGCTTAAATTAGTTTTGGATCTAAATATTTCTGGAATTTATCAAGGCATACCCAGTGACAGCGAGTACATACTGACAATATCGAGTTGAGGGTAACGAGTAACCAACAGAGAGGGCAGCGTGTTGTGGGTAGGTAGTATAAGTTCAGGCGTATGTTCGATCTCTTTCGTTATGACGCGCGACTATTTAACCACCCAGTTGACCCTCTCTGGCTTACCCTCTCTCGCTCTCTCACAATGACAACGTCTGCTACGTGCTACTATCAAATACTACTACGCACTTGCATTCACACATATACGCATTCTTAAAAGTTGACGCTTTTCGTTGCATAGCCTTTGGGGCCACACCAAATGGAAATAAGAAGGCGACACTTTTGAGGCAAGGGCAACAACTGTTAAGAAGTACGTTGCCTCGTTTCGAATGCAATTCACTTTTTTAGTTGTATTATCATTATTATTATTATTGATAACGTTGTTGTTATTTGTATTGTTGCTGCAATTGCAGTTGCTGGCAAAGCCAAGCTTAAACAAACAGATCGTAGCAAAGACACAGTCAAAAGTGCAAAAAGAAACCAATAAATAATAAAAAGAAACCAATAATTAAATAAACGTTAAGAAGAATAAGGAGAGAAAAGGGGAAAAAGAGTTTGACAAAAACGTTAAAGCTAAAAAGTGCGAATAATGTGCTCCTCGCTGCGTCGTAATTTCTTACTGCGGAGCCTTTGGGCCGCCGTCGTTCTTATTAGCACGGTGCAGGTGAGTCATACCAAATTCATAACCAGAAATTTACACACGCTTACACATACAATATATATACTGTATACTTTATATGTATATATATATATTTATATGTATATATAAATAGACTTATACACCACGCACACACATAACCCTGTTTGCTGCTCTAAGCGAGCCGCAAAGTATGCTACGAAAAATGTGCCAGAGCAAAAGAGACTTAACTGAGCTCTCCCCGTAACATACATACACATACACACATGCAGACAGACGCAAACACACATACGCATTAGGTACGCGAGTGTGCGCAAACATTGGCTTAATTGAACATTTCTTTTTTTGTTACCTCCAACCAGCAGCAGGCACAACACTTACACAAAACATACACAACACGCGGACCCCACCAATTTGCATATTAAAATAGCACTAGTCCGGCAATTGCTTACCTGAGCCTAAAGCAGAGGGGGATCCGGAGTGTGTGGGCAAAACTTTAACTAATGAAAGTAGCTGCCACAACTTTTGCTCTCTAAATATATTTAAATTCTATTCTGTTTCTTTTTTCAATTCATTAGGATTGATATAATTGGAATACTGTATATAAATGTAAAATATTTAATATATAGTTTTTATATCCTTGCCCCGCGGGTATTATTATTTTTGATGTTTTTCACAGTCACAAAAATTTTGCTTTGCTATTTCTACAAATTTATTAAAGGATAATTTGAAAACACGATTGGGGATCGGTATACCTTTTATCTTGAAGTAAGGCTGAAACAAAGTTCATTGATATATTAAACATTACATAATTTATTATTACTATACGAGTACTTACATGCATATAAAATAATAATCCAAATTATTACGTGTTATGTAGCTAGTCAATACCAGAAGCAACAAGCAGGCGATTGCCAATTCACAACTGCTTGAACAATAATCTGTATTTGTCTATAGATCATAGAGAATATGTGTTATTCAGGACGGATCAGGACGATAAAATGAGTCGATTTAGCCATGACCGTTTGCGTATATGCTGTGTGTAGACAAACTTTGGTATAGACCGTTTTTTTCAGGCAGGATCGAACAACTATATCATGAAACTGAAACATGAAAGGCACAGTCGGTATTAAAGTTGTTAAATGGATAACTTATTAGATTCATAATACATTCTTAATGATATTTACCAGTTAAACTTAAAACTGTGATTTCTAAAATATGGTATTAATATATCAATATACCGAAATAGATTAACTTAATAACAATTTTCATATGCATAATATAGTCTGCAAGCGTAGCCATTCCTTATTAGTTCGCATTTAATTTAAGAAAGAAAAATATATATATATATATATATCTAAAAAATCGATATATATATGTATATATATTTAAAGGTTTTAGATTAAATCAATGAGAATCAGAAAGTTTTGTGTATGCAATTATGCGAATTACTTTTTTCTGAATGTATTGTATGGTATGGTATTTTACACCAATATTTCATACTGTGACTGACACACCTGGATTGTCAATAGTTTTTCATTTAATAAGTTTTAGAATAGCCGTGTCAAATATTCAGAATGCAAACACTCAAATGTTCATTCAATTGAATTTAAAAACAATTTGCCTTCGTCCGCTCTTAGAACCAGGTTGACGTGCTTGTCTTACCAATTTTACTGCGCTTAAATAACCCAGAGCAATTTGATCAGGCAGGGTAAGGTAAAACACAACAGGGCACATATCGTTGAGAACTTGCAATTTGAGGCAAGAAAAAACAAAACAAAACCATATCAAATTCGTATACACACACACATTCAGGCGATTCAAAAGGGGCTTAAAAGATGCCATACGAACTCTGCTTAAAGCAGGTTAAAGGAGGTGTGAGGAAAGGAGGGGGCTAACGGGGAAAGGCAGGAGTGTTTCTGTGTCTAGGCTGCTTTATAAGCTGCTAGCCTGCGCCTGTATGTACGTTGAGGTTCTTGCATTCTAACTTTTTCTGCTCTCGTTGGTTTGGATACAGCCTTCAATTTGCTGTAGTCCTGCTTTTTTTTTCTTGATTTTCCAACCTTTTGTTGGTGTCTCTGTCCTAGGTGATACTTTAATGCCGCTATTCATGTTAGTTGGTGTTGTTGTTAGCAATTTATTAGTGACCCACGGTACAGAGCCAGCTGAGGCACAGCCGCAGTCACAGTCGCAGTCACAGTCACAGGCCTCTAACTGTCATAGTCCTCTACACATTCCACCTTCCAGTTTCTTCTAACTGCCACATTGGGCTGCAGTTATTCGGATCCACAGCTCGACAGCGAACCGTCAACATTGCCATGTGAGTTATTAGAGCCACGCATCGCCCGTTATCGTCTTGTGGTTGTTATCGGTGGTAGCTTGCATTTGTTTCGTTTTTCTTACCTCCATTTTTACATTTTTCCACTTTTTTACTCGTATTGTCTCTAGGGGTTTTTCGTGCTTTTTGTTCAGTTGTTTTTATTATTTTTATTTTGTTTCAAAGGACTTGATTCACGCGTGTCTGACTCATGTACCATACAGACAGGCTGTCGGGCAGTCACGAATTTCGATGGGCCGGCACAATGTGCAATATGTCCAGGCAGCAACCCACAACAATCTGTCAGACCGTCAAGCCGTCAGCCGTTTGCAGTCAACTGATACCGGTCTAGAATCGCGCTCCTGAAAACCATTCAAACCGTACAAAGTCTAGTCTCATATTTAAGCCCTTACAAAGGGGAGGATTGGGCGAAGATAACTACGCTTTGGCCTTTTGATTGTAGGGCCAACGACTGTAAACTGAGAACGAGTAAGGGGTAAGGCAAAGTGGTTAACTGGTAGCCGGCAAGCAGCACGTTGTCAATGCGCATGTCGCTTAGTTTTAGCTACCCCTAAGCCAAGCTAACGGGGATTCGAGTTAACCAGGGTTGGTTTTGAGCGAAGCGATTTTAAGCCTTTTACTGAACTTGGTGAATTTGCTGAGCTAGAACCACTTACTGAACTTGAATTATGTTGTTCCAATAGTAAGCTTTCCACTATAATCCTTTAAAAATGATTGCTATAAAGAAATTCATATTAAAATTAACAAATATTCAAAGTATTCAGAATATTTAGAGAAACTTCTTTAATATCTTAAAAATTCTTTATATTATAAATACATGTAGTCATCTCTCCCCTTTTTCTGATCATGTCAGTGTATTCAAAAACATCTTATTTTTCTCTATGGTGGATAAATTTTCTGATATATCTGAAACTCACGTCAATTACAAAAAAAAAAAGGTACATATAATGACTTGTAAGACAATCTCCAGTTTTGTAGGTCCACCTACTCAAAAGCCATCGCTGGCCAAGACTTACGTCATAAGAAGAAAATGCTTTACCAGCAAAAAAATCGAGCAAATAAATATTGTCGTTCAATATCTGCTTATAACTGATATTTGGTCAATTAGCGAATCCTGCTGTGGCCTTAGAAGAATTCAAGTATTGCAGTGTTGGATAGCAATCTCATAGATCAAACCGCAAATGTATCCACTAATGAGCGGCAAGGCAAGTGTTCCCATTGAAGTTTCTATGAAATTCTGCAATCGAATGGACCCCATCTATTGCCTTCTTTTAACACACACAGATTAACAGACTTTTGAGGAAACGGCAGCTGTGGCCCCATAAAAAAACTGAACTGTAGTGAATGCTTTGTACGTTGTTGCCATTTGCCAGTTGTTCTTTTTCCAGTTGTCGTTGCTGCTGTTGTTGGTATCAATATCAGTGTGGTTCTCTCTGCGCGGGTAGACACTAATGTTGCCAATATATACTGAGAAAACATAACGGGCAAAAACTTTGAAAAATACTAAAAATAAAAAAAACCTATTACTTTTTAGGTTTATTCTTCAAAAAGATCGAGAAATTTTATCGTATATATAATTGGCATGTAAAACAACATATTTCACAATAGATTCGACTATGCATTGTTCAGCTGTTGTAGAAGCTTTAGATATATGAGTAAAAAAGTACAAAAATAGATTTTGTAATTTTGAAGGTGTCTTTATGACAAATAGAAAGACTCGAAATATAGAATAGTCTACGTACACCTAAAATTGACATGAACGTAGCTAACTTGACAGCACTGGTTGGCACTTGCATTTAATCATGGGTGGGGACATTCGCATTCATTGCTGACCCTTACTTACTCGGCAAGGCATGGTTCCCGCCCCTTCCCGCTATTCCCACAGCAGAATTTCACCATATACCCCGCTCATATAACTCGGTATCCCCTTTGGCATTTGTCAGGCATGGCAATACCAAACAACGTGGTCGTTTGCTGCCTCACTGACGATTGTCCTCGTGCTTGTCCTCGTCCTCTTCGACACGAAGGTATCCTTGCTGTTGTTGTTGCTGTTGTTCATTAGTTGTGGTGTCATAGCCCACACACATCCTCACCCACAACCAAGCACACTGACATCCAGGACTCGCACATAGACAGAGCGAGTGGGAAATGCAGAAAGAGAAAGAGGAGGACTATGCACTGACCCTACTTCCTTTCAATTTCCCGTGCCACAGCAGAAATCTTTTTGCCTGTGTGCCTTTGCTTTGCCTTTGGCTCTGTTTGTTGTGTCCTTCAGCCATATTTCGAATATTCAACTCGACTCGTTCCGTTCATTTACTTTGCTTTGGTTTGGGTTCGTTGCGCTATTTGGTTATCTTTTTATTATACTCTATAAACTATTGAAAAAATTTTTTATTTTAGTCTGGTTGTATTTAGTCAACTGTTTAAGCTGTAGTCTCTTAATCAACATTCAACATATCCAAAAAGTCAACATTTTTATTATATATTCTACAAATATCTATCCCTATCATATTTATATGCTAAATATTTTATATAATAATAAGTAAAGTATATATTCTCTTTTATACAGATTTTAAGATCTGCGTGAGAGTATCTGCTATTCGAGCAACTGTGACTTGAACATGCTAGCTTTTTTCCAGCTCTTTTTCTTTTTTCCCTCCTACTTTCATTTGCCTTATGCAGCTTTTGTTCTTATGTTAGTATGACCGGCGGACTGTATACGTCCTGTCTTTGTGGTCGTGGCATGCCGCCAGTATCCCTATGCCATATTCCCTGTGTCTTCCCTATCCCTTTATCGTACGTTACCATATCCATATCCAGTTACAAAGCGCTTACGCCTCAATGATTTTTTCGATTATACATTTTTGCTCATTTCGACCATTGATAATTCGACTCTTCCCCATTTCCTCGGCCCCTTGCTTTAGGCCAATGTAGCCGCAAGAGATAGTGAAAGCGAGAGAAATACTCCGACCAATCTAAGGCAGAGCCAGAGAATTAAAGTTACTTGTGAATACGAAATACTTATATATCCATATTGAGTGATATGGTGAAATCTAATGCTAAGGTTCTAAAACATATAGTTGTCATGAGGGCGTAAGGTGACGAATCTTTATCTAGTTGCCTGAGCTCGAGCCTAACCCTAAGAAGAAGCCAGAAATTGCACATACGATAAGTTTACTACAGAGCAGTTGATAGTAAGAATCAACATAATGATTAAAGTTGCTGATGATTAAGTTTATGCCTCTCACAATTGTGCAAATGAAGCAGAATAAATAGCGAAACGAATAGCGAAATAAAACCCAAAGCAAAACAAGAGGTGCTAAATTTTTAGTGAGAAAGCGAGCGTTGAAATAGACAAGTATAAAATGAAAAGTATAAAAAGCATTCAAATAAATATATATATATATATATATATATATATATATATATATGTACATGCATATATACATATATATATATATACAGCTGTTACAAGGCACAAGCTTTGCGTTTGAAGTGTTAAGAATAGGAGCGAACGGTTCCTGCTCGGGCGCCACGACGCCATTTTGCCTAGCTAAAAGGGTGGACCAAACACCAGCAAAGCTTTAACTAATGCAAACAGCAAGGCCGAAGCCTCATTGATAGGGCAGTAGCATAAGCCAGCTGAAAATAAAATAAAAGTAGGCTGGTTCTTTCGCTCGTCTGGTTTGTTTGTATAGCATGTCTTGGCACAGGCTGAGCGGCTGTATAAGCGTATGTATATATACACATATACACATATATGTTCGTATATACATATCTATAATCGGAATAACGAAAAGAGAATAAGAACTAAGGAATTCGGAATTCGGAATACGAGTTGCCACAGCTTGAAACGTAAAAGAAGATGCCAAATCGTAGATGCCTTCAATGACAACGTGCCAAGCTAAAATTGTGGCAGGTGCTTGAATTTGGTATTTTGATGACTGAGCCTGAACGACTATTCTTGTTGTGACCCTATTTCTTCCTACTTCTTCGGCTCATATCCCTATACTTCTTTTATCCACTCATCTACATACCGTATGCATTATTTGTTTGAGTGGTTTCTAGTGGGTGCGACCTGTGAAAGGAAACCGCTTTAAAGTGTAAGAGGAGTCTGCCCTTCAGTAGTTCCTACCAATCGCCTCACAAGAATCACATCTCCACATACCGATACTAAAAGATGAGCAGAATCGATGGAAGGTCGGATTTGGGAGAGCTGACATGCAGCAGGAACTAAAGACAATCCAAAGCATCCCCTAAAAATTAAGCTCATCTTGACTTTTCCAAGCGAATTGTTTTCTCAGAGTACCGATTGGAGAATGCCAAACGGTAAATGGGAATAACAGAAGGCGAATGGCATCATTATCGGTGGTATCATTACCTATGAGTCGAGTCAAGTTAAGTCAAGTTGAGCCAAGTCAATTTGATTCGAGTGTTTGCCGAGTTGAAGTGGATGCCATGGGGTTGTCCAGCCACCAGATAAATAACCGAATAGATAAATGATGCGAAACCACAACGACTGAATGAATGAATGAATAAATGAATGAATGAATGAATGAATAAATGAATGAATGAATGAATGAATTGAATGAATGAATAAATTAATGAGTTATTAGCCTCTTGCAGACCAATGTTTTGATTTTACCTAGTTCCTAAAGCGATATGGTAGTTTCTGGCATGCCTAATCAAATAACTATTATTGCAATTCAGGACTTAAGTAATTCGTTGGAACCATTTCAACTAAGTGGAAACTAAATTAAAATTGACTTTTAAAGACGTAAGAAACAACACACAATGAAGGGTGGAACTAAGAATTATAAGTACGATTTTTTGTTTCAAAATATATGAATAGAGTTTTTAGAGGTTTTATTTCAATATTTTGGCAAAATAATAGCTATTCTTTCATTAATGTTAAATTAATCTCTAAAACAAAAATCTTCGAGCTAAATATTTTGTTAAAGAGTGACTCTGACGTCTGATACTATAAGTTATCAATAGTCCTTCTATTGCCATCCAAAACATTATGGAGGAAATGAGAAATTACAGATAAACATACCGCAAGTCAGTTCAGTCATGTAATTTGCCTTATTACGAAAAAGATTTCAGATCTGAGACCTTTGAATTCCCAGTCAGGTTTTTTTATAAGTTGCTCAGGCCTGCCATAAAATACTTCAATTAAATGCAAATAATCAAATTTCGGCTACGTAGTCCAAATAGAAAGTATACAAACAGACTGCTAATCACGTGACCAATTAACTCTAAACACACGCATACTCCAAAATATAAATAATTTTCGTCGGCATTTAATATTTTTTGCTGCTTGCTTTGCTGCGTTGCCCACCGCTCACGGCTCTGCCATCCAGAGACCAAATCAACCACTTTTTAGCTACTTTTTTGTGTGTCACGGGAAATCCAATTTTATTTGCATTTTCATTAACAGCAAATAATACAACGGAAATATGATTTTTATGCCATTTCCATGTAAAATGGCAACCCTTGCATCTGTTAACGAACCATCTGCTCTACCCCTCTCCCCGCCACAGTCTAACCGTCTATCCTGCTTATTCTGCCTCGGCTTCTGCCTCTCGTTGCTTCCGTCCAGGGCCACGCCTGGTACGCCCTTTTCCAGGCCATTACAATGTGCATTTCCGCTTTAATTTCTTGCTGCTGCTGTTTTTGTTTTTCTTGTTGTTTTTGGCTGATGATAAGTAATTTCTGTTATAAAATCGCTATATTGCATTTTTGGACTTCGCTGTTGCTGCACCGCTCAGTTCATCTCGTCCAATTTCATTTCCATTAATTTTTCACTTTTCTTTTTTCTTGGTTTCCTTTTCAATTGGTATAGTTTTCGCTTGCTTGCATTTTATTCTTTTTTTTAGGTACGCTTACTCAACTGAGATCTTTATTAGAATACATAAATCCATATAATTCTTACTTTTGTCTGGATACACAGCTAAAAAAAATGTGACTAAAAATATTGTGAATTGCGTGCTTTTAATTGTTTCATTCGATTCATGCGATTGCCGAGGGTGTTATCAGTGACTGACAGCTTTCAACTTGGCTCACACAAATAATGCAATTCTGAAAAATCAAAGGCCAATCCCAAACTCAGCTTCAGTTTGTCGTAGTAGTCACATCCTCGTCATTATCCCCATCATCATCATCATCATTGTATTCCCCGAATCCCATTTGGCTATCAGGATGGCAGGCATCGCTGGTATCGTTCAAGGGCCAAACTGGCTGAGCCCCAAACCATTTAAGAGCCATAAAAGTGGGCTATGTGCGTCATATGGGGCAAGTGGTGCGAATGTGGGTGTGGTGGTAGTCTTAAGTAAAGCACAATATTTGTCACATAAAATTTGCTATTAAATAAAATTTTATTTGCACATTCATTCAAAACACTCGTATATCCAACAGATATGTATTAAAGGAACAAATAAAAAAAACAGTACAAACAAAACTTGGCGGGTCATATTTGTGCATCGTCTCGAAGCTGGGGTTGATTTGATGTTAAATTTTATAGCCGCGTTTGCACATAATGAAATTTATATAAATAGATAATCAGACACAAGGAATAAATTAAAAGTTGACATTGTCGGACAAGTGGAGATATGACTGAACTATGAATTAAAATCTGCAAAATTAGAAATGATTTCTTTAAAGGAACAAATTATCGGCTGAAATATGTAAGATAAATAATAAATTAAAAGAAAAATTATAAAACCTACCTACATATATGAAAATAATTTTCTGAAAAAGATCAAAACAAGTTGCCAAATACTATTTACACTTGTGGACTAGAATAACCATTTGAAAATTGTTGTTAATTTATTTATTTTGAATGATTTTTCCTGTTCCAGCTATATTTAATATATACATATGTATATTTAAATATCATCATCGCTTCAAAAATTGTTGTACGAAATACTTTTGTCTGTCGCAACGTATATTAGTATAGGATATAAACTTACGTTAGATATTAAAAATACTCTACACAAAAAGTGATTTTAAGATACATTTATTTTAAAAGGTTTTATTTATTCATCACATCTGAGTTGAATGTGATAAATGTTAATCATTCGTCACATTGATTTCTGAACTGTTTCTCCTTCTTGCTACTCCTAAGTAAAGTTACATTTGACCGATTTGTATTCTGCCCACTTATGTGTTAACTTCCTATTAAACAACCGTGTGGCTGCAGAAAAGACAAAAAACACACTTGGATAAGATTTGCATAGCTCTCAGGAAAGTGTAAGTTTATTAAAGTTGGTTGTCCGTGAAGCGTATGTGGCATTTGCAGTGCCTCATGACGTTTGTTGTTTGTCGCGTGTGTCTTGTGTCTTGTGCTTCTTTGACGCCTCTCCTCTGATGGCTTTGTGGCTTGACGCGGTATGCTGACACATAACCAGCTAAAGTCCAAGAGGAGCCAGCGCATAACAATATTGTCCTTCGTCTTTCAACCATTTCTCGTTTCACTCGTGTTGCCACGCACTTAATAAAATAATGTTGGATGCGTTGCAGTGCATAATGGCTGCAAATGCTGTCTCTGTCTATATATATATATATATATATAAATATAAATATATATATGTCTTTCCATGTCTCTCTCTCTGTCAGTCTCTTTTTCTGGCTCTCTGTGTGTGTGTTTTTGGTATCAACTGGTGCACACAGATACATTTATAGCTAGTTTTAATTGTTGTTGTTGCTGAATGCAAGTGAGTTGGTTGCGTAGGCGGCTCTTTTCAACTCTGGTGCTCCCTGCTAAAATTTGCCAACTATGCTCGGCTATGGCAAAAAGTTAATGGCCGTTGCTCAACAAGAAAGGAATGCCATCCCCCGCCTACTACCGAAGCGCCTTCTTCAGCTATCCCTCCACGTTATGTGTTTATGACTTTGTCACTTGGGTTCTATTAGGCACACGCACACACACAGATACACACAATCGAGTTGCTTACTGCTTTATCTTTTAAATATTTCAAGTGTGGCATAAACACAAAAGCAGCACATTTTGAAACTTTCCAGATCAAATGAAAAATTATTTACTGTATTTTAACAACCGCAAGCAAATTTAACAATTAGTATGAATGCAATTATACACGCTTAATTATGGCTTGTTTATCTTTTTTATCTGGTCGTCTTCTAGCGAGCATAGGAACGATCAAGAGCATTGAAAGACTGCGGTAGTGATTTAGTGATTTAGATTAAAACTAATCGGTATTCCCGTTACACTAGAAGATCAATATTAGAAATTAATTTTGATATATTTGACTACATTCGTCTGTGGATTTTTCAATATCAGAAATAAGTTAGCAAAACAATTTGATGTAATTCAATAAATCAATAACTTTACAAGTTTTTACCTATTATACGCCCCTAACCAAATTAACTTTTATGTTATATTAATACTTATCCCTTCATATTGGTGGTCTCAGGGATAAATTTCAAAAGCCTGTGAATAGTTTGTAATTATACGTAATTATTTGTGAACACGTCTAAAAAAATAATGAAGGCATGAAAAATGTTTTCAACAGTTTCCGTCTTTGGAGAATTGATTTCCAGTGATCAACATTTAAAACTGTTAAGTAGAACTCTGAAAATCAACTTATGCTTGATCGGATAAGAAACAAAGAATTTCATACAACGGTATTACTCCATTTCTCCCACTTGGGTGTCGAATTTGCCAAAATCCCTCAAAAACTATAAATTGCCCCATTCATCTTTAACCACATACTTTGCAGCCATGTAGGTGTGTTTTTAAAAAATCGGGAACATGGATTAATTAGATTTTATTGTTTGAACTCGATCAGGTAAGAGTCAAAATTTTCTTAATTTAACATTGACACCCATTTTCTGACCATAGGGACAAATTTTGAAAAACAAAATACATTTTAAGTGGATCGGATAAGGAACGAAAAAGTTTCACATAAAGGTTTTATCCCGCTTGCCTTACCTTGGTGTTGAATATTCCAAAATCCATTCTTAGTGGAAACATTTAGTAAGCCATTAATCTTGTACAAATATTTAATTTTCGTACGTATTACCGTTTGTTCTGTTCGATGATAAACGTCAGTCGGTCAATCAATCAGGAAAAAAAGAGTTATATGTATAGAGATAGAGTGCTATAAAACTCAATTGGCGCTTAAGCACTGATTTATGCGCTCGATTGATTAATGCGGGAGTCTATACGCAGGCGCGTTTTCGATAAGTGCCTATCGATATCCACTCGCAGAGTTACTCTGCGCTGTGCGCATATACTCGTAAAATATAAGCACCCATCGAATTTCTCTATATTAAATAAATATGGCAATTTTTAGGCCACTTTTGGGGCACTTGAGGACTAGTCAAGCGTTAAATTTGATGACATTCAACATTTGCCCCCTTTCCCTTTTCTCATACCCATTTCTCTAAACCCCCTTCTTCTGTCTTCTTTATTTTGTTATGAAATGTTGTTATTTCCAAGGATTATGATAGAAGGTGTCGTATGGCTAACCAACCAGGAAATATAAAAAATTATATATATATGTTATAAAAACGACTAGTAAAAAAATTGATGCTTATATACATATACATATACATATAAATAAACATATACGTATACATACACATATACACATATACATATACATATACATATACATATACATATACATATACATATACATATACATATACATATACATATACATATACATATACATATACATATACATATACATATACATATACATATACATATACATATATACATATACATATACATATACATATACATATACATATACATATACATATACATATACATATACATATATATACATATACATATACATATACATATACATATACATATACATATACATATACATATACATATACATATACATATACATATACATATACATATACATATACATATACATATACATATACATATACATATACATATACATATACATATACATATACATATACATATACATATACATATACATATACATATACATATACATATACATATACATATACATATACATATACATATACATATACATATACATATACATATACATATACATATACATATACATATACATATACATATTTTCTATGTAAGGTTTTCTTTTTAAACCACTTGAAAACTGCCCAAATCAAATGCCCCAGTCCCATCTCCCAACACTGGCACACAATATAAAAAATCTGTGGGGCTGACATGTGGCGAGCAAAAAGTAAAAAAGTATGCTACAAAAGTGGGTGGCTTCACTTTGTGTCTGTGATTTTCAACTTATAAGTGAAGCGCTACTGATATTGAGTCTTTGCTCCTACCTGCTGCATGGGATCAGGCACTGTAAACTGAGTGCTGCCATATTTTGAGCCCAGGCCAAAGGCATGAAAAGTGTTTTTGTCGCCAGCATTTCAACCTTTTGCCCACTAACACACACATATATATGTATATACATATAAGAATATACTTTTTGGGGTCGGCATTCGCTTTAGTTTCACTCACACAAATACACACACACTTACACATGTAGAGCACTCGAAGCGGCACAGATACTCGCCCTGTGATTGAATGCCGACTGCATCTGTTGTGATTTTGCTGTTAATAGTTTAGTTAATTTGTTTGCGAAAAGAAATAAACGAGTGTAAGTGTGTGTTTTTTACACACTTGCAAAGTGTACTATACTTTTGTCACGAAATATGCAATGCATTAATGGAGGCATCTCCGACTTGTCCATCTGCTTATATGCAGGCTAGTCTTGCAATTTTTGAGATAGGTGAATGAATTTGGTATGGCTGGAAAAGGCTGGAACCTGCTGGATCGGACAACTGTAGCATAGCTACCATAGGAACAATCAGTTCTAAAATTGTTATATGAAAAATATTTTGTTTCTCAAGTTATCTTGACATACAAGTTATAAAGAAAAGTGTTATAATTCACACCTAAAATCATTATTTTTATATCAATTTTTTTTGTTTTACCGCAAGGCAATACTTCGCAGACATATTGCTTCATATACCTTATTATGTCACTCTTCTACGGCTGGTCAGTGCATATGTGTTTCAATCCTTTTTCAATATGCTTCCTTAATGATCTGTTTATATTTGAAATATTTGTTTGTTTTTAATATAAACCAACTGTTTTTTTAATTGATGCCGGATTCCAAATTCTTTCAGTCCATTATCAATATTTTCAAATAATATAGTACTATTATTGAGTTGACAAGCTTTTTTGTGAACTATAAATTTTAATTAGAAATAATTAATTCAGTTTGTATTTGGAATGTTTTTTTAAACAATTTATTTTCAATGTATTTAAATATATATATATAATATGTAAGTTCAAACAAGCAAAAACCCGAATTAGTGTTGCTTATGTACATAAGATATTACAGCTTGCAAATTAAGACGAACCGATTTGAGCGATAGACGAATTCGAACTAAGGCCCAGCTGCACCAGCGCATCGGCTGCAGAATGAAAATAAAATAAGTTAAAACGAATATTGTTAGATATTAATTCTAGGCTTGCGGCAGGCGCTTAGCCGAACAACTATAACAATTCATTTATTACAATAATAGCTATATATATAGGTTGATATATATCTATTGAATTTAAATTTTCCTGTGCAACAGTGAAAAGCTGAACATTCAAACCTTGGCGCGGAGTTCGTAATTTTACATTATATTATCAGTTTTACTGTTGTTGTTGCTTTTCAGTGTCTTAAGTAGTCTGTGACCTGTGTGTATTTTAGCAAAATGTCTATGTCGACATCTTTTTAATTTAAATTTTGCCTTGGCCATTTTCATTTTGCTTTATTGCTGCTTTGTGTTTAGCTATTTCCGCTTTTTGAATTTCGACTTGTTGTTTCTTTCATTCCTTTTTAGTTGTTTTTATTTGCCCTTTTTATAACCAGGAAATTACAATGCAAAAAAAAAAAATTGTCGGATAGCAAAATATTTCTTATGTTTATTGTGAACCGTTCTAACGGAAAAGTCAAATGTTCAAGGAGGAGCAGGAAAAATAGAAGGGGAAGAGAAAAAAGGAAAGGCAAAAAAGATGGTTATAATGTCCACAAGGATACGGGATTTCCCCAGTTTAGCTTATGATCTTTTTAGCTGCACCATAATTTAAATGAGTTGATATTCAGGCAAAGCTAAGTTAAAGCGAAAAAAACTGTTTAAGTAATTTTAAATTTTATGACTAAAACGAAATCTCAAATGAAGTCAATGAAATGAATTTTTACAAGAAATTTGAGGCGAATCTTAAATTCAAAATCAATGTTCAACCTGCAAATATAAAATATGATTACGAAATCAGTAACCCTGCAAGAGTTTTTAGGCGGTTAGTTAGTTAGTCAGTCGGCTCAGTTTGTTAGTCTTTGTGCTATTCTATACATTGCATATATATATTGTTTTTACATTTTCCATTCTTGTGTTTTCTCAGTGTATACTTTCTTCAGCGCCTTTGGCGCAGCGCAACTTTCTCAAGAGTTGCTAATACCAGCGCTTTATCTGTGCCTCCTTATGAGCCTCCAGGGCTTCACTTGTTCTCACTAACACACACTCACAAGCACACATCCACTGAAACGCAATCTATACTACTTTCTCTCTCTCTCTCTCTCTCTCTCTCTATCTCTGACTGTCACTTTCTTTGTGTCTTTCTCTTGGCCTTCTTGTAAAACACTTTTTGGGCAGCATTGTAAGGTAGGCACCAGGGCATGTGGTGAATTTTTGTTAAGTTTTTTCCTTTTGGTTATTTTGTGGTAGGTTTGTTGCTGTTGCCGCCGGTGAATTTCACCACACGCTACACAGGTGACGGCCACCCACTGCGACCCACCTCTCCTCCCACCTGCTGCCTCGCCGTTTACTGTTCGCCTATTTTACACAAATTATTTTGAATTTATTTCGGGTTACCTGTCTGCTTGCCCTACCGACTTCAGTTGCCTATTTTTCTGTCTTGCGTCTCTTTTTGGCTGTGAAATATTTTGTAGTATACTTTTCTGCTGCCAGAGCTTCTGTGTAATACAAAAAACCAATTTTATTTAAGGCGCAACGGGATGTTGTTGTTGTCCTTTGCTAGCATTTTACGTTAGCTGAAAATTGTTGGTGCTGTTCGTTTTGTGTGAGTGTGTGTGTGTGTGTGTGTGTGTGTGTGTGTGTGTGTGTGTGTGTGTGTGTGTGTGTGATTGTGTGTGTTGCTGTTGCTGTTGCTATCATTCTCTGGCATTCAACGCTGACAGTTACGTGGCGCTTTTGCTTAGCGACGACAGACTCACACCCACACTCGCACACACACACACACACACATATATATACACATATATATATACACATATATATATATACACATATATATATATACATATATATACACATATATATATACACATATATACACAGAAAACGCCTGACCCCACCCTAAAAACCATCAACTTCAAGCGCCTCTCCCCGCGACGTCGCATCCATTAACTTTCCTTTGCCCAAGTTGGGTCATTGTATAACTGCGTTCCGTGGGGCGCTTACTGCTGCTGCTGTTGATTTTGTTTTTGGTGCTGCTTGGTTGCGGCTATTACCGCTGTTTTTGCTGTTGTTTATTTTAAATAAGCTTTAAATTTACTTTTATACGCTTTTAATTTGTGCGTTGCTGTTGCTTTTGTTGTTTTTGTCTACCAAATGGGCTAGGAAAACGTTCAATGCGCTCGTGTTTTTTCTGTTGCTGCTGTTGCGGTCTGCTCTGCATGTCGATGTCTTAATTAGGAAATTGACACAATTTATTCCCAGTTAGCATTTTAATATGTAGCAAACGGGTAGTGTTGCTCCAAAATCCAGTTATGCTTCTAAGTAAGAAAAGCACAATTTTAGCAGCGGTCGTTATAAATGAATACGAGTATTTATTTGTAGTTATAAAATAGATATTGAACTGAATCGAAGCTTTGCTTGTTGCGGGTTATACATAAATTTAAAAAAAGGGTTCTATATCATGTCAACCCGAACACAACTGTTTTTTTGTGAAAAGCTCAGTGCTCAGGTCAAGCGGCTGCCGTTGCCAGACAAATGCGAGCGAAATTCGTGTATGTGGCACAAAGTTGCTGAACTCTTTCAATTTATACACAAAGTGGAAAACAAAACGTTTCACAGCAACAAGAACAAAAATAAGTACGACGCGACATGAAAAATATTGATTTTATTTTATTGACACGAAAAAATTCCGCCTTGAAATATACAATGCAAAAGTGGAAAATACGAAAACTGTGCTTCAGCTGACTGGTTTGAGGGGTTGTCACTGCGACTGATGACGAAGCTGTGCTTGGGGAGTGTTACCACTGTTGTTGCTGGGAAAACAACAAAGATAAGAGTCATAAAAACGCTTACACAGACACAGCCATTACTTGGGGCTTCTTTTTACTCAAAAGCGGGGGGTGGAAACAGAGAGCTGGAAACTAGACAGAGTCTTAGTGAGTGCGACAGAAAGGCGAAACTAACGATTATGATGATGACGATAAAAGGAGAAGCAGCAGCAGTAGCAGCTACGACTACAACAAGACGCAAACGTCAGCGGCAAAAATGCCAAAATAAATTACACTGCGACAAAGTTAACTTCCTTTCTTGCTTTCCCGTCATATTCATGAAATGAGCGGTAACAAAAAGAAAATCCAAAAGCAAAAAATAAACAAGAAAAAAAGAAAATTACGCCTGAGTTTGGGGTTATTGTCTTCTTGCACGCATTCGTACTCGTATCTCTCTGTTCCTTGTTTTGTTTTTTGAAGCAATGCAGACTTTACAGATTACAAGAAGAAAAAACAGAAAAGTCACAGCCAGCTGAACAAGTCACAACAAAGCCAATTTGAGCTATGTAATGAATGAAGCAGCGTTTCTCTCAACAAAGCTAAAAAAAAAAACACAGAAAAACACAAAGGCAAGCACTACCCATTCGCTATACATGTACAGCGTATTACCCACCAAGCCAACAACGAAGGGGCTGTCAACCCAAGCAACAAGGAAATGTCATTTTGCAATTTTGACGAAAAAAATTTTTTTGAAAAAACGCCATAGATGAGTTATCGAGAAAAGGCAACAAGCTATTTAGAACGAACAACCATATTTCTGTTATGACTAAAATAAATTCGATTACTTATCGATAATTAAGTTCTTATGAAATAATATTAAGATCTGAGACTGAAACGATGTAACTGTGGAACGATTTAAATTGTATACCGATAAATTTTTGTTTTTTTATTTTTAGGTAAAAGTGATTTTACCATCAGTGATTAATAGCGTTGTTTATTACTTTTTTTCGATCATCAATCATTTAAGTAAAATCTTTGAAGTTACCAAAAATAGTGCATAAGCGAATATATCGATTTACTATGATCATTGTGCCCCATTGAAAGTTCTTAATATCTTTTAATTGAACTCCCTGGATTATCTCTAAATTACTAATGTAAACGTTTACTTTGCTTACTCCTAATAAACAGTCTATCCAGATGGACACCAAGGTATGTTACTTCAGTTATTGTGGAACGTTGTCTCTTTAAGGTAAAGGCATCAATGTTTGCTTTATTGCTCGTTTACATCTATGCGCAAGCCTGCTAGTCAATTTTCCAAGGCTAAATGTTCCATTGCTCTTCTTGGGCACTTGGAGCGACCTAGAATGTCGACAATGTTGTAACAATGTTTACCGGTATATCTGCTGTACAGTGTTGGTCTAAGTACGCTACCCTGGGGTAAGCCAGCTTAATCGGATGATATTGAGAGAGGAATAATGCCTGCAACGCTAGATCAGTATGCCTGCACCTCTATAAGCCTTACCATCGGGATGAATTGTCGAATATCTTTTATAGCTAGTCAGGTGACAATAATTCTTGTTAGTTAGGTGAGTCTCTGATGTCTCCTTGACTGGAACAACTTGTAAGCATTTGCTTCTTTTAAGTTGATAGGTATAGTAATTTATATTTCATTATCCAGGTATTTGGCTACAGATCGATAGTTATGTTCGTCATTCTGCCTTATATTTTTGTTTCATTTGTGTTACCCCTTTTTATGCAGGTATCACTTGTTTGACCTTGTGGTGTTGGAGCATCATCATCACTCTCTTGGATCACTAAGGGTCGCGAATCTACTTATCTGGACTATACTATAGGACAGTGTTTTCAGATATTTTCGGTCTTTTAGATCCACTTGTTTTCTTTGTTGTTTGTGGACCTACTTTACTTTTGCTTGTCGTAATGAGTTGACAGTATCGGGCGCTAAGCAGCTGCAGTGGTTTTCGTTGTTGGGATCGAAGATTTGCGAGGTTGTAAGCGGGGACATAGTACTGGTCGTTGTTGTTATCAATACTTCTTTGGTAAGACTGTAAGGGTCGGGGGCCGGGCACGGAGCATCGCAGAGTCAATTTTCAATATTCTCCTTGAGCATCATATCGCAGTGTGAAATAAATCGTGCTCTCTTCGCGTTGACGAGTGACGACAGATGGATTTTGTCTTATTACTATAGCTTACAGAGCTTATGCTCTTACGATGCCATTTATTTCAAATCTGACCCTCTTTCTGTCCCTTATTCAAAAGTCAGCTTTTGAATCAGTTGTCGTACTGTCCTACTAGTCCTTCTACTTTTGCGTTAGCATCACTACTTCAACTACTTCAATTAAACTTAATTGTACTCATTTTAAAGTTCTCTTCCTTTTTATTTAATTTTTTTCCAATTTTTTGCTGAATATGCACAAATATTTAACGACAGAGTAAAGACGTAAAAGAAACAAAAAAAAAATGCTAACTGTAAAGAACATTTAATAAGAGAACAAAATGGCGTGTTGTTTACAAAAATAAGCAAAAGCCAAAAGAAAGCACAAAAAAAATACACAGCTCTAAAATAAAACTTCATTAAAAATCAAGTAAATGGGTAGTGAACAGGGTATTTCACTAGTTTAATTATAAAGTACAAGCGTCTACAAGCTTATCATAGGAACGAACAGTCCAAAATTAAATTTTTTATTTTAAGTACTTCAAATTCAGATAATGTTAATGATGTTATCAGTTATCTTCCATGTAAAATTATTTGCTGCTATATTTTAAACCAGACGCTCATAATGCCAGTGAAAGAAATTTTTTAGAAGAATGTGGAATCTACACATATCGACTTGGTTGTCGATCTTATTAACAGTGTAACAGATGCTCTTCATTTTAATTACAGAATAAAGAAAAAAAAAAATAATCGAATTAAAAACTGAAATACAAATAATAAAAAACAATAACCTTTGTGCGAAAGCGGAATTAAATATTCTCAAAGTTACTCTGAATAGGTGTTAAAGGTCATTGCAAAGTGCAAAAAAAGTGCAATTTTAATTTATGTTTGCCACGGTTTGAAAACTTGGCCCGGCTGCAAGCTTCAACTGTGATTTCATTGGACCGAGTTCAAAGGTTTTCATCTTGGCATGGTGAGTTCGAAGTCTTGTCAGAAATTCTCAGCGGCTTTTCACTTGGCTCTTAAGCGAGGGCACTTGTACCCCTCTATTTTCCTCCTTCGCCGCTCTTCCCGTTTAAGTTCTTCTTTCATCTCTTCTCTATCTATGGTAGATTCCATTTTATAATGACACTGTGCGAAGAAGCAGAAATAAATTACGCACAAGCATGCATATAAAGAATTTAATTAAAGTTCATTTGGTTGCCGTACTTTGCCTGCTGCTTTCTGCCACTTCAGCACTTCCTCTTAACCTCTCATCGTTCGAAGACGCTGCTACTTCTGTCACTTCCGCCTCAAGTAATTACACTCCATCATCATGATTTTGCCCTTATATGGTTTTATCTAAGTGAGCGAGTGTGGGAGTATGCTGAGACCTAAAATGACAGCCCTACCACCCAACGACCCATTAACATACTTAAAACCTAAAAACCTTAGATCTTAAAATGGCATCAAATTCCTCACACAATGGGTTACAATCGACAAAAAAGTCTTAATTAAATTTTAGTTTTAAATAAACTATGGCTAAAAACACAGCAATTTATATAAACTGCTTTCCTCCATTTATTTATTTAATTTTTAGTAAAAAACAAAACAAAATAAAAATATTCTCCAGACTTTATCTTGTTACTCACTTGAAAAATGTATTATAATTTTATCTCAAAATGTGCATTGCATTGAAGGAGGCATCTCCGACCCTAAAGTAAATATATTATTGATCCCGACGACGATACGAGTTAATATAACAATGTCCGTCTGTTCATCTGCTTATATGCAAAAGAGTCTCTCAGTTTTTGAGCTAGTTGAATGAGATTTGGTATGTGGCCTATTTTTGCACATATGTCGGAACCAGCTGGGTCGAACAACTATGATATCATATAGCTGCCAGAGGAACAATCGGTTTAAAAGTTGTCAATTTTATTTTCAATGTATCTTGGTCAAATTTATAAGTTCAATTTTACTATATGGCTGCCATTTTTAACTAAATTCAATTTTTGTAGTTGGAACACTTTTTACACTTAATTAAGATGCATGTGAGAGAAGCTCTGACACTCTGGCAGTACTTACAACGCCCATGTAACCGTTGCAATTTAACTCAATACTTTGCCACACAAAATTCAATGGCAAAAGTTTTGTGGACTTAGGACTAGCGCATAATTTTGTGGCACCTTTTGTTTCGTCGCTACTTTCTTTTGCAACAAAGTTGCACGTCTATCTCTACCCTTTCATTTTTAAGCTCTGGCTGTCCCCAGTTAAGCCTGTCCCCAACAACATTTTTTGCCAAATTGCGCATGAGCCTCATGAGGCAATCAAGGGTTTTCTTTGCATTCGCTTTGTCACACTGTTCGTAATTTATGCGTGCGTGTGTCTATCTCATTGACTTCACTTTGCAAAAGTAATGAGAAAAAACCAAATAGTGAAAGAGCGAAAAGGAAAGCAAAGAAAATTCGAAAATAAAGCAACAATATGCAAGGGCGCCAACTGGCATATAAAAGCAGCTAAGCAGATGCAGATGCAGATTAACAATTGCAAATAAGCAGTAGCTCACTTCAAGAGCCTTTGATGATTTATTGAACTAACTCGACCCACTACCTATATACGATTCTCCACTTTCCTCTGGCAATTTAATCATGGTGTTTAACTGCTTTTATATGCATTTATCTTCTGTCAGTGAGATGGCTGAGCACCTCGCTGACTGTGCGTGTACATGCTTCTATGTACTATGTGTCTATGTATGGATTTGAGTGCCTGTCTGTCTCTATAATGAGCGTGAAATGCTTAAAGCTTAAATCACTCGTTTATCAAAGCCAACTGCCTGCTGTCTGCCATGCCCTGGTGTCCTTTGGTGCGCAATTATCCAACTAGAGCTACAGCTGCAACATCTTTGTGAGTGGCAGCCTCTGCAATTAGAAACTGCACTCAAAGAAAGAACTGTGTATTCTTTGCTTTTATCAATTTCTAATATTCATAAATTAAGATGTTGCTTTAAAAAATACTAAAAAATACTGTTTCCAATTATCACTGAATTACCACAATGTAATTGAATTGAAAAACCTTTCCAATGAAAATTATATATATTTAATTTAATTTCCATTATAAAAAATTAATTGAAAGATGAAATTTCTTAATGGATCAAATAAAATAGATATTAATTATTCTTGATTAAAATACAAGTAAATTTTCTAAATTAATTATCATAATTATACCAAACAGTTTTGATGTATATAAGATGCTGGCTGTCAATTCCAAACGCTTTGAGCATAAATTTCTTAGTGCTTAACTTAAGACATAAGAACTGAGTATTAATTTTTTTATTAATATTTTTACTATAAAAGTTATTCATATTTAAATCGGTTATAATCGCAATTCTGGTACATTAGAACTTTAAAAGTATTTTGTTTTTCTGAGCGTACCTGCGCGGGGACTTATCAGAAGCTGTTTTAAGCTTGCAGAGTTGCAATGTTGCCTTATGTTTATAGTAATAACAGTTGCCCCATTCAGTTGTAGCTATCTCTCCACTAGACTTATCTCTAGCAATCTGCTTCAATTTTGTAAAAAGCATATATTATGGCACAAAATGTAGAAGCTGTTCCCGTTCATATTTTTGCATCTGTTTCTGATGCTGTATTTGTTGCTGTCATAATTACAGAAAAAGTATAATAAGTATAGCAGCAGCTTGATCTGGAGCTTGTGTCGGGGCAAATGATTAAGCACCAAAGGTTTTCACTGCCTGCTGGCTGCTGTTAAGGTGAGGCAAGAAGTGAGAAAATAAATTGAAAAAGCTTTTCATTTGACTTACGCTTATGATTAAAATGAAAATGAGTATACGATGCGAATGGGAAATGGGTGAGAGATGTATTTGCTCTGTGTCATACGGAAATGGACTTGGATCTGCGCAAGGAGAGGAGGCTATGAGAGATTTTGTGCATCAGCAGATTGAGAGTTGGACAAAGTTTTGTTGCCAGAATGCAATATTGCCAGACTGTCAGACTATAGGCTTCAGTACTGTCGAAGTCGTCATCTTGAAAAGCACACATGAGCAGTGTGTGTGAGTGTGAGAGTGTATAGGTGTAGGTGACTTGCTGTTTCCGCTTTACATTTTTTTGCGCACATGCCAACATTTTATCAAAAAGTATGCAATTTATAACCGTTTTTTATATATTGTGGCCTATGGACGTACCTGCACCTAAAAGCATTGTTCAGTTGAGGTCCAGTCACTAATTAGATTTTACATTTAATCGAATTGCAATACCTCGCCCAAGCGCCCGCAGCATTTTTTTCAATTTAATTCTTTTATATTTTTTTTTTTATATTTTTGTAATTCTATTATTGCTCTAATGGCCCGACCAGCCTCTGGCCTATTTTTCAATTTTTGCCTTTACACTTAGATAATAGACAAGAGATGGAGAGAACGTCGCTTATGAGCCTGTAAAATTAATCATATTTATTATGATGCGCTTTTGCTGTGGGGCCGTTCGCCTAAGCCCCAACAATTTGTGGCCAGCTTAAAATTTGTTGGCCCCATTTTAATACATCGCATTGCAAATGTGCAGAACATTTTTGGGACCATTAATGCCCATGTACATACATAAATATATATACGGGAATACTCGTGGATTCGGACATGGTCATGGATGGTCGTCCAATTTTATACACGCTACCGTACCCCCATCTCTTATTTGCATCGGATACAAACCGGATCTATAACCGAACTCCGAACGCCGAACCGGTCGCCGATCGAACCGGGACATAGGCGATACAAAATTGTTATTGATTTTTTTGCTGATTCAGTATTCATTTTTAGCGCACTTAATTTACACATTGTTTTTGTTTTTTACCAACAACCTCTTTACAAAAGTTCATCCTAAGCTGCTTTCAGTATTTTTTTTTTTTATAATATTAAAGGTAGGATGACTGTCCTATCAATTCCCGAAATCGAAAATTACCGATTCAATAATTCATGTGGGGAAATTTTATCCCTATAAATACTTCTCTGCATATCTAAAAAATTCAATATGGATTACAATTTATGTTTTAATTGAAGTATCTGGAAAGTTCCTTAAAGAAATAATGCACAAAGTTCTAGTTTCGAATTTCGTCCACTGAAATAAGTGAAGACAATTATAACTGTTAAAATCTTAACATACTAAAATCTTTAATTCAATTCTACTCCAGAAAAATATGCCATTAATATTTTTGTGGATTTAATTTACTGGAGACACATAAATAGTGATAGTGAAATTCAATGGAATATACCACAAAGTTTAGAATTTCTTGTTGGTGTTTTTCTCTTATATATTTTTTTGTAAACTTACGCTCTTCAATACTACTAAAAAATATCGTGTAATTTGTCATGTAATCCTTTTTCTTTTTTGTTGAAAATTGTTTTTATTCCTTGTGATACCTCTAAGTCTTGATTTGAATCTAGAACTTGACATAATTATATAAAAGCATTTGAGACTTTGCAATTACTATTTCGTTTTTTTCTTAACTAAGCTTAAATAAACATTTTGTTTGTTTATATAAACAAGAAAAAAGATTTATTACTTTCTATTAAATTAAATTGATATTTTAAATAAAATAAAAATCAATAATCGTATTCTCAAACCGATCATTTATGCAGTGATAGAAGGAAAAAGTAAATTAATTTTTATACTATTTAAATCCTACCTCATTTATTTCGGTGCCATTTACTGATTTTATTAGGCAAATCAAATTACTATTCATTATTCTAGAACAGCATTAAGGGTATTCTTCAGAAATATTTCGCCAGCATCGTCGACAGTTTAGACATTAAAGGTTTCTGGCGATTCCATCTCTGTGCGCACTCATTTCCAATCATTCGACCATTCGAATCACTCAATTAGCACAAAACTGTGTAAAAAAATGAAAAAGATTGAGTTTTGAAGCAATTTGGAGCAGTGACCTGGACCAAATCGACAAATAACGAACTAAAAATCCAGCATTTGAAGGGGAAAAAGAGGCGCGAAAAGAAGTCAGAAAAGTCAGGATCTAATTGGAATTGAAAGCGGCTACACGGGCACGGCGTCGATGAAAATTTTTGGCCACTCGACTAAACATTGGGACAGCCTTCAAAAGTACAAAAAAAAAAAAAAAACAGAAAAATTGAACAGGACGGATATAATTTCATTTGGCCAAAGTTGGATAATTGAAGAGCTGCTGCTGCCTAGAAAGCTATGCAAAATCAATTTAAGCCAAACGATAGTGGCAAGTGGGAAATTCAGTTCAATGATAAAACTGTAATTGAATTGTAATCGTATCTATGATAAGCTGTAGTCCAGGACACGTGCGACAGTCATGGTGATCAAGAAGATGATTATGTTGGTACTGCTAAGCCCGATAATACAAATCAATATTAAAATTTAAATAATATTGAATACCTTTGGGGCGAAGAAGGTTTAAAAATACCCTCAGGACTTTAATCAAATTTAGCTAAGCCCTAAAAACCATAATCTAGCATTTAATAGATTTTAATGCAACAAATACCTCGGCAAAAAGTTTTGACTTACAGTTAAGCACCAAATAGTTAAAGTCATTTAATTTTGTATTTTCGGATCAGTCCATTCGGACCCAGCAGAAATATTGTATCAAAACCATAATACCGACAGTAAGGGTGTTAGAATTAAACTAAAATCATAATGGGGCTCAGTCTCAGCTATGCCAGCAAATGTAATTAAAACTGCATTTTGCATCGTCAATTAGAAGCAACCAAGTGAAAAAGTTAAGAAAAATAATGATAAAATAAAAGTGTTGCATACTTGCAGGCTTCTCAGAAAATTAAATTAATTTTGCACATGTGTGTGTATGTGCAAATGCGTATCGTTGTGAGAATTTTGCGAAAGGAATCACTTGTATGAGTTACCTGCACACACACGCACAAGCACACTGAAAGAAGATGAAAGATATGAACAGGAACAGGGGAAGGGGGATGAAAATAATTTTTGGACTTCTCTCAGCAGAACACTTTTGACGAAGTTCCAGTTTTTAAGTTTTTGAATTTTCTTAGTTTTTACAAGTATTTCATGTACATACTTATGTATAGGGACCACCCCCAACATAAGGCAAGGAAAATGCAGCAGAGCCTCAATATGGCTCTGAAGCCACGCAGAAAGCTCAGAATTTGAGACTAGGGATAGAAATGGACTGCGAGACAACGCTGAAATGCTTTGGCGACTGCCACAGATAGAATACGACCCGACCCCACTTCCTTTTTTTAGCAACTAACCTATCCGCTCAAAAATTAAACTATTGCAGGCTGTGTGCGTGATGTGTTTGTCATGCTGAGTCATCAAATGGGTGAACGTACATTAACAACAACATCTTGAACGCTTTCGCACTTTAAATTGAGCGGTAGAAAGAAAAAAAACAAAACAAAAAATAAAGAAGAAAAAAATGGAATGCCCAAAAGCGAAAAATGACCAAAAGGCAAAAACGTAGAAAACTCATAAATAATAGTCACAGTGTAGAACAGTATCTATGTACGGACGGGAGCCTTAGTGTGATTATGTGTGTATATATGCAGAGGGCAAAACTTCCTTTCAACATTGACTTGCTTTGAGCGAGACACGCTATTTTGACCAAAGTCGCCCTTCGTTTGTCTTCTCTTATTCTTACTCCCTTTTTTTCTTCACTCATTCTTTCCTATTTGTTAGCAATTTTTCACTATTTGTCCTGCATTTGCTACGTGTTCTTTTCATGCCTGTCCGCATTTAACAAGCACAACATAATTTCCGTATTTTTGTCTCTACTTTAGTCTTCTCGTTTTTTTGCTTACTTTTTTGCATACATTTATTTTGTTTAGCAACTCTGTTCCATACGGCAGCACTTAGAGGCGCCTCTTCAACAACTTTCGCAAACAATAAATTTTTGCAGTTTCTTCTTTTCATTTCTTGTACGCTTGTAGATTTTTTCAGGATTATGGCAAGGTATTTCCGATCTCAATACATTATATGTTTTCTAGTTCAAGACAATGAGCTCAGTTCCTGTCCAAATACTTCTAGTCTCTATTATCTTCTTATCATGCATTATATGAATATACTTTTATATAAGTATATATATGTACTTATGTATATATATACATCCTTTAAATCAAAAAAAATATAACAAAATTTTAGTCTAATCATTATTTTCTAGTATTAATATGGTTCGTAACTGCCCTATATACATATACACACAAATAATAATAAATGTCTTATTGGAGCACAATTTTAGACTGCTAAAGGTTTATTAAAGCCATGATTTACTTTTCAAAGAACTTATTTTAGATCTAATTCTTTTAAGTAGTAGGTACGTCATGGGCATTCAATCTTCGGCATGGCATAGACAATTTTTTTTTCTAGTTTATCTCGTTTTCTTTTTACGCGCTCGCTTTTAATTTATATTTGACTGTGTCTCTGGTTTCTGGGAGCTGGGTGAAATGTAAAAATGGTAAATGGGGAAAAGGAAAGGAAAGACTTATTACGTGTGTTATTATAACGCAATTTCTTTTGTTTCTTTTGGGCTGTGATTTACGCTTTTTTAAGTGTCGCCAGTTGCTGTACGTCCCGCCCCGCTGTCTCTTCACTCATCCATTCGTCACCCTCCCTTGCAAGCCGCAGTGGCAAAATTAAAATATTATAAATTTGAGTTAATTGCGGTCGAGTAAACATTAACATAATTGTGTTTCTGCCCGCTGCTACTGTCGCATTATAAGTAGCATGTACGTATGTATGTATATACTTATTTCGCAGTTTGCTTTAGTTTTTCTCCAATTCTCTTTTCAACCTTTTCTAAGAATTTTAGACCGGTTGGTGCAAGTCGGCTATTCCATGTCTATATCTCTTATAGGAGTGTCATTTGAAAGTTGGCTCCTGTGGCCAATAATTCCACGAATCGATTCAGAATGAATTTCACAACTTTATCGTAAATACGGAACGTGTTTTCTTTTATTTGCTCAGTAGACATAGAAAACAAATATCTTTTTCTTTACATTTTTTTTATCCTGTAATTAAAAAGGGTTTACTAAATCTATTCAAAACTTTTGTGCAGATAGATGAGAGTATTTCCGCCATGATCAAATGTATATATTTGTACTTAAGATTACAGCCAAAGCGATATGGCGTTATCCGGCCGTTAGAATGTATATGAGCTAGAAACAACTATATGTAACTTTAAGTAAAAGGCAACTTTTGTAACAATGAGAGCTACATATGTACATATATAACATAGTACTCTGACCTAAATAATTTATAATTAGACGGGCAGACCGACATGGCCATTCGGGTTCCTGCGCATTCCAAGAATTCCAGTCGTTATATTTGCTAGAATTATACATCTACTTAAAATTAGTAGGTACGACACATTACTGGATTATGTTAAAAAGCATTGAACTCTTTAAGAGTAATTGTAAAATTAGAGGAAGAAAATAAATTGAAAAATTTTTTCTAATGTCAAATGTGGCTTCTAATTTCAAATATGTATTCAAAAAAGGGTAAAAAGCTTTGGCTTACCTTTAAAGTGTCAAAATGTGAATAAGTGCCTCAATACACTCTTCGAACTCTGTTTATAAAAACTGCTTTCAAAATATGCAGCTAAATTTTATTTTTTATTATGATATGCCAAAAAACAGTTATATTTACATGGTAAAGCATAAATGCAGATTGTAATTTGAGCAAGTGCACTGCGTTTGCGAAATCTTGCAGCTCTTGCACACTCTTATTCCATTTTTTTGCTCCAAATAACCCGAAAAATGGCTTAAGCGAACAAATCGCAAAATCAAATATTAGATGCTTTGATTTTTCACCAAGATTGAGCCACTGCCTTAAAGGTCGCCGAAAGGACAAATACTGCATTGTCCCCACCAAACTAGCAGAAATATATTCTTTAAAATCCGGGAATTCTCCATTTTTTTACGCCTATATAAAATGTAAGCCTTTGTTGCTACCATATCAGTGATAAAAAGTTCAATCAACACCTACATAGCAAGCCAAACTAACGATCGGCATTATTGTCTACCATGTTACTTATTTGGCTACCATACGACGAATTCTTGATGATTCCATTGGGGATGTGATCGACACGCAGTCTGCCAAGGCTGTAAATACCTTTAGCACTCAGATATACCATTAAAAAATGTATCGCAATGAATAAAAAGGCGTAAAAAAAAAGTTAACTTGAAGCCTCAAGAGTGCCTTAAGACAGTTTTCACTATTTCATTCCTAAGAGGATAGTTTTTATATATATTTGTACATATAAAACCTGATTTGAAAAGTTACTAATGATACCAGTGAAAGAAAAAATTATAAATTGCACTGATTTGATAAATTCACTTTTATTAACCTAACTTTACTAGTGAGAATGCGTATGGCTTGTGTAAATCATTATAAAAGTAACGAGGTAAGTATATATATATATATATATATATATATTTACATGCCTTAAGGTACTTTTCTGTATTAGAGGGCTAAAATGTTTGAAGCCCTAAGTCTGTATTTACGTATAGTATGCATCTTAACTTAGGGGAATTGAAGATGTTACATTAATTTTAACAGATATTTAAAACAACTAGTCATTCTGAACTCACGTTCGACAATAAGTTTTAAATTACGCTTAAGGGATGAATTTGTTATATATACTTATAAATAATTATTAAGTAATTTGAGTAGCTTTATAGATTCTGTAAGACTCGCTTTAAATTTAACAAAACATGGCAAAATACACATTTAATGATGAGTTTCCAAAACAGATCGATCTTGTTAGTTTGTAAATCTATATGAAATAGCTATGGATAATGATAAATAGATGAGTCTGCGTGAAAATTACCTTGTCCTATTTACACGTGTGGACTCTTTAGCTCTTCACTTGGCATATATTATGGTGTAAGTCGAATTCTTAACTGTTCACAGTATACACTCCAATCTCCGGTCTTTATTTTTTGTTTGGCAGCTGGCGGGCAAGCAGTCGACGCCCTGTCACATGAAATGTTGCAAGCCATACCTAAATGAATCTGAACAGATCCACCCTCAGGCTGTGCCACGCCCACGCGTCCGCGAGCTCGCAGGCGTCTGTTTGATTACTTTTTTTTGGTTCTTTATATCTTGCAAGAAAACACAGTGCACTGTACGACACGACAAGAGCTGTGATTGCCAGCGAGAACAACAGCACTATCAAAAGAGAATGGAGAGGAGGTGCCCGTTGCTGAGCTGTGTTCCCAGTGCAACATTGTTGGCCTACAGAGTTTGCCAATTGCAATTCCCGTTGCCTTTGGCCCAAACATGCCCACGCCTCTCAGGCAACTTCCGTTTCCGCTGCGTTGCATGCACCTCCTTTTCATCAGGTGTGCTTGTGTCCCTTGTTTAATTTTGATTTCAATTGTCGCCTGCCAATGACTCATTCGTTTGTTTGGCCGTTGCAAATGCCACAAACGCGTCAGCAAATTGTTGCCAACTCATTTCCGATGATTGGCAACCTTGGCGCACACGCACCCACACAGTTTCATCAGTTTCTGGCGAAAATATGTGGTTAAAGCTCGTTGCCTAATATCCAATATTAAATTCTTGATAGTTTTGTGGTAGTACACTTGCTGAATAACCACTGACTGCATAACAGTGCGACAAAGATTGTTTTAGTATATTCCATTTATTTTTAATATAGATATTATAGATAGAGATTATCTTTATTTAATATTTGCCTTAATCTTACAACTTTATGTTCAGTCCAAAAATCAGCTGAATATACAACAGCAATATGATCTAATCATTTATTACAAGTCTATTATGAGTATTTATATATAAGGTATATATATAAATAAAACAAAACATAATTATTGTATATATTTTATTAATAATAATATTATTCCATTTTAAAAAACTGTCTAATGTGACTTTAAGGAATTGCGTATAAGTTCATTTTTTGTAACTAATTTAAAACCTTTTCCAAACATTTATTTCCACTTTTTTATTAACATCGTCCGAAATCAAACCCAAATGGACGCGAAATTGAAGATAGAGAGAGGGAAAAATTAGATCAGTCTAACTGTCGTATTCTACACACATACAAATATCATGTGTACTCCTGCATTATATTTACGTATTTCTACGTATATATGTATTCGTATATCTGGCTTTGTGTTGCTAGTTTGCGTTGCCCGGGCAGCGACATTATTAAATATGCCACCTACTCGTAAGCTACGGCTACTGGCTGCAATTTTTGTTGTTGTCGTTATTACTGTTCCTGTTGTTTGTAAGCATATGCTATATGGTATCACTATAAACAACACAAATAACAAGAGCACAACATCAACATGCAAGTACAACAAAAATCATACACACTGGAAAAAAAACTGTTCCAAATTCAAGTTTGGTCGAGACTTATAAATTTAGTCTCAGATTTTTTTTGGCTTAATTATTCAATGTATTTAAAATTATGTCAATTTTAAGCTAACAATTGTTTATTGAGCATTTACAAAGTGCATTATGGCTTTGTCACGAAATGTGACGAAATGTGAGACGGGAATCTCCAACTCCATAAAGTATAAATATTATTTCAGGGAACGAGTCGATATCAGTCGGTTTGTCCGTCTGCTTATATGCAAACTAGTCTCTAAGTTTTTGTGCCTTCTTTTTGTTGAAGTCAGCACAAATGTCGGCACCGACCGAATCAGACAACTATATCATATATAGCTACTATAGAAACGAGCGGTCTTTAAGATATTGTACGGTAAACTTTTTTGTTTTCTAAGATATTTTAATAATTTTATTAAAGTTAGATTAAAGAATGTATTTTTAAAACAACAAAAAATCACTAAGATCGGACGACTATATCATATATATATATATATATAAACACCCTTTTATCACGTTAGAGTATTTTCCATACAACAATCATCTTAAATGATTTTATGGCAGCTATATGATATAGTTGTGCAATCTTGCAAGTTCAGAGATATACATTATAAGGATTGCGTGCAACAAATACAAAGCTATATACCAAATTGCATTTTCATAGTTTAAAAACTGAGAAGCTGCTTAGAATATGAAGAGGCGGACACATCAACTTGTTTGTTAGTCTTGATCAATATTATATAATCTCCTTGTACATTTTTAAAATAAAATTAATTTTAGCACTCTTCAATTCTCGAAAGTTTTAAGCTAATTCATACCTTAAATTTCACAAAAGAATCATATGTTATGAATTTCTTTCTTATTTTTAAGGAGAGCTTTGTTCTTTCGTTCCGAACGAATCTGAACTTATCCTACTTTGTAAGGAAGTGAAGAATTCTGTGGTTCCTTTCTCTGTGTGCATGCAAATCTGAGAATGAATGTATGTTTGCGTATATATGTATGTTATTCTGAATTATTAGATTGCCTGGAAAAAGGTTGCTGCGTCACAACCAAGGGAAAGAATGACGACGATGTTGCCGCCTTTTTGTCAACTTAATTACTTTTAAAATAGTGTAGCACACACAGGCATATGAATAATGGCAATTGGTGTGCGGATGACTAGATGGGTGGATGGATGGATGGATGAATGGACGCATGGATAGACGGATGAATGACTGACAAGGCATAGCATAGCCTGACAGAGCAGGAACAGTAGCTTAAGCTGGGGCTGGCTCATTTTTGGGGTATGAACTAATATGCTCAGGGCGCACGCTATTATTATATTTATTAACATGGCAGGCGGAAGTCTTCCTTAATGCAGTTTATGTGCAGCTACGTTCAGTTACGTTGAGTCATTTTGATAATGGAGTTTACATGCACTATTTCCCCTAAGGGCCTACAATACGTCTTGAACCTTAGACAGGGCTCATCTAACCGTTGAGAAACTTAATTTTCTCTACAGAAAAATGAAATATGAAAAACAATAAAAAAAGTTAATAAAATTTCAATTTTGTGGATAATATACCTACACTCTACCCTGGATTATACAAAGATAATGTTGGTAAAATCAGTAGTATTAGACTGAACACAAATTCAAAATACTTAAAAAAAGGTGCTAACAAAATATTGTTTCGTAACAACTGAGATTAATATGCTTTTCTTAGCTGGACACAAATTTTAATTCTCTTATGGATTTTAATTCTCTTATGTTCATTCCGTCCGATCATTTCAAAGCTCAGATAAGATAGCGTAATTAAATAAAACATTTAAAATATTTTGCCAAAATAAAAATGAGAAATTCTATATATTTTTCCATCTGAGATACATTTTTTGAAAATGCTGCACTATATTTAAAATTTCTCATATTATATATGAAAATTCTAAATTTGCAAGACTTGGGTACTCTTGTGAGGAGTAAATAGTTGATTAAACTAATTATGAATTGTTTTAGTTGTGTTTTATAAATATGGTAAAATTGAGTCAATTTAATAAAAAAGGTAAAATTTTCTAGAGGAGTTGGATGGCTTATTTTTTAATACTTTTATTAATTATTTAATTTGTTTTTTATTTGCATATAACTATTTCATATAAACATGAAGCATTGCCCGATTTCTTGTAATTGAAAATGTAATTTAGCAAATTATTAGGGTAGACTTTAGTTGAAGGTTGAAGGACAGTTTCTTTCATCTATATCTTTCAGCACGAAAAGATTTGTTGGTTGGAAAACTTTGCCTCGTCAAACAAAGCATATCAAGCAGTAGTCAAGCATTGGTTTAGCTCGTACGCCTGCAAATGAATCGCAGACTGAGCGGAATGAATGCAGTATTTAAATGCGAATACAAATGTGAATGTGGATATGTAAAATTCCCTATGCAGAAACACGAACTGGAGCTTATCAGGCTGATGTCAAATAATGGCAACAACGAATGGAGATTGCAACGGCAACAATTACGAAAGCCCATGTTTGGATAGATGGATAGAATTCGAACTAGAGTACTGATGAAATGACGGACAGGCGGACAGACAGACTATTAATTGCTTGTTGGCAGAATAACGCGAAATGGGAACAGCAACTGGCACAAAAACAAGCCTCAGCTTAGAGGGCCTCTGTAAGAAAGGCGCTAAAAATACACAAACATATATATACAGATTTGTATATAGTTGTATATGTGTGTTTGTATACATATGTGTGCAGTGCCGATAAAAGGCAAATTAGAAAAAAAAAGAACCATTGAAGACAAAAGCCGTAACTGATTGAGAGTTAAGGTAGATGACAGGGAAAAGATGAAAGAGATTCTTATGATGAAAGATTTGTGCAAGAACTACAACTTGAATAATCGGAAAAGACCCAGGAAAGAGGCAGCTTGCAATACTCGTAAAACGATAAGATTCTCCTTTTTAAATCACAGCAATATCATTTAATCAATCCATCAATTGCTGCCTATCTTTATGCATAATTCAGATGCTCATTCATCAAACTGCCTGCTGTATGCTGTTTCGCAATCACAACTGTAGTGAACCATTGAAGATATCATTGAGGTTAAGTCTCTGCATTAGTCTCAAGCTCTGTCTCTATCTCCTGACGCTTATTCCCCGCCTAATGAGTTCAGTTGTCTGACTTGATTGCCACATGTGCCGCCTGAATCTGTATCATACCTATACCTAAAGTCAAATATCATATTTCTCTCTCTCTCTCTCTCTCTCTCTCTTTCTCTGTCTGTTTCTGCTTCTGCCTCTCTGTCTTTCGATATGTGGCATCATCATTTTTTATCTCTCAGTCACGCCCATTACGGAGGCAAATCTCACTTGCAAAATATTGCGTATGAATAATGTTTTGTTGCCTATTCTACGCCATTTGGCCCAGACACATTACGTATACGTGCTGTGCCAAGAGATAGTTGCACATATACTGTGTGCCGAATTATGATAAGTAATTTGCAATTAGAGATTTTCTCAAGTGTTTGCATAAAAGAAAATTGTTCCTCCACACAGAAATTTAAGGAAAATATTGAAGAAAATTTTTACAATTCTATAATTTTTATATAATAGGCAGCACATATGCCGGAACCGGCCGGAACTGATAACTTTATCATATAGTTCCCATAAGAACAATAAGTTAAAAAGTTGTTGAATGAAAAACTTTTTTAATATTTAACGTATCATTATCAACAATCCACTTTGCAAGTGTACATAATCTTCTGCACACCGAAGGTAGCAATTCTTTACTAGTTATGTGGTAACGTTTTTTTTATTGTTTAGCAGAATAAAAGTTTCATTTTACTAAGAACATATGTTGTATATGAAATATAAGCATTTGGGTATTTGCTCTAATCTAATTTTATGCGAGTTTACTTTTCTAACTTTATATAGTTGAGAATAAAAGTTGCAATAACAATTTGTTACAAATGGAAAATTAGGCCCATATATGAATGTATATCGATTTTATACAATAAACATCAGTCATGTATTGAATATATTCTTAATTACATTATTGACATGACATTATTCACTTAATGGAAAATTTGAATATGGATACATTATTCTTGCATTCATTGATTGCAATAAAGCGCAGAAGTCTTATATATCAAAAAGAATTTACTTAAAGAAATAATAAATTTACATTTTGATTGATTCTTTTAATGGCACACAATGTTTCATAAAATTATGACATCAGTAAATCAGAAGTAAAATTACTAAATGGGAAATAAAAGAAGCTTCAACTACTTGCAAGCTTTTTATAAAACAAAATTCATACATTTGTAATTACTTAGCGAAATATAAAGATCTCCATACATAGTTTTACTGTGCGTCTTTGCTACAAATAAGAATTACATGCTTGCTGTTTGCGCAGCAGTTAAAACAACAACACACAAACAACAGTACACACACAACCAATACATACACAGACGCACTCACAGAGAGAGAACTGACAGCTGTTACAATAAACGTGACATGAATACTAGTATTGAATGTTTGCTTCTGTGAGTACGCGCATTTGTCTGAATAGGTCTACTGTGAGTTCGCACAGTTAAATACAGCTTTGATTTAATTTAAATATAAATCACCTTTATTCATATTCCTTTTCAATTGAACTTGCACTTGCACTGCAAACGCTATATAAATCATCTAATTCCACCTTTTTTATCCATCTACATTTATTCACAGGCCGCCTCGCCGCGCTGGGAGCCTCAGATAGCTGTGCTCTGCGAGGCCGGACAAATCTATCAGCCCCAATATCTATCAGAGGAGGGTCGCTGGGTAACTGACCTTAGCAAGAAGACAACGGGTGCCACATGTTTGCGTGATAAAATGGATTTGCTTGATTACTGCAAGAAGGTAAGTAAAGGGATCCGCTAACAAATGAAAATGGAAATAAATATTGCAAGTGCAAACGATGAGTGAAAGTAGTCATAATGTGTTCCTGTTTGAATTGAAGACGAATGAAAACTGTTATTTGCAATCACTATTCCATTTACTTTGCACATGAAAATTCCCAGAGATTGCGCATACGTCTCGTGGCTCCAATACAAAATTTAACTTTATGGCCTGACTAAAGCTAAAGTTGCTAGCGGCCAGCACCTTTAGGAGCAACAGTGCTTAGCAACCGACGGCAAACATCTTTTACAGGCAACGTGCCACTCGAAATGCAGCAACATAAAAGGCAATAAATCAAAACAGTTGGAAATAGCAGAAATGATTCGTTGACCGAAGAGAGGCTCAAGAGTTCTGCATAAAAGAGAATTGCTTCCCAGCTGGTTGATGTTGGATGGCAGGAGCTCCAACGGGTGGCATCAACAATTTAATTTGTGTTGCGTTGAAAGCGTTTACGTTGGGACAGCATTAAATGACACTTAATTAATTTTCCATTAATTTTTGCTATTTACATTTTGCAACCTGCTCCTCTTTAGACTCTTTTCCTACCTTTTGCTTTTTAATTAAATTTCTTTGGCTAATGTACCTTTTTTATTCCTTTATGTTGGGGTCTCTGTGTATGTGTGGGTATAAAGTATACGGCTTACGAGCATACATGTTTGCTCAACAATAGTCCATAAATGAAGCAAGTGCATGCCCCCTGTCACTTGCAACGGCGCCCAACCCGGGACTAAATGTGAACCGAGCAGGCATAAAGCTGACACACCGAGTTGAACGCGTCCTTGGCAGTGTGTTGCTTGCTTTTATAATTTTCTTTCTTGTTTTGTGTATAGTTTCATAATACTGCCACACCCCCACTGATTGATGACGGTGACAGTGTTAAAAAAATGTGACTGCAAATGAAATGAGCAGCAGCATAACAGAGCAGAACCGCTATAAGTTTTTAGATTTCCCTTTGACACCTTTCGAATAATACAAATACTTGTTTTAAGATAGCAAAGGGCACAACAATAACAAAATTATTAAATCATATACGAGAATTAGAAATTAGATGTTATTGCAAAATTGATTTGTTATTTGAAATTTGACGTGCTAATGCTGATGTAAAAAAAAGTTAATCACAAATTCCGACCAATTGATTGCAATATAAATTCCATTTACCATATTGCGCGTAAGAGTCTTAGTTTTGTTGCCTTCATACAATGCCTAAATTGATTTCATCTTTTATTGAATAAAATTTTCGTTAGCTTAATACGAGAGCAAGGCAAATCAATTCGAGCAAATTGATATCTGACCATTTGTATACTTTAACCTTTAAAGAATATTATAATTTTGCCACCTTCTGTTTCAATTCAAAATACTCTCTCAGATTTTAAACTAGGTGAATGAAATTTGGTATTGTCCTGCTTTTTGTAGTATGCAGCCATTGGCATAATCGATCAAAAAATTCGTATTTGGAATTTTTAGTTTCTCAAAGATATCTTGATAAGACGCAAAGGATATATATATATATAATATTCCATTCTACAAGGGAATGTAACGTTCGACGGCCAAATATAGCGTTTCTTTTCTAGTTATAAGAAATCTAATATTTTTGAGGGTGTCATTCATGTTCATAATGTCACATTAACACGGGTATCAAATAATCATCTGTCAATTAGATTTCACTAAAGCTGTTTTATTTCTTTTTTTTTTTTTTAACGCTGTTTTTTGTTTATGGGATCTTCTCACTTAGAGACTAACGATAAGTAATTAAATCTTAATCTAAAGTATTTGGTTATTAATTACAATTAATTTCTTAAAATACGGCCCTAACTATTACTACTGGGTGGGGAGGTCTCTTCGCCGGAGTCGTGTATGGCCAACCTGCCTTGTTAGAGACTGCGCAAGTTTATTTGGATGGAACTGAAGTTTAACCTGATACTTGGTTTTCACCTTTGTAATTTCGGCTTTAACATTTTCAACATTTAGGTCTTTATGAATATTTTCATTCCGTATATACCAAGGTGCCCCGGTGATAGTTCTCAGTCTTTTCGATTGAGCTCTCTGGATTAATTCGAGGTTTCTATCGCAAGCGTTGCCCCATAGCTCGGTCCCATATGTCCAAATTGGTTTCAGAACTGCTTTATATAAATGGACTTTGTACTCGAGTCTTAGTGGTGAACGGGCGTTTATAAGCCAATATCTACATTGGATAGATTACTAGCTTTTAATTTCAGTTGGTTTCTCTTCGCTTCAATGTGTTTGCGCCAAGTAATCCGTCTATCCAGGTGGACACCAAGGTATGTTACTTCAATGGTTTGTGGAATGTTGATATTGTTTAAAGACAAAGGAGGGCAAGTTTGTCTATTTAGGGTAAAGGTGACATGTTTGCCACTTTTCTAAGGCTACCAAATGAGATGGTAGCTGCTCCGTTGCTCTTGTTGGGCACTTAGAGCGACTTAGGATAGCAGTGTCATCAGCAAATGTCGATGTTGCTGTAAGACTATTTGTCGGTATATCTGCTGTGTAGATAAAATACAGTGTTGGTCCAAGTACGCTACCCTGAGGTACACCAGCCTCAATTGGATGATATTCAGAGATGAAATCTTTGCACCTTACTGCGAAACTTCTTTGCAAAAGGTATGACTCCAATATTTTATGGATGTTTTGTGGGAGTAACATGTCGATTTTATGGATCAAGCCATCTAGCCAAACGCGGTCGAGAGCTTGGGCGACATCCAGGAAAACAGCGGAGCAATACTCTTGGCGTTCAAATGCATTGCGTATCTCAGAAGTTATCCGGTTTACTTGTTCAATAGTTCCATGCTTTTCGCGGAATCCAAATTGGTGCAGTGGGACAGCACTGTTTATGTGTAAATGTTTCTTGATGCGATTCAGGAGCAGTTTTTCAAATATCTTTGATAGGCACGATAGGAGACTGATAGGTCTGTATGATGAAGGCTGGGACTTGTCATTTACTGCTTTATGGATCATTGTTATGATTGATTTTTTCCATTGTTGGGGATAATAACCCCATTTCATCATTTGGTTGAATATTATGGTGAGAAAATATACTGCACAGCTCGGCAATTCTATGATCATTTTAGGGGAGATGAGATCGTGACCCGGTGCCTTTTTTTGATTTCTGACTTGGTCCTTTATGATCCCTGTAACGCAAAAAGCCGTTTGTTGCTGGATGTGGTTTGAAGACATTTTCTAAGTGGTTGGCAAATATATTTGCCTTTTCTTCGTTGCTCCGAGTCCACTCTCCTGTTGGGGTACGCAATGGTGAATCAGTCTCGATGTGAGAACTTATGTATTTCCTATACTTCAGCCAATCTGTTTTGTTAGAAGTGAGTCGGGCTGCTTTTTTGGATCTGTGGGCCAATATGTGGGCCTTCCCGGGTAAATAAAGTCAAGCTTATTTCGTGGTGTGATTATGGCATTATAAAGTTGTTTTCCTTTCGGGTTACTGAGCCTCGATCCCCAGTGGCTGTGCTTGGCATTGTAGTCACCAGCTGCTATAAACTTCGGATATGGAGAACCGAGGTGGGCAGTATACTGCGGCTACGTTTAACTGACCGCTTTGAGCTTCAATACGAATTGATGTTGCCTGTAGATAAGTTGTTGCAAATGATGTCAACAGGTAATGCTTGATGCGACACTTGATTAGAATGCCAGCGCCTCCATGAGCCTTGCCATCGGGATGATTCGTAGCATAAAAACTATATCCCTTGATGTGGAAATAATTTTTGCTTGTTAGGTGAGTTTCTGATATAAGCATGGCGTCGATGTTATAGTGATCAAGAAACTGCAAGAGTTCGTTTTTGTGCTGTGAAATGCCATTCGCATTCCAGAAGGATATATTTAAAGGAGCCATTTAAGCAAAATTCTTGATTAGGAGCTCCAGTAGTAGATGGGATGGTTACGCATATTTTCCTGCATCGTTTGTTGTATTGCTACCATTGTATTTGTTAATGTAGCCAGCATTGATTCTATTCCACTAGATAAGCTGGATGGATTTTCAGTGGTATTTTGGGAAGGAATTTCTGGCTTCTGTTGCGCTGCCCGATGCTGCATTATTCCAGTGGCTTGTTGAAAGTTATTTTTGGTGACTGAGGCGTACGACTCGTTGTTGTAACTTAACGCTTTCGCAAAAGAAACGCCTGGAGTTGTATTTGATGGTATATTAGGCAAGTTTGGTTTAAAAGACTTTTTAACTCCTTATACACAGGGCATCCTCTATAGTTTGCGGTGTGGTTACCCCCACAGTTACTACATTTTTTGGCAGATTGGTTCACCTTATTTACGGGGCAGAGTTCAGTAAGATCTACGTCGCCGCATCCAACGCAAACGGCACGTAGGGTGCAATGTATGTATTTAGTATGTCCGTATTCCTGGCAATTTGTGCACTGGACGGGTTCATTTCGTTTATGCGGTTCCTCAACGGTGACTCTCCGATGGAGTAGATACGCGAGCTTGTAGATTGGATGGAGTCCATTTTTAGCGCGGGCATAGTACTGGTCATTGTTGTGATCAGCAGTTTATTAGTTAGGTAGTAGGGGTCGGGGGACGGGCACTGGGCACTCCACGATCCACTTTCCTTTATGCTGCTTGAGCATAATAAAGCTGGCGACAGAGAGCGTGCTCTCTCCCCGTTCACTTGCAGTGATGCAGTTGTTGTTGGTATTGTCTCTTTGTCAGCTCGTATAGAGAAATAAGCGTTATTCCGAATCGACGACAATCGACGTTCGTCTTGTTGTTGTTGCTGCCGAGTGCGAGTTTGGCTCATTTTTTGATTTCTTTCAGAGCTTATGCTCTTACACGTTGGCATTTGTTTAACTAAGATTTTATATTGTATTTCTTTTATTTATTTATTTGATGAGGATTTGATAAGTTTTTCGGCAGCACAAGCACAAGTACTTATGCATACCCTGAGCGTCTTTTCCCGAACTAATTTGAGGTTAATTGCTCTGTATTTTTATCACTCGGCAGAGTGGTAAGAAAATACGTCTGATGTTGTTGATGGTGACGGTTGTCGACGTCGGTTGACAGTTTTATTTTTTACCTGTATGTTTTATGTAAATTCTACACAATTTTTGCAGGATAATCATTTTCTCTAATAACACCTTACATTTAATATTTGCAAGCCCTAAGGATTGGAAACAATTTTGATTCCAACATTTTTATTCTTATAATTACGAATTATTATTTAACTCATGGTCGCTGTCTTATACGCCGTTCAGTTGACTCAGTTAACGTTAAAATATGTCTAGCTGCTTTGTCAGTTGGCCTGACTGTTGGAGACATATCCTTATCACAATATGGATTCTTCTAATGAGCCTTGCGGCATGTCAAATCTGTCGCATTTGATTTTGACACCCAAATTTGTTGCGATTCGCGGCTGTTGTTGTCATTTTGCCACAACATAAATCAAATTACAGGCAGCCAGACATATGTAAGAATATACGGACATAAATAAGGTACTCATGTATATCGCATATATGTACACATATACGAGTAAATGTGGTATATGTCATTTTATTGGATTTCGATTTGCATTTTTATTCGCGCTGGTTTTCGTGCTTTCAGAGCTTTTTTCATGTTTCCCATAATTAATAATTATGTTAATTTATTTATTATGTTTAATTTATGTGGGTATGTTTTTGATACCAGCGCCTGATCTATTGTAATAAAATCCCACATATATCCCTTATAATAATAATATTAATATAAAAAAATAGATGAAACCAAAAAAAAAATAATATATTTTTATATGCTGTATTTCCAGCAACAATTCAAAAAGTAAAATCAAAAGCTTTTAATATTGACAAATTAATAACACCAAATATCTAGTAACTCTTTGTTTAGTATGAATTTAAAGTGAAGTAAGAGTAGTGCATAAAAAATGAATCTTCTATCATTGTCCATAATCCGTCAGCCTGCTGTACCAAACGAAGCTTATAGATATGAATTGACTTCCAGGTAATGGCTACTTTCTCTTGCAGTCTGAGTAGTCCAGTATTTAGAGGGGTGCACTTTAAGCCGATTTATTGAAAGCCGCTCAACTCGACGTACGTGTAATGCAAAGTGAAAAATAAATGGAGTGCATTTAATTTTGAAATATTTTCTTGTTGTTTTATGGCTATTGTCTTCCACGTTAAGCATCCACTGCCATAGTACAACTAAAATCAGAAACTAAAAGCTGAGCTGCTTGTCCTGCTTCAAAGACATACAACTTTCAATTTATTTATTTTATGCTCTCGGCTCTGGGTAGAAAAACTTACAGGAGCTTAGTAGGAATCAGGTGAGACGAGTCGATGTAGCCAATATATCTTAATGAAACTTGTAATTTAGATGCAGAGTTGTGTTTTCTAACTGCATTTCAAAAATTATCAATGTCGAAGTACTACATATAGCTACCGTAAAAGCAACATGTTAAAATAAATAAATTTAACAATAATTTCAAAATGGTAATTTCGATCTGAAAATGGTACGTAATATTTCCTTACTAAGTAAAGAAAACTCCAAGATCGGAAGGCTTCATTTTCAAGACAAATTTTAAATTTCAATAAGATATCTAGAAAAACAAAGTTTTTCACACAACTTTTGAGCCCTCATTCCTATATTCGAATAGACAAAATAATTCTAAAAACAATATGGACTTATAGTATCCGACTTCTCACAGCAACAAAAGATTGATAGAAACGTTTAAAAATAAAATTCTCTGTATTATCTCCCACAAATATACCATGAAAACAGTGTCTTACAAAGTACTGAAGGTTCCTGGAGACAATTATGAAATCAAAAAGCACAGTACAAGATAAATGAGAAGACTAGAAAATGACATTAATATTCTTGCGACCTCACTTCTAGACAACACTACAAATAGACGACTACGTAGAACACACCCGATCGACCTTTGTGTTAACGATTAAACGAATAGAATACCCGTTGGATCTGGGAAGATGATGATATAAAGAAAGAAACTCAATGCCAACTTAAAACCATAAAATTCAACAATTGTCGCTGATCAACAGATCTTAAAAACATAATTACATTATTGTTTTAAAAAAAAGCAATAAGATAACCTTATCCGATTGGGCCGCACCAAAAAGAAGGCTGCATACCAAATTTCAACCACCACGCTCAAAAACAGCCTTTCTGTTTCTTACATATAAACGTTGACATGGCTTTATAAACTTGTCTTGTCGTCTTGATCAATCAAATTTATACTTTAGGGTATCGGAGATGACTCCTTTCATGCATAACACATTTCGTGACCACTTTATAATACACTTTGCAAGTATATTAAAAAAATGATGTGGATTGGAAGTGAGTTTTGAATGCCATTAATGTCGTGTGTGTATTTGTGCAAAGCCAAATTAATGTGGAAGCGACCTGGCAAGTAAATTGCATTCAGGACAACCGTGAGCTTTGCCTGGGGTAGGTCGAGTGCGTGTGTGTGTATGGTGTGTGGTATATGGTGCACTTTTTCTTAAACATTTGCTTGCTTTTTAATTTGGCTATTTTCGCGCACAGAAAACCACACCAAAAAAAAAAGAGGGCACAAGCAAACAGACCCAAATGCAGGGTTTACGCTCACTTAATTCTCTCACATACTCGCGCACACACGCATATAAAAGAAAAGGCCGTTGTGGCGCATTTATTTCCTCTACACTTCAATTCACTCCATTCCATTCTCATTCACCCCCGCCTCGACCGCCATCAAATGCTCCTTTAGCCAAAATGCTGTGCGCTTGCAAAATAAATCAAGCCGCACAAAAGTATGCTACACTTTTTTCAACATATTTGATGGTGGTCGCAAAAAGAAATTAATATAAAAAAAACCTGTTGTTCGTTGTAGTAGTTGTTGTTACTGTTGTTGCAGGATTGGTGAACTGGTTGCGCTTTTTGGGGTCGCCGAGTGCCCAGTGCACCATAACATATTCATTTATGTGCATATTTAAATTTTGGGTCGTCTGTTTTTATTGGGTTTTTATTTCTCTCTTTGCAATTCAAATGCAATTGCAATGGAAATTAATTAATTTGCAGGTGTTTTAACGCGGCGGCGAACACCCAACTCGAAACCAGTTAAATATGCCGCGAGTTGCTTGTATATATATATATATATATATATATACATATATATATTTACTCGAACATATACATATATATATATACTCGAACATATACATATATATACTTAAATAAATATTTACACTAAGCGAAAAACTACGCTCGAAAATTAAGAAAAAACTGCTTTATATATCATTTTTCTCATTTTTTAAGAAGAAATTCACAGACTTATTTCATTTCATTAGCATCATTGCACACAATTAACCAAGCTTCCAGTAACGAGTTTGAATTAAATTAACCTATTTAGGTATTTATGTGGCATACTTTTTGGAGCAGGATTATATTAAAAACTTCTTAATATTACTTTTTGATGATCCTGAGAATAAGTTTGAAAGGGTTGGATCCTGGACCTTTCGTAAATGCGTTGTTATTTACTTTGCGGTATTGGTAGCTGAATACCAGAAATCGTTCTCGTTTTGTAATTAAATGTAACATTAGTTGTTTTCGTTGTAATTGGCATTTGTTTATTCTTCGGTTTCAGTAATGAGTTACATATTACACATACATATTACGGCATTAAGGTGATGGGTGGGAGGGGGGCGCAAGCTGCTATTAATTTTATACTCATTTGCATTGAACACGCAATGAATTTTTGACATTTTGTTAACATATCTCAATAAATGTATTGTCGTAAGCTACACGCATTTACGTGAATATAAACTTTTGTAATTGATTCACACATATTCGTATATATATTATGTCATTTGCTATTAGCTTTAGGTTTATTTAAGAATATTTCTTTCAAGAATAACATATTTAATTAGCTTTCCTAAAAATAACTTTGAAAATGCTTCTTTTCTATATAATTGGTCCGTTTTATCATCGTTCGTATTAATTTTTAATTTATGCATTGTGCTAATTGTCTTTTATTTCTTTTAATTTTAGTGCGATTTGCAATAAATTAAATGAAAAACTCAATCTCATGTCCAAATAACCTTTCACAGTCTTTATTTTATTATTATGATTAATAAATATTGAACCATTATCTGTATCCAATGAAAATATAGAAGGTATTTAGTGAAATATTCCCATATATCGTACGAAGATCATGTTTCTTTCCAATTTCAGATACCATATCCCACACCTCCCTAAATTAATAAACAAATATAATGATTGGATTAGGAAAAATTCGATATGAAATTAAATTATTAAAACGTGATATTTACCTTAATTAAAAGCAATATAAATACTTAAGCCTAGTTTTTCACTAATGCGTTATGAATAAGAGTTACTTGCTAAAAACAGATAGACATTAAAAAGGCGACTGTTGGCAACTGGTAAGGAACATAATAATGGTTTTGTGTATTCAATTATAAAACCTTCTTAATTAACGCCTTGACGGAAGTCACAGATTCCTTGTATTGCCTCAGCGCCACTCAGTTAATGAGATTTTGCGACAAATGAACTTACATTTGTAGGAATGCGGTAAGGCTTTACTTTATCTGTATAACAGTCCATGTCCTCTTTCTGCTCCTGCTCCCTTAAAAGCTCATTGAATCCTAGAAATTAATGCCGTTAATTGAATTTAGATGCGATTTGTGTTAAAAAATTATTACGCAATTTACTCGTTTTAATGACAATTTGAAAGGAGCGAGACAAGCAAACAGGCATAAGCTGTGACCTTACATACGTAACGCTCTCGTATAGCATTTCCCACTTTGGGGGCATAGTATTAACGGTTTAATTTCATTAAGATAACTAAATCGTTGATTTTTATCAACATTTTAGGACTTTGTTTATTGCCAGCACAACTGACACTGTCAGGAATGCCTTTCAAATTTGTCCAAATGATGACAAACATCGAGAACTAACAAAATTTTAAAGACTTTTTATTTTAGTTAGTCCAATATTGATCATTTTAAATGTGCGTTTAAAAATATATTCTTTCATCTAAATTATAACTTTCTTAAGATGCTGTGAGAAACAATAATGTTTTCCATATAAAACCCTTTGAACCGATTGTTTATATGGGACCTTAAATTATAGTAGCAGAACTTTTAGGTACACACTCACTCCTTAATTCAAATTACAAAGTTTATTAATATCTTGAAAAGCAAAAAAGGTTTATATGCAACAACTCTTGAATCGATTGTTCCTTTGAAAGCGATATAATATAGTTTTCGATATGGCCGGATACGGAACATATGTCGGCATATGAACTGCTTGCATGAAAAAAAAGGCTACATACAAAATTTCATCAACCTAGCTAAAAACTGAGAGACTAGTTTGCCCATAAACCCGGACGAACGAGCAGACCGATGGACGCACAGACGATCATAGCTACATCGACTAGTCTCGTCGTCCTAATCAATAGTATATATACTTTATGGGGTGGAAGGTGTTTCTTTTAATACATTACATTACTTTGTATAACATAACATTGTCTTTACAACCGATTATTCCTTTATGATATTTAAAAGTACAAATAAAGAGCACACTATCTCTTGTTAAAATATCTTAGGGAACAGACAAGTTACCACAGAACAACTTTTGGACCGATTATTCCTAAGATATCTATAAGATATAGTAGTTCGCTTCTGAAAATTGTTCTTTGCATTTCGAAACGCATTCCATCGTTTAACTTGTAATTGTTATTTAATATCTTAAGATTTAAAAAAAAAAATCGTGCTTTATCCGATGGGGTTCGAACATATATTGTGAGTGCAATATAACGAACGCTCCTTTCCAAATTTTATTCAAGTACCTCAAATTGAGAGACTTTTGCATAAAAGCAGACAGACTGATGGATAGGTTGGCAAATGCCTTCATCAGGGCATTACACATTTCGTGACATGTTATTACGCAAGGGTAACTGAATCAATTTCTGACTATAAAATCAAAAAAATGAATCACAAACAAAACTACATTTATTTGCAGAACAATTTTTAAGCAAGAAATGGCTCCTTAAATATCATAAGTATAGGTTTGTTAAAGGCAATATTTAAGTAATTAAATTATTATTAAATCCTAAATTGATTGAAAACTCGTTCTACTAATCTACTGCTAAACATTTGTATTTTAATTCCAAAAATCAGTACATCATTTATTCAACTTTTTCTCTAATTTTACGCTTTGAATCAGTTCAAATCCTTTCATGTTCATGTGCTTTATTCTTCGTTGATATTTGTCAGCGGTTGCTTTACAGAAGAACTAGAAAATTCTGCACAAAAGTCACCAGCAAACAGCATTGCTCAATTCCGATTCTTCAGTCAATTAGAAACCAGCTAGTGGAAAGCCACACTTAGATGTAGCCAGTTTTGAACCTACGATGTAAAACCTGTGAATAATTGTCTGTCCATTATCTATGTCTTATTGAAATCGTTGAGTAAAAAAAAATACAAGAAAATTATACGAGTATATGTTATCCAGAAGAAAATGTATTAAAAATTAGTTTCATTTAATATGATTTTTTTAAAACATATTTCTTTTCTCATAAATTATACATAGAACTAGATTTTTAAATTTTATGTAGAATTTTCTAGATTGGATCATAGCTTAGTTTGATAAATCAGCTGTGTTGAAAATTGATTTCAAGTATAAATGTTTATGGCCTAGTATATTTACCAAAACAATATCCGCTAACTTTCGAGCATTTGTTTTATAACATATCTACACCACATTTTCCGACCCAACTGTCTACAGTTTAAATATAATAAGTTTTAAGTGCCATAAATTATAAAAAATTTTGCAGAACTGAAACTAGAATGAACTGAAAGAATTTTAATATATGTAATATGCTCCAAAAAGTACATCATTCATATTTCGATTGTATATCACAAAATTAAATAAAACAGCTTTAATAATATTCGTATTTCCCGAGTATAAGGAAACATTAATTTAATATAACACACATTTAAAAAATGAATTTAAAAATTGTTTATAAAATATTGAATAGTGTCATATGAAGAGGATGAACGATTGCGCCGAATTTCATTTTAACAGAAATTGTCATGGTACACTGGAGAAGGATATATTTGAAAATATTGATAATATAGAATAATGAATGCTGAGAGTAAAATATTTAAAAATATTTATGTTCTTCTCTGGTTAACAGTTTGTTTAGCTGGCAACTTGTTGGTTTCTAATTACTGCAACCGGATTTATCAATTTGATATTGATTGATTGAGTTCCCCCTTTCAGTTATTTAGCTCGCTAGTTACAAGTAATCGCTTCGAGCGCATTGGCTGCAATCAGAGCACTTCAAGTGCAGATCCATCTGTATAGGGGAGCTGTCGCTTGAATAGTTGCACATGATTGTACATGATTTTCACAGTCAGATAAATCGATGGGATTCGCCTGTTGCTGTGCCTTCCAATTGAAACTTGACTGAAGTTGTTGCAGCAAATGGTAGAACCGAAACAGGAGCAGAAACACGGCGTTGAGCTGCTAAGTTCTTGTATTGTTCATTTGCACACTGTATTAAAGGACGCAGCTAATGTGCTTTGTTTTTGTTGTCGTATATCGTATATGAGGATAATTATGAAATGCTTATAATTAAATGCCGAAGGCCATTGAAACCCACTGAACAGGCAAAAAGTAGTTTAGTAGCGTTTATCCAACAGCCAGCGACTATGTATACAAATACACGTATTTAAATATAGTAGTAACACAGTAGTATATATATATATATGTAGACAAACATACTCAAACATTAAGCTACAACTAACGAATGGGATTGGGAATGTGCCTTCAACAGACCCTCGTCCAGTTTCTGGTTCTTAAATGGCTGTAAAATTACATAGGACTTGGCAACCCATCTATGCGGTGGGTTGGCGGTTCATTTAGGCCATGTGGCTGAGAGTGGGTGAATAAGGGTGAGTTGAGGGAACAATTGTGTAGCCGCCCAGTCTTAATTCAATTGTTTCTAACGTTACCAGGGCATTTAGAGCCTAAATGCTTGCTAACACATAATGACCATTAAAGGTGATGTATTACATTGTAGTGGATTGAGAGTGAGCTTATAGCACCCAGCCATTGCTGCCTTTGATGTGTAGATGAAATGAGCCGAAATGCAGCTCATCAGTTTTCTGGTCAGCTATATGAATTCTATCCATTTTAACGCAAGACAATTGCAAATGACATAATGATTCATACTACATATGGCAAAGTTTCATTTAAATTTTTTATTTTCCTATATGAATGTTTTCACCAGAATTTTAGTGTCACACACAGCACTTGGCTGGCCACGTGTCGTATACGTAATGTGAGTATGAACCGAAACTGAATGTGCCGTGTGGTCAACAATGCTTGTCAAAATGAACTTTAAATAACGCTCTCATAGATACAAACATACATGCAGGCTCAAATATACAGGCACAAACACACAAAACACATAGCTGGAGACACCCAAAAATATAACGTGTTTGCTTGTGACTTTGTGACACAAAAGTTTGAACTAATAAAACAAAAACAAAAAGCGTTCCAGCAAAAAAACACAACAGAAAAACTCACAGCAATAATAAAAAGAGCAACACCAACTATAACAACGGCTAGAAGGAATGGAAACAAAACAACATTTAGCCTTTTCGCCCATATTGTGTTATATGTATATATTTACATATATATGTACATATATATAAATATATATATATAAATATATATATATAAATATATATATATACATATACATACATATATACATATGCGTGAGCTAGTTTATGGGTGCTTGTAGATGAAACGCAGTGTATGAGAAAATTATTTTTACAATTTCAATGTCAACGCGTAGAGGCCCAAACACGCGCGAAGGCCAAACCTCGTGATGTGGCTAGGAGCAGGAGAGTGGTGTCCAGTGAGTGAAGGGAGGGTGGATAGGTAGGTGTCCAGAGGGATTTTGGGTGTTTAACTAAAAATAACTAACGTCAGCGTTGACTTAACTAAATATACAAAACTCAGTATACCCGTCGCCTTTTAACCGTAAAATACCCCAATCTAAAGCAATTTCGAAGCGCGTGTGATGGAGCGTGGGGGCGTGGCATGAGCTACTACTCGGTAAAACTTAAATTATAAAAAACTCGCCGTCATGTGCAAGCAAATGCCATTGGGGCACACGCCACGCCCCTGCGGGCACAAAAAATGTGAAAAAAAAATGAAATTTAAAAAAATCTGACAAATGAAAATAAAAGGTTGCCACAAAATGATTTGCCAGTGCACGCACCGAGTGCTTGGCAACGATTGGGGCGTTTGTGGGGACAGAGTTATATGAAGAGGAGGACAACGCGGTGCGGCCTTACGTCAATGCCGCATTAAAAAATCATTTTCAATAACCCGCTCGGTAGCAGCGACTTACATAAATGTGTGTATACACACAATACACGCAGAATGCACATACACAGCAGTCGATTGTTTTCGTTTTACTTGCATTGACAAGCACTTGGGGGCATGCCTCGCATACAGAAGCAGAAGCTTCGCCTCCAACTCAAACCAAAGCACATACTGTCAGCTGCAGGCTGCTAGAATCAGAGCCGGGGTATATCCACGTGCCTCGTGCTTGTAGAGATTACGTGCATACAATGAAGAAAATTAAGAATCCGTTTCTTTAGTGCAATGCCTTTCGGTTTCGAGATTATCAGTTCCTAAGACCAAAAAAACTTAAAAAAATGTTTTCTTTGTTTGAAATTGAATGAAAATAAATAAATTTAATTAGTGTCAATTTAAAAAAACCTATGCTAGAGTACTTAAAATTTTGCTTAAGTTTGAAACCACCATGAACCGAAACGCTGTCATATAAATACAAAATACTCCGTATTGTCTCCAATGCTCACATATATATTATGAAAACAGTATCATACGTAAAGTACTGAATATTCTTGTGGTCAATGATGAAGTAAAAAAGCACAGTACAAGATAAATGAGAAGACTAGAAAATCACATTAATATTCTTGCGACCTCTCCACTAGACAACACTACAAATAGACGACTACATAGATCGCAACCGATCGACCTTTGTGTTAACGATTAAATGAAAGAAAGACCGATCGACCTGAGAAGATGATGATATAACGAAAGAAACTCAATCATAAAATTTAATAATTGTCACTGATTAACAGATCTTAATACATAAGAATGACTATTTTTAGCCAGACTCAGTAGGCTGTTCTAATATTTAATTCATGTCATAATTAAGGGAAAGCTATTTACTTATCCATTTTGTCTAGAGTTTTCGCAGTTCGCAAATATATCCAAGTCAGGCCTATATTATTCATGAATATGTTTAGCTCAGCCAGAAGCCCAAGACAACAGTAAATTTATTTTCTATTCGATATGCGAATATTTAAAATGTCAATTTAAATGTTGTTGCTATTGTTGTCCTTAAGCTTGGTCAGTTGCATTGCTCAAGGATAAGCGCATGCAGCATTAACAATAGAAAAGCTCGTTTTTCCTCTTTTTTCATTTCTCTCTATATGTGTGCATTTGTAAGTGTGTGTGTGATTTATTGATAATAGCGAAATGTCAAGTTTAATTGTTTGTCTGTCATTAGCGCGGGAAACACACAAAGCACAAGAACTGTGGGAGCAGCAAATTTTTTTTTTTTTTTTTTTTGTTTATAGCGGGGGAGACTTTTCGGTTCCAAATTTTTGTCCCAAGGAAAAGATGTTGGTTTTTGATATTGTGATATTTGTGTCTAATTTATTGTTGCACTTCACTGTGACACTTCAAATTATATACTAAAACTAAAAAGTAGTGATGGCCGCCTTGGGCCTGCCAAAGAGAGTTTGGAGACCAGAGAAAGTGTTAGTATGGAGAGTTCTCAGCCAAGATGAACGGATAAAATGAGCGATGCTCATTTAGCTCTTTTTTCCTGGTTGAGAACTGCTCATCTCTGGTTCAGCATGAACAATTATAAATATATATACATTTGATTCTTTTCTTTCTACAAGAACATAACCACATATACAAATATATATATATATGTGTGTGAAGGTTCCTGTTGAAACAAAAGAATCAAATTCTGTTACAATAAGTTGCGCTGCGTGTATATATTTGTGGCAAACTCTCTCGAGCGAAGCACTTAAACAGCATCACGCTCGGTTGAATATGTTTTGATTAAGCCAAGTAGAACGGACACATTTTAGCCAGACCAAGCCAGTACGTAGCACGGCGGGCGCAGCTCGCAGGATAAGCCAGGAGCAGATGAGACTGCCCAAGAGTGCGGTGGGAGATTCATCCAAGGGTCTTTCTTCCCTTGCCTCCCCTATGTGTGTGCGTGCAAAAGTGATATTGCACACGTATTCCTCCTGCATGTAGTTGCGTGTTGGGTGTGTTCGTTTTCGCATTCGGTTGACCCGTTTATATACTCCAACAAGCAAACAAATAAAGGACGCAGAGTCACCTACAACCAGCTGCGGTCATCCAATGGCGGAGGCTTTTTTCAGTAATGTCGTGTGAATGACATCGCACAGTAATCAAAACTATACAATCTTCTTCAATGTTGATTAATAATTACTCTTTTTGAAAGTCCAATAGAAAATAGATACAATAAAAGGATTAAAGAGTTTTTTTTTTTTTATATTAAGAGTTATTAAAAATTAATTAATCATTCTGCTTTTTATTGATCTCAAATGATTTAAAATTTACGAACATTACTTATAAAAATGGTTATTAATATAAGTTAAACAACAAAAATCCTTAATTATTGTATTTTCTTTTATAATTTTCCTATTGTTTGCTTTAAAAAGCTAATGTAGAATTGCTACTTTGCTAGTGAACTCGCGATATGATCAGAAAAATAAATAAATTATATTTTAAAAAAGCAGTATTAATGCTGTTCCAAAAATTTGCAATGAGAAAAATGAAATCTTGTAACGGTAATAGTGTAAAAACTTCAACAATACGGCAAAGGAATACATATTTTAAACTGAACTCTGATCAAAGATATATACCATTAATATTTGTGTAAAGTTTATTGTAAAATGATATTTGGAACATGCCAATTGAACAAAATGAACAGAGTAAAGTGGAAGAGATAGATAAAATGTCATACTAAAAATTTTTCTAAAATTACACCAATTTAGCATAATCTGACATTGAACGAGTGGAGAGTTACAGTTACAATATTCACTTTCAAATACAGTTATGTAAATAGTATAAAAATAATTGATCAAGCAATTGGATATTAACGTTTTTCTAAGTGGTAACGAAATATTAACTGTAAAATATAATAATATGTAAATATTTTTGTAAATGTATTATTTGCTAACCTTTAAGCAAAATCAATTAAATTCTGACAAGTTTCGTAATTCTTCCAAGAAGATATCACGGTGAGATGTTGCTTATGTTTCTGTTGCCATTTCATTTTCTTCATAAGAACACTAAGTGGGTGGAGTGGGTTTCATGGTGGGCGGAAGGCGCAAGGGGGGCATGGTCGTATATCATGCAGCTCGCACGCAACAATAGCAGCAAAGTATGACAGCAATAGTGAACAGTGGGCTGCCAACTAGAAAGACTGTTATATAATATATATATATATATAAATTATTGGGACTAAGATTGACGAACCTGAAGCACCTTCACTTACGCTAAGAAATACTTAAAGTACGTCAGGAAGGTGGTATAAAAGTCATATATGAACAGGTAAACTTCGTTGAACTTAAGCCTCTATTAATCAAAATCTCTGTTTCTCGGAAATTGTTGGTATCAATTAACAAAGTAGTCTTAAGCTCCAAATCAACATATAATCATGTATACAATGCCTAGAGTTATAGATTATTCTCACATTATTTGATAATCAGCAACAATATTTGATACTTAAATCAAAATTCGATTACGCATCGCATCAATCATCAAGCTGAATACAGTTTACACAATATTTTTTAACAGTAAGATATTTAAGCTTGGACTGTTATACAAGTTTAAAAAAAATCAGATCAACCTAGCTTAAAAATTGTAGACTTGTTTGTATATAAGAGACGGACAGTTGGCTGGACGGTCGGACAGTCGGACAAAGCTATATCGACTCGTAACGTCGTCCTGAACCGTAGTAGACGAATACACAACAACTATACCAAATACTTATCTAAGACTACAATATGACAATTAGCTAAAATTATATATATATATATAATAGATATTCTGTTATATTATACTTAAATATCTCATTTCATTTGTAAATCAGTTCAAATAATAAGCCTGTGAAGTTGGCACAATATGTGTAGCTATTATGTAACAACTTTACGAATATTGGAATAATAATGGCAATTAACTATTATACTACTTAAAGACTGTTATGGAACTAGCTTATAGCTTATTAGCCACGATAAATAGGGTTGTTATACGATTAAAATATTACTTTATCTCACACAACTGTTTTATATTTCGTATTAGTCCAAAAGACAATATCTGTTATATACGTAAGCTAATGAAAACCTATAAACTGAGAGAATAGTTATACAATTATAATAACTCTTAACTTTTATACTCTTAACCAATTCTTTTAAATGTCTTACAAGAGTAAGGCAGCCAAAGCCCAAAGACTTCATTGTATTTAAAGAACTTGCCACACTGTGGCATTATGTGTTTATGTGTGTAGCCTTATACTATGCCCTCACACGACAGACTGGAAGGTAGGCGCAAGGGGGGATTTGTTTTATTTTGAGTCTTCGGTGTTTAACGGGCTTCAATGCCTTTGGGGCTTTCGGTTTCAGTTTGACATGCATCAGCATCATTATTTTTTCGTTTTTTCTTTTTTTCTTTTAATGTTTTATTTGGATTGACTGCCAAAAGCTTTAGAAGTAAAAAAGGAAAAGGAGGAACGATGGAATGTGCAATAAACAGAGAGGAAAATGCAAAAATGTGTGTGTTTGTGTGTGTTTTTCTTTTTTTTTTATATTCTTTATTTCTCTTAAAATTAAAATTTACAAATTTAGTTCACCTAATTGTAATTCTAGGACAGGATGGGTAAAGCTAAGTGTCCGCGGTACGACCGCGAGGCAATGCTTCGCGGACATATTGCTTTACCTCTCCTAGTCTGTCAGTCTTCTCCGGCTGCGCTCCTCTCTTCTCAGCTCTGTCATCGTGACTGCTTCGAAGTTGCTGACCGCTTCCCACTTTTCTGCCGAGTGCACCAGGCTATCGACAGAAATAGTACCACCCAACATCCGCTCCAAGGTTTAAGGTAGCTTCGAAACCACCCGTGACCTGACAGCATCTGGGTCAGATAAAAATTTATCTGCCCATGCCTCCTTCCGAGCCACTTCTCCAAGTTGGGAGTCAGCTGGTGCGTCCAACGCCCCTGTGTTGAGCGATCCCACTGCGTCTTCCACTGTTCGAAACTGCGCCGCCTTGCATCGGACCGCGATATTTGTGAAGCATCGGTATTCCCCATTGAAGCTCGCTTCAGCAGATCAGCCTCAAATACTAGCTCGGCGATCGGGATCATTCCTGCTAGCACCAACGCCTCGTCATCCTAGATCGTTTTCAATGCGCAACATACTCGGATTGCACTCAGTCTGTATGTGGCGCAGATCCCACGGCAGTAGCTGGGAACTGCCATCGCTCTGCTCCATATTGGCCTTGCATACAACATGATTGCCTTGGTGACGCTCGTTAACAGCTGTCTGCGTATCTGCTTTGGGCCACGAGTGTTTAGCAATATCCTGGAGAGCGATCTGTTTGAAACAGCCGCTTTTGAGTTGGCAAATTCCAGGTGTTCCCTGAACGACAGCCTAGTGTCCAGCATGACGCCAAGGCATTTGATTGCCCTTTTAGAGGCAACCACGGACTCGCCAACCAGTATGCTCGCCGTCTCCACTTTCTTGCGGCCCAGTACTGATCCTTGCGGCACCCCAGCGGACACTCGATAAACCTGTTGGCCTTCGTCGGTAGCATATTGCAGCGTTCTACCGTTGAAATAGCTGCGGATTATTGCCACGAGCTACTCAGGAACTCCAAATTCTGCTAAGGCGCTTATTATGGCATCCCACCTTGCAGTATTGAATGCATCCTTTATATCTAAAGTTGCAATGAGACAATACTGCTTGGAGCCGCCGTCCCAGCGTGTGCCTTGTATAGCTTCTGATGCTATGCCGGTGACTTTGCTCAAGGCGTCGATTGTAGACCTTGCTTTCCTGAATCCGAATTGGTTGGGGGATAGCCCTCCTGCTCTATCGATAACGGCCTCCAGCCTGATACTTATTATCTTCTCTAGCACTTTCCCTACCGTGTACAACAAGCAGTTTGGCCTGTAGGAAGAGGCATCTTCTAGTGGTTTTCCCTGCTTTGGTAAAAGTACCAGGGTCTGGGTTTTCCATATTTTGGGGAATAGTCTCTCCTGCAGGCATGCATTAAAAAACATCGGAAAATGAGCCCAGATGCAAAGACAGCGCCACCTTTAGAGCGCAATTCGGTATGCCATCGGGGTGTGTGTGTGTGTGTGTGTTTTTTTTTATATTCATATTTATTTCTCTTAAGTTTAGATTTAAATTTACAATTTACAAATTTCCTATACCTAATTGTAATTCTAAGACAGGATGGGTAAAGCTTAGCGTCAGCGTGTGTGTGTGTGTGTGTGTATGTGCGTATGTGTGTGTGCCTGCGTGTGTGTGTGGTATTTCGTGATATTTTATTAGGTCATTCTGTTAGCTAGCCATTTCGTCTGTCAATCAAACCGGGCGACCACTTAAACTTTATTCCACACAAGACGACTAACGAGCCGCACACAATGAATATTTATAGACGCAACTTGCGTATACCAACTGAAATTTACGTATAAGGACATAGCAATAGATATAATTAGGCATTATCTGGCGTATATGAGACTCGGCTACTCGGAGAGTCGGATACTCGAACTGAAAAACTCCTCCGAAAAGTATGCCCTGCATAATGGCTATTTATTTAGTTATAAATGTTATAGTCGTATCGCTCTTCTCTTTGGGCAAAATATAAAATCTGCTATGGGATATATATTTTTTTTTTTTTACTAAGCACTCTCGCCAAAGGTTCCTTAATAATAAAATAAAATGTTCGGAATTTGACAAGAATTATTACAAAAAAAATTTAGAATTTAATATTAATTTGTAATTAAAGATAAGAATCCATTCGCCTTATGTATTAGTCCTAAATTGAACCGGTTTTAAACTGGGTTCAAGCCCGCGTATACACAATAATTTTTTTCAGGTTACCATTTTTTTGAAGGTTAGCTCCCGGAAAACCTCAGGGAATACGCCTCTGACTAGAGAACAACAAACAACATTCGAATTGTGCCAAGTGCAAAATGTCAAGCTTCTTCCAGACAGATCCTTGAAAGTTAAATGCGCTCATTATGCATACGCAATGTGGTTTACACCCCAATGGATCAAAACGAATTCAAAACTTTTATGCCACTCAAAGACACTTCGGGTGGATGTGTGTGTATAAATCAGGCGTCAAAATCGGAGGCAAGGATTCTATACATGACTTGAAGTGCCTATATATACACATCCATACACACAAGCACAAATCAGTCACTTGGTAACGAGCAGATGTGACTTCAAGAAGCTCAATAATGTTGCTAATATAGTTATTTGAGTTTCTAAGGGCCAAAAATAGACACAGATTTAGACAAAAAACATTATAATTAGTAAACTTATTGAATAGCCACAAGTAATATTTACAATAATACATTGGTCGTAGCAAAGTTATTGTACACATCATACAAATTGCTCTGATTTTGACTAAATATCGTCAAGCTATTAATTTATTATGTTTAAAAACATTCATGGCGTTGCCCGAGAAGGTCAACATTAAAAGTAAATTTATGTTTACATTTTTCGTCCGTTCAATTTATCAAAATCAGTAAAGGATCAAACTCGAATTTCGCAACAAAAATACCCATTTTTAGACAAAAATAATTTCTTAAACACATATTTATTAGCTTTACAATAAATAATGAAAATACAATTTTTAGTTTTAGGTGAGTAAGCAAACTTCTGAATATGTTTCGATTTTGGAAGTCAATTCCTTACCAAATTTGCCCGCTAAGACTGAAAATGAGGTCAAAAAATGAAATAGATGAAATCGATTTGCCAATAATATAATAAAATGCTTTATTTTGGCTTTAAAAATTGACTTTGAATATGTAAAAGTCTCGATTTAAAGGCGCACGATCTTAATTAAATTTTTTAAATTTTAATTAAAAATAAGAAAGGAAAGGCTATCTTCAGCGCGGAGAAGACTACAGAAGCTTGAAGAGCTATATGATATAGTAATCCGATCTTAATGATTTTTGAACCGATTGTTCCTATGGGAACTATATGATATAGTTGTCCGATCCGGCCGGTTCCGACATATGTGCTCCATGCAGCAAAAACAAGGGTTCATTCCAAATTTCATTCACTTAGCAAAAAAACTGAGAGACTAGTTTGCATATAAACAGACGGACAGACGGACTTGGCTATATCAACTCGTCTTGTCGTCCCGATTAATAATATATATACTTTAGGGGATCGAAGTTGGCTCCTTCAATGCATTAATCATTTCGTGACAAAGTTCTTATACCCTCTGTAAGGGTGTAAAAATAAATAAGACTTAAGTAAACATATTAAAAATATTTTAACTATAAAATTTATTTATTGAGCTGGCAATAATGAAAGATAAATTAGTCTCGAATCAATTCAAAATGAGGTGTATATATTGACATTATGAATAAGGTGAAAAATATTCTCAATGTATTCTTAATTAATTGGTTAATCCTTCTTTCCCTATGATCTGTTTTAATTTTTACAGGCCTATCCAAGCCGAGATATTACCAATATTGTGGAGTCATCGCACTATCAAAAAATTGGCGGTTGGTGTCGACAGGGTGCTCTAAATGCGGCCAAATGTAAGGGAGCCCATCGCTGGATCAAACCATTCCGTTGCCTGGGTAAGAAAATAATCTTTTAAATGATTTTGTAGCTGAATTTGAATCATCTGCTCGATATTCATCTTATATGCCCGTCATCGCATATAAAAATATGTATTCTGCGATGCTGCAACCAAAATTTTGACAACTCGTTTGGCTTCAGAAGGACCATTCCAATCGGACGCGCTACTAGTGCCCGAGGGCTGCCTCTTTGATCATATACACAATGCATCCCGTTGCTGGCCATTCGTCCGGTGGAATCAAACCGGAGCTGCTGCATGCCAAGAGCGAGGCATGCAGATGCGCAGCTTTGCTATGCTCCTTCCTTGCGGGATTTCTCTCTTCTCCGGCGTTGAGTTCGTCTGCTGCCCCAAGCACTTTAAGAGTAAGTAATCCTAGCTATAGCTGCACCTTACTCACTTCTTACAGTTATTGTTGAATGATTACTTCACATAAATTGATAACCCTTTACTATAAGCACTGAAAAAAATTTTAAAAAATATAAAAATATAAAATATGAATGTTTAATACTACACCTTAACCGCAGAACCCGTTCTGTATTTGAACTATAGTTCGAAAGTTCTGAAACTTAGCTCCGTACCTTTTAAAACTAAAACACTTTTGCAATCTTCATAGTCTTTAAACAATTCAAAATCTTTTCGAGAGGCTATCTTCGGCGCGCCGAAAAATACATAACCTTGCAGAGCTATATAATATAGTAATCCGATCTTAATGATTTTAGGTTTGTGTTTAGAAATCACACTTTTACATATAACTTGTAAATTTTATGAAGATACATCGATAATTAAAAAAGTTTTCGATACAACAACTTTTGAAGCGATTGTTCCTATGGGAACTATATGATATAGTTGTCCGATCCATCCGGGCGGTTCCGGTATATGTGCTGTCTGCAGCAAAAATAAGACTCCATTCCAAATTTCATTCACCTAGCTAAAAAACTAGCTTAGACGGACAGACGGACATGACTATATAAACTCGTGTTGTCGTCCTGATAAATAATATATATAGCTTATGGGGTCAGAGATGTTATAATACATCTTACAAGTGTATAATATAAAATTATTCAGAAAATGTTGATATTACAATTTTTCTTTTGTGTACAGCCGATGAGATACGTGTAAAGAAGACCGATATGCCCGTAATGCCACCCGCTCAGCTGAACAGCGCCAACGATGAGCTAAGCGTGAATGAGGATGATGACAGCAATGACTCGAACTATTCAAAGGATGTCAATGACGATGAACTGGATGACGAGGATGATCTCATGGCTGATGATGAGGAAGATGAAATGGTGGCCGACGAGGCAGCAGCTGCAGGAAGCGGCACAGGCGCTGGTAGTGAGACCAGCAGCGGTGCATTGGATGATATCAATGCGGAATATGACAGCGGAGAGGATAGTGACAACTATGAGGAGGATGGAGGTGGATCTGATAGTGATGTGGCTGGCATTGCCGAAGCCTGGGATCAAAATGGTAGCTCCACTGGTGCTAAACTACCCCCACAATCTGTACCCGTGCTTAAGACAGTGCCAGCTTTCCTGTCCATGTCCACATCGCCAGCTAGTTTGATTATAGGGGACCAGTTAAGTAATAAGCCTAATCTATTGAAACCGGAACTTGCTACCAGCACGCCACAATTGTCCGCTGCTGCTGCCGCTGCTGCTGCGGTCGTTGCAGTGGGTGCACCACCATCTTCAGCACAGCCCACCTCAGATCCATATTTTACCCACTTTGATCCACACTACGAGCACCAGAGCTACAAAGTAAGTCAGAAAGTAAGTGTTTACGTTAAGGGCGCAGGTTTATTTATCCAACAAAAACAAAACGTATTCTAAACAAAGGAAGCCCAACAGCGCCTTGAAGAATCCCATCGCGAGAAGGTTACACGTGTCATGAAGGACTGGTCTGATCTCGAGGAGAAATATCAGGATATGCGTCTGGCCGATCCCAAGGCTGCACAGAGTTTCAAACAGCGCATGACGGCACGCTTCCAGGTTTGTCGATCCTTCTCAAACCACACCTAAGCCCCCTACCCACTACCCCCTGCTACCAATATCCCTCACCAACCATCTCGTGCCCCTCCCCATCCATAATTCCCCATTAAAATGTAAACATTTTTTTTTGTGTACTTCCTGGCTATCTCTTTGTAAATCACACTCACGCACTATCTATCGCTGACCATCTCTCTAAATGACTGCCTATGTATATATTAAACTTCTTACATAGTATGTATATGTTTGTTTATGTGCACTTCGTACTTGACAGATCTGTGCAACCCAACTATAATTAGTAGTAATAGCCGATATGCCTTATATACTACTACTTATATACTACTACTTACTTACAAATACAATTACTATATATATCAAATCACAATCCTAAGCAATATCATTTTTATCATATCATTTGGAACACATTATCATGCACCTTTCGTATCTATAATCATAATTTTCTTTTTTCTGCCTGGTCTATAACTATGTTTATTATTATTTATAATTTTTATTTGTATGAGTAATTGTGTATTTGTATCTGTATCTGTATCTGTATCTGTATCTGTATCTGTATCTGTATCTGTATCTGTATCTGTATCTGTATCTGTATCTGTATCTGTATCTGTATCTGTATCTGTATCTGTATCTGTTACTGTATCTGTATCTGTATCTGTATCTGTATCTGTATCTGTATCTGTATCTGTATCTGTATCTGTATCGGTATCTGTATCTGTATCTGTATCTGTATCTGTATCTGTATCTGTATCTGTATCTGTATCTGTATCTGTATCTGTATCTGTATCTGTATCTGTATCTGTATCTGTATCTGTATCTGTATTTGTATCTGTATCTGTATCAGTATCTGTATCTGTATCTGTATCTGTATCTGTATCTGTATCTGTATTTGTATTTGTATCTGTATCTGTATCTGTATCTGTATCTGTATCTGTATCTGTATCTGTATCTGTATCGGTATCTGTATCTGTATCTGTATCTGTATCTGTATGTAGCTATAATTTCTCTCTAATTGTATATCCATGTATGGCAAATGGGAGCGAAAGAGGCATCAGATTGTAATCATAACAATAACAATAACAATAACAACAATATCAAGCATAATGATTATATTAACCAAGTACAGCAACAACAATAACAACAACGATACTAGAAAAACAAAAATAAATAAAACAAAAAAAAAAAATAATTTATTTATAATACTCGTACTCGTACTTACCACAAAGCGCTTTAGTAGTTGAACTGATTGGCTTTATAATGTACTTACTTGTAATACCCTTAGTTTTCGACGCATTTTAATTTCTTTCTTCCCAACTAGCGCTAACCAACAAAAACAAAAACAGAAACAGTAACAATAAATAAAAGACAAACCCAGCTAACAAAAATTAAACCAACTTAAGTATATATATATATATATATATATATATATATATATATATATCTATATATATCTTTCTCTCTCTCTCTTTCTGTCTACATACAATACATAAGTATCTTAATTAAATGCTGCATAAATGTTAAAAAAAAAAACAACAATAAAGCTTCTCTGCGGTTTCAAAAAATAAAAAAAAAAATCAAGGAATTGCCTATTATATATATGTAAATAAATATGTATATATGTCTATATAGACCTGTGCTCGTATATCATATCTTTAAGTTCTGACTCAGATCCCAATTCTGCTCAATATTATTGAAGAATGCTTCAAAACTAACCCCTAGACGTTTTTGGCTCTCTAACCAATTCCGAGTCAGTTTCAGTTTGAAAAACTTTTGCCTTGCATTAGATACCACACGAAAACCATTCATGATGCCATAAGTATTCGTAAATATATAATTTTTTTGGATTACAAGTACATACTTATAATCTGTATCTCATTTATACTCGACATCGATATTGATATTTATTCTCTGCACAGCATAGTGTTATTTCAGCAGCACTTTTCCGACCGAGTCATTTTTCCCATACCCACCACCTCTCCCGCTCACAACTCAACGCATACATACACAAACACACACATACCCACACACACACAAACACACACTCACACACACAAACCCACACACACACACACACACACACACTTACACACACATAACTTAACTAACGACCAACTGCAAGTTATAGCCATTAAATTCTGAGAAATTTAGCAAAAAAATTATAATAATTAAAAACGTAACTGTACTTAAAATGTAAACGCAATCGTAATCAAAATCGATATTTCAATCGATAAATCAAACAATTGAAAAAATTGAAGATCAAATTTCAAACTCTTGCTGATAATCTTTCTCTCTTGGTGTGCAATACGTCTTTATATGGGAATGTAATTTTAGACTTCTGTTCAGGCACTCGAGGAAGAAGGCAACGCCGAGAAGCACCAACTGGCCGCAATGCATCAGCAACGAGTCCTTGCACACATTAATCAGCGCAAGCGAGAGGCCATGACCTGCTATACCCAGGCCCTAACCGAGCAGCCTCCGAATGTGAGTAGCTCATTTAATTCTCTGCTCAGAAATATTATGCTTTCACTTATCTAATAGTATGTGTTATAGCTTTGATACACTACAAAACATTATTATTTATGACTCTACTGTTGCAGAATATTATGATTTTGTTACCAAATAAGTAATGCATTGAAGCAGGTATGTTCGACTTGAGTAAGAATACTAATGTATACATTATTGATCAGGGCGGTGAGAGAAGTCGATATTGCCGTATTATTTTAGCGAATGAATTGTGGCGCATATGTACATATATAGCTCAAAGCTGGATGGATCGAACTATTATACTATATCATATAGTTGTCATAGTAAAGTAGCTAAAAGTTATTGTTTGGGAAGTATTTTTGTTTTTTAAGTCAAACATCAAAATTCGATGTAATTCGATAATTCATTTTTAAATGTGTATTTTAGTGTGAAGGTTTATATAATCTTTTTCTTCTTCGCACCGAAGATTATCTTTCTTTACTAATTTTTATTTATTTTTATTCTCTTATGGCTTTTTCTTATAATGCCAAATGTAATAATAACAATAATTGAAAAAAAGCTATTTTATTATTTTTCTTGTTATCTTTATTAAATGTTTTTTATGATTTATTGATATAATAATAAAAGTTAGCTTTGTTTCAAAGATCGGTACTACAAAGTTCCAATACCTTTGCATACTACATAATCTTTTTGACAATTGTTGTTAAATAAATTTATTTCGACTGATCGTTTCTATGAGCTATAAAATAATATTTGATATACATTTGAAAATCATTATTTTACATCTAACTTCTTAATTTCATCGAAAACCTTACAAAGCAACAGAAGTTTCTAAGCAACAACTTCTTTATCGATTGTACCTATTGAAGCCGGAATTGTTCCCAGATTTTTCCGATCAGGCCGGATCTGACATATGTGCTTAATATATACCAAACTTCATTAACCTAGTTTGAAAACTAAGACTAGTTAGCATAGAACCTGGCATCAACTCATTTCATTATCCTAATATATAATAATTTATTCAGAGATACATACATATAGTTTACTCAGATATGCCTTCTTCAACGCTTTATATAATTTTTGGCAAAGAATATTGCTCTGCAATATATGATAATTTATTAAAACAACGATAAAAGATATCGAGTATTTTAAGTAAAAAAATAAACAATTTGTACCACTGTTCGACACTGATAGAGTAAACTTGTCTCGGTTTTTTTATATAGTCAATGAATAATATTAGTTTAGTTCAGTCCGCCCTGCTAAGCAGCTCAGTTTTGACTGACTATATATATTTTATTCAGTGAAACGTATTTAGATATTACTGTGAAATTTATTTTAAAAGTAATTGGAATCGATTATCCAATTCCTACAGGCAAGTTTGTGAAATAAAATTTCCGTAAGGTCGAATATAGAAAAATATGTTGTAGTTGATCTAGGAAATGAAGCTTATTATAAATCTTACAAAAATTAAACATGAACTGAAATCTACAAAAACATACTTCGATATATGTTCATATCTCTATTTTATCGATAATTCAATAATTATTTTTTTTAATGTTTTTGCGAACATTGTGCGTAATTGAGGAAAACCCAAATCATTCGAAGAAAATGTTAGCTGTTTAATTTCAAATAGGCATTAATGCGTGAATGATGGTCAAAATTAAATATTCGCTAATGGATACAAAAACTATTTTATATAGAAAAATAAAAATAAATTATAACATTAAATCTACATTGACATACTTTGATATTAATTTACTGGTTCAACTTAACACAAGCAACGGATTTTTATACCTTGCCTGTAAAACTAATTTTCTCTCTCGATAATACTGAAAAACCAATTATATAGACTTCCAACTGACTCTATGAATTTCTTGAACGATCTTTTTTTAAATGGTATCTAAATAGTTTGAAACATTAAATTGAATTGTAAAATAACGTATACAAGTAAATAAAATAATTATTATGAAGCCTAAGACGGAACTAACACTTATCTCTTTGTAGGCCCATCATGTGGAGAAATGTCTGCAGAAACTTCTACGTGCCTTGCACAAGGATCGGGCTCATGCTCTGGCCCACTATCGGCATCTGTTGAACTCGGGCGGACCAGGAGGCCTGGAGGCAGCTGCTTCTGAGCGACCACGTACTCTAGAGCGCCTGATTGATATTGATCGTGCAGTTAATCAATCGATGACCATGCTAAAGCGCTACCCGGAACTATCGGCCAAGATAGCTCAGTTAATGAATGATTATATATTGGCGTTGCGCAGCAAGGATGATATACCCGGCTCATCGCTGGGCATGAGCGAGGAAGCAGAAGCTGGAATACTAGATAAATATCGCATTGAGATTGAACGCAAGGTAGCTGAAAAGGAGCGGTTGCGATTGGCCGAGAAGCAGCGCAAGGAGCAGCGTGCCGCCGAGCGCGAGAAACTGCGTGAGGAGAAACTGCGCTTGGAGGCCAAAAAGGTCGATGACATGCTAAAATCACAGGCAGTGGAGCAGCAATCCCAGCAACAGACACACCAACAATCGCAGCAGCAGCAACAACAACAAATGCAACAATTGCAACTTCAAGAGAAGAGTATCAATAGCAAGGAAGTGAGCTTGGAATCTGTCCGCGGACTAGTAACTGCACCAAATATCAACCTTGATACCACCAAGAGCGAGAAGGAGTTAGCCGATGCGGAATATGCTGAGGCTACGGTCAGGTTAGTTAACTGATATTTTCCATACTACTGTCAAGCTAATACTCAATCTTTTTGTTATTCCACTTTCATTTCCCAGCACCAAGGTACAGACCGTGTTGCCAACGGTAGATGATGACGCTGTGCAGCGGGCGGTTGAGGATGTGGCTGCCGCAGTAGCCCATCAGGAAGCTGAGCCGCAAGTGCAGCACTTCATGACCCACGATCTGGGCCACCGTGAATCGGTATTTGAACTGCGGCATTGTCGTCTTACGCCTTATCTGCCTAAAGCCTATCCATTCTCATTCTCATTACAGAGCTTTTCGCTGCGACGTGAGTTTACGCACGCGCACACGGCTAAGGAAGGTCGCAATGTCTACTTTACGCTCTCTTTTGCCGGCATCGCCGTAATGGCTGCTGTTTTTGTAGGCGTGGCCGTCGCCAAGTGGCGAACATCACGCTCACCGCACGCGCAGGGCTTCATTGAGGTGGATCAGGTATGAGAACGATATTCTCAACTTCTGTCTCTTTTCTACTAAACGCCGCCTCACGAAGAGAAACGAGAGCAGTTATGAACTTTTGTATAATAGTGCATAGTGGCTCAGTCTTTTTTCTTAAGAAACAAATATAGAATTAATAATAAAAAAAAAAAAATCAGTGCTCCAATAAAAAAACTACTAATCAGTTCACAAATTCAAATTAAATAACAGTCTAAAATTAGTGCAAAAAATGAGCTGATTCTACAAAAGTCTCTGAGATTGAAATAGGCTGTAGAGGTTATCTCCTGTCAAAAATTTCTATAAATAGCTAAGGATAATTTCTAATAGGTTTTATTCCTATGGACTGTCAAATATTTTTAGCACCGCCAATATCAATATTTGATTAATTTTTATCTTAATTTAATTTTCTCATGTTCATGTTATCTAACAAAGGTGGATAGAGATCAATCAAATCAACAATTCGTAAATATTTTTATTGTAATGTTAAGAGAATAAAACAAAATTTAACTTTGCGGTAAATTAACATTAAATCTTACTGACTTAAGATTAAAAAACAAGAATTAGACTAAGAACTAAAAACAATGATTATTTAATAAAAATTCTTCACTTATAATTGATAAGTGAGCGATAAGATTTCAATATACTTTGCGATAAAGCAGTGTTAAGTTTATCTTTCTTTCTTTATCTCTCCCTATCTTCCTCAATTGGGAAGTGCCCGTTAAACTACTGCACTTACAGTATTCTCCATCGTTTTACATGTTATCTCAAATTTTCTCTATTTTATACAAACAGAATGTGACCACACATCATCCCATCGTACAGGAGGAGAAAATTGTACCCAACATGCAAATCAATGGTTACGAGAATCCAACCTACAAATATTTCGAAGTGAAAGAGTAAACAACTAGAAAAAACAAAAGAAAAATATGAAATTGCGTGCTCCTAAATAAATGTCACAACAAGCAGCAAGAAGAGCATGGTACATCAATAAAAGTTAATAAGAAAAAAGATAAAAATGGAAAAGTAAGAAGTAAATGAAATTAACGTTAAAAAAGAAAAATTTTTTTTTCATCTAAATGGAGCGCAGTTCCGCAGCGTACGTGAAATGTAATGCATCTATATATTAAATTAATGAAAGGCAAGAATATAAAGCAAGCAATTAAATTTAAGTATATAAATGTTTAACACAAAAAATAAAAACAAAAAATGCATGCAATTAACACAAAAAATAAAAACAAAAAATGCAGTAAACAAACATCTCTCTAGCTCTCCCCTTTTACACACTCTGAACGTAAGAAAAATGCTTCAAATAAAAATGTTAGCTTAAAGTTTGCAAAAAAAATAGAAAAACACAAAGTGCGAAACATTCAATACACACAGCAAGATACCGGATACACACTTACACATTTAAACACAAATGCATATACAAAATTTAATGGGAAGAAATAAAATTTGGATTACAAGAGAAGCCATTAAACAAAGGGAAATTAATTCATTTCCTTTCCGACTGCGTTTTTCTTCTTTCAGACATATTAAAACAAGAGAAGCTAAACGTTTAATGTAATGACAATTCAACTAAATTTAGCGCTACTTACTTAATACAAACAAAAACTTGTATTGCCACATTTTGCAAATTTGAGCTGCAGAAAAAAGAAAAAAATTAAATATTTTTAGTAAATAAATTGTCAACCATTCACAACGCACACTCACACCAACCTAATTACACACAAACACACCTACACGCTTTAACAAAGAAAGCGTAGCATACTTTATAGCGCCGCAAGCAAAATTCTGTGGGGAAAACCAAGGAAATTGCAATTTATTGAGCAAAGCAAAATTAAAGTAGGCGCTAATTAAATATATATAAATGCATAAACAAAATAAGCAGCAGAAAATGGCAAATACGTAAACAAAACACAATTCATTCACTCACATTAACCACACAAACATACACACACATGTGAACTAAGAGCTACCTACGCGTACTAATCTCTATATTTACATATATATGTATATATACATATATATATATTTACATGTATAACTCTATACATATATGTATATTACAACATATATATGCACACCTATACAGCTATATATATGGCAAACAGAAAGAAAAATCAAATTATATATATTCATATATAAACAATATATTTAAAGCAAACGCAAAAATGTCCATAAATGTATTTATGTATCTATACACAACACCCAAAATGATTAAAGCAAATCTAAGTAAGGCAACTACATAAAATTAAACAAGCTGCAAATACAGCAACAAATGCAAATGAAAAGCCAAAAAAAAAAAAAACATAAGTAAGCAACAAAAAGAAATAAAAGCAACCAAAATAAATCTAAAACAAAAGCAAAACTAATTGCAAAAAGCTCTTTTAGAACATTTTTCAAGATTTTTGTATCTGATTTATGTTCATTTCACCACACACGCACCATCACACTTACACATACACGTAAACACAAGTCCCTTGAAGTATGCAGCAGAATCATTTAGTATTTGTTCATATCACATGATTTAATTGGATAAATTATTCAACATATAACGCATATGAAGCAGTCATCCTATGAGTATTACTGGATTCAAATTGCTCTTGAATTGTACTTGAAACTAGTTGCACAATGGCCAGCCAATATATATATATATATATATATATATATATATAGCTGCAAATTACAGGTGGACAGATAGACACACAGCCAGACGGAATGATAGATATGCGAAATCAAAGCAATTGGCGGTGAAACAGTCGGACAGAGTTACAGATAAACCAATAAAAATTGTTATTTCAATTTCAGCTCGATTGCTTGGCAAATATGAAACAAGTGTATGTCAAATGCTTTTAGAATCGAGGCGCTCTGCTATTCAATAAACAAAAAAAATAAAAATACATACGAGCACGCATACATACATATACTCATATAGATACTCAGAAATACACAAGCAAACCCAATTTATATAAATGTAATTTGTAGAACATTTTTTGCTATAAACGAAAGTTTGTAATTTCATTTACATATACGGAGAAGAAAAAGAGATATGCATATATATCCATATATATACATACTAATATATACATGTGAATGTATATCAATTAAATATACGTATGTATATATTTATTTATATATATGTATATCTATAGCAAATCAAAGAAACAATTATAAGCAAGTAAATACATATATGTAACTTTAAATGGCACTTGATGTTGATATTCAAGATTAATTATTTCATTTATTTATATTCCACATAATATTTGTTAGTTATCTTATTGTGCATTATTAAATCGAGATGTTTACTTTGTTATCATTTGCATTACTCACGCCTCGTAATACCCCATCAGACTCCCTTTCCACAAAAAAAAAAAAAAAAAAAAAAATAACAAATATATTGCTGTGAGACATATGTATTTCATAACCTGTCTAATTTAACTGCATAAACATTGAAATATGCTTCCAGACATACATATATACATATACATAAGTAGGCTCCAAGCAATCCAAAATAACCGCTTAATAATGTGTTCTTTTTAAAACTTTTTTTTTTTGCAATACGTAAACAATAATATATCATACTCAGTCCCAAGATTGATAAATCAAAGACTAGCAAACCGAATAAAATTTCAATGGAAAATCCCATGAAATATGGTAGGTCTACTCTTACTCATATACATACTCTTTTATGTCTAAATTCACTGACACAGGGCATTAGAGTATTACACAAATGTAAGTATTTATTTCGAGACACACACAACAATAACAACATCAATAAAAACAACAAGTACAGCTACACAATCATACACACACACCAAAAGGCAAATAAAATCTAACTAGTCAAAGCTTGAATATTTTTTAATTTATTCATTTAAATATAAAAATGACAAAATATATACATATATAAAAAAAAAAAAAAAAAAAAAAAAAAAAACAATTGATATTTACACTTAGTGAAGCAAAACAAAAAGAGAAGAGAAAAATGAAAGCAAAAATGCAAATGTGTAAGAAATAAACCCCGTCCTGCGTAAATAAAATTAAACATAAAAATAAAAAATATCATAAAAGAAATTTACACAAAATTAAAATGCAAACATTAACAAAAACAAAAAAAAAAACACACAAAAATATAAATAAAATGTGTAATAAGTTGCATGTGTTTTTGTCGTAGTCTCATCATAAAAGAAAAACAAAAGAAAAACGAAACAAATGTGTAATTCTTTTTGTCAACTATGATTTTGCATAGGTTCGAAATGGAAACGTATAAAATTTAAATATTAAATGTACTCAAGACAATTGTAATTGCAACAATAATTGTACGCTATATATATTATTATTAATGTGGAATGTGCAAACATTAAGCCATGCAGCCATGATAATTGTATTTGTAATTGCAACAAATTTTTCAAATTTGTCATCAGACAATGCTACAATGCAACATTGAGAGAACGCAGAAACGCGAAATGCGAAATAACAGAAATTGCAAAAAACATACAAAAAGAAAATAACAATTGTAAAATGTTTCACAAAAAAAGGCAAAAAAAAAAAAACAACAAAACCAAACATAAAACGTAAGCAAACAAAACCAAATAAAACAACAAAACCAAAATGGCAAATAAAACAATTTTCATTGTATAATCATATAATTTAATTTAAAATTTTTGTGTTCCTTTTCGAAATATTTTGCATAAATAAAATAAAATAACAGAAAAATAAATTCCACAAATGTGAGTCTATTTCACTCTCTCTCTCTCTCTCTCTCTCTCTCTCTCTCTCTCTCTCTCTCTCTCTCTCTCTCTCTCTCTCTCTCTCTCTCTCTCTCTCTCTCTCCCCCTCTCTCGCTCTCTAGCCTGGACTTACCCCAAGCAAGTCAAGTTAAGAGTGCTTCTTGAAATTTAATTTAATTTTATGCCCGACATTTTTTTAAATTCATTTTACATTTATTGCTTAACCATTATTTGTGAAACAAACAACAAAACAATTTGAGTCTAACCGTAAAAAAAAAAAAATTAACAGGTTTTTAACTATTTCTTGTGACTAAAATAATATACATATTATGAAAACTCAGTTTATGTCGGCCTTTAGTTTTAGTTTATGGGTAACTCTAGGCAGCCTTATATTTTCCTAATGAGCGTATGAACTATATAATTGCCTTGTGTTTTATATCTCCTGGCACCCATATTAGGCTCATCTTGAATTGTTGCGCTACTTTGTGAAGAGATAAGCGGCAGCTTTTAATCAATATCTGCTGCTGCAGGCAGATATAAATGTTAATTTACCTATTTAGTGTACTTGGGTCACTAACCCATTTGAGAGTCACTTACTTTTGCCTAAAAAACATTACAGAGCTTCGGTAGGCCAAAGGATAGTCCGTTTTGTAGGGAATTTGCTTACAATTTTTATAAATGGTGTTCTGTACACAGGGCTCACTAGCAATAGGGCGAATGATTCGTATATTCCAGATTTGAGACCAATGGATTTCGTATAGGTAAATAGTGCGATTGTAGCTTTTTTAACTCATTCTACAGTATTTTCATACCAATCTAACTGTCCATCTAGAACTAGATTTAAGATAAGATTTTAGCATATTCTTGAAAATCTTGAGCCAGTTCTTGGCCATATCACAAGTTTACTAAAGCTGTTGATTTGCAGGGCTTCAAAGTATGTATTTTTTGCCCAAGCGACATCAAAGACTGAACAGTTGTTGCCTGCAAAGTGACTTTAAATGAGGAGGGAAAGGGATTTATTACGAATTTCAGACCAGGTTCCATCATTCTTTTATTTATTTCTAGAAAGTATCTTATGTAGCCGTGATTCTAAATCTATGTAGAAAGTCTGCCTTGTCTTAGCTTCTCGTGTGGCTTATAAACTGCTAATTTGGTTTTGTACACTGACCAGCTTTGTGCTTATCGATTTTTTTAGCGTTGATGCGCTGTAGGAATCAGTTTAAGTATTCTTTATAAATTTGTAAATTCTAAGCGCAACAAGTCATCTATGTCTCCTTCATTTTTCCTGAAAAATTAAAGATCCATTAATGATTTGCCTAGTGCTAATGTTTTTGCAAATATTTTTCAATCTACTCTTACTTTTTCCATTAACAATATCTTTCACCTTTCCCTATTTCTTCCTCAAACTCTTTATTTGCTCCTATCATTACTGATAACGATCTAGTTACACCAATAACAACTTTAAAATCATATTATTCTCCTGGGCCCGACAACATCCCTAGTTGCGTACTTAGAGAATGCTGGTGCTCACTACATCTGCTCCAACTCAATCTTTTTAAGTTATCTCTTGATTCCATGTCTTTGAAAGGAATCATCTATTATTCCAATTCACAAAAATGGAGCTAAGTCTAATTACAGAGGAATTGTTAAATTGTCTGCCATTCCAAAACTATTCGGAAAAATTATTACATCAACTTGGCAACACCTTTGTAAATCGATCATTCAACCTTTTCAGATTAGTTTTGTTAACAGTCGGTCTACCACAACTTATCTGCTTGTATTCACATCATTGATGAATGTTTCATTCCTAAGTGGAATGTACACAGATGTCATTTACTGATTTCAGTAAAGCATTTGAATCTGTAAATCATGATCTTATCTTCAAGCTAGATCTGAACTGGATCCAAAAGATAATTATTTTTAATTTAAAACGGATGCAATTGTGTGTTGTGTATTTTTTTTTTTTATTTATTTAGTATTAAATCGACTAATTGCAGTCGATTGAAGAATCACAAAGATTTTTATCTAAATTATATTATATAAATTATTATATAATATAAATTAAAAATGAAGAAAATTAATAAATTAAAATTAACATTACATTTAAGCCTTCTGGGGCATTAAATACAAACTAATTTTTATGGTCCAACATTTCTTGCACAGGATTGGGGAAAACCCGGAAAAAAAACCCAATCAGATGAGGAAAAAAGGCGAAAAAGAGAAATATAAAGATTGTGAAAAAAATAATGAAAATAAAAAAGAGTGAAAATTGACTAGAATAGAAAAAGGGACTCACAATTATTAAATAGGGCAGATTTCCCATACCACAGTTTTAATATAAAAAGCTCTGAAACAGAGTTCAAAATCAATATGGTAAAAATATCCTCTCCCCATATATTGGGAGCAAACACTAATATTTTAGATTTTAATTTAAAGCTCTGATACTGAGTTTTAAGTTAATCGGGGATCAGGAATAGTGAAAATTAGACTTTCTTCCATACAAAAATTAGAAACCCATTTTCCCATTTACCCCGTTATCCCCCATTATAGGGAAAATTTCTTCTTAGTGGAAGCTTTTAGTAAGTCATAAATCTTGTGTCGCGGCGATGAATTTGTCAGGAAAAAGAGTTATCTATATAGAAATACAATTTGTTTATATACTTATTTAGTAATTTAGTAACACAATAGGCAAAAAAAGTAAATAAATAATAAATAATTTAGGAATTGTGATCAGGGTTTACATGCAACAGGGTTTACAATTAAATACATTTATATCTTTTGAAATTAACTTAGAGACACTCATATTTTTTATTAATTTATTTCAACACATTTAATTTGTTCAGTGTATTTTATTTCGCTGTGTGTGTGTGTGAGAAAGGTAGTTGTGTTTATATGTAGGACTTTGGGGTGCGAGTATCTGCATATGTTTGTATGTGTTAATATTTTGCTTTTTCTTTTGTAATTACACTATAAATATTTACTTCAAAGAGCCTTAGCTTCTTTTTTTCCGCACTGTTCAATTTTTGCACCCATTAGAAGTAAATTTTAATATATTGTATTACATTTTCTGTTCGTGGACTTATCAAAATCACTGAACTATAATTTTATTGGAAAGAGTTCGAGAACCTCTACAGATTTTCAACTATTTATTTACTCTAAAAAAAACTAAATTCTTCTTTTCCCGTCAGAATAAGAATTAGCATTAATCCAGATTTCCAAAAAATATAAAACATATATTGTAGATTCGAATATTGTTCTTTAAAACTGAATTTTATATCAATACATACTTAACTTAACGTAATGTATGTACATACATATATTGTACAGTGTACAATTTACACATGTACGTACATACATATAATATACAAATTAACATGCAATGCAAGCATTCAATTCTTAAAAAACCAAGTGTAAGAAAATACGATTTTCTTGTCACGGCGGCGATCTATTTGTTATTCTTAGTGCTTCGAATAGTCTTGTTAGTTTCATAATATACTTAAGCATAACCATTGCAGCGATCTGGTATATTGTTCTATATATACATACTTTTTGTACCTTATCCCAAATTCGCTTTTAGAGTTCTACTATTACTACTACTACTACACATGTTTCCATTTATTTATTTTTTTTTTTTTTTGGAAAATCGGCTTCCAAGGACTGAAAATGGTGGTCCAAGTTTTTATGGAGAAAAATCTAAATTTTACCCGATCGACTTGGAATTCAGCCTTAGTGCCCCACTTCAAAGTCGAAAATATAACAATATTTGTTAAAAAATTTTTTTGGAAAATACGACTCCAAAGTCGGAAAATAGGCGTGAAACAGTTGAAAACATTTTTTATTTCCAAACTATTTTCAGAGATGATCAGAAATAATTAATAAAGTAAAGTTATTTTGGTCACGGGCGGTATAAAAGTGAAAATTGTAAAATATTTTTTTAATTTTTTGAATTGCCTCAAACTACTTTGGAACTATTTATTTCCCAATAATAATAGTTGGCCAAGTTTGATAAGCTCACGGGCGGAAATTATAATCCAGTATATAAAACATATCAAAATTTACGTTTAATATTGACCTTCCAGGCCATCACCGAGTAATACCGGCTAGTTATTTAATAAACGGAAACCAATAGCGGTAATTTTGTCAAGCCCAAATACGCAATTTTAGTATTTTTCTACTTAGTAAGCAACGCCGCCACTATAAAAAAATATGAAGTAGATCTACATATGTTGAGAAATAAAATAATTTGATAAGTAATAAAGTTTATACATTATAATTTTGTCACAACATGTTTAACACATTGAAGCAGGTATCGCCGACCCTCCATTCATTATTCATTCATTCATTATTGAGAGGTTTTGTGGGATGGAATCTTGGCATACACGCTTCTTACATAGGTATGTCAAAGCCGGCCGGATCGGAGAATTGTCGACATAAATATAATATAGCTGCCATGACCACGAACAATCGATCATGGTGCGGTTAAATGTCAGACTGTTTTTTCTAATTGCATACTGTTCATGCTGAACCATAGATGAGCAGTTCTCAGCCAGGAAAAAAGAGCTAAATGAGCATCGCTCATTTTATCCGTTCATCTTGGCTGAGAACTCTCCATACTAACACTCTCTCTGGTCTCCAAACTCTCTTTGGCAGGCCCAAGGCGGCCATCACTACTTTTTAGTTTTTAGTATATATTTACCCGTAAACGTGAAGTGTTAAAATAAAACTGAAGTTTATCATACGGAAGAAAATCGTCTAATCTTATTTGAAGATAAAAAGGTGAATTTGGAAAAGTCCCCCCGCTACAATCATTGGTCCTTCGCATCTATAATATTCAGGAGAAAAAGATAAGTCAAACTTTTCCTTATTTCATTTTTTTTTTTTTTGCATCCGCCATTTTTTTCCTCCAAAAAAAAGGCCCTCATTTTTCGGCACATCTGCATATATCTATATGCATTTGTCCAACAATCCATTTTAAATATATAGATCTCCAACAAATATATATATATGTATATATTTTCCATACTTACATTCAGTACTACTGCTTTGTAAGTACCCCTCCAATTTTCCGTCCATTCCACAAATGAACGTATGTATGTACATACGTATATAGCGTCTTGTAGTCCGACCAATTAACACATATTATTTGCAAAAAATAATAAATCCCTGTGCGCTTACAAATTAAACAAAAAAAAAACATAAAAGAAAATAAATAATAAAGAAAATATATATGTATTTATTTATATATATTTTTTACAGTGGCCGACAACAACAACAATGTGCTAATAAAGATTTAATAATTTTTGTTGCAATTGTCGGTCGACTAATAATTCCATAAAAGGGCAATATAAAACAATAAGCACAAAAATCGAGCATTTGTTGGCTGTTTTTAAAGTTGGTATTATACGCTTTAAAAACAATTCCTATTGAATTAAAAATACCGCAAATGCTCATCTCCACACATAATAACATAATATCGTAGTGACAAACTAACACACACATACACATTTATCTATTAAGCACACTACACATATACATTGCCGAATTAATTATTGAATTAATTTAAATTACCCACGTAAATTGCATATTTAATTTAATTTAATTCATTTTTAAATTACATTTTTCGCAATTTGACTAATCTAATTGTCAACAAGTGGTGATAGATTATCCGATATTTTTTGATCCAAGCTTGAGTGAGGAAAAGTAGCAAATATCGATATTTTTCCTAATCCAAGCTCAAGCGACGGCAAACAATCGATTTGGTATTCATTGATACCAATGACAACTGGCTATTATTTTTTCCGAAAAAATTAATTGGTTTTTTTGTTTGTCTCATTTCCTACTGTGTGCTAATACATTTTCCATATCCGGTGTCAGACAATATATTATTTTTTTTGTCTTCCTCCGCCCTTAACATCCACAAAAAATTGTATGTAATAATTCAAATTAATTATTTACTTAGCAATTATAAATAAGAAATAAATCGGAATATTTATTTCTTTTTTGTTCCCGATTATTATAAATATTATTATAATAATATATTGTAAATATTCTGTCGCATCCGAAATCTTTTCTTTTGTCCGTTTGCTTTCGTTGCTGCATTTCATTACTGCATTAATTTAAATTCACTACTATTATCAAATATCGGTTCTCCATTCCAGTGAGAACCGATTATGTCAAGCGGATCCAACAAGAAAACCTTGAGGGTTTCGATAGTAGGAGCCCTTAGAAGAAGTGCATCCGTTTCCCGTGCCTTTTCGGCAAAAAGCAACTCAAAGTCAGCTTATCCGAGAACGAAAAGCGAGTCCTCAGCCAGTAGCTCCAGTACCCCATTACAAACTCGTGCCCCGATAGCTACTCGGTCCGTTACCCAGAACACCGAATCTAATACAAAAATGGCGCTGGCAGACTTCATTTCGGTCACCGACAAGCTCAGTCAATTCGAGGCGCATTAATAAGCCAACTGAGACGGCAGTGATTCACGGGGGCTACCTAAAATGACCAACGTTTCGTGATCTTTTCACAGCGAACTACATTCAGAACCCGAGGCTAACCCCAGTCGAGAAACTGTTCCATCTCAATTCCAAGACTGGAGGCAAAGGCAATAGTGTCCAAGTCCCCGCTCACCCATGACGGGTTTGACTCAGCGTGGCAGGCTCCTTACAATCGCTTCCAAAATAAGCGGCTTCTGGTGAACAGCCAGTTAAAAATCCTTTTTAACTTGCCTGTTGTTCAGGTAGAATCCGGATCGCTCCTAAAAGATCTAGAGAGTACGATCCAAGGCTGCTTAACCGCTCTCAGTCATTCAAACATTTCTACCGAGAATTGCGATTGCTTGCCCATGTTCTTATGCAGCACCAAGCTTCCGAAACTCACTCTGTCCCTGTGGGAACAGTCATTGAGTGATAAAACCACAATCCCGTCTTGGGAAGAAACAATGGACAATTTCCTTAGCGAGCGCTATCGCACCCTCGAAGCGATAGAGGATATAAAACCTAGTACCAGTTTCCATCCCCAGCCTCAGTCCTCGAAGAGAGAACCCAATACCAAGCGTATAAATTCCTTTGAGAGCAAGATCAGTATTAAACCACAAACTTTCAAGCTCTGTTACAAAGAGAATCATCCCATACGCCTATGCCCACGGTTCCTTCAAATGTTCGTATCCGAAAGTCCCTCCACATTAAACAACAGAAACTGTGTTTGAACTGTTTCGCTAGAGGCCACCTTCTCAAAGACTGCACAAGTACGCACAACTGCTACTCGTGCAAAGCTCGCCACAACACGATTTTGCATCGTGGTGACCCTCCTACGTCCGACTCTACGACAGCTCCTCCCACTATACAGTCCACTCCTTCTTCTCAGACGAATATGCAAAATTATATCGCAGCAAACACCCAATGTGTATTGCTGGGCACTGCCCTGATTAATATTTGCCATCATGGCAACAAATACAAGTCACGCGCATTGATCGATTATAGATCCGAAGCCGCATTCGTCTCAGAAAGAATTCTCAATTTAATAAAACTCCCTTATCAGCCAGTTCAAGCTCAAGTCGCTGGATTAAACCAAGCGATTGCTGCGAACCCCCAGAAGCTATGCCATTTCCAAGTTGGCTCCCCAAGCAAGCCCAGAATTCAAATAGAAGTCTCGGCGTTCGTCCTTCCACAACTGGCAGGAAATTTGCCTTTTTACCCAATTCCCGATAGTGTCCGAGCAGGTATCCCCAACATCCAGTTGGCCGATCCCGAATTTTATCGGAGCTCGCAGATAGACATGCTTTTAGGCGCTGATATCCTTCCATCCATTTTATTAGGCGGCTCCCATAAAAATATTTGTGGCACTCTACTAGGCCAAGACTCCATATTTGGTTGGATTCTGACTGGCCCTGTGGCCAAGCAATTTTCGGAAAAAATTTGTGCCTTCATCACTCGAGTTTCGGTGACCTCCGAGCCGAAACTTGAGCTTCTTCTCACAAAATTTTGGGAGGTGGTGGATATACCGATAAAACCGGTAAAGGAATCCGACTCAATTTGTGAGAACAATTTCATGAAGATTACAAGTCGAGATGTGAGCGGTAGATACACTGTATCTCTACCCTTCAAAAATCCAAATAACATCGACTTTGGACATTCCAGGTCCATCGCACTAGCTCAGTTTCTCAAAAACCAGAACCGCTTGAAAAGGCACCGTCCTTTAAAAGAGCAGTTCGATTCGGTCATCCAAGAATATTTGGACTTGGGTCATATGCGACAAGTCCTTCCAAGTGATTGTACAAATTATTACTTGCCACATCACGCTGTTTTCAAGCCAGACAGCACTACCACAAAAGTTCGCGTAGTATTTAACGCCTCCAGTCCATCCCTCAATGGCAAAAGTCTAAACGACACTCTCCATACAGGACCAGTTCTCCAATCCAACTTGCCGTTACAGATCCTAAAGTGGCGTTTCTATCGGTATGTCTTCAACGCCGACATCACAAAAATGTATCGGCAAATACTGGCCGATCCAATACACACTCCTTTTCAGAGGATAATATTCCGAAACAAGAGTGATCAACTGTGCGATTACGAGCTCAAGACAGTCACTTTTGGCGTCAATTGTGCCCCATTTCTAGCCATCCGTGTGCTACAACAATTGGCCGAAGATGTCAAAGAGCGTTTCCCATTTGCCAGTGACATTCTGTCAGGATCCGTGAATGCTGATGATGTCCCACACAGCCAAGCAAGCGAATGCAGCCATCCAAGAGCTCAGTGGAGCGCTTGTTTCTGCTGGCTTTCCTCTTCGAAAATGGACATCCAACGATAAAAGCTTGTTACGTGGTATCCCAAAGGACCACCTTCTTCGAGTAGATTTCTTGGAGATCGAAAAAGCCAGTGTTGCAAAGACTCTCGGAATTCGATGACAAGCTACTTGCGATGAATTCTTTTTCCTGCCCTCTAGCATTCCGTCCAAACAGCTATGTACAAAGCGTGAAGTGCTTTCACAGATCGCTAAACTGCTTGATCCTGCAGGATGGCTAGCTCCAGTGATAATTCGAGACAAGATTTTCATGCGGGAAATCTGGCTTCAAGAGCTTAATTGGGATGATGTTTTGCCAGAAGCGCTCATGCAACGCTGAGCAAGCATTTCTCACTGATTATCCCAATATCAGAGAAATGCGCATCCCCAGATGGATTAATTTCCAACCTGATGCAAGCGTACAGTTTCACGGATTTTGCGATGCTTCCTAGCGCGCATATGGTGCAGCGCTGTACGCCCGCATCAGTATAAACGGGCAGGTGTCCATCCATCTGCTCACCTCCAAAACCAGAGTAGTACCGGTAAAAACAGTCTCTTTGCCACGCTTAGAACTGTGTGGTGCCGTGTTACTTGCCGAACTATCTGGTACCCTGATTCCGCAACTCCCCGTCAACCAGTACACGACGTACTATTGGACTGATTCCACTATAGTTTTGGCCTGGCTCAGTAAATCTCCATGCAAATGGACTACATTCGTTGCCAATAGAGTGGCAAAAATACTCCAACTTACTGAGTCAGCCCAAAACTGGTCACATGTGAAGCCAGAATTGAATCCTGCTGACTTGGCAAGTCGAGGTGTTTCTCCACAAGATCTCATATCCACATCATTGTGGTGGCACGTTTCGGAATATCTACAGGGACCAGAAGATCAATGGCCAACTTCCAGTAGAGGGGACCTTGAGACCACAATAGAGCAACGCGTTGTGAAGTGCAACCTGGTCCAGTCGTCCAACGCTGATATTTTGGAACGTTTTTCCAAATTTCATAAAGCACTTCGCGTTGTAGCATATCTGCTCCATTTCATCCATCGCTGTATGAAGAGAGCCATCCAGTTTCCAAGCGAGTTAGGTAATGATGAGCTTGTCGAAGCACAAAGTCGCCTCATTAGATATACGCAACGCAAGGAGTATCCGACAGAATACCGTTTCTTGCTGGATAAAAAGCAAATTCCAAAATCAAGAGGAATTTTAAATTTAAATCCGTTTTTAGACAAAGACGGTATCCTCAAAGCTAGCGGACGTATAATCGCTTCCGAATCCCTCAACTATGATGAGCGATATCCTGTCATCCTCCCTTATAATTGTGTTTTTTCCCGCCTTTTAGTCCAGTTTACGCATCAAATATCTCTCTATGGAGGCAACCAGCTAATGGTACATCTCATTCGAGCGAAATTCTGGATCCCGAAATTGAAGACTCTTGTCAAGTCGGAAATTCACACCTGTAAGGTGTGCATCATCCACCGCAAAAGACTACAGACCCAACTCATGGGCGATCTTCCTGGGGAAAGGACTACGTTTAGTAGACCTTTTATTCACACAGGGGTCGATTTCGCAGGTCCCTTTGAGGTTAAAAACTACACAGGTCGATCATGTCTTATAACCGAAGGATCTAGAAGCCACTTCCGATTTAATCTCAGAGAAATTCCTAGCTGCCTTCGCAACTTTTCGTCGCATGACGTAGCTGCCGGCTTCATATGCATTCGGACAATGGAAAAACCTTTGTGGGAGCCTCCAAAATTCTGACTCGAGATTTTCTAGAGGCAACTAGAAATCTCATCCAAACCAAATACAGCCATAAACAGCTTGTTTGGCATTTTAACCCTCCAAGCGCCTCGCATATGAGCGGCTTATGGGAAGCAGGTGTGAAGAGCTTTAAGAATCTCTTCTATAAGGCCACCTCCTCCTCAAAATATACATTTGAAGAGCTTTCCACTCTTTTATGTAAAGTTGAAGCGTGTCTAAATTCCAGACCGATTTCACCAATGTCAGAAGATCCCAGTGATCTTCTGGGACTAACTCCAGGTCATTTCCTAACTGGTGGACCTCTTCTCTCCATATCCGAGCCAGAGATTAATGAAGCTGCTACGTCAGTAATTAATCGATGGCAACGTCTAAAAGCCAGCAGTCAACAATTTTGTAACCGCTGGAGAGACGAATACTTAAAAGAGCTCCACAAAAGGAACAAGTGGAAATTTCCAACAAGGGACATCCAAGTGGGTGAAATGGTTGTCATTAAGGAAGATAATCTTACTTCCAATGACTGGCGCATTGGTAGGGTGTTGACCATTTATCCGGGTGCTTACGACAAGGTTCGTGTTGTCGACATTCTCACCGCCCAAGGTGTAGTAAAAAGACCAGTCGTCAAACTGATACTCCTTTCAACTGACAGCTCCCTTCCAAATCAATGACAATCAGACCGACTGTTATCCTCTTTTTCCCCACTCCTGTGTGTCTCGTATGTCCAAAACATAATGTGCAATATTTCTTTAATAATTCATCTATATTTCTTTTTCCACCAATACAGTATGGCACCACACGCGAAACAACCCAAGCCTGCCGAAGCAAAATCTGCTCGTGGAACGCAGTCATTCCGATGCCGAGTCTGCCGGGGAATCCATCCACTACGGAAATGCGCCCGGTTCGTGAGAACTCTCCATACTAACACCCTCTCTGGTCTCCAAACTCTCTTTGGCAGGCCCAAGGCGGCCATCACTAATTTTTAGTTTTTAGTATATATTTACCCGTAAACGTTAAGTGTTAAAATAAAACTGAAGCTTATCACACCGAAGAAAATCGTCTAATCTTATTTGAAGAAAAAAGGTGAATTTGGAAAAGTCCCCCCGCTACAATCACATACTATTCATATACTATACACATTTGGTAAAAATAAATAAATTTAATAACAATTTTAAAAGGCGCCTGTATCTCGCCTATAGGACGGCTTTTACTAATCTTTTTAATTTAGAGGAAAAAGAAATTTAAAGGCAAAATACAATGAGATTCCTAATTTGGTTGCATTCTTTCTATTCGTCATTATCCTGGTTTTGACCCATATGTTATTTGCATTTCGTATGGGTTTTCTACAGAGATACTAGATTTCGGGTTCTCAGAATATTGTCGAAATCGTTACCAGAGTATGAGCGAATCTTCCGTTGTCTATTATAATACACAAACTGTTTAAATAACCCCTGATTGCGGCCCTCTTATAAGCATGTCACTAAGCTTCTGATTTATAGCATTTTAGAATTATCCTGATAGACAGTAGAGCACTCTTACTTATTCATGAACTCTCACTTTATTTTAGTTTATGGCCAAAAGTCTCAAGTATCTTTTATTGGCTTCTCTTGCAAAACATACATCTAAAAACAATCATCGATACTATCGATGAATCCACTACATTTTTTACATCATAATCATAATAATAATATTAATATTACCTTTTGGTATACAGATTATTATGATTTATTTATTAAGCTCTTTGCAATTTCCTGCTTATTGGGTCATATATAATATTGTCATTATTATATTGTACTACTATTTTGATAATGACCCATACTATGCTTTGTTTTTTTAAAATGTAATATGTCTGAAATATTTTTAACAAACTTTAATGAAAATATTTATTTTATATAGAAAACAAAAATTTAAAATAGTAAAAAATCTAAATAAGTTAATAAGTACGAATACTTAACTTCAAACTTAACTACGTATACTTAACTAGAATTAACTTTAAATTAATTTTTAGCTAGCTTTATTCAACACAGTAATTATTATTACTATGATAATAACTACTTTACTTTACTTTATGAGATAATAAATGATTACTTGCCCATAATCAAAATACTTATTAGGTCATATTCATCGCAAGTTTGTCGATCTTTTTAAAAAAATGTATGCTTTAGATTTTAACCCAGAGCTTTGAAATTAAATTTAAAGTCAATCCGCTAAAAATTGGACTATTCTCATTGCACCCTTGGACATCTATTTTTTCGATCTTAAAAGCGATTTAAAAACAAAAAAAAATATTCAAAATGTAGAGCTTTAAATTTGAATTTTTAGCAGGTCGGGTAAGAATCTTTAGATTTATGCTTTAGATTTTAAAGTGAAACCTGAAAATAAATTTGAACTCAGATAAGATAAATATTTCCTTCAAGGGTATTTCGTCACTCGGCCGAGAAAACTAAAATCCTTTTTAGTGGAAGCTTTTATCATAGGTCTTTTGACCAGTTAGTTTCGAATCAATAATAATTCAATAGTTCTGAAAGTTGAAATTTTTCTTGCAGTTTTAAAGTGAACATAAATAAAATTAGCACATTTTTTTGAATGGATTCAAAGTGTGAATTGTATATGTGTTTGTCAGTGGCAGCTGTAAACGTTAATGAGTTTAATCCATCAAAGGAGCAACAATCAGACTTTGACCACTTTAAGCGGACTTTAGTGACTGGAAGCTATAAATATTAGTAACGCTTGAACACAAATTGTGGTCATTGGACCCATTGTAAGCCACATGGGTACACTAATAGGAACATAGGCAATTTAGGCCAAATTTCAGAAAAGCTTTTCCTAATAAAATGTTGATTACATTTTAGGAAGAAAACTTTTTTGAGCGTGGTTAAGAGTACAAAAAGTGTAAAATGATAATTAAATTAGATTTTAATGGATTCAAGGCTATTAAAAAAATCGCAATTAAACAGTCGAATTGTCCTTTGAATAAAAGCAATCGTCCTTAATAACAGACTCTTGATTTTTGATAATACGGCAACCAATAGATAGGACTATCGCCATTAACTGACAGAAGGAAAGGGAGCGAGAATTAAAACATGGGTATTGATATTAGAGTGGTGAAGTAGACTTAGGCGAAGTGAGATGAGGTGAAGCGAGATGGCACTTAATGAGGTGATTTCTATGCCGCAGTGCTTACGTTGATTATGATGTGTGCTCATTATGAGTTTCAAGTTGGAGTGCATGAACAAGCCTTTACAATAAATCACTTGAAACCATTTGAGTACGTGAATAAGTGAAATCAATGTAAAGCACTTCAGTCTATCAAGTGTCCAAAGCATGGAAATTGACGTACATTTTGATATATGAGCCAAACGACAGAGGGGGAACTGTAATCATAGGTGATGGTTCAGTGGATCGATGGATCGATGGATCGATGAATCGCTGGTTCGCTGGTTGGGTATAGCTCACCTACTCGAACTAAACACATATATGATCGATGTGTAGCAGGAATGTAGAGCACGGGATAGTAATAGATAAAGATCACGACTCTGAGCTAAAAGTGCAGCGTGATATATATATGCTTTATATTTATGCCTCTGCAAGGGGTACTATAATTTCATATTCAATATGTAACACTTAAATAAAAAAAATAAATACAAAAAATTAGAAAATTGAGCTAATTTTAAGCATAAAAATTAAGGCTACAAATTAATTCAATTGCAATTGCATCAACAGATAATTTGTCAAAATATAAATATTAACTGAATTCATTCAAATTAAAACAAAATAGTTTAGTTAATTTATTAAAATATTCATTTGACAGCTAAGAAATTAATTTATAAAATGTTTGAATTTTTGATAATTAACACATTAAAAAATTAGTAGATCAATTTCACAAATATATACAATGTTGAACTAAATAAAAATTATTTTAATTAATAATTACCTATGATTCAATTGACAGGAAAGTCAATAAAATTAAATTTTAATGAATAAATACAATATATAATAATTCAATAGCTGAACTATTTGAGCGGTTCTTGTAAAAATGTTTTATTTTATAATATTTTATACTGCTTTATAACTAAAAAAAAAGAATTAATAAATAAATTTCTAAAAGAATGATTAATATAAGATATAAAATTTTTTTGAGAACTGTTTTAGATAACAGCTATTGCAACGACAAGACTAAACATATTTAAATATTTTTAGGTTTTACTTATATACATAACATAACTTAATATTAGAGTTTACAAAATTGATTATTTTTTTTTATATATTATTTGATTTGACCCGACGAAATTAAAATTATGCTCATGGGACTGCAAAGACAAAATTAAAATCATTAGAAATCTACTTATTTCGTTTATACTAAATAAAGATCATACCAAATATCAAGTTTATATTATCGATCTTTTATTCCTCCGTGTGGGTATCAAGGGTATTAAATCTTGTACTACGAAACTTTTGCTTCCTCCCTTGATCTTCTTTTTACATTTGTTATTGTTGGTTAACTACTTGGTCTACAGTCTAAACTTTCCAAAGTGCATTTTGTATTCCAAGTGACCACTGTCGTCTACATGATAAAAAGCAAATAATGCACTTACAGAATGTGCACACAATGTACGAGTACTACGTGTAACAAATACAATTCTACAGATACAGATAGTATGAGTAGTCAGGCAGAACAACTTTGAAATGCACTTGAGGTTCTGTTCTGAATTACTGAACACTTATAGCAACCACCTTAAAGATTTTGCCACCTAAGAGCTCTCAAATCTCATTAAATCAGTTTAGATTTCCTTAGTTTTTAATAAAAGAAAGTAAGCCACTTGAGCGAAAAGTAAATAAATAGCCGAAAAATTGTGCTTATTAATGGGTATAACATTTTATTATATATGCCAAATTCAAGACTACAATTAGAAAAGGCAAGGCTCTAATTTTCAGAGGGCGTAAGAAGGGGCCAGACATAGGCAGTCAGGTAATACGAGTATGTGTCCCATAGAATTGGTATTAGATAAACACACTACAACAGTTCAGGTGTAATAGGGACGGCAATAGTTCGCTTTCTTTACTATGCCAATTGCCTGCTTTTGCGGGCCGCCTATTCTCAATCATATACATTCATACGTATACATATAAGTATATCATGCATATCTGTTTGTATGTGAACACCGCGATAACAACCAGAGATTGTGTTGCTGTGTTGTCTGCAAGCTGTCTCAATTATAACAAGATAGCCCTTAATTGACTAATAGATACTCTTTATTATTGATGCAAAACTATCGAAGGTTTATCGACAATACCTTTATTATTATGGTGCTGAGTTACTTTCAATTTCCCTTACGAGGAGAAAGTTTGATAAAAGTTTGTTATCAAACTTTCAATTTCCCTTACGAGAGGTTGATAAATTACCTGTATATAAACAAACATCATGATTTCTAAAAATATTTAAATAACTAATGTCTCCCGTTGTACAGTAGCCAACATACTATCTAAGTATGATAGCCTCCGAAATAAAGACATCCAATCTGATAGATACAAAGAAGAACAGAACTAAATCGAGAAAAAATATATATGTGTATAGTTTATGTGATCGAAGATGCCTGTGACATACGCTTTTGTAAACTAAATATACTTTACTCATTATGACAAATAATAAGAAATACAAAAAAAAAAGAAACAGGGCTACTGTTTAACCGATAAGCTGGGCTACACAAAACCCAAAGACAACTGAAATGTTAAATACATTCTTATGTTCATACATAAATGCGAGTATTGAATTCAACTAGAGCTATATCATTATCATTGATCGTAAGTTCATATGAAAATTTTAATAGTTTTGATATAACAACAACAAGAAGCAAACAAACGCGCCTGCCTGGTTTGTATGTGCTTACTGTTTTTTCAGCGCATGCCACGTTCGAGAATGTATGTAGGTTGTTTCAACTATCAGACTTTGCCGTATCAGAGCTGATATCGCAACGAGTTTTATACAAACAAAGTTATTGTAAGTGACTGTTGTACACTGACAAAAAAAGCACAAAAAGCCAATTTGAACCGGTTTGAACTCAGATATTCGACAATTCTTTGAATCGTAATAGGTCTCAAAATATAAATAGCAAAACTCTGTTCGTTATTTTTAGTTCGTTTCAAAAAAATATTTGATATTAAATAAAAATTCAAAAGCTTGACTGGTAAATCATTCACGTAAATATTCTACCCAATTCCTACCCTCCGATTTGATTAATATTTTCATATATATTATCATATATCTTATTTAAAAAATTGTAAAATCCATGCTAGTTTGATTTTAATTTTTTGATCGAATTTATTTGTATCGCACCCTTTTGATCTTAAAATTAATTTCAACGTGATCTTTGATGGAGCTAGGTGGGAATACTTGTATTTTTCATAAATTTAAATAAAATGAATTACTCTTAGGATTAATCTTGAACAAAAAGAGAAAGTAAGGCCACTTAAATTAGATTAGAGGTTAGTCTAATGAAATAAGGATAAAAATGATTAATAATTTAATTTATTTTAAGAAAATCCAAAAGAAATTAAGTTAATGTATAATCTTTGATTGATTAAATTATTTCTAATATAAATATTTGGATGTTCAGATCTGTACTAATTTCATAAACACTTTAATATATACAGTTGTATGTAAGATGAGTAAAATAATGCTTGCTGCTCTAGAATAAAATATTTAAGTTAAGCTTCATTGAAATTCCTTTTCAGTTTTTCTATTATTTCCTTATTTTTTTTTTACCATCAGTGTAAAGGATTGGAGAAAACGTACATACTCATTATATAGAGCAGTAGCAGTTGCAATCCGGTACGACCACCGGCCAGTGGACTACGGGAGTTTTACGATTTACGATTATACGACTACTTGTACTCGGAATCGTACTCGTTCTCTTATATAGCACAAAAAAGTCCCAGAGCTCCGTTCTTGTTTGTCAACAAATATATGCGCCACATAATCGTCATAATAATATTGTTTGGTATTACTTTTATTTTTATTCGAACCTTGTTGTCCAATTCCAGGGGGACTAACTGATTTTACTGTCACAGTGGTCTATAGATAGAAGAAAATTAATTTTATAGACATATATAAATAAGTTCTGAAATAATCTGAATAATATTACTTATACTCGGAACACTGCCATTACACATTACTCATTAAAATCAATTTTTAAAATTATAGAATTATAGTTATAATAATTAAAAACGATTACAGTCATTTTTGTAAGAAAATTAAATATTATGGAAAATTCATCTTTTGTTTTCATATGAAAATTAAAATTATATTCAAATTATATTATATTTAATGTATTAAATATTTCCTCTTTCTATATTCAATAGCATTTTATTATTTTTTTTATTTCTGTATATGAAGAGCTATCCACTGTACCGCAGAGACCACAAAATCGGAAAAGGGTAAAAAGACAAATAGAAGCAGGAACACCGATTTGGAATCAACAGCATACGTTGCAAGTACAAGTATCTTTATCTTTACTGTTGCCTGTATGTCTGTGACTGTGTGACTGGTACTATAACTGTGACTGGGAATGGAATTGGGATTGAAGCTAAAGCCGGGACTCAACAATTTCGTATTTATACGAGTATTTGTATTCATATTCATGCCAGCCATATCTGCAGAATGCACGCACAAACATATTTACATACACACACACACATGCATACACACACACAGTCTCACTGATACATTATCGATATGCGTTGGTCGACGATGTCGATGTCTTGTGTACTTTATTTATATTTGTTTAGCTCCGTTTTTTTTTACCTTTTTATTTAATACCTATATGACTTTAATAAGTGATTGTTGTACCATTTAAAGTGACGAGCGTATGAACTCTTTCTCACTCTCTCTCTCTCTCTCTCTCTCTCTTTCTCTCTCCCTCTCTCGGTCTCTCGCTCTCTCTCTCTGTCTCTGCTGCATCGCTCTCTCGTTCTATTTGTGGATCAAATTGAAGTGAGGAACTGTCCCCCAGTTAATCACTTTCAGTTGACGCAGAGCCTCCAAAACGCATTGGCGAAGAATTGCAGAATTGAACTGCTCTCATTGATTTACTCGTTGATCGCAAAATTCGAGCGAGAGCGAGTGAAAGAGAGTGAGTGGGAGAGCGCATGCGCATCTGTATTAGGCGACTTGTTTTAGCCTAGTTAGTCGCCACTGTCTCGATATCAGCGAGTGCGTAAGTGGCCAACGTCCGCTCGCTAGGGGCGCTGATGGCATTTTTATGGCTTATTGAAATCGCAACGACAGTCAAAAGCGCGCGTACCGCTCGACACAACACTCCGGCTCTACCATCCGAAAAATGTAACGAACCCCAAACGGAAAGAGCCGTCGCCACCGTTAACCCTACTACTCGTCGACTCAAGTGTCCGTCGCGATAAACAACAAATTAATTATAATCAAAAATATAAACAAAAACAGAAATTTTAATAACTAACGAAATAAGCCAAAACCCAATTGCATGCATAGGTACGAGTACAAGTCATAAAAGCAAGTATAAGAAATGAATTAGTATTTGAATTCAATAATAATAAATCATAGCAAGCTGTGACGCGACATAATTAAACTGTGACCACGTAATTCCTGTGTTTGTTATTAGTTATTATTACTTATTCCTCATAACTTATAACCTATTTGTTATGTGATATTCGTTATTGTACACAAATTATAAAGTGATCGTGCATTAAAAATCGATTTAGCGACGAGGTGACAATTCGTGCAAATAATTGCCGCCAGCTTAAAAAATAATTAATTCAATGTGCAATTGAGCAAAGACCAAATGCTTAAACCACCCACAAAGTACCAAGAGTTACGATTGAAAGTGCATACAAATTGTTATTTTATTTTATTTTATTTTCTGTTGCATTATTTTTATTTTTCGTAATTCTGTTGGCAACACGCAAAGAGCGATTTTAATTATGAGCAATTATAATCCGAATTGTGGTTACTTTGAGGATTGCTATTATACAAATAATGTATATCAACCGGATTATTGCATGCAGCCTGATTATGAATACAACAAACACGTCTACGAGTGAGTACCAAACAAATTGGCTTAGCGCCATTTCTTTTCCCATTTTATTTCCATTTCCATCCTCATTTCCATTATAATCATAGCCCTGTAATGAATGGATAATAATTATAACTTGGTCTTATTCGTGGAGGGTCAATAAGTCGTAATCGGAAATGCCGACGGCAAAACTACTATATTATAACTACCCCCTTCATCATATGCTACTTTAAAAGAATCGACTACTTAATTCTGATGGCATTTATAATCAAGTCTGCAAGCCAACAAAGTTATTAGTAGGTTGCTGTGCTTTGCCATCCTTTTTTGTTCCGGAATGTGGGGTTAGATCCTAACCGCCATTATTATTGGTTCAAGCCTCGAACTAATGGAAGCTAGTTCACATAATAATATTGGTTTAACATCATTATTTTTTACTTTATGTTGTAAACAATCTTTTTGAATTTTAAATGACTTAACAAGCCGAATATATAAAAAGTTTACTTGGAAATATATTACATACAAATTTTAATTTTAAACCCTTACACATTCTTTGAAACCATAAAAGATGCTACAATGAATTTAATTCAAAAAACCGAGTAATTGACTTAGGCTCATTTAGTTATCGATTAGAATAAAAACATCAAATATGCCATAAACTTTTTCTTGAAGCTTTAAAAAAAAAATATCAAAAGATAATAAAAGGATAAATAAATAATTATTAAAATAAAAAGTAAGGAACTTCTGAAAATATTATTTCATGAAATTCCATTCTTTATTTTACTTTATACGGTCATCTAAAGAGAAAAAATAGCATGAATTTCTAGGTGAATAATTTCTAGAAATTTATAATATATTGAAAAACTTGATAGCTTAGTATGCTACATACTTGTTCATTAAGAACAAAAATTGCACATGTGCAACAAGAAAAACTGTCAAAACATTTCTCAGAAATCGATGCGGCAATTAAAAATAATTTGATTTTAAATCAGCAAAGAAAACAGAAAACAATACAATAAGATAAGGCCCAACGAAAAACGAGACCTGGCTAAATCCCGACCAAGGGCCAACTTTAAAAGGATCAATTCAGTGAGAGTATTAATATTTAATGGCATAACATAATGAAATTGTTCTTATGCCGACTACTGCCTCACAGAGATCGTATCGCCTGTCGAAAATCAGGTGCTTAAGATTTTCGCATATACACACACACACTCGCACAGTGGCCTAAGCCAATGTTACGGCATTGTGACGATCCGGGCGATCAGAGAATTCAATGGATGATCCAAGGATCTCCGACTGACTGGACTGGGCATGTGTAATAAGCCTGAGGAATGGAAACGAAAGGTGTCACTCAGCCAGCCACCGAGCGAGGGTTGCTCTCAACAATGCGCATTATTTCCACTTTGTCACCTTTTGGCATTTTTGGCAGTGCGACGGGGTTTTTACGGCTGCATTTTGAAAACCAAAACACATGTTTAGTGAAATCGTTTGGAAAATCACACATACACAGAGAATCAGAGAGACAGAGAGAGAGAGAGAGAAGCACAGAGAGTTTAACAAATTTTACTTTAATTGGGTTTGTCCATAATCGTTGCATCGAACCCTCGGATAATCTAGGATAATGCTGTTTGCTAAATAAAAGCAATTCTGTTTATTTGTATTTTATTTCATGCTATTTCGCATCTTGGTTTTCATTGATGTTTTCTTCTTGTAGCAATTCCATGCTTGGAATTTCCCTGGTCACAGGTTGTATTTCGTTTGCGTTCAGTTCATTTTTTGTTTTAATATTTTTTTTTTTTTTTTTTTTTGTTGCGTCTAGTTACAGGTTGCTCTGCAGGATGTTTTGCAATTGTGTAATTTAATTAGGAAAGTGCCATTGCAAATTTATTTGCTGTTTGTATTCGAAACAAAAAGCAAGCAAAAAATTTGTATATACAAGTGTTTGTTATCCTACAAAGTGTATGATTTTCTTAGGGCTGTGCGGCTTCTTCAAATAAAAACAAAATAAAATATTACAATGTCCATAGAGTTCCTCACCCAGTTCTTCAAACCAGCTCATCACACAACGAACTTTAACTCTTTAAAAACAAACAGCACAAAAAAATGAAAAGGAAAATTAAAATAAATATGAAACCAGTTACCAGAACTACCCTTTGTTTGCGCACTTATCCTGGAGTAAAAATGGACACCCAATGCACTTGTCTAGCGACCTGAAATATGAAGTTCGAAAATATAATTTTATTTAATGATACTATTTTTATTAATAAAAAAACAAATAATAAAAAAGGAAGCGCACAAAAACCAAATACGCTAAGAGCAGGGTTACTAAACGCAATTCGGAAACGCAGCCAGTCAAGTTGAACGTACTCCAAATATCGAAACTTTCAAATACCTGGGAATATGTGCATATGTTGATATCGTCGTTGTCATCGTCATTGAATGAGCCAGGAAGTAAACAGAAAAACACACACAAATAGCTGGCAAATCAATCATCACTACGAATCGCGAATGCACTATAATTTTGATAGCAACAATATTTAACACAATCAAAAGTTTTCTTTTGTAAACCTTTAATTTTATCAATTGATAAATCTAACGTTTAAAATTTAAACTCTTAATTTTGTGGTAAGATTAAGATATTTAGTTTTATAATAATTTGGACGTATGTTGCATATTTATAATATTCAGGATATAATTTAAATTTTTCTTTTTTATTTTAAGTAAAACTCTTTCTCAGTTTCTTAAATAATTTACAAAATTTGGGAACAAACCTATAAATACACAAGATAAAACTACTACTAAGCAATTTGGCCAACTTAACAACTCGGATAAATTGTAGAGTATCCAAGTGTATTTTTTTTAGGGCTTGTATTAAAGCTTCTTTGTTTTATATTTCAATATTTTTCGGCAAGCATTGTAGAGTTGTTGCTAAAATAAAATACGAATAATATTCTGACTGAATAGTTACGAATAAGTTTTCAAACGGGTTTCTCCTTATTTCCTTATTACTTTTAGTTTGGTGCGTTTGTAGAAAGGACAGAATAGCCAGGATTATTTGTTAGATTATTTTTTAAAAAGGTTTATAGCCTCTGAAGTATTTTTTCATTCATTGACAAAAATCAAAGATGTAATTTAGTTACTAATACATTTCAAGTTCTAAATATATATAAACTGCTTGTTTTATTTTTGAAACAAGTTATTTTAAGCAATAAACTATTATTGTTTGGGACCTTAGTAAAAGTTGAAAAATTCATCCACATATGAATCTATGTATTGAGTCATACTTATGGTATAAAGTATAACCTTAATTAAAATACATTTAGCCCCATTGAATCCGTTTTTGTAATTCATTGAAGGAGGCATCTTCAAGCTCATAAAGTATATACATACATATGTATGTATGAATGTATGAATATACAATGAATCATGTCCATCTGTCAATGCTTATGGAAACTAGTCTCTCAGTTTTTGAAGTTAATGTATGAAACTTGGTATGAAGGCATTTTTTTGCTGTACACAGCACAAAAGTCGCAACTGGCTGGGTGCACCGTCTATATCTTTTAGCTGTCATAGATTAGAATAATCTGCTCGAAAAGTAGTTCTTTCAAAATAATTTTTAGTTTAAAAATATATCTTAATCAAAATTCCATGCTAATATAAGAAGTATTTTTTAACAGTGGAGGTCAAAAATTATTAAGATCAAACTTCTATATTATATATAGAATATAGGGCCAATCCGTCCAAAAACTACAAACTACAAAAGATTTTGTAGTATTTTTTTTTCATCTCATTCAAAGAAATTTTAAGATGGTTCAAATATATTATACATGTATGTAGCTTAATGAAACTCAGTCTAAATAAGGCTTATAAGCTAAATTTAAGAATTTAGATTTAAATGCACGCAAAAATTATAAATATCGGATTACTATTTCATAAACCTGTCATAGAAACAATCCAACAATCGAATGCTTATTTCAGTGTGAAAGGGTATTTTATCCTCGGTGCGTCAAAAATGGCCGTTCCTCACTAGTTTACTTACTTTTTATTTTTGGATTTTTTGTTCTATTTGGGCTGGCTAAGACGGCGCTGTCAAAACGGCCACTTGCCATCGTAGTCTGTTATTTTTGTTGTTCCTGCCATCTGGTGAATTTGTTGTCTGTGGGGCATGAAAAGCAAAGAAGGAGAGGCGGAAGGTGTGTCAAATTGTCAGGCAAAACTGCGACAGTTTGGGCCAAATCAGAAATTGATACATTTAACAAAATGTTGCACGGCTTTCAAGTTGACTCGACGCGTGACTTTGTGACATTTAATGCCAGTTTGTCAGGCAGTCAGCTTTTCAGTCAGTAAGCAATGTTGCATGCCCCATGCGAATGCGAAAATAACACACTGAAATTTGCATCTGGTACTCGGTATGTGCCACACAGCTCGAACTTCTACGTTCCTAGTCCTACCTTCTTTTTTTTTTCGGCTTGATGGTGATATAATGCACCATGTGATTGGCTGAAGTGTCACGAGCACGTTGCAACTGCAACATGCAAGCTGGGGGCTTTGCCACCTTCCACCAGGTAAAAAGATATTCGTTCTTCTTCTCGTACTTTTGGAATTATTTTTGGGAATTGCTCTGCAAGTAATGTGTCATAAGTCACAGGCATCAAAACTCACCCACAAATTAAATCTGAAAAAAGTAACAATTAAACGCACAATAGCTACAGATACATGACAAAAAATACAGATACTTTTACAGATGTACACAAAAACACTCACAAAAAAGCGTGACAGTAATACAAAATATTTAGTATAACATTTTTGTGTTTCTCTTCTTATTTTCTCGACTTTGATGACTGATTCATTTTTTATAAAATGAAAAGATTGAACTGCATTTATTTGCAATATATTTGGTGGTTTATTGCTTATATGAAAATAAATACTTTATCAATAATAAATCGAATAAAAAATTAATTCAAATAAAAATAGGATTCTAGTATAACATGCATAGAAATTTAATTAAGTGATCAACATATGTAGTGTTATATATTGGGATTACTTAAATATTGAGTATGTCGTCATATTTATTAATTTTTTTTTTTTAGTGTAGAAATACGGTTTACTGGCTTTAATACCACAATAGTATCTGTAAAAATGCCTTTGCCCATTTCCCGACGATGCTGTGCCATTCATTCGAATATTGCAATTGAAATTGCTTGGCATTTGAAATAAATTGCAAATGTATCTTGTGAATACGTCAAGCTGTGAAGGAAGTAGGAAGTACGCATAGGAAGTTTGTTATATTATGACAAACGTACCGACTGACTAACTGGCCGAAACTGAAACTGAAACTGGTATTGGGCACTGGGCACTGGGCACTGGCACAGTAGGATATAAAAATACATCACATGTCAAGTTTGGGTTTTTAGGCCAAATGCTCTACCAATATGCAAGTATGACACTAACAATTAGGTCCTCACAGCCTGCTCACATATATATACAGAATACAACACAAATACAGTCACATCTATTCAATTTCTTTTATTCCATCTATTCTATTATTTTTTATCAGTCAATGAGTTTGTCCCACCTTTTGTCTGGCGCTGCCTGCCTTCAATCATTTAGCGTTTTCATTGACTCGAAATCCTAGTGATGCCCTCCTCTTTGAGTACACAACATCCGTTTTCCGATCACAATGTCGATGCCTTTTCAATAAAACCCATGAAATGGCATTAGCCAAGGCAGAAAGTAGGAAGCAATTTATCTAAATTTTGTAAGCCGAACGCATCAAATCGTTTTGCATTTTGGATTGAATTTTTGATTTGGTTCCTTGATATCCTTCTAACAATGTTGTGAAAGTTCCTTAAGCCGATTTATGCTATTTGCCAAAGATAAACAGACAGCGCAAAGAAATGAATAAAACAATATAAAGGAAGTTTTGAAATATTAGACTAATGCTAATAAGTTACAAAACAGTTTTACAAATTAAATTTTCTTGGCAAACAATTTTTGAGAAGACCAAATTGGTTAATAGAACTGAAATGGGTTTTGTATACTTCTGCCAAATATATAGTAAATATCGTAACAGAACTTTAACGTCTTCAGTATTATATGTTATTCAATAGTTCCTCAACTAATAAGTTCTGTATATTTTATATATACAGACTAAATATATAGATTATATTTGATACATTTTTTATAAAAGTTGGATTTCTTTTGTAGCTATTTCCCGATGTTTTATGTCAGACGTATTTAATTTATAATATATCTCTATAATCGGTGTCAGTTGCATACTAAAATTGATTAGTAAAAGGTAATTTTACTTAATAAAAAATCACATAAAATATTTATTGTTCAATTCAATTTGTTTCCTGTCGACGAGTTTTATAGAAAGTTTCTAAGAACAATTAAAATTTAGAACTTAATTAAATTGCTTTTATAGAATAGAACAAAAAAACAAAAAAATTTATATTACAATATACGAACCTTGAGTTGAGTGTTTCCATTAACCCTACACCTATAACCTAAGCCTACATAATTGTACAAGTATTTGCGTTTTTATAGCAATAAACATATAATTGTAGTTTTAATTACATTATTACATTTAATTACATTATTCATTAATTGATTGGTATTATGATACAAGTTCGTGTTGAATGTCTCATTTATTGTATTACACCCACAATTCGTATGACGGGTGTTGCTCTGGTAAAGATTATATTTTATATTTTATACTTTTTACTGCACATACCTGTGCTACTAAGAAAGTTTCATTTTAAAGATAATACGAGTGTATACTATATACATTGGTATTAAATAAGGATAGATACTATGATACTATTTACCAGCTGTTTATAGAGTAGCGCTTACAGCTGAATTTACACATTTTCAGCTTGAAAATCAGATCAATAGCCGAAAGTATAAATAGTAATAGCCATTCAAAATTAGCAACTACAACGGATACTGAAATAAATAAATGCAACAAAAGGTGCTGAATAGTTACAAAGATCACGCCAGCAACTGGCCGGGGGCCGGGACAGGATCAGAGACAGGGACCAGGTCCCGACCCGGGGCTTGTTAAACAAACTCAAGATCAATCAAGATGGGCCGTCATATGTCGTAACTGGGTAAAAGATTGAGCAAAAGGCATAGGTAAACCCTGAATGAGGCACTTCCGCCTATTCGAAACTCCTTGGAATAAAGTCAGTTTTTGGGTAAATCACTTCCGCGCAACGAATCTAGAACCCAAAATTGTCATGGTCGTCAACTGAGAACACGAGCGAAAGGAGGTAGGAAGGGAAAGATAGAAGCAAACGAAAGGAAAACCGGAAGGTAAATTAAAATGGATGACAATGGATGAGAGGGGATTGAGTAGAGCACTACTGCTATACTACGAGTATAAATGAGCATTGAATGAATGACTGAGTGAGTGTCTCTCTGAGTGTATGTATGAACGTCTTAGTGTGAGTGTATGTACAAAGGTGTGCCATTCGGATGTCATGGCTGCAAAGTATTTTGTAGTCAGTATTCTATGCATGTAGTTGTAGCTATATCTATGTTTATACATCAATAGCGTCTGTTATATATGCACTGAAAACAAAACTGTAGTTTTGACAAATCTAATTTGTGAAAGAGTATGTACTGTTACTAAGTAATGAGAAACTAAAATTGGTATACGTGTATTTAAATAAAAGTTTAATAATTAAATAATCAAATGAACTTTGTTTTAATACAGTGTTGTTCCTAAATACTTTTGGCTAACTTGATAACGAGTATGCAAAAATGTAATTTATATTATTTCGTTTTAAACTTCTGCTGAAAATATTTTAATCTTTTGCATGCTTGATTCTAAGTATTGGCATATTTCTCTATTCAATGATGATATTTTAGATTTTTCTCATAGTGTACATATATATGTATATACATATATCCCAATTTTCTATGCCCAATGCTATGGCAGCAGCCGCCGCATCTTGCCAACAAAGCGTTTAATTGGGGTTGTTAGCCCGCCCGCCCCTAAAAACCGAAAAACTGTCGCGCGGTTTTGCCTGACATTCAACATATTTTATTGCATTTGTATTGATTTTGAAATGCCGAAACGCTGCACCACCAGCAAACATCATCAACATTAGCAGTCACCATGTCGAGTTATTGTTGTTAATTGTATCTCTCGGATACGGCTTGCTTGAGTGGCCTACGCATTGTCACACTTCAGTCTGGGTTATCACATTGGCAGACGAATTATTCTGGCAGCAGCTGCAAACTAAATAGGTTGATACTCATTTATATTTAATGGAAGACTATATAAATGTAGAGGGAATACAGCTTGATTCATTTTAAGCCCGAAAATAGCTAACGATTGGATCGGTTCAAGAAGCCTCTGATTCGTTCTTTGACTCAATTTAGTTAGTTAGTCAAATTTTGTAATTTACTTTTATTATTATTTTTTATTAAATCATTTCAGTTTTTAATATATTAATTTAATTATATTTAAAGCAATATAATTTTTTGAACCGAATATTTGTTGTATAGAAGAAGCTTTACGGATTGCTTTTGAAGCCTGTTGAAGCAAGTCAGAACAACTGCCTCGAGCCAGAATGTGATTTATAGGTGCTTGCTTATATGTATTTATATTATATTTATTCTATACTTATATGTCTATTTATCACAACAATACTATGTTTATGATAATCATTAAGAGATAATAAAACTATTAAAATATCAATATTTAGAATTGTACGTAAAGCAAGTGATTTAGTTTTTAAGAAAATATAAAAAATAATCCTTTAAAATATTATAATTAAAATACCTTTCAACTGATGTTTTCATACTATTAAATAATGTTTGATTATTTTAAAAAATTAATTACAAATAAATTGCTTTATAATTTCTTACAAAGAATTTGAATTACCTTTTACCATGAATACAAATAGTTAAAACTACTTTCTCATTGGGAATAATTAATACAAGGATTCTTAGATGACTTTGACAAAAGAGTATGAAAAATTTTTTAGTCAACAATAAATAAATACAGTTAACGATTTCTGAACTAATTTTAAATCGATATTGATTTTATTTTCAACGAGAACACCGAATTTATCATATGTCATGGTAAAGTGATTAGCAACGAACTTAAAGTATCAAATCAACAAGTGCTATAAAGTATTTCTAATTAGATATAGATTGTTAGAGTATGTACTTAAACACGCAATTTCCTCCTTAGTATGTTTATGCCTTATAATGCTTGCTTGGGCTCGCTACAAAGAATTTAATAGAAGATTAAAAATAATCTGAGGAAAAAACCCACACGAATTGCTAGACGTTTACTGATTTGTTAAATGGTTTCTTTTTAACGGAAGTTGTTCGCAACTTAAAACAATCTCTTGTATTCTATTTATAAACTGCACTTGAAGCCAACTTATTAATATAAGTATGTATTTTTTTAAAGCGAGACGAATTCGTGAGGTATTAGAAACTCAGTATTTAATCTATCGGAAGGATATAAGATTAAAGCCGAATTTAGAAACAAGTTTTAAGCTCTGGTGAACCACAATAATTACAGTTTAACAATAAATTTTCTTAAGCAATTTATAATTTAATTTTATTAAATTTTTACGTAAAATATCACTTACAATAATACATATATTTTAAAATTGAACTAAATTAAAATGGCCTTTATTTTAAAACTAAATGTTTTGGCAAACATTGGCGTAATTCAAAAACAATTAAAAATAATTCTTATTACTTAAACGGAAAATAAAGTCATTTAAAAGCTATCAATAAATAACAGAATGAAAAATTTATAAAATTGTATTCTTTATTAAATTAAAAAGAGAAGTGAAGAACAATAGACACTTTATTTCAAAACAATATATTTAATCATCTTAATTTGCGATTTTATAACAACAAAATCACAGCCAAAATGAAATATATTCAATTTTAATAAAATAGTAGATTTTTTAATGGTTTTTATAAGTTTGGAAAATGTATTATAATTTTGACACGAATACTTAATGTATTAAACGAGACATTTCCTTGGCAGCTAATCGCATACGAAAAATTATAAATATCGGATTACTACATCATACAGCTGGCATCGGAATAATCTGTCAAAATAAATAAATTAAACAACAAATTTTTAGACCTGGTGATAGCCTTTCTTTAATAGTTTGGTTTTTAAAGGCCAAATTTAATATTTTGATACAAAATATTTCTTATCATTTAATATTAAAATAATATATTTAGGTATGAGTAAAAAAGATTTAAATATATTTTATAAAAATAAATTAAAGCCAACTTTATTGTAAAATAAAAAAAATCTTTTAATTGAGTGGAGAAAAGGGGACCAGAATGATAGAGACAAGGACAATAAAGTGAGGGGCAATTGAATTGAGCTACTTAACCCTAAACAAAAATAGCAAGCAAAGCAACAACGAGCAACAACAATAACAACCCGTTAAAGTAGTTTCAAGTGTTGGAAAAAAAAATAAAAATAAATAAACTGCAGTAAAACACAAAACGAGTTTTCTGCTAGAAATTCAATTGAATTTATATGTACTCGTAATATGAATGCCAGTTACAAATACAGATACATAATACGAAAAAAAAGAAAATATACCAGCTACAATATACATTTACTCTTATTGTTTTTGCTGTTGTTGTTGTTGCTGCTTAAACTTCCTGCGGAAGCTAAATCTACAACAACAACAAACGCACCGCAACGACGGCTGCCACCGTTGAAAGCCTTTTACTTTGCTTTGTTGTTCTTGGTGTTTTTATTGTTGTTGTTGTTGTTAAATGCAACATCATCATTAAGCGCATAACAATGGCCATCATACACACATACACACATACACATACACAATATTCTATGTATTTAGAAACTGGGCGTGCGATATGCTGCGCTGCTGTTTGGTGATTGAAATTTCCCTTTGCACCGTTATCCTTATGCTAGTTGGGAAATTTCCCTTAGCATGCGCGCAAGTGCGCCTATTCACACTACTTAGCTAGCTATCTCGCTTGCGCCTCATTGCGATTGGCCAACATCAGCAACGATGCGACGCGCCCACTTTTGCAGCGCAGAGCAGCGACAGCGAGGGCAGCAATGTCGGCGACGACGACGGCAACGAGAACGATAGTAGCAGCAACTGCAGCGCCGACGGCATAACTCGAAATTTTCTTTGAGCGAGAATTTTCCCCCCATTTTCCATTTGTAATGCAAGCCAAAGCCATGTATGGGAGCCATATAAAGAGACCCTCCAGCATAATATAGCACATATGTACACATACACGTACATATATGAATATACATATATATATCGTAAGTATATGGTTGTCCTGGCACGCCATGTCTAACATGTTATTTTTTCAATTGCTAAAACCTTTTTGCTCCACGGCATTGTTCAAGTTAGCTAATGGTCGTTTTGATTATGTTCCTTTCATCAGAGACCCTCCTGAAAGCCGTATCTCCACCTCTTGGCTCCATTCGCCAACGCCCACACCCAGTCAACTGGATGTGTTTTCTGTAATATTAGACGGGCGCCAGATATATATAAATGTACATTCATATATACTCGTATATATGAGTATATAGGTATGTATGTACATATATATGCAGGACCTGAACTAATCATAAGTTTACTCATGAAATCGAGTTTCAAATATGCCGTCTGTTCCTTTAAGTGCTTCTCCAAGACACGACAACAACTAGCTCACGTTAATATTAAACTTTTTTCTTCTTTTCTTTCACACTATAGTATTATATTATATATTATTATAATATATATTATATTATAATCTGAAACGAAAGAGTTCTTGCAAATCTAAAATGTCAAATATGTGAAAACAATTGGTATATAATATAATTTAATAAGTTTTATACGATGTTTTTAATGTTTTTATGGTCTGGGGTATTATATTCCATGCTTGGTTACCTTAACCACATGTCACAACTAAAATATAATGTGGCAAAGGAATAAGTATTATGAAATTTGACAAAAAGATCTTTTCAAATGAAAATAAAATTTTTTTTTTTTATATTTTAGAATTAAAATTTTAATAGAAATGACTGAAATGTAACAGTTTGAAATCTTCAAAGAAACTCATTGATTTTTACTTAAATTAAATAATTATTTTAAATTATTCTTTTTTTAAGCTTATTTTTGTATTTCAAAAATGAATATACTAATATATATTTATTTATTTATTTATTTATTATTAAATCGACTAATTGCAGTCGATTGAAGAAATACAAAAGATAAAAATAAATTATTATATAAAATAAGTTCAAAATTTGGAAAATTAATTAAATTAAAAATTATAAGTAAGATTAAAAATACATTACATTTAAGCCTTCTGGGGTATTAAATATAAATTAATTTTTTTTTATGGTCCAACATTTGTTGCACAGGATTGGGGAAAACCCAGGCATAAAAACCCAATCAGACTAGGACAGAAGGCGAAAAAGAAATATAAGGATTGTTGAAAATAGAATGAAAATAGACTAGAATAGAAGAGGATAGTAGGATAGAAGGTAAAAGAGTAATAAAGTAAGATAACACATCACATGGGCGTACATAATAAACAATGTGACCGTGTGCCCCAGTTTGATCGAACCGAGGATCCATATTAGATGAAGCAGATGCGTCAATGTATCGCACTTCAAGCCAAGCCATTGCTGTGGCGAAACTAATTAATAATTATAATGCAGATACCCGACATATAACTGCATCTATTTCTACATTTAAAAAAATATATAAAAAATCAATCGAGTATTGATTCTGAAAATCCACAGAAATAATCCGAATCTCGAAGATTTTGACCGGATTTTCGGTTGATATTCGGACTTATTTAGTGATGTGTTAAATTATAATAAAGGAAGACAGAGAGAAAGGAGGACAATCCAGGAAAACGCCAACCAAAAAAGAAGCAGTTCTAATAAGATAAAGTTCTAAAGAGATAACGTGATAAAATTCGTTGTATGAATACCAATATCGAATATGAATCAGATCTTGTTAAAAATTTATATACAAAATTCTATTACGAAAAATCCAATTTAGCTGTATGATATAGTGGCTTAGTTATTTTTTTGTTTCTACAGCTACTGTATGATATAATTTTCCGACCCACACAATTTTCGCAGAAGTATTACCTGAAGTGAAATGAAAGACTCAAAACGAGTTTCACCTAGGAAACAAACAGATAAACAGAGAGAAATGACGGTAGTCACCATGATGACGAATAAATAAGAAGAAGAAATAATACTATACTTTATAAGATCGGACATACCTACTTCAGTGCAGTGCATATTTCCTTCATAAACTCCAGTTCTAGCATAAGATTAAAGTATTTTCCTAAAAAAATTAAAAATTGTACATTCTATAAATTGCCTTGAACATATAAGTTTATTCTTATAATTATAAAATATAGAACATAATATCAAAAATTAATATTAATATGCAACGAAAAAGAAGTATCCATACAAAATTCTATTACGATATATACATATGTATATTGTAAAACTGATATTAATCGAATAAAGTATCTAAATATAAAGAATTAAAAATATAATTAGAACATTAATATTTTAATAACTATTTAAAAATTTTAATTGAGTTCATAGAAAAAAAAAACAAATTTACTTCGTAAGACAGCATAAATTTCACAAAAAAAGTTGAAAACTACAATCCCCTCAAAATAGGGGGCAGGCATGGTGGAATGGGTCAGTGAACTGGTTGCAGGAATTGAGATGATATGAAATGAGATGATAATGATAAATACAATATAATGACACGGCAATTGTTGACAACATCAAGTGCAGGACGCGGGCAAAATGCGGGCAGGACTTAAATAAAAGAGGACCAAAGTTTAGCTGCGAGTTGTCTGACTGGCTGACTGCCTCTCTACCTACAGAGACCGCTACTCATGCGGTACAATGGCAGAAACATGCACACAAATACACACACAAATACAGATACTGATACACATAATACACACAGATACTTATACATAAAGAGGCGGTTGAAGTGGCACTCGTCGCTCCAAGCGGGTGCAAGCGAGATGCCAGGCTAACACATACCTAGGCGGGCCTTCTTTAGCACAAGGATGCGCGATGGTGGTGGTTGTTGTTGCTGGTGGTTGAATGAGCCACTCACATGCTGCTGCTGCTGTTGCCGCTTGCTGCTGCTGCTTTTGCCGTCGTCGTAGTATCCTTGTTGAAAAGGACATGAGAAGCCACTTAGTGCAAATGCGAAGAACGCGCCGCGACTAAACAACAGCCAGAGAGTCTCTCCATACATGATTGTGTTCGTGCTTGTGTGTGGGTATTGGTGAGCCTATATACCCAATAGTGGATGAATGCGCCATATACAATATATAGAGACACTATATATATATATATATCCATATGTCTGTATGTGTGTGTATGTTTGTGTGTTTGCGGAGTAGGTTTTGGTACTTCTGCGCCGTTGGCTGCTTGGACTCGTGTCGAGTTCTTGATGTCTCGTTAGTTGTTGATGACACTTCAGTTTGGAATGTTTAGAGTGCGGCTGACAACGATTCGAGTTCGAGTTCGAATGCCGTAAATTTAAGTGATATTTTGGAAAATTTATCAATTTATCAATTATTGCAAGCGGCATATGCAAAACCTATTGAGCAATAACAAAAACCGAAAAACGCATAGAAAAATTAAATTTTTTTTACGTGTGTGCACGACTGTTTTATTAAACGGCCCCAAAGTGGCGGAAAAACGCAAAAGTACGTTATCGCCAACGGCGCCACCCGCGCAGCAGCGACGCAAGACCGGTAGCGTAACGCCACCGGCAACCAGCCCCAATACAGCAGAAACAACTGCTACAGACATGACCACACATAGTCAGCCGGCACTGGAGCGTACTCCGACTAAGCATAAGGAAAGAGAGCGTGAACGGGAACGAGAGCGGAATAGGGACAAGGAACGAGATCGAGTGCGAGATCATCGTGAGACAACTAATAGTAGCGGCAACAGTAGCGGCTTGGGCAGCGCCGGCAGTTTGCCTGCCTCACCACAGAGCGCAACAACTGTTAGTCCTAGCACGCCCACAACGCCCAAGCGGCCGTTGCGTACGTCAACCCCATCAAAAATCATGAGCACCGCCAGTACAGCCAGTACCGCCAGTACAGCCAGCACAGCCAGCACCACAGTGCCGACAACAACGCCCACAAGTGGTGCCAATTTAACGGCAACAGAGCAACTACGCATTCCTACTGGCGCGGCGGCATTTAGCGGCTTTCCGGGGCTACACAGCATGAGCAGCCTAATGGTGCCATCGTCGGCAGCAGTCGCTGCCGCTGCCGCCGCACCTTTTCTGCCCTGGTCACCCATTTTGCTGCCCCCTTGGAGTCATGCGCTGCTTCCAGCCGCTTTTTATCCGGCAGCCCTGCGTAACGCATTGCCTGGGTAAGCAAAAACAGCAATATGCAGCCCGGATAAAAGTTCTGCTATATTTCCCCACTCTTTTCTATATCTCTATATATCTTTCTTATTTCGATCGCTTCACTCATGCAGGAGCTATTAGCGAGTAGTTAAAATTGTAGCAACTTTAAGGATTTTCCCACTTTAGGCTTATTTTTCAGATATATAACGATAGGAAAATTAGTATATAATTATGCCTAAAAAAATCTGACAAGAAATAGTATAAAGCAAATAGAAGTTTAAACTAACACTGAATTCCACTTCATAATGAAATCTACAGAAAAATGTCTAACATAATTTGTGAAACATAATTAAATTATAACCCCTAGCATAATTTGCAGAAGATCTTAAAAGTAGGCTACATTTCTTTTAACGGAATTCAAAATTTTAAGTAATTTTGCAAAGTATTTATCGTATTTGAATGTGCAAAAAATACCAATGAAATTTTTAAAATGATCATTTATTATTTAGAGTATATAACTATATAGATAAGGTGAAGTTAGTACGACTTTTATCTTACGCATTACTTTTTTTTCCAAGTGAAAAGATAAATTGAAACTCTCTACAAACATGGCTTAAAAAGGCTCTGGTTAGGAATTCTTTAAAAAAAAATAAAGTAGTTGCAGTTTTTGGCTAAGTGCAATGGGCCATGTCTGTGTTATTTTAGGCCCGGTTGAGCTAATATTCTTTACCTTCTAGTCCGGTAGCGGATATTTGGAAATCCAATTAAGCCACTTAGCTAGAGATGAAACACTTGCCCCGTGAAGAGCATCAAAGCAAAGCAAATTACCCAAAATTCCACAAAGCACGTAATTTCCCCAGCTGTAGATCAGATTTACTGGGCTAGTGCATATTTACAGAGTACTCGTACTACTCTTTCTCAAGGTCAAAAAGATCTTGGCGATCGTAGCTCAAGTTGCCTGCCTGGCTTAGAAATTCCCATAGGTGAGTTTTAGGGAAACCCCAAAAAAAACTTGCAACATGTGTGCAACAGACAACAGGAACAGATACGATGATATGGACGAGGCGTCACACTGTCTGGGACGAGACCAAAGGGAATTCCGATGAGGCAAGCAGGGAATGCCCTGAGTCCTGTGTTGTTCGGTGATGAACCTGAGTGCGCGTGGGAAATTCGCGCACACATTTTGGGAAAATTCAATATGGAAAAACCGGAAGCAAAGAACGCTTTTTACTTGCGCCAACATGTGGCCGAAAATGACCAGATACAGACTCTGAACCAGAAAGAGACCCGAAGAACATCGAGCAGCGGCAGGTAGAAATTTTTTGCGGTGCAAAAGCAACAAGAAAAACGGGTTTACTTTTAATTGTTGATGGTATTAGTGAAAAATCAAATTTACATTAGCCACAAAAATCTTAAAGCTGGTACTGAGATTGAAAATCAGGAGCTAAAATTGGGATTGGGACTCGGACTAGGTGTTAGTAATCCAGCGTTTTACGTGCACTTAATTAAAGTTAATTCTACGCAAGTGTGAAAAATCGAGCAACGAGTACTCGTATTCGTACAATTTTCTGAAAGTCAGTGTACTGTCAGGTACTACTTAGGTATAAGTCTCAAGCAGGTAGACGACCCTTCACCTCCATTGTTATCTTTTCCTGCCATTCATGACACTACACCGGATGTCGGATGTTAACGATAATTTAAATATAAAACCTGTTCTATTTCCATCTATTTACAGCCTCTTTGATGCCAAGGTGCCCTCCTCGCAGCGTTCCGGCTTTCATATATCTGATATACTCAATTTGGAAGGTTCTGAACTAAAGAGTGCTGCCGCAGCGGCTGCTGCAGCGGCCCACCATACGGAGTCTGGCAATGGGCATGTTCATGGTCCAGCACCAACGGCACTATCACCTACGCCCAGCACAGCGTTGCCACCCCCGGGCAGTGGGGATGAGCATGTGGTAAGTGCGGCACATAGCGATCATCAAACCACGGAGCATAACGCACATACGCCGCATCACCAGCAACAGAACCAGCAGCAACAGCATCACCAGCAGCAGCAGCATCAACAGCAGCAACATTCGCATCCGCATCTTCATCAGCATTCGCATCATCAGCAGCCAGCACCGTTCCCATTATCGCATCATCAAAGCACAGGCGGCCCTCAGCCGACCATGCCTCACATGGGAGCTCATGCCCATGCTGCATCAGCGCAGGCCGCTGCCCATCTGCTAGCTAGTCACAATGCAGCGGCTGCCGCAGCAGTCGCCGCCGGCCAATATCTGCCCAAGAACTTTGCCGGCAGCTTCGGCGATGAAATGTCCTCCTATCACCATATGGCTCAGACAATGCTCTCGCATTCAGGACGCAGTGCGTGGATCAAGGAGAACGAACTATATGGTAAGTGTTTCATTATTTGAGCAGAGCTTTTCAGTTCTCTTTTTAGATAGTACATAAGTCTAAATACAAATACAACTATACAAGTTGGAAATTGCATTGTAAATAGGCCATTTTTTATTCACTCGAATCCACTAAAAATGTAGCATATTTATATTTTAATATAGATTTATTGATCATTAAACTATCCTTTTAGTAAAGCGGAAGCTAGAAACAAAGCTTACCAAATTAAAAAAAAAAAAAACGAACAGACGGACATGGCTATATAAACTCATCTCGTCGTACTGATCAATAACATTTAAGGTTAAATGGGTCGGGAATGAATAAAAATATAAGAAAGAAAGAGTTGAAAATTTAACTGAGATCAGAGACTTAATGATTGCAAATCCGTTTAGTTCTTATCCATAGCTAAAATTTATTTTCAAAGATTTTGTGGGTGATTAGTTAAAATATTTCAGAATTTGGTAACCAAAAGAGCCATAATCCCAATTTGGATTTGAGACTTTTAAGCAGAGATTGCAAAAATATAACTTAAAAGTGAATTTGCTATGTTTAGTAATAATTTTAAGTATTATATTTTTCTTTCTCTTTCTTTATCTTTCTTCATTACCTAAAGATTTCTGAACTTTCGTGTCTACAAAATAATCACTCACAAAATACGAATTCCGTTAAATATTAAAAGTTTTCTGAATTCTAGTGATTTCTGAACTGAAAATCTTTCAAATTAGTTTAGGGCAGTCCAAGCCACAGACTAAGCTTGAAGTTCTGTTAGGTCACGTAGAACCAATGATTCAGGAATTGAAATGGGAACGGGAAACAAGAATGGGAAGAGGCACGAAAACTCGAGAGCAATCGCCTAATAATATTGTTCAATAATTGCCTTACAAAAGGCAGCTGTGTTTGCATATCGTCGGGCGACTTTGGTAACTCTTGTTCCCGTAACTGGGAAGGAGTACCTCAATGAGGGCTAACCCTTGGCTGTGCCCATGCCACTCCCCATTCGGCAGACGTTAGCTATTGTTCAGTAGTGTTAGATGCGTTATGTGTCGATTCAGGTGCTTGAAATGCGAAGTGTTCGTTGAACCACCCCTTTTTAGACTCAAGTTTTCAATATACTCAAATACTACTGAGTATACTTGTATTCTCCCTAAAAACTGTGCCCAACATAATCTTGACTAATAGTTTGTATGAGCTTCACACTTGAGGATTAATTTTGTTATTTTATTTTTTTTTCTGTTTCGATTTTGTTTTTTTCTTTTTTGTATGGGTATTCCCCCGCTTTTGTTGTCGTGGACATAACATTTTTCAGTCATTCCTTTTATATAAGCCTGGAAATTTATGGCACGCACTTCCGTTTCGTCCTTTTATTTTTTGCCTTTGCATGGCCTTACCTTCTTTTTTTATTATTACGGTTTTTTTGTTGTCTTTTTTGTTGATATGGTGCTCAGCTACAAATTATAATTGTTGCCTGTTTGCCGTTTTTTTTTTTTTCATTTTTCCTTCTTTTTTTTTGGGAAACTTCACAGCTGTAAGTCGAGTCGCTTTGATTATATTAAGTTATTAATTTGTTGAGTTGTCATGGTGAAGGCAATTCTAGACTCTAGTGGAGGACTGTCTGGGCTGGTCTGGCCTTGTCTGGTATTCTGGGGTGTTGGCCCTAAGTTTTGTTTAGTCAATTGTGCCGGAATGTGAGGTCGCTGATTAGAAAGTAGGAGTAAATTTATTTCGCATAGATCAGCACTGCCTAGAAAAATGCAGCAATAAATCAAGAGAGCATCAAAAGTGGGCGTGATTTGGCTGTACAGCAAAACCGACAAAACGGTAGAAAAAGGAGCAGAATGCAGCCAGAGGGACGATGAGTTATCTAGGGATGAAAGTCAGAGGCAGGACGGCCATTGGAAGGAAACTCTGTTTGAGGTTTGGCTTTTGTATTATACCTCATTGTATTCCAGTTGCAGCTTTAATGTATTTTCATTAGCATTTGCCGTTTACTGTCTCTGAAAGCAAACAATGACAGCAGCAAAAATACAGAATAAATGTATATACACAAAAAGATCAAAAAACAGCACCACCTCGAAGGTTAGAAGGCAATACTACGTGTACGGTTGCCCAAAATGTGTAACTCCGCAGGGTTGCCCTAAAAGGGCATGCAAAAGTAACCAGGTAGTAACCGATCGATCGAGCCTTCTAATTGATGTTATTAGTTGGGTTCGGTATAATTCGTTTTGGTTTCTAGGGGTAGCTGCTATCTCGTATAGGGCGCTTCTGGCCACCCCGAACAAAGCACCGCTTCGATATAATCCAATTGTGCGAGTCGTTGGCGGTTCTCCCGTTTACCCACTGACTTTACCATTAACCCCGATAACTAGGAGTATTTTTGCCTGCTCATCCTTATCGGGGTGTGCATAAAATCGTGTGTTTGATCGTGTGTGAGCCAGCGCATTAATTTATCCAAATTGGTGACAAATTGCCTAAGACCATACGCTTGAGATGATGAACTCAAAAATGATAAACAAAATCTAGTTTGAAAATACCTAAAATAAACCAGGAATTGAGAACTATTTCTGCAAAGTAATTTGAGCCCGATCGAAAAAATTAAAGATCTATACATTTTCAACTATTTCTCGCCGTGACTTTGTTTAAGAATGAATTTAAGCCTAATGAGATAAATAACAAAAATGTTTTGTACAGCTGTTACTTGGGAATACTGTATGAAAATAAAGTTCAGTAGTATTTTTTTAAGTCAAAGATAAATTTCATTCGCGATTATAATCTATAACCTTTCGCATCCCACCTTTCGCTGTGTGCATTGACTGTACTTATGCCACTTGTCTAACTTTGTCCACTTTTCTTTGACTTTTGCAGGCACCCAACAACCGGCTAGTCCGGATAGCACTTCACCGGTAACTTCAGAGGTCTCGTACACCTACATAGGATCCAATTGTCAAACGTCGCCCGCTCTTTCCGGCGATTACAAAAGTTATAGCCGTTCGGCAGACAGTGATGCGCTCTCAGTCGGCGATGCAATGCTCACGTTGCATGGCAGCGCTGCAGCCGGCGGCAGTTCAGCAGCGCTTGCGTTGCATAACAATAATAATAATAATAATAACAATAATAATAATAATAATAATAATAATAATAACAATAATAATAATAATAGCCTGAAACATGATATAGGCACAGGTAGCGGCAGCACCCATGACGATAGCCTGAACGAGGATGGCATCGAGGAGGACATTGATGATGTGGACGATGTGGACGGCAGCGGAGGAGGTGGTATCAATGCCGATGGAATGCCCAATAAAAAGCGCAAGCGTCGAGTGCTTTTCACCAAAGCACAAACTTATGAGTTGGAGCGACGTTTCCGGCAGCAGCGTTATCTAAGCGCACCGGAACGTGAACATTTAGCCAGTTTAATACGTCTGACGCCGACGCAGGTGAAAATCTGGTTCCAGAATCATCGGTATAAGACCAAGCGCGCCCAAAACGAGAAGGGCTATGAGCATCCCGGCCTGCTGCATGGTCATGCGACACATCCCCATCATCCCTCGGCATTACCCTCTCCCCGCCGCGTCGCTGTGCCAGTTCTGGTGCGGAACGGCAAGCCCTGTCTCGGCGATGGCAGCAAGTTGCCGCAGGATTGTGTGAGTACGGCCACCGCTATGCAAAATGCTGCAGCAGCACATCATTTGGTAGCACTGAATGGTGCCGCTGCCTATCAACATGCGGCAGCTGCTGCTGCGGCTGGTCTCCATGCTCACGCCCACGCTCATGCCCACGCGCACGCCCATCCGCATGCGCAGCGTGCTGCCTGGTGGCCCTAATACAGCTAGGCGCTTAGATTCGAGTAGAAACTGGTTCGAATACCGGAAGAATAATGTGGCAGCAAAGATTTTGTTGTAAACTAAACAAATTGGTGCAATAATCAGAGTAATGAAACCAACCGAAAAGTCAAGAGGTCTAAGGTCGTAGCTCCTTACTGTTGAGAGAATTAACCAAGTGGCAGGCTTCTTACCGTCTTTAAAGCTTGTGGCATAGCCAAGCCAGGAGTAGCAAGCATCCTGTGCAACAAAAGTCTTTTTGATCGCATCAAATATCATACGTGTAATAAATTCTATTAACTATTTTTTTCCTGCAGCTCAAAAACTGTGGGCCATTTAGTTCTACGTTTTTTTTTTATTATTTTTTTTTTTTAACTAAAGTCGATAATTCTTATCAAATTATAGCTGTAGCACAAGGTATTTTTTTTTTTGTCTTATAGTCTTAATATAATAAAATATTAGATATAAACTCGTCTTGTACATAAAGAAAAACTGAAAAATACTATAAAAAATAAATTTATTTCAAATAACAATGCAAATTAAAATAATTAATCATGTACATACATCTAAAAAATTAAATAATTAGTTGTAAATTTTTAGACAGAATTAAATTTTTTACATATTTAAATAAAAGTAGTATTGCTTACTTATTATGTAGTCGTATCTGTAAATATAAAAAATATAAAAACCTAATAATCCAATTTTTTTTTTATATAGCGCAGAAATAGAAATGCAAACTGTTTGAATTTATAGCAAGTAATAAGTTCATTAATGTTAACAATTGACAAATTCAAGAATTGTAATTGTAATATAAAAAAATAAAATAATATAAAACACAGAATATTCAAGACATTTTAGAAGTTAAATAAAATTATTTACAAGAAATTTATGAACACGGCTATATTTTCTATTCTATCCTTAAAATATCGTATAATAGGGTATTTACTTATGATCATTGCACGTCGGGATATATTATTTATCATATAGCTGCACTGCGCTTATCAAACTCACCTCAACCTCTTTGAGATAACATTATCAGTTTTACGGAAATCTCTTGAGGTTTTTTTTATTTGTGTAGCCTTACAACGCTGTGTTATATCCGGAAGTATCTCAAAGTTTTGCCAATATTGTTACAGAGTTGTGTTTCCAATTGTCTTTACAAACCCTGAGTGGTTTTCTGAGACACCCAAATTTTGAATTGTATTAAATTTCAGTTGAAACGAAATTTTCGGAATGGCATTAGGTCTTACGAGTATATAGTATTGTCGTAAATGCAAATATTGGCGAAATATTTTATTAGTATCGCAATATTAAAAAAATACTGCTCAACGGCTGACCAAACGGGTTAAATCCATGTCTGGACTCTGCATTTATTTCTTAAATGTATATTGTATTGTCTTTCAAACTTGTTTTTGACTTAAATCTTAGTTGATACATTGTTTATTTTGCATTTAAAAACCTTGGATACGCATATCTTCTGTCAATTCCATCTTTGCTGTTTCCACTATCAAACAATAAAAACAATAATTTTTATGTAACGCAAAAATAAATTGAATGAACAAGATTTTAATCTTATGTCTATATATAATCTATATATTATGCGAATCTGATGCAATTGAATGAAATTACATATATATACATACATATGGCATACATATATGCCGGAGTGATAAATGTACAAATGTATTTTCACTTCTTTAAGTTATACGAGATATTAGATTCAGTATTAACTTTAACAAATTTAAAATAATAAACTAAAACGAGATTTGCTCTTCTATAATGATTTAAATTATGTAATTGCACGCTTGTAAAGGGTATTTAGTGTTCGGTGCACGTAACTCGTCCGTTCAGTTTATCATAGAGTTCAGACTCCACATGGTTCATAATGGTACCAGTAAACAATGGTAAAACATTAAGCAGCCCATAAATACGCCTTGATTATAGCTTTTAGCTACCGTTTACGTCTGCAATGAGCGATTGGGATCGTAATCCATTAATGATTATACGAGTAGAATTACCAGCAGTACTTAAAATAGTTATTCGTACTCGTTCACATCTGGAACGCGCTGCAACCGATAAGCACAGGTCGGCCATATTCGAGGTACGGTGTATTTTAGTGCATATAATACAAGTTGAGAGTACGAAGAGTGGCACTATGAGTATAATTTCTCGGTTACCGCACATTGACTTTATGATTATAATTTAGTGGGTGGTCGTAATGCTTGTCGGAAACTAGTAAACTATTGGAAAGGTGATGCACGTAAGTAGGTATGATGATGTCGCGTCATATCAATAGATATAGAAATACTTGCAGGACAACGCATAGATATATGTATATAAAGAAAATCAAAGAACATCAGTAAAGATAATAAATTATAACAGACATTACTCTAGAACCTGACTGACTCTCTACACATAATTTGAGCAAATAAAGAACTCGAACTCAAGTAAATGTTTTGGAGTATATCATAAAACAAACAAGTGCTTTTCAAATAAGCAACAAATTAAGTTACTCATCAATGAGTACTGAAAACACTCAAGAGTTAAAGTTGACGAAAAATATAAGGTTTTATGTTTTGAATACAATATTTACAATGTACATATATATATAATTTCATAGTATATATATAAAAGCGAAGCTAGTGCGCTATTAGCTTCTGAGTTTTCCCTTTGTCATTTGAAAATAAGAGCTGCACAATTTATATGCGAATATTATACACACTGATACATGATTTTCACCAGATAAGTTAAAAATTGTAATATCAAAATATCATCAAAAACAAAGATTTCCATAAACTAACTTCTGTATGGACTGATCATTCCACTGGGATATATAAAATATAGTTCTGCAAAGATTGCAAATCGTGCAGATCAATAATTGTATATATATTTGGCTAGTCAATGTTAATAGACTCAGTTAAAGGGTATAGACGCCATATAACAATAACCATACCGAACATTAATAAACATCGAGTAACTAGCCATATATTTTGCACAGGAACAAAAACAAGTGAAACATTTTTAAAGGGGCCATAAACTCGACGATTACTGAAGTACCATAAATATTGCATATTTTTATGATTTTTTAGTTTTTTTTTAGATTTATTTAACCAAAGGCAGTGTTGCTAAAAATGCAAAAATATTCATAATCAATATAATCGAAATTATAAAATATTTTAATAATATAGAAAAAAAAAATAAGAAAATGTAATGGTACATTTGAGGTTAATACAAGATTGGATACAAAAAATTTTTCCAATTATCTAAACTAGGTAAAATGTCAAAACTAAACTTAGATTATTATTTTAATACGAGTATCATTAATTGTATAAGGTACTTTTATTTCATTTATTTTATTTATTATTTATTTTAGTTCCAAATAGTACGCGAAATAAAATGCCTCCGAAAATAAGTGACTTAAAAAATTCGATTGTTAAAAATGTTCATTAGTTTATTTGCATACATTCACTTATCAAACAGGATGTTGATTATACGGGCCATTCAGAAGTATGTACATTTCAGTACCTAAATTCAAAGATCAAGATTAGACGTAATAACTGCTCAAGACTGATATTACCCAGCAGCAGCAGTAGATCTATAAGTTAACACTATAATAAACTTTTTGTTATTATTATTATTTTTTGAACATTTTCTTTGTTTTTGTTGGTCTTCTGTTTTCAGATAAGCTCCCATTTGGTCGCCAATTGGCGTCAGCTTGATTGCCTCTGTTTGTCCGTCCTTATATGTCGGGCCATATCAGCGATATGTCTCACAATGCCTGACAACAACTTGGCCAGCGATTACACACGTATATGGCTATACAAATACGTATAAATATATATATATATATATGTATATATAATATATATATATATAATATTATATATATTATATATAATATATATATATATATTATATATTATATATAATATATATATATATATTATATATTAAATATATATATATATATATATATTATATATATATCGATACATTGGTCAGCATGCATAGACGTCATGTCACGTACAAACGTGCGGGCTTATCACTCGCGCCAGCCGTTTCGTTGATGGATGCGGTGCTGTGCAGGTGGTTGCGGAAGAATCCCAACTACGTAGGCAAATCTTTAGATTGACGACCCACAAATGACATTTCAATTGAAACCTTCAAAATGTTAATCAAATCTCTAAACATAAAAAAAGTTTTAAAGGAAATCGTTCCGACGGTTCGATCCCTAGTGAAAAGACTTGGCTTTAGTTACAGCATTGCTTTCAAGAACCACGAAGCCAACAGTTTTGCTTCATTTAATTTGAATTTGAATTTATTTAAAATGATTATCAGCTTTATTTTTAATTATCATTTTTCACAAGTTAAGAAATAACAACAATTTCAATAGGCATTTGAAAGTGTTCCTGTACAGCCTTAGTTTCAGGGATAAGTAACTTATAAATAATAATTTTTTTCTGCTGTACCGTTTTTTCTAGCTCAAATTAAATAAGATTTTCTCTACTTAAAATTACCTAGCGTCATCCAGAAACAGTCAATATTAAAAGTCTATTTTGTTATATTGGATTAAATTTTATCGACCTGAACGTTTTCATCAAAGCATAACTTTTTTATGTATTACCGTTTGGGCTGTGTGAATAGTTTCTATTTTAATTTTTACGGTACGCGTTCCAGTTTTATTTAATTGGAAAATTTTAAAATTTTCCGCTCAATATTCTATGGCTGAAGTACTGCGAAAAAGGCCTCATCTGAAGTAAATAAATACGAGAAACGTTTAATTGTAATTGGGTAATGAGAACAAGGCAAGGCAAACGGATGAACAAAAACACTTCCAGCTGAGGGCTTAGAAGCACTTGTCAACAAGCCCAAAGAACAAGACGAAACTTTCAGTGAGTACAAGTGAATCGCACAGCACTTACAACGGTTAATCAGCTCCGATTTCTGTCAATATAATGAATGTTGTTGCTCTTATGGTATTTGTTGTTGTCGTGGCTATTGCTGTTGTTCATATTTGGCATTGATAAAGCTGGCAGACAGTGCCAGACAACAACGACTTGTGGACAGTTTGTAATGAAAAATTGATTAACGCTATATTATATCATATATATGTATATATATAAATACATACATATGTGCACAAAAATATATGTATACTTCGATCGAATAAATAAATTTATCAGAAAATAAACGTAAATCAGTGAACAAAATGTAGAAATTAAACAGGCCAAGTAAAGGCCGTAAAGCAAATAAATGAGATTACAATTAATAAAATAATCGATAAGTGCACGAGTTCTGCTCACTTAGTTATAGTGCTCAATACTCTGTACCAATTTTTATGCCTAGAAAGAGTATATATAATAGTGAAAGTCTATGTAACAGGCAGCAGGAACCTTCTGCGACCCCAGATAGTGATATATTTATTAATCCGAATCTTCAACCCGTTCATCCATAGCTTCTGTCCATCAGATAGAAACAGTTTAATATGCCAAAAATATAAGCTCATCATCAAGTTAATTATTAAAGCAGAAATTTAGTAACAAGGGTATTGGAGTTTCTATTTTCACTTGGAGTCTAATTTCAATTTGCAATGAGCTCTTACCACTTTCTGCCCACTATAATCCAATTAAAAATAGTAAAAAGATAATTGAATTATATTGAACTATTTTGAACTATTAAACATAAAAATGTGAATCAGCTTCTGGTGCAGCATTTCCTGGATACAGAGTAAGACTTAGTCGAGCAGTTTCAATAGTATTCTTTATTATTATTTTTTTTTTTTTTTGTCTTGTTTTCCATTATTATTGTTTTGTAGGCCAAAGTTAATTGCGTTTTTGATTTAACAACGTCCACCTTGCGGTGCAACCACTTGAACTGGCGCTACCCAGCGCTCCAAGTCTACATAGAGTTAGTATTATCGTAGAGTGTGGAAAAAAATGACATTTAATTGGCGTGCGCAATGAGCTGGCACTGCTCTAAGTGGGCGTAAACAATTTGGCTCTATGTGATTGTTATTTTGCAATTGAAAATTTACTGATTTGATTGCCCCTAAAAGGGGTTGACCATTAGATAAGCCCAACAAAGGGTCTATACTATATTATTCTAGGCAATTGCAATAAGTATTGTGCCCTTACACTTACAGTGTAAATATATACTAATTATATGCAAAACATATGTAATACTAACAAATATTCGACATTTATATTTCCTAGACTCCTGTTCATCAATCTTTAAAAGATTTTAACAGTTGCATTTTCCATTTAGGAACCCGGAAAAACTAATTTGTAGAGAATATCCTCAGCGCGCTGATATATCCTATGCAGACTGGAATATGCATTTGAAAATTGTTTTAAAATATATTTAATTTGACCGATAGTTTATATATGAGATATATATATTTTTATCTATAGTAGTATAGATATAGTAAAGTTATCTAAATACATTTAGACACAACAGTTTTACGCTTAACTTGTAAATTTAAACATACCTAAAAACAAAAACTTTTCAATGCAAGAGCAAAAATACATTCAATATGATATTGAGGTCATAAAAAGAAACAACAAGTTTAGAAAATCTGGAAAGAGTAGTCTCAATTTGATGAATAGATCATTAGAAAGCCTAGATATCCTACGAAATCGATTGATACAAATTATAGCCCCCAAAAATATTTTCGTCCTTTTTTCATATGTCAATAGTTAGATGAAAGAGTGTATTTTTTTTAAATTGGGCATAAGTTTTCGTAACTTATGACTACTTGTTTTTCATCATGTAGATGTCATAGAAAAAAACGCTGTTATATGTTTCCTATGGTTTTTTTTTTTTTTCAAGATATTTTAATATTTACAAACAAGTTGGATGTAATATTGTATTTTCTAAATGCATATCAATAATTATCAAGTACAGATTAAGATGGGCATTCGTTACTAGTTTTTGATGCCTTGCATAGGGTATTATTTTTATTAAGCAATTTTATTTATCTTTTGCGTATATTCGTCTACGGGTGTTAAGATAAATATAAAAACTATTATAAACAATTTGTGTGAAATGTTTTGTATTCCAGAAATATAAAAATGAAAGATACAATTTACATATTGCATTATTTAAATATCAGTGTATTTACTGAGCTTTAATGTCGTGAATCTTTAGTAAGAAGCGAAATTGAATTAAACTAGTAAGCAAAGACTACTGAAGGTACGCAGAAGATTACATTCCGTTGCAGATTCGAATAAGAAATTTTTGACCATTTAATCCTATGGAAGTTATATGATTTAAATATTTATATAACAAATTGTAAATTTTATAAAGATACGTTGAATATCAAAAAAGTTTTCTTTTAAATCGATTATTCCTGTGGAATCTATATGATATAGTTTTCCAATCCCGCCGGTTCCGACATATGCTGCCTGACACAAAAAGAAGGCTCTATACCGACTTTCATTCACCTCGCTAAAAACTGATAGACAAGTTTGCATATAAGCAGACGGACAGACGGATATGGCTATTAAGACTCATCTCGTCGCGCTGATCAATAATTGGGTCAGAGATACCTCGTACATAACAATCTTATAATACCCTCTGTGAGGGAATATATAAAAAGGTTCTATTCGCTTTAGTTTAAGTGTTATTAAAAGCGTTCCTGCAATTTATTACATTTCCATTTTGGAATCAAATAGCATTTCATGCAAAATATTTATCACAATTTTATTGTGTTACTACAACAAGTTTGGTACTATTACAGTAACAACACGGTAGGTAAGCTCCAAAGAAAACCGTGTAAAAAAATACACGATTCATATGTAAATATGAGGATCTGTTCCTCAACCTATAAAAATCGTGTAAAATGAAAAAATTCAAATATTTTCTTAAAAAGCCGTGCAAAAAAAGTGATATTAAACTTCATTAAGTAATAATAAAACAAAACAATTCGTATTTATTACAAGAAAATAAATTTAGTTTACAGTTTAAATTCAATCCATTAGTATTAAAAATTAGGAAACAAGAGTACAGCTACTCATCACTAGTTGATAACAATCGTGTACGTTTATTACGGACTGGCTTAAAAATAGCACTGTCTTCGGAAGATATGTCTAACACTGTTGGGTTTTGATCTAATGCAGAATTATCTTCATTAGGTTGGTTGCTTATAAAGTCTGTTAAAAGAAGTTGTTTATTGGTTTCTCCAGTTGTTTACATAATTCTTGATACCCAGCAACACAAGATTTAAGTTTGCGTTGGAATTGTAACACACGCTCCATGTCAGGATCATGGGCAAAAAAATTTTTCAAACTTGTAGCAAATTTCAAGCCGTCACGAATTAAATTAGTCATTAAAACCTCACCTTCACCTTCGTCTTCGTCGATATCAACTTCTTTATTCTCATTGATTGTCATAATTTCAATTAAGTCGTCCTCACCAATAGGACTTTCTTGCATTAATTCATCGATGCAGAAAATCATGTAAAAAATTATAAAAAATTTTTGGAATTCGTGTTAAATTAAAAATTACGTGTAAAAAAATTTTTAATTTCTTCTTGACGAACCGTGTTATTTCAAAATCGTGTAAAAAAAATGACCGTGTAAAAAAAGATTTTACTGTATACTGAATGGACACACATATAAAGTAAAAGAGCATTTGAGGAACAGTCCGTTTTCCCTTTTAAATAATTACTCCTAGTTGGATTGACCGTTGTCCGCAAATAAAATGCAATTTTAATGACGAAACTCTCACACATTGTGGCTGGGATACAAAATCACAAAGACGCAATTCTAATTAGCCAACGTGCTGCAATAAAGCGCCGGAAAAGAGCGCTCTGGGGCGTCCGAGGTGGGAACTGAAAAATGGCAATGGAAAAGTTGGTTGGGCGTGGGTATTCGTACAGGCGCGCGTTCACGTTCGCGTTCACGTTCGGGTTCGGGTTCAGGTTCATGGTTTGAGTAGGTTTGCTTTTAGATTCAGTTTTTGGGGTTGAATCTGCATTGTGGGCGCTTGCAAATTAAATCAAATCAAATCAAATTAAGTCAAAGTTGATGGCGCATTTTACAGTTGTTCCCGTTGTTAGTGGGCGCACGGAATAGGGGAAGTGAAAAAGTTAATAAAGCCTTGTCAATATTGTTGGTCTTGGTGGTGGTGTTGATGTTGCTGTTGCCAGCGTTGTTTGTTGTTCATTTCGCGGCCATCGTCATTATCTGCATGTAATTTCTCATTTTCATAGTCAATTAAGTCAATCACACGCCCTTTTAGCCACCGCATCAACGTCGCCGAGGCTGTCGTCGTCGTCGCTATTTTTGTTCGTCCTTTCTGACGCATAGTGGGCAAGATTCAGCATTATTTAATAAAAATTAATAAATAATTTCAAACTATATCTAAATTAAACTCTGTTGAACTTATGAATAATATTTACCACAATATGCGTGATTACGGTCAAGTATAAGTCAGTGAATATGTAATGCACTCAAGAAAGTACATCCGACCCCATAAATCATATACATTTGTAATCAAAATGATCAAATTCAAATATACAAATCTGTTATCTAATGACTATTTTGAGTAAACTAAAAATATATATTATATTTATAATTTTTTAAAAGAATATGAATTAAACGGCCACTGTGCCACCCTGCAAATTAACACGTCGTCGCCGTTGTAGTCGTGGGTTGTTGGTTTGGTGGATTGGTGGCTTGATAGGTTGATGGGCTGATGGGTTCGTGGGTTGGTGGGTTGGTAGTGTGTGTTCCGTTTCCGTTGCCACTGCCAGCGCCCTTTTGTTTATTTGTAATGCAATGCAGCGGTGCGTTTATTGCTCAATTTTCATCGGTGATGGCAAAATTACATATTCATAGTTTGGGTCGGTCGCTTGGCCTGACCAGTAAATCCACCACCACCACAAGCAAAAAGAAAACCCACACCAGGCCGTGTCCAGGCTCAATAACTGTAACAGTTTCAAGCACTAAAAGGACACGTGGCAGCTGCTTTTAAAATTGAATTTCCTGCATGTAATCTTGTCGAGTCAATTGTTTTTGCATTGGCGTAGTGATTGTCGTCATCCCCTTTCCCTTCCCCTTTGCAGTATACCCTATATATATTGTTGTCTCGTGAATTGTACACGTGCAGTTTCTCGATGTGCAGAAGTGAGCTGTTCGCCCCGCCTACTCCCACCACAAAAACTGGTCACACTTCTTTATTTATGACGATGCAGCCAATATGTTGACTATTTGTGAACAACATCAGTCCCGCTTTCCATCTACCCTGCTCAGTATAGCTATGCATTGGGGGCATTATGGGCTTAACCATTTCCTTTAGCATGTTGCACGGATTAGCTTTTGACACCCACAGAGCAGGGCTGGGTAAGAATAAGGGAGTTAAAGTCAACTAAACAAGTAGAAAAATTAATTGGATATTCAATTAACCCGGTGCGTTAATCTTGTGTCTAAATGTAATAAAAAATATGAAAGAGAAACTATAAATTTTAACTTCATTTTTAAGTTGATTATTCACCATCGATTTCAATTAATTCTACATACTATTCGACCAATATATAATATACTACTAAAACTTTTTACTGTAATTAAATCGAAATTGATACCAAGTCCACCAATCTGGCTAAGAGTTAAATTTTTGCAACTTTATGAATAACAAATAGTTCCCGTTTTATTTCCTAATGCTGTTCACAAATCGAAAGATAAGAATACCTGAAATACCGATTTATATTCGATGTATGCTAAAACTTCATTATAATTAACGGAATATAAATGAAAAATATTCAAGGAATTATTCTCAATAAAACGGGACTGAGGAAGTCTATCTTCGCCGCGCCAATATAATTTATTTATTTTCAGCGATTGTTACTATGGTAACCGGATCTTGATAATGTGTAATTTGACAAAACTTTTCAATACAACAGCTTTTTCGGCTGATTGTTTTTCTATTTTGAAGTAGTGCGGTCCGACCGGTTCCGACTTACATATGTATGTGGTAAGGTTGCATACCAAATATCATTTACGTAGCTTAAAAATTAAATGACTAGTTTGTTTAGCAAAAGGCAGGACAAATATAACGGACATGCTTCATCTCATCATCCTGATTCATAATATATAAACTTTATTGGGTCGCAGATGTGCCCTTCAATGCACACTTCGAGACAAAATTATAATACCTCTGGAAATAATAATATACTAAAAAACTGTAATAAATACAAAATTTACCCTGAACATTAAAGTATACATTTAAAATATTTGTATTATTTTGTACATATTTATTGTTGGTAAAATAAATAAATAATTTTGATAGACACGTTTTATATAAATAATATTAATTCGAGATGTACGTGAATTAATTTACTTTAATTCTCCTGTTCTTTAGCTAATTTAGCTGTTTTTATTGCATTTATTAAATCATCATAGTGAATTTAATACAAAATTATGTCATATATAACTTTTTAAAACTCAATCCAAATAACAATATTGCATAATAAAGAAATTCTAAATAAATATTTCCACAATAATTAGTATTTTTATTCAAAAGTGGATTATATAATTTAAATAAAGATTTTAAATATTTTTTTCTAGCCCATGTTTCAGTTTTAGCCCCACATTTTCAAAATATTAGGAAGATTTTTGATTGAAGAGCTACTAAGCGTAAGAATAAGTTAAAAATGTAAGCCGTATAATAATATTTATATATTATATATATTATTTATTATGCATATTTATACTGCCTGCAATAAAAATATAAATTCATTCTGGATTTCGCTCACCTATCTCAAAAACAGATAGACTCACCTGCATTAAAATAGACAGACGCTCGTCTCATCAAAAGATCATATTTTATTTATATTATCATATTGTAATTTATTACTCTCTATTAGGATTAAAAAATTAAATTAAAACCTTCAATAAAATAAACAGATGCAATGTTAACAATGTCAAAGCAAGTATTAAAGATTATATTTATAATAAAATATTTGTCTTATAAGTATGTTACGTCAAGTAATATTTAAAAGTTATGTTAATACTCGTAATATTTACATATCCCCTCCCCATTTATATTCAAATAATGATAATAACAATACCTTAAGAGAAGTTTTTATTAATAACTCCATTTAAATGGGGATGCTTCCCACTTAATTTATAGCATAAATAGTGAAAAAAGAGTAAAAAAAAATAGGGAAAAACATTTTGCTGGTTGCAACTAACCCCTGGAAAAGAAAAACCAAAGCACTTAATGGGGCAAGTTGCGTGTGTGGCAACGTTTGCCATTAAAAAGCCACCGAACATCAATTTAAATATTGCATTACAATGATTTGCATAAAAGGCAACACACAGCAATGAATGAATGAATGAGTTTATGGGTAAATGTGTGAATAACTGGGTGAACCCAAGTTGCTGTCTCACAGAAATCAAAGCCAAAAGCTATTAAATTTGCACTTTCACATGACCTCGCGGTTGATGGGTCTGTCCCTGTCTCGCGGCTAATTTGAATATGTCGAACCCCCTAGTGTATATTTAGTGCTTCCCACGATATTGATACGACTTTATCGTGCCTCAAAGGGTTCTCCGCCAAATCAAAATTCAAACCAACAAACAATAAAGTGGCAGGAACCATTAGCGCACGTCACTGTGCAGGGGCAAATACAAAAAGATCTATGTTGTATGTGCAACACCTGAGCATTGGAAGGATCAAAATGCGATCTTGACTTTGATCAACTGGGCTCGTTGATTTTTCTGTGCATTATTATTTGTAAATAAACAAGAGCATTTTGTAGAGCTCAAGTAGTAAAAGGGTTCGTACAATAGAGACAAATAAATCAATGAACCTCGTTCTAGCGCCTTCAACTTATGTCACAACATTTGGGCGCCGTCGTCGAGAAGCAGTGCAATTAACTGGCAACGTTTTGAACCCGAACCATGCCACACCAAAACGGAAGTCATTAAGTTGGCCATTCACGAAAAGGGTTGCGGTACGCGGTTCACGCGGTTCGCGCTTAGTTCACGTGTGCCGCCTAATTGCACCCGAAAGAGTCCTAGTCCTGGGACACGAAGGGGTGCGTGGGTTCAGCATGAAATTCAAGTAGACATTTGCCGCCTGGACGACTCCAGGAATAAAACAAACAAGCATACACAAAAGGCAGATGCGATCTTTTAACTGGCCACTTTTCAAGAAACTGGTGATGCACATTTGTTTCTCCGAAATTATAATGCATTCTGCCAAAGTATAAAATAGAATTTCCCATTTTCGTGATAGCATTCTAATAATCAATTCCGAAGTTTCCAATACATTATCATACATTTCGATATGACCTTAATGACAATTTAATGATTCGAAATTATCGATGCGAACCAGCATCGACTTTTTTCTCGGCTGTAGTGCGCGATCAAAAATAATATGATCTATAAGGTCGTAGGGCGCTTCCTTCTGACTTTTACATATACTTGATATATTCTCTTAAATTTTAAGCTAATTAGGAAAGGCTGTTTCGGCACTCCAAAGATTACATATACTGGCAAACTAGAGTTCCAATGGCATCTATATTATAAATTTCAACTTAAAAAATGTAATTAAGATATTTTGAGAAACAAAAGATTTTGCCATAGTTCGTCGGTCTTCGTGATTTTGGGTTTGCGTTTACAAACTACACTTTTCCATATAACTTATAAATTTAGTTAAGATACCGTGAGAAACAAAAAAGTTTTGTATACATCAACTTTTGAACGAATTGTTCCTATATGATTCCGATTTTAATAATTTTTTGGGTGTACTTAGAAAATACGTTAAAAATTAAAAAATTGTTTTATAAAACAACTTTTAAACTGATTGTTCCTGTGGGAGCTATATGATATAATTGTCCGATCCGGCTGGATCCAACATATATGCCGCCTGCAACAAAAATAAGGCTCCATACCAAATTTCATATAGCTAAGAAACTGGGAGACTAGTGTGCATATAAACAGACGGACAGGCGGACAAAACTATATCGACTACTCTCGTCCTTCTGATATATATACTTTAATATACTCTATGGGGTCGCAGATGACTCCTTCAATGCATTACACATTTCGTGACAAAATTATAATATACTGTGCAAGTGTATAAAAATTTTCTAAAATATTTACCTGTTTATAGATAACTTTCATTGCGTTCAGCGTGCAGAGGAAAAAAACTGAGAGCAATTCGCAAAGTAATGCCAGAAAATCTACAAAAGCTCTAACTAACAATGGACAATGAGTGAGCAAGCAAGAGTGGGACAAAACGCAATAGACACTGGACACTGCGCACTAAATTTGGAATACTATAGAAATAACAAGGCACCAAGTGCCATATAAATCACTGTTGCGACTTGGAGAGCTGGAGACCGGACAATTGACGTCAACAATAACTAACAATGATGTCAACTTGTAATTGAATTGATTGACAATATTTTATACGGACGTAGAATGGACCAGGAATATAAGGCATTTCCGAAAAGCCCGACAGCCCCTGGCCCTGTTGGCCTTTAATGGCAAAATTTGTTTAGATTAGCATTAATAGACCCCGACGCACAATGATAGCCAGCAATAATAGGTCACTGCCTGTCTCTCTGACCCTGTGTTAAGTTGATTCTGACGCACAGGACACGGGCCGAGGGGTTTGGGAGTTGGGGGCTGAGTCATAAAAAACGATAAGACTATTCAATAAAAACACTTTAAGCGGAAAAACAAACTTCAATAGCGATAAAAAACTTTCGACATCGAGAAGGGTCACAAATCGAGCACAATTCAAGTCCAGTCGCCCACTCCGCCTACTCGTTTTGGGCAAGGGCGAAGATAGGAACAATATGTGGCATGTGTGACAAGGGAGTTGGAGCTTGGAAAGTGAGAGTTAGAATATGGGATTTGTTAGCACACTTCAGTGGCGCTGCGCTTTTTAGTTAATGAAATCGTTTGCTAAATGAAACGTAAAGCCAAAAGCCATCTCCATTCCCATTTCCAATCCTTTTTTTCCATAGAGCGGAAGCGGAAATGTGTCACCGTTCAATGGCATCGTCAAGATTTTAAAATGTGATTTTGAAAAATCAGCCGCAAAATCATTTTAAAGCCACTTCATAATGGCATTTTGATCTCCGCTTGCCCCACACATTTAATTTGATGTGGCTAACTGTGTGTGCCTTTCCGTTTCCGTTTTGAATCTGAGCTTACTGTGGTCGGCACTTGGCTTTTGTGATTAATTTCTTGATTTATTTACTACGGAAGGGTTGCTTAACTCAGTTTGACGGCTTTTTTATTTATTTCTTTAGGAGTACTCCACAAAATTGTCTGCCAGTTGAGATAATTTAAATGTTTTACTGCTTGGAAATACTCTTAGCAACGGAGACCAAATTCAAGTCCCGTCTAATTTTTAATTATTTATAATGTATTTTTTTTTAAATTTAAATTTTAAACTAATAAGAAAATGTTCTCTTTGGCGTGCACCGAAGATCGCATACCCTTGGGATATAATAATCCTATCTTGAAAATTGTTGATGAACATTAAGAGAAGACCTTCTTACAATAATTGTTTAAGCCGATTGTTCCTTCCTATGACAGCTATATAATATAGTAGTCTGATTCAGTCTACTCCGATATACATATATGCTGCTTGCAACAAAAAAGGAAGGCTATTTTTCTAATTTCTTTCACCTAGCTCTGAGAATAAAGGTGGCTTAGAAACAGACAGACGGCCAGATAGATATGGCTGAATTGACTCGTATCATCGTCCCGATTATAAATATAGTTTCTATGTGCTTGGAGATGCCTTCTTCAATACATTTCACATTTCATAATACATACAAATAAATTTTATTTAATTATTGAAATATAAATATTATTATGATATTTTGAACTAATGGTTCATATTACATAAATTAATAATTATATACTATTCTGTTTCTCATCGGATTAAGTTCAAATTATTATTATTATTATTATTATTATGATTATATAATAAAATACTTCATATTTTCATATTCAAAAGTTTTATAAGAAAAAATGAAATTTAATTATTAAGAATTGGAGACCACAGAAGGCATTGAGAAAAACATAATTATTACCTGATGGACATCAAATTAAATTTTTAATCTGTGCATTAAAATATAGAATATAGTTGATCTATATTTTTTGGATCAAAGAGTAAGTAAGAAAAGATGTGGTTAATTTCAAATTTAAAGCTATAAAAAAACATCACATTTTTAGAATGTCCGCTTTCAAAACCGGAAAAGGGGCACGAAAACTGTCGAACTCATATTTTTATGCTTTCCACCTGCGTGCGGAAAATAGTTGAAAATCCATAGTGATTCTTTTTAAGAAATAATCCTTAAATAATTAAGTTTAAGTGAAAAATCAACTGTCGTAAAAATGTAAATTAAAATATTTATTGCAAAGCGCACATCTTTAACATATATATACCAACTCCCATTTATAACCGTATTCTACGTGCCAAAATGTTGGTTATTGTGCAGCTCGCAAATTTGCCAATTTTATATAATTCTAAGTCAGCGTTGCAAATGATTTACATAATCTGTTTGATATATGAGCATAGCTATATATATATATATACTCTAAAAAAATAATAGTAATTATTACGGGAGCAGAAAACAAATAATACAAAATAAAATGGAGAAAAAATAGTAAATCTGCGCACCGAAGATTACACACCCTTGAAGATGGGCATAAGTATTTGAATATTATTGTTAAATTGATTTAGTGTACCTACGGCAGCTTTAAGATATAGTTCCGACAATTATATGTGTTGTGTGCCCCGTTTTATAGCAAAACTTTAATGCCCTCTTCAAGGGTATATTGAACTGAAAACATTGAAAGCTGGGATAGAATTTCGGGTATTACAGGCCAATGCACTTTACAAGTGTCCTGGGCAAATAACAACAGCACCGAGCTCAGAAAGTCATACAGGGCCACAGCAGTAACAGCAACATCAGAAAAAGGATTCAGGCCATTAAGTTCCGGAAATGTGTGTTGATAACCAGACAACAACTCCAAACATAAATGTAAATACGAGTATTGCAGGAAAAGAAGCAAAACTGCGATAACTACAGGGGCAGAGCCGAGCACAAAGACTAGGACAAGGATAATGCCACTGCCCTATCTAGGAATCCATTGCAGTAATTGGCTGCTGTTCTGACAGGAGGAACGAGAGTCCGAAAACAACTTTGTGCATATGCGAAAAGTAATTCATGGTAAACTTTTGCTCTGTTCAAAGAATTTTATGCCTTGCCGACTCACACAGACACAAATAATATGCTTCAATTCATTTTTTTTTTACGAGTAGTTCTCAATTAGTTTTTTAGTAAGGATTGTGATGATCTTAGTACAAATTTAGTTTAATAATTTACAATATATTTCTTATAACGTATAATTTTATATATAATTCAATGAAAATAATAAAACAATAATAAATATTGTAAAAAATATAAATGGTTTTACCCAGCGTTACCCCAGGATCGTCAATAATAAAAGTATAATTTGATATCTTGGATTGGATTTTTCCGTCAATTAAATTTTATTTTTTAAGAATAGTAAATAAATAAATAAAAAACAATCAATACAGACTTTCAACTTGTTCTCGCTCGCAGTTGCAGTTTGAAACTCTGCCTTATATATATATCTTTCACATCTGGCAAGTTTTCAAATTTCTAATGTAGAGAACCAGCCCGAAGACAAGTTTTTGTTACGAACCGGTTTGAAAGTGCTTTTTCGAAATGTAACTGAAATTTACTAATTACGATTATATAATCTGCATTTATTTAAATTTATTTTTTCTACCAATCTTTTTCTTATGTAATTCAAATTTTTTTTTTTTAAGTTTTTTATAGTTCGTGTTAAATTGTGTTTTCGATTACGTATGTTGTATATCAACTTGGTTGACTATTCAATTTTTGTCAAAATCCGGATTTAAACGCAAACAAATTTGATGCTTTTGTTATTTTTCGCTATTTTTATGGTTTTTTGTTTGCATTGTGTTGTTTTATTTATATTTAGGGCCATTTACACGCATTGTTTTTAATGAGCTTTTGATGAAGCCATCATGTGCCATTACATCAAAAATACATAGCAACAGCAAAAACAGCAGTTCGTCCTGTTTTGCTTCATCCTGTCATGTGAGGGTGTTAATTCACACAGACAAACACACGCACGAAGCATCTACAACAAAACACAATAAAAGTCGAACAAATCTCCAGGCAGTCATCACAACTCCCTCGACCTTTTCCTTCTCGACTACTTCTCTTACTCCAATCCCCGTCATTAAGCAGCACGTCTTACTGTGAAAATCTCATAAACACTTTCTCTTTTGAAGCAAATTGAAATCTGGTTAGGCACAAGGGTACACCACCCCAACACCCCTCTAACACACTCTCCTTTTGTACGATGCTTGTCTAACTGGCCAAACAAATATTGGCTAGAGCTAAGGCGTTTTAAGCATTCGTGACAAGCAGCTCATGCGTGCAAATCAAAGCTAGCAAGTGGAAAATGGACATTGTAAGAGTCAGCGTTGACAGATTAGCTATTTTCCCGCTAGTTTAGCTAAAGATCATCTTATCATCTATTTGTTTAAGCACTTTATTTCAGTTTATTATGGTAAACACACTGTTTTGTAATTTTCATTGATATGGTTACAAGTTTTATTCATTTTTATCACATTTAAAAATTCTTAATAACTAAAAAAAAATAATTACGTGCAAAAATGTATTATTTTTCAACTTATATTATAATTATATAAATATATTCAAGAACTGTAATATCTCATTTATTTCGAGAAAATTCTAATAATCAGAAATAATGGTTTTCGGAAATGTGCACACTTTTTTTTATTATATATACAATAATTTTCCTGGTTTTATCATATTTTTTTATTTATCCTAGATGAAACACAGTCATACATTTGTTAAAAATTAAGTACTTACATACATATATTTGAATATTAAAAATATATTTATTAAATATGTAAATATTTATAAGGTATTTGTACTTCTTTGCTTTTTTAGCTCTTTTAATATAAATATGTTTAGCTATTTTGTTAATCAATATTTGATAACGCTGAATTAAATGCAAGACAAAATAACAGGTGGAATTAACCGAATCACATCAAATCCCAACCCCCCAAACGATTTAAATTTGTATCATTTATTAGTATAGTTCGTTTAGCCTGAAACGTTGCGTATTACCTGACACATTGTTAGCCAGCAGAATTCTTGGTCTTCAACGCATTGGCCGGCCATTGAGCAATCGATGGGCTTTATTTTGATGCAAACTCAAATCAATAAATAACAAAAAAAAACATATTTTCCGAAATTTTCAGAACATTTGTTTTTGTATTACTCCTGGTAATATGATATAAATCATAAAGATAATGGTTCATCAATCAGATCGGCAAATTCAAAACTAATGCAGTACACATTTAATTTATATTATAATTGGTTAACAACTTTACAGCTTAAATTAACTTTACAATTAAATTATCCTCTTTGTATAAATTTAAGCTTGTCCTTAAAGAACATTAAAGAACTATTCATTTCTTAAGAAATTATATTAATTTGATTTAAACCTTTCTCTTTTTTTTGCCTAACAAAGATTTCAACTCACATTCTTATTCATTCTAATATAATTTAATAAAAGTTTGGTATATTATTTTAATATTTTATTTTCTTCGGCGCGGCGAAGATTATATAAATTTGCAAACTGGATTGTTCTTAATATATTATATAGTAGAATCCAACTTGTAATGTCATTAATATATTTTGAGTAACAAATTTTTAATCCGATTGTAAATTTCATTAAGATGTCTTGAAAAGTAATAAAATTTCCCATACAACTTTTGCACCAATTATTTTTATGGCAGCTATATGAAACAACAGCCGGTTCTAACAAATGTGATGCCTACAGCAAAAAGAAATCCACCAAATAACATCTACCATTTCTTTGGTTCAGGTTGTTATTTTAAAATATTTTTTCTTAAGTTCTGATCAAAGAGTATTTCGGTAAATGCCAATATAGTGTTCATTACTGTTTCAACTTCTGCTCTCTTAATTAAATTAATCACGAAATAATAATATTTATTTTAATAATTATGAATAAATTTAGTTTATAAATGTTTTTAAAAATATTAAAATTTAATACATACATTTAATACAAAAATATAATAATGATCTCCAACAAAATGAATTAAGCCCAAATATTCAATTTGCGTGCGATCTCAAAAAACCTTAGTTTAAATTATAGTAATATTAATTACACCTATAAAATTATTTTGCAAGATTTCAACCTGTTGGTGCACTACTCTCTACTAAAGGAACTCAATCCCAATTAATATTATTCCTCATTAAGTAAAGTACGTGCATATTCTATGAGTATACAGGACAAAGACATCTTCTTTAGATTGCAATAGCTAATTTCTGTGACTATAATATATGCTATGGAAAGAGAAGGGAACGGAAATGATAAAAGTATAGGATAGAAGAGGCAGACTGAGTCGAAGAGTGAAGGCAATCCAAACAATCATTCATTGTCATTGCACTGAGAGTTGTTAGTTGTTGGGTTCTATTTTTTAGTGCTGCCTCAGCAACAGCAGGAACAACAACATCACCGAAGACAACAATGGAAATTATTGTGGAAATGTGTCATGCTTGTTGATTTGTAAGGATGCAGTGCAGCCGTTGTCAATTGTATTAACCGGAAAATCATAAAGCTCTTTGTGAACCGAGATAGGAAGTCAAATTGAAGCGGCCGCATCATGCCATGGAGCGACTTGACTTTGTTTTCCTCTTGGCCCTTGGTCATTTTTTTTCATCATCTCAGATTTTTTTTTGAGTCGATCTCTCCTTATGTTCAAACCGGAAATATTGCCCAGCTCATTCAATCTTTGTCTATTGCTCTTCGATTTTCTATTACATGATTATAATCCTTTTTTTCTTTTTTTCGTTTTTTTTTGTCTCTCTCTCTCTCTCTCTCTCTCTCTCTCTCTCTCTCTCTCGCTCCCTGTTCTCTGAGTTTTGAGTTCTGAACAAGTATAAAGTCTCGGACCTGTTTCCGCCGCAAAAGTTTTTCTTTATTATGGAAAACAGTTTATAAGTTGACAGGCAATAAACAGGATTTGCTTAGATACAATCGGAAATGCCAAGACGCTGACTTTTTAAATGGGTCGCTGATCGAAAAATTAACATCCAACTACGTATGACAGGAAGTTATGTCAGAATATGTAGGTGGCTGTGTGTGGCCTGGATTTTAAAAATTGACAAAGTGCACGAACTATTATGAAAAATTTATTTATCGAATTTGCCACATTTTTCTGATTATCTTTAAGAAAGTAAAACTAGTAAGAATGCTCAATTGGTAAGTGCGCGACTACAAAATATATACGTTCGCCATCTCGTCCATACCTTATGATATATTATATCTCTAATAACTCCTGTATTTTTCATTACATCGTTAAAAATCATGGAAGAGCTTTTTTTGTGATGTAATTACCGAACTTGAATCCCATAACAATTCTATCTAATTGGAAATAAGCTTAATCTGTCTATAGCATATACATCTGTACATATTTGCATCCCAAGAAAATGTTTTTTGCATTAGGCTGTTGGAAATTTTATAACAAAATTATAATACTTTATACGAGATTATCAAAATGTTATCATTTATTTAGATAAAACAACACACAAAGACAATTAATTTTTAAAAATTAAAAATTTCGATTTAAAAAATAAATGCATTATTTTTCATTAATTTTACTAACTTACATAGTGACTCATTTACACAAAATATTATTTTAGCTTGTCGACCCAAATACGACCCATAAATGAAATGGCAAGCCAAAGAAATTTTGACAAAATCTGAGTGAACCAATGAACCCACCAAACCCACCGAATTCCCTGAACCTTTGTTAAAGCATATGTCATGCGCTTATCCATTTATGAGTGCACATTAACTGTTATATGTGTATGCCGGTATGATTTACGCCCCACACACAACAGTAGCTGAACCACCCAAAACAGGACAGACCAAAGACAGAAGCCCAACTCAAAGTCAACCCACTATGGTTGCTGAGCGGCGTCCGGTAAGTGCCACCGTTGTGCAGTTAAGTGGAAACTATAGATAATATATTTATAGTTACAGTGTGAGATGCATTGTCTCTCCTTCTTGGGGCCGACTCTGACTATTTTGTATATTAAAATGTTGCCACATTGAAATTTATTTGCCGATTTCTTGATTTATGACTTCGCATTTCTTTTATTTCACCGGACTGTCCGCTGGTCAACAAATGATGCGTCAGCATTCATTTCATGCCACACCATGTGCCACGGATTAAATGATACACTTACTTTCATTTAATTGATAGCGAGTCTTTGTGCGGTTTATCGCAAGGGGTTGAGTCTACCTGATGGTCCGGTGACTACGTGTTTTGGTCAGCAATGAGCAGATTTACAGATCAACATTTGATCAATGGTAGTCCAGATTTAAAACAGTTGATAAAGCGAATTTTGAAATATCCAACTGCTAATTTTGGTATTTTGTAATTATTTCTGAACAAATGAATTAAATTTATATATGTATCTATGTACCTTACACATAAATAACGCTTTTTATTTAGAGAGCAAAAAGAGCGCGAAAATTGATAAATATAAAATATAATTTCTAAAAAGTAAAATTTTTTGTAAAGAAATCGTTCTCTGGAATGGATATATATACATTTGATTATTAGAACATATTAATATTATAAATAGAAGGAACATTTCTTGAAAATATATTTTTATACTCCTACCAATTTTCTAAAAAATGTGAAACAAGTATTTTTATATTCTTGTAAAAGCCCTTAGAAAAGGAACACAAAAATTGCATTCAAAGGTTTTTTCCCATTTTCCCCACTTGGATACTGAATTTTCCGAAAACCCCTCTTGGTGGAAACTTTCAGTATGCCAATCAGATCAGTCAGTCAGCAAAATGCATTAAATGCATTGAGAAATATAGCCCAATCTTTTTGTATATATGTATCTTTCTATGCCAACTCTCTCAGTTTTTGGAAAGATTTTTATTCTTAATAAATTTGTTGTTAGAATTTACAAGTTATATGTTAGTAAGTTTTTTAAATTCATACCAAAAATGTTCGAACTACTGTATCACACGGACTACATAGCTCCTATAGGATTAATCGCTACAAAAGTTTTTGAATGGATATTTTATTTTCTTAAGATATCATAATGAAATTTTTAGTTTTCTCTTTTTAATGTAAAAAATTATCAAAATCGGTCAAACTATATAAAACTACCAAAGAAAAATCGGTAAAACTATATAAATTTAACAAACATTTTTAAATTGGTATTCCAGCCTGCAAGAAAGAAACCAATTTTATATTGCAATATTTTAATATGCTGCTTTAAACTTTATTTTTACTATACCTTTGCATAGGGTAATATAACTTTTCACGAAGTCTGTATAGCATTAAAGGAGGCATCTCACCTTACCCTTACTCTTACCCAATAAAGAATATAGATTATTGATTGGGACGAAGAGAGGAGTCGATATAGCCATTATACCCGTACAGAACGTATTACAACTTTGTCACGAAAAGTGTAATGCATTGAAGAAGCCGTCTCCGACCCTATAAAATATATATATTATTGATCAGAAGGACGAAACGAGTTATATATATATATACCGTCTGATTGTATATCAACTAGTCTCCCAGTTTTTGAGTTAGGTAAATGAAGTTTGGTATGGAGCCTTTTTTTTTGCTGCAGACAGCACATATGTCGGAACCAGACGGATCGGACAACTATATCACATAGCTCCCATGGGATCCAATCGGTTCAAAACTTATTTTTCAACGTATATTGATCAAATTTTTGAGTTAGATTTTACTTTATTATATAGCTGCCATTCAGTTTGCAATTTTATATACACATCTTCGGCCCGCCGAAGATATATTTTCCTTACTTGCTAAAACTTTTTCTGAGCATTTCAGAGCCATACAGGTGGTGAGATGATTATATTTTTCATTAATTTCGTTAATCTGCTTACCGGCGCTTCTACGGTGGAACTAAAGCTCTTCAATAACCAATCCCATTGCAGAATATGTTTTTCCGTCGCTTTGCTCCTTTTTCTCTCCTTCATATCTCTCTTCTCTATTTTCTCTCTCTTTTTCCTCTCTTTCTCTCTCTCTCTCTCTCTCTCTCTCTCTCTGTTTTTGTGTTTTTCCCTGAGGCTTAATTTGCCTCACAGGCAGCAGCAAACTTGCCGACACTTATTAGCCTCGAGTACATCAATCATGAGCTTGTTTTAATTTTAAAAAATTGCACACTGTTCTACGCGTTTCCCTGGGCAGTCGCGCAGTGGAAGCTCCTCAACAAACCCCTCAGAAGCAGAGGGTTGTGCGCAAGGTTTAGCACTTAATTAAATGCCACAGGCCACATGCCCCCCGCGTGGAATCCCGCCCACTGTGCAGCATGTGCGGCATCTCTTTCTGGCACAAATTTGTGTATCCTGGGGAAATTTCAGCAGCACAAAGGAAATTTTAGTATCATGTTTAAGGAACGCCATTTTATTTTCGTTTCGTTTATTCTACAAGTATTTCTCTTAAATTCACATTGTGCTTTGTTCGGGGTTCGTTCAAAATTCATTCAACTTAAGCATTTTAGTGGGGGGAAAGGAACGAGGACCGGTAAAAGAAGAACAGAAATATGGGCTAGGGTGTGTGGCTTATCTGTCGGCAAAAATTCATACAAGACTAATCTGTTTAATAAGCTACCTTAAATTTTTATTACGCAAAGTATAAACCTCTTTTAATTCAATTTTATGAGTTGAAAAATTCTGTGCTGTGCCCATTTCTTGCTGAAATTGCATTACAAATTATAAGCAGTGAAAGGAACTCATCAAAGTTAAGAACCTTAAGAAACCCGCATATGTATTTTTTACGATCCATATAATACTCATAAATACCAGACATTCTATATCTTATGATGACTGTTCTGACGTCGCAAAACATTCCTAACTCATAATAATTAGATTCCTTTGAAATATATCTTGACGTTTTATATAAAGCAGCATTGTAATTTTTAATTTTTAGATTTCTAAACAGCTATGTACTAATATGCATAATTTTATTTTAAAAAATGAATTATTAGTTATTTGGCATCAATGCTAGAAAATGTGTTCGTGATTTATAACAACATTTCAAAATAGTTTCTCTGAAGTGTAAAAGGATGGGAGTATAATACTAGGCATAAGATCTATGAGTATAATTTTCCAATAAGACATTCATTCCTAATGAATTTTTTAAACCATATGAAATATAGTCAGACTATATAAAGCCGAGTTTCTTTACAGTTTCGAGCTTATAAAAATCAAAAATAAACTGTTTCTATCATAATTTAATTCTTAAGTCTGCTATATGATGAATATCTAATCTCTTAACCTGTTTGTCAGAAAATGTGTCTTCGGAAACTGTAAGAAAAACAAAGTACCTATTCATACAACAGCGTAATTTTATGGCAATCTGTATAAATAATTTCCTGACTGACTGATTAATCACCACAGAGCACATAAAATACGCACGGAGATGAAATTTGGACACTAGATTTATGGCATACTGAAAGTTTCTACTTAAAAGTGATTATGGAAAATTTTCGCCCCTAAGTGGGGAAAATGGGGAAAACCATTGTATGAAATTTTTTTGTGAATTTGTGAATGTTTGAATTTTTGTTTCTTATCTGAACGAATTCAAATTTAATTTTAAAGGTGGATGGGGCAGTCTTGTTTTTACCCAATCGTTTTCAAATTCAGTTTCAAAGCTCTAAATTAAAATCTAAAAATACGTGTTTTAAATTTTTTGGAAAAATTGTCCCCAACGTCTGAGAATGGGGCTCAATTTTAAATGGGATGAATTATAATTTCAGTTCTTATCTTAGATTATAAAGTCTAAAAAATGCGAATGAGCCGAATTCTAACTTAAAGCTCTATCCTCTTTTTTTTTGGTAAAAAATGTATATTTTTATTTAAAACAATTGTTTAATGATCGGAGAGATCGAATGGATGGAATCTTTTAAGACTTCTTCGGTTTTCTCGTAAGCGTCCCAAGACGAGGTAGATAGTTGGCAGCGCGTGCTTTTAGTACATCACCCACCTTTGCCATCTTAAGATCCCTTTCAATATCCCTGTTTCGCATATACCAAGGAACATTTGACATTCTTTTCAAAATTGTCGCTTGAGCAATCCTTATTTTGTTTACGTTACTTTTCGCCGCAATTCCATAGATTTGAAAGGCGTATTTCCATATTGCCGGGTGAAACAGCCACTCCGTATTACTTCGTTTTGCCAGTACTGACCGCCGAACCATGGAAGTGTGAATTTTAAAATTTAGCTCTCTATCAAGTATTACTCCCAAGTACTTGTGCCAGCTCAAAGCTAGATGCATATTGTTAAAGGGCTTCTGTAGCTTCAGTAATACTTCTGATCAGAACTGCAGTGTTGTCGACATATGTTGCTATCACTATGTCATCCCCAGCTAGCCCAGTAATCACTATAGCAGAAGGCATAAAGCTAGCAATAAGCACGCTGCCTTGTGGAACGCCTGCGCATATTGGCCGCGTGGAGGATTTCAGTCCATCAACCACAACTCTTAAGCTTCTGTCTTTAAGGAAGCTATTGACAAACTGGAATAGCTGCTACCTCAATTTGAAGAGAAGCCCATCGTGCAAACCCTGTCAAATGCTTATATAATATCCATGAAAAAATCAACTGCCTGCTTTTTCTCTTCCATAGCTTCCAGAGCACCACACGGTGAAGCTCTATATTAATATTTAAAATATTAATGTATCAGATTCTTTGAAAACCCCGGATTCAACGTAGTTCAAAAATGGGATCAAAGACGAATGGGAAAAATTCGAATTCTTACCTTTTTTTTTCGATTGGTTGTCCAGTAAAAAAAATATCTAGTGGTTATATTTAAATATCTTAAAAACTAAGACTACTTTGCATTGAACCATAGACTTACTTGGCTATACCAACTTGTCTCCACGTCTTGTTGAAGAGTGCCAGACCTGATTCCTATATGAATAGTTTTTATTACCACCTCATATTAAACGGTATTTTTAAATGAGTCAAATTACTTTATTGTATTGATTCAAATAAATACTTTGATATTCAGTTCCTAGTTGTACGTTGACTCAAATTGGCATAGTATAATCTTTAGTACTCAAAAATCACCTATATATTAACTCATTTTGGATAGCATACTTTTTGGAGAAATGAACTCGCAAATATAAAGTATCGAAGTTAATTTTAATGTTTCTATTTAATTATCTCATTTTTCATGTTTCCATTTATTTAGTTCAGTATTTTGTGAATTGAATATAAAAATAAATTGTTAAAATTAAAAATAACGATTACACTGTTACATAAACTTAAAACTTGCATAACTTCTCTCAGCTGGTAGTTCTGTCCAATTGCTTTCAAAATGTGATTAAAAACCATTTTGTAAGTAAAATAATTCTAAATATATAACCGTATTCGCATTTAGCGTGCAATATTAAATTTTAGCTATCAACTGAGCGAGATAATTTAGCCGTGAAATAATGTTTTTGTTTTAAAATAAATATGCTAAAGCTTATCGGCCATTTCGATTTCACTAGGTGTATTCTATACTCCTAAGTATGTATATAAAATAAACTCTGAATGCAGCGCTAAATTTTAAATGGGCCTCAACTCTATTTCTCAACTGCATAAACCTGATACATTTTATAACTATATTTGTGAGTAGGTAAAAGTTGTACATAAAAAAAAAAGGATCTTACAAGCTACGGTTTATCTCCTTCTTCTTTGTCTAGGATAAGACTCGTCCCAAATTATAATAAATAGTTGCCAGTTTTCGTCCGAAAGAAGAAGAGAGTAAAATAGAGAATGCATATACAAAAGGTGCGGCAAAGTTGTATTCGGCTCTGACTCCTTAAATTCGTCAGGTGCAGTTTAAGTCTCAAAATACTTGTAGATAGCAGTTACGTAGGACATGACCTGCGTCCAATCGGGTCGTTCAAGTTGACACATATCATTAATGTTCTGAAAGAGAAAATAATGCTTATTATATGAACCATATTACGGCGGCGCTCTCAATATAACTACCAAAGTAGTGCCAATGCCCACAGACTCAGCCGCTGCAAAAGCGAGCGAAAAATTACGCCGCTTGTTGGCCGGGCTAAGCGTATCATAGGGTATGCGATCCGGCAAATAGGAATGTAGAATGGCGCAAAATGCTAGACCATCGTTCCACGATGAGCTAAAATTTGTAATGTCAATGTTACGATAGCCAACAGTTTTATTCTGGCACCACTTAAGCAGAGCATTGCGTTTTGAGCCGCCGTTTTTGGCGAGCATATTGAGCGGATCTTTACGTTCACCTGCAAAGAGTAGAATACATTTCATATATGAATATAATACATTTCGCTCATCAAAACAGTCTGTTCCGGATTTAAATCTAAATACGTTTCTCCACATCCACATTTTTGTGAAATAATCGATATAAAAGTGAAATTTAGTTTGGGTTGCTGTCTAATTTCAAGTCCTTACCACTGATGAAGGATTTTGAGACATTGCCAAAACTGAGACTACCAACAAGGGCATTGCTGGTCGTTTGCACAGGCGTTGTCAAACTGAGTGGCTGCTGCTGTTGCAAACTGGAAGTGTTTGGCGTGGAAGCCTGCGATGATGTTGCACTTGTTGACTGTTGCGACTGTTGCTGCTGCAGCTGCAGCTGTGGTTGCTGTGTTCCTTTGGTTGTTTTAGCTGTTGTTGGTGATGTAGCTGCTGTTGTTACCGCTGTTCCTGTGTCGGTAACATTCACATGAAGATTGCTGCTCTGCAGAACCGGCAAGCGAAACTGCAAAAAAAAAAAAACCATATCCATATATATGTATATATATACTAGCCAGTATGATCCGGCGTTGCCCGGGGAAAATCAATAATAAAATTGTATTTTGTTATGTTGGGTTACATTTTCCGACACTTTATTTTACAGTTAACATTAATTTTATTTAAATTATTTCTGAAAAATAATCATTAGACTATTTCCGCGCAAATATAAATTAAATTAAAAAGTAAATAAATTTAAAACTAAAGTTAATGTTAGCGAAATTTTTCTTTGTGATAATTGTTATTTGTGAAATATTCTATAAATTAATAATTATTATAAAATTAAAATTCAATTCAATGTCTGACAAAATCACTTTAATGTACAGAACAAAAATTTAAGAACAGAAACACTTGTTATTCATAATTTAGAAATAATATTTTAAAAATTGCGTTGGGTCCCCATTATTTTAATAATTTATGCCGAAATTACTGCATCAATAGAATTTCTGCAGGTGAAATTTTTTGTGCCTAAGATTATTTGTGCGGCAAAGTTGTAGCATTTATATACGATTTTGACTCGAAATTGAATTCCTAGTTGAAAATCTAATTAATAAGAGATTATTTAAATAATTTGAACTCAGCAAATCATATGGAGTGGGAAATATCAGAAATTTAAATAAATTAATTATTATAATAATATGCTTCAATTACTCTGTATTTATGTTAATATAGATGGGTTTTATAAATAGTTCACAACGTTTCGAGAGATAAGTTTTGAAAAGTATTTTAGAAAGGATATTTATTATATATGTATTTACTCATATGTACTCAAGTAACGAGAGCTTCCAATATAAATTGGGAGTGTTGAATTCACAAAATTATTATGACTTTAAAACTTACGCTTTCGTGCCAGTCACTGGATACCGGCAGTATAAGGGGCGAATTTCCAGTTTCAGGCGTAGCACTGTTTAAGCTGGACGTAGAGCTGTAATGTGATTCCGTCTCGTCAGCCTTGCCTTGCTGTTGAAGTAAGTTTAGGGGTTAAATTTAAATAATTATATTTTAAAGCATAAACTAGTAAAGGGGCGAAAATTGAATAACTATATAATTGGATATCATTAAACTTATTTAACTGCCTTATTGTTGGCATGGTATCTATATGATAATTTTTGATTGTGCGTTTGGAAAGCAAACTAGAATTTAACTTGTAAATTTTACCAAGCTATCCCGAAAAATTACAGCTTTCCATACAGTAACTTTTAGACCGATTGGTCATATGGACATATGTTTAGAGGGAAAAAACGCAAAGAAGGCTTCATGTCAAATTTCATTTACATGAAAAAACTCAAAAACTGACAGACAGATAGTCAGAGGACATGGTTATATCTACTCGTCAATCAAATATGCATATATATAGTTTATGGGATCGGCCGCCTTCAATGCATTACTTATTTGGTGATAAGATTATACTAAGCACTACATGAGTATAAAAAGTTCACCTGCTTATTGTTTTCTATGCTCTCGATTAGTGTCTTGACAGAGAGTCGCGAGTCCTGCCGACTGAAGCTGAGCTTGCTGCGCCTCGAGGCCATTTCCTGCTGCACTGTGGACATAACCGATTGTTGTGTCTCGGTTTGCTGCAGTTCTATGGTTTTACAAAGGACAAAATAGTTATAAAGAAATAGTTTAAAGGGTTTCTCTTGGTTTATTTCTTACGCTGTTTGGTTAACTTGTCTAGTTGCTGTTCGAGCAGTCGAATTTTCTCTTTTTGCGTCTTGTTATCGAGCACCAGCTGCTCACGTGCGCTGAGCGCTTCAGTCTTGAAATCGTTGGCAACACGCACAGTCATTAACAGATCCGCCTGAAACTGTTGCCATTCATCAGCCTCGCGTTTCCGCAACTGCATTTCCTTATCCAACCGAGATTCGGTATCGCTAAGCTGTAGCTGAACATCACCCATATGTTGCTGCGTTTCGCTGAGCAATTGCTGCAGTTGTGCCTTATCCTCCTGATGGCATTTACACTGCACCTGTAGCTCAGCGACGCGCTCCTCCAATGTCTGACATTCTCCAGCTAGTTTGTCCTTGTCGCGCTGCAACTGCTCTAATCTATACTCGAGATGTGACACAGCACATTTGGCATTATTCTTCGCCACCTTGCACTCCTCGGTGAGGCCGGCCACCTGCTCGCGCAATCGCCGCAATTCAGCCTGGCTGCGGGACCATTGATCCTGTAGCTCGGCCAGACGCTCTTCGAGCGCATCCTTTTCACGCCGAGCTGCATCCAAAACATCACTCAAATCGGTCTTATCGCCACGCGCCAAATCTGCCTCTAACTCCTCGATCTTTGATCGTGCATTCTCTAGCAGAGTACTTAGCCGGCTAATCTCAATGGCCCGCTGTGAGATCTCATCCTTGGCCAAAGATAACTGCTCCTCGCTTTGCTTGCGCTCTGCACTTGCTGCGTCTAGCTGAGAGTCTAGCAGCGCGTTGCGTTCCCGCTGACGCTGCTGCTCCAGCTGAACGGTATCACGGGATTGACGCAGCTCGGCCAGCTCCGCATTCAATTCCTCCTGCTTAAGAAGCAGCGTCTCGCGTTCCTCCTGTGATGTTTGTATCAGATCGAGTAGCTTTTTTTCACGCTCCGACGTGGATATCTCAGCCGCCTGCTTTGTATCCCGTAGCAGCAGCTCTTGCAAAGTGCTTATCTGTGTGCGGGATTCATTAAGTTTTTCGGTCTGGCGGCACAGCGATTGAAATAGCACATCCTTTTCCTCGGCAAGACGCTCATTCTCTGTTTGCGTATCACTCAACTGAGTCTGCAAATCGGCCAACTCCTGTAGCGTTGCCTGCAACTCCTCATTGGTAGAGTAGTGCGTCTCCTCCATTTGGATGATTTTATCTTGAAGGCAAGCTACTGATATTTCGCTTGAGGACGAATGCTTGTCCCAGTCTGGCGTGAGACACGGCGTGCCATCGTTCGTCCCTTCGTTTGTCTATAATAATGGGGGTAAGCATTTACAACAATATACATATATTTACGAGAATATACTCACACTGGGCAGTGCTATGGAGGCGGGTGCTGAGCTGTGCAAACGCTGAGAATCTTGTATAATCTGATGCTTCTCCGCGTCCGACAGTGGTGAGTTAACAACGTCCCGCAAACGATTGCGCAAAGATTCATTTTCATATTTCAGATTTCCAATTTCCATTTGTGTTTTCTCCTGTTGATTCTGAAAGCGAAGTGTACGACATGTGAGCATTACAATAATTTATTGTCATATCTCATCTTATACTTATTCCAATTATTATTGTTTTTGTTTGTCTGTTTGTTGTTAACGACGCAAAATGGTAACACTGAGTCTTAAAAGTATATGGCAAAATTAATTCAAACTGAATGCAACATTATATAGCAGAAATCTTCAATATTTATTATCTTTTTTATTGAAAACAACTGATATTCCCATTTTTCGAAGAAACGAATTGATATAAGTTTTTTGTTTCTTAAGACCGCTTGAAGAAATATACTATCTAGATGTGATAGTGTGTTTATAAATGCACATAAGAAAATATTTGGATCAGGGTACTGAGTTATATAGCGGCCATAGGAACAATACGTAAAAATAAATAAATTTAGGAACTTTCAAATTGATATGTCTGTCTGAAAACGTAAGTAATCTTCGGCTCACCGAGGCTTACCACTTTTTACTTCTAAAAATATATAGAAATGATATAAAGAATGAAATGAGCGCGAACCGCTAAATAAAATTTAATTACTATTTTTACATATGTACAAATAAAAATAGATAATTCAATACACTTTTAGCGATTACTGTAGTTGAGGGGTTCGCTGAGCGACAATTTCAATTAAATGAGAACAATTTTATATATCTTATAAGAACATATTGGATATCAATAAATTGGTTAAAGTAACCAAGCACAACGCCCCCAGTTCGACAGCACCAACAACAACAGACAACAACAATAACTAGAAACAATTGTTAGACTGCAGTTGACAGCTTTTGTGGTTAGTTGCTTGATTGAGTGACTGATTAACTTGATTTTTTTTTGCTTTATTTTTATTTTTACCTGCATCTTGACCAGATCACACTTCAGTTTGGTCACCTCGCTTTGGTATGGCAGTAGTTCCGTAATGCGCGTCTCTAGCAACAGTTGCTCTCGGCCCATTCGCTCCAATTGTCCGTGCAGTTCCTGCATTTTGTGGTTAGCCTGCAAGTAATTAAAAAAATGTATAAATTAAATGAAAACAAATGAATTTCTGACGCACCTCTAACAGTTGCTGTTGCTGTTGCTCGTTGTTGATAAGTTGTTGCTGCTGCTGATAACTGTTCGCTGCAACTGCTGCAACGGCAACGGCTGCTGCAGCCGCTGGAAATGCGTTCGCTGCTGCTGCGGTGGCGCTATTGCTATTGTTGCTGCTGCTGTCGTTAGTGTTGCCGCTTGTCGATGTTGTTGCTGCTGCTGCTAATTGCTGGTAAAAATCAGCAGCGGCAGCAGCGCTGCCATCTTGCAATGCGGCCAATGCGCTGTTATTGCTATTGTTGTTATTATTACTGTTGCTGTTACTTGGTGTTGGCACCGCAGCAATGGACGTCATCAGTTGTTGCGGCTGTTGTTGTTGTGGCAATTGCTTTGGCTGCTTTTGCCCTTTAAATTTTGATTTCTTTTGAGGCAGCGTGTTGCTTAAGTGTTGTAGTTGTTGCTGCGGCTGCGGTTGGCGTCTCTGCTGCTGTAACTGCTGTTGTAGTTGTGCTGTCAGCACCAACGCAGTCTCGTCGCCCACATCGACGCCGCGTTCGTACGTCGCTTCGTTATTTGCATAAAATTTTGTTGTCGCTGCTGGCGCACAGTTGTTGACCGGTTGTTGCTGCGCCTGCAATTGCTGCTGTTGCTGGGGTTGTTGCTCATGCGCCGTATTAAGGGATGTGCTAGACTGTGATTTCTGTCGATTGTTGTTGGAATGTTGCTGCTGTTGCTTGTGCGATGAGTTGTTGGAGGAGGCAGAACTCGAGGTTCCTTGTCCTCTGCGGAATAATGATTTTAATTTAATCATTTTGTGCAATTGTTAATTAACTTTATTGATATCGTTTATGTTGGTGCTGGGTGTTGTTTATTGCAAAACATTAATCATTAACATGCAATATTGTCTTTTTTTCTTGTCTGGTAATTTGTTGAAATATTTATAATTCGTTGTGCTTGATTAAATTGCAACGTCGTTGTTTGTTTTAATCGCTTTTATCGTTTTTGATCGTTCTTATAATTAATCGTTATCGCCCTGTTAATACATATTTATCAATTTTAACACTCTGCTTAATTAGTTGATTTCTACTCGCGTGTACAACGTGCCTTCGATAAAAAAAAAAAATAGTGTGCAACAAGAGGCAAAAGAGAGAAAGTAAAATATCTGCAGGCTATTTCTGCATTGTAATTGAACGCCCACTAAGCAGAGCGAACGATGAATGAAAGTTCAAAGCAAATGCTAAGATATAACAACGCGTAATGCCGACTGCGGCTGCGACTGCGATTGTTTTAGGAGACTAAAACAGACTGTTGCATGCCAAAAACAACAAAATAACAATAACTCGTTTCTGTTGGGTCTCTGACAATCGCATGCATTGTTGATATTGTTGGGCCTGTGTGTGTGTATGCACACATAAGTCATTTGTGACAGTTCTGTCAGTTTAGCTATTTTATAGCTATAGCCATCTTCCAACTTATTTGAAAATCTGAATAATTTTTAATGCAATTTTATAATTTATACTTCAAATATAAATAAAAACATATTTTATTCTATGTATATCTGGAGAAAATAGATCTTTGCCAAATGAAACTTGTCAACTGAGAGGTTAAAAATCCACTTAATTTTTTTAAAATTTGTTTTTATAATTTAGAACAGAATATGTTGCAATATCTTAGCTTGACCTTTAAATCATTTAAACATTATGGCAAATACATAAACAGCTGTCAAAACTAACAATTTTAAATCAGATTCTCAGTTTATTTCATAAGCTATTGTTTTAAGAGTCAATTTGTATACATTTTTTTATGACTTTTCTAAGTTTCGCTCCATTTACATGCGAAGTCTGGCAACACTGTTTGTAAGTGGTCACCAGATTCAAGAGAATTGTCAAAAGGCGATTTGCAGTCGCTTATAACCATTAACAGTATGCTGTTATGTTAACTAACAGCGCCTCAGTAAACACAAACACAAGCGTAATTAAAAGCAGAGGACAAACTGCAATTTATAATTATAATTATATATACATATGTATATATTTATTTGTTTGCTCATATGGTTCTTGTTTCATTATTATCCATGTGGCTCACGTATGGGTTACTCATTCGAGAACTTGAAATGTGCAACATGACGGGGAAGTACTACGTACGTAAATACACACATGCTTATATATACAAAAAGATATGTATGTACGTAAAAATCCTACATACATTACGGTGGACTTTGATAAAGGGAAAATGTAATTCTTATCCACTTCAAAGTGTTACTTTTGTGGTATTCATTTATAGATAAATTTTCAAACCAAAATATTTGATTTTTGATACAAAAATTAAAGAATTACTTATACGACTCGTACAGTACATTAAAAGATCTAAGGCATAATATTATAAGAGACAATATTTTATAAATCAGGTGTGTTACATTTTAGAAATGTCCGCCCTAGTGTACATGCATATAAACATATATGTATATACAGATCTGCCCCATAAAAGCTGCTTCTCGACCGTTTATACCCGGCCGGCGGCGGCACTGTGGTAGCCGTAGCTGTCAATCAAGACTCAATGAGCTACAGGTGGGACCAATTCAATACAATTGCTTGGTTCAAACTACGCACGACGTCACAGCTTCAATTTTAATTTGCGTTAACCAATAGAGGTGGAATATTATTCACCACTTAACAGTTACAAAATAACGTTTAAATAATAATACTAAATACATTCTTTCTTGATAATCAGACTATTATTTTATTATTGAATTCCTACAGTAAGGTAAGTAAAACTACATTTCGTGAAAGTACTAACCCAGTCACCATTTAAACGTATATTTTTTTTTAAATTATAAATTTAAATGCAGCATTTAATATGAATTTTCTTGAGAAAACTTTTGGTTATATCTGTAAAATATTGTGATAAACTAAAATTAAATAGTTTTTGATTATAGGGATTTATGCAAAAAATATAATCAAAATCATGAAAAATTAATTACAAGTGCAGAAAATTCGTACTTTTACATGGCAAAGTTAAATATATCCTTAATTTTCTAAAATGCTGACTGAGTCTGATCCCTGCACCACTAACTGAGAATGCGGGCTGCAATTTAGGAGTATATCTCATGCTCATTTTAAGAAGTTTACAGATTCCTGATGAGGACTTTCATGTTATTAAAGTTATTTAACTCGAATTATCTTTTTCAATTTTTACGGATCTGGCAAGTTGGCACTTGTGATAATAATGCTATGTTGTGACGCAACACGATATATTGGCAACCTCTTTCCTATCTTTGACCACTTATTTTGCTGCTGTTATTATTTTTCTGCCCACGCGAAAGACACGCAAATTTTGTGTTTTTGTTTATTTTGTTCAAAGCCTTTCAACTTTTGACAAGACAGCAAGATTTACATTAAAACATAAATAAAAAACGGTCTAAAACAAAAAAGGAAAAATGGAAGAAAAATAACTATGTACATAAAATGACATCATGCAGGCTAAAACTGATTTGTTGTTGCAATTTCGTTAATTACAGTGGAACAACATGCGAGCTCCGAGTTTTTTCATGTGCGTGGGTCATTTATATACAGTTTAATACTTATATCTGTATATATATATAAGCACATATATATTTATGTATTAAGATATGGTGTGAGTATATTTTGACTGTTTATCTGTTTGTTTGCACTGCGATAAGTGCTTGCTTGGCCATTAGATAATTACGAATTACGAATTTGAAGTGAAAAATGAGCTTGTGAACCCATTTTGCATTTAAATGTTAATTGAATTTGCATATCACGCGCGTGTTTAGCACACATGTTTTGCAACACTGCAAATGTTGCAGCAGGAGAGCAAAAAGCGCTCAAGAGCGAAACAAAGAGTAACTTAAGCAGGATGCAGTTTGATTATGTGTGTGTTGAAAAAAAAGATGTTGCTGCGCCAACAGCTGCAATTTGTTTGTGTTGCTGTTGTGTTGTTGTTGTTTCAGTGTCTCAGCAGAATTAATTGAACTAAGCAGTAGCGCAGAAGTAGTAAGTCAAGAATTCGGTGCGTGTACAAACACAGCAACAATGACAACAACAGCTTGAGCCATTGCGGCTGCTTAACAATGAATACCCACACCCATACATATACTCTTTCAGAGAGACACGTACACATGTTGACTTCAATATATGTACACATACACACACACATATGCACGCGCGCGCTTAATTGTTTGCACTAAATAATTGTAAAATGTATTTTATAGACCTTTTTCTCTTTTTTGCAACTTTTCTATTGCTGCACACACACACCTAAAGCTAGCAGAGTGGTGGGGGCCGAGGGTAAGAAAACAAAACAAAATAAAAGATCAGCCGAATAACAGCGCGCACGTAGGAAAAGAATGAAAAAAAAAAAAAAACTGACAACAAAACACGAACGCGAAGCGACGCGACGCGCGGTTTATAAACGAGCCAACTGTGCAAACTGTGTGACCATAGTTTGCAAGCGCAAAATGTTTGTTAAGAGAGCGCGCATGTTAACAACAGCGTCATGTTAAGCCTCCACTCACACAACAGCGCATGCGTAGCACGTTGTTCAACACTGAAAGCGTGACTGTAATTTAACAGCACTTAAAACACCTCATACTCTGTGGTAAGTACAAAAATTTAAATAAATTGTCCGTTAACTAGCAAGCCGTCAATTAAAACTTCAATATTCAAAGTTCTATTTCCTTCAATGTTCAAGGTTTTATTTGTTTATTTGTCAAATAAATTTAAAATATTTTCTAGGTAATACAGTTCAGTCTGCCTATTACATTGAAATCACTCAAGCTCTTTAATTAATTCCCAAGTATGTCGTTCTTTAAGAATGTGTTAAATTGCAGTCCCGTAAAAGAAGATATATCCAAACAAAAAGCTCCTGACTTCCAGTAACAATATATCTGAGGGTGGTCACAAATTGACTATTTTCTATTTACAATATTGAATCAAATTTAACCACACTTTGGAGCAATTGTGCTATCAGTGAAAAAATCTATCGTAAGTGCTGGACCTTTTTTAAACTCCTATATAGGGTATTATAATATTGCCACGAAATACATATATGTAGTTGAAACGTAATGTCAATCCTTCTTTATGCTACAGGTATTGCATATTTCGGAACCGGATGGATCCGATAACAATATCTTATAGCTGTCATTGAAAGTAAAGAGCTGCCATAAATGTTGTTGGATGAAAACTTTTCTGTTTTAAGATGTTTTCTAATTCCTCGCCACACAAATATTAATATCGTACCACTTATATAATTGTACTAATACAATTAATAATAATAATACAAAATTAAGATATAAAATATTGGTTAAAGGCAAATCTTCTTTACTAGCGCCTGAAGTATCATTGAAAGTGGCTTTTTATCTTGTTAAGTTAATTATTTAAATAATTGCTAAATTAATACTTTTGTTTTATATAACTGTAGCCTTTTAAACAATATCGATTTGTAAATTTTAAGCGGGAAAAATGTACAGGCTAGTATTTTAATAAATAATTTAAAACCTATAATCTAAAAAAAAACTATTTCAAACTATTTTATAATTGAAAAGTAAAGTTTAAGCTACTGTTTAAATAATCTTACCTTTCTAGTTAGAAAGAATTTAGTTTGACCTATGGCTATATATGATATAATATTATAATTCCTATGGCTGCTATATGATATAATGATCCGGTTTTTTCTCATTCTCGATTGAAAAAACACTCCTAAAACTAACTTGTTAATTGTATTCACTTAGCTTAAAAACTCATTCACTAATTTGCATGGCAACAAACAAATGGTATATTGACTCATGTGCTCGTTCTGATCAATGAAAGAAACATTTACATTGTGGTGTCGGAGCTGAAATCTTCAACCCATTGACAAAGTTATAGTACTCTCTGCAAAGGTATAAAAATGTACATGAAATGTGTTGCGAAATAAAAATCGATACTATCGATAGTAGCATTAAGTAGAGGCAAGTTTCTGTAAATTTTAATTTTAACTGTGCTATTATCATTAAAACTTCGAGTGTCATGTCGAAGGAAAATAAAAAACTCTTGTAGATTGTTTCTTGAAGCAATACAAAATACTTATGCATTCTTTTCTTTTTCGTTTTAATATTCTGGTAAAAATTTCTTATTTCATATATAAATAGAAAGAAGCCTTTCTAGGCTGCTTAAGGCTTGGGATGTCTAAAAAAAAGAATACACATAAAGCATCAATCACTGTCTTTTCTTTTTATATTCGTTACAGTGAAAAATAAAAAAAAAAAAACTGCATGCAGAACGGCACGATTATGTATCGATTTCACACTGTTTGTCGGTCGAATAACCCCATAGAAATCACATCGAACTTTTCCCAAGCGTTTGGATGCTGCCTCCCGATAGGCCAATCAACTAAGAAGCCGGTTAGCGGCTCAATGCCTCAATAGATGACAGTTCAGTTTCGTTTTCTTTTATTCTTTACTTATTCGTTAGCATTTAGTAGACAGTCAATCGACAATCGCATTCAGGTAGACACCCGGTAGCTTATTCAGTTTCTTCTTGATGTCTTTTCTAGTTACTATACTCTGTTGCCATACAATAAGTACGGAGTATATCAGATAACGTATGTAACAGCGATTATGACGCATTAATGAATTATATGTATGTGGATCAGCAGCCCATCCAAAAAAGCCCTGTCTATCTGCCCATTTATCCGTTTATCAAATAAAATGATCTACAAACAATTTTAAAGGTATACGTAACATGTATGTACACTCATGGAAATAATAATAGGTGGAAACTGAAAATTTTTCTTGAAGTTCAATAAAATGTTTATGGCAAGTTCTATTTGGTTCGAATTCAGAAACAATATAGCAATGAAACTGTGCAATGATGTTTTATCAGTTCAAATCTACCGGATAGGATTGTGCAACATGTTCCTGGCCTTAAAATATTAAATTTTCGCATGTTTCAAAATTTGGGTTTGGCTTATACCAAAAAGAAGAAAGATTAACTTTAGGTTTACGAAAAAAAATGTTAAGCCCGAAGGTGACAGATTGTGCTGTGGTGCAGTTTTTTGTGGAAATGCCTTCATCTGAAACATATAATTTAAAATGTAATCGATATATTCCTGTATGAGAATTTATTGAAAATAGTATTACTAACATATACTGAGGATAGCTTGCCACTTGTGAGACGATTTCAGCAGAATAATGACCCTAAGCACTAATCGCGTTTGTGTAAGAAATGATTCCAAGATCATAATATGCACGTTCTTAAGTAGTCAATACGACCCCAGCCTTAAATCCATTTGAAAACTTTTGGGGTGCACTTGCATGAAAAGTTTCTAACACTATTTGTTAGGACAATACTGGATTCTGGATTCAAATTCAACGAAATTGGTGCACTATCCCCATAGAATTTCCGTATTTCCGTAAGATAGTAGAATCTGCGATCAGCTGAATCAAAATAATTTTAAAAAATAGTGGTGGATGTACTTGGTATTAAATAGCCTCTTACTAATTTAATTCAATGCAAGACCAAATTAAATGATATTTCAACAGAAATTTATAATTTAGTTACATCCACATATTATTTTAGACAGCAAAAAATCGTTGTTTTCTTTTAATTATTTTAATATTAATTTTATATTAATTTAGTCTATAAAATTTGAAAAAGCTTTTTTGTTTTATTTTGACAATTAAATATGTTAATCTTGAAAAATAATTAAATCTTTAAGGAAAAATAAAGAAATGTAAGAAATCTAAGCAGTCAAACAAAAAAAAAATTTTCATCTCATTTTTTTCCATGAGTGTATATATAATTAAAAATTTTGAGTATGTTTATTTTGTTTCAGAATATAATGTTTGATTTGATATTAAACTTAGAAAATGGCTCAGAGGAAGTCAATTGCAGTGCGCCAAAAAGTACTTACCTAGTCGAGCACGCCCGAATAGAGTTTTTTTTGTAATACCCTTGTAGATGGTATTAAAATTTTGTCACAAAATGTGTAACCATGTTCGTCATTCTGTTTTTCTCTCTTTTTGTTGCACCCAATATACATACATGCCGTTCAAAGAAATGGAACTACTGCTCGTCACAACATTTAGGACAACTTTTTTAGTACTTTTACCTCTAAACCTTCCACTTTTTTTTAAGATTAGATTTTTTGTAGACAAAAAACAGAATAGTGTTAAAGTTTTGTTACTTTTGAAATAGTTTCTGCTGTTTCTTATGACTTTAGAGAAAAGCATAAAGAGTTTTAAAAAAAATAGTAGTGCAGGATGGGAAAAGGTAAAAAATAAAAAAGTAAAAAATAGTAAGTGTAATTAAATTTTTTAATTTTTAATTTTTTGGAATTGTACCAATTTTTCATTTGTAGTAGGTGGAGAAAGTGTCACTCTACCGAGAATAGAGATTTAGTAGTTAGACCTCAATATCAAAAATAAATTTGAAAATATTATTGGATGAACAGTTACTATGATACCGTATTTAAAAAAAAAAAAAAAAAATCATGGTACTAAAAGTATAATTTTCGAAAATTCGAGCCAACTTGCTCTATAAAAAGGGGTATCAATAGGGTTTGTACTGTGGCGAATGAGATAAAAATAGGTTTACTTAGTTAGACAGACTCTAAAGAGTATTTTCTGCGTCCACCAAACACAGAATGTATCATCAAATTCACTAAGACGATAGTGGTAGCGTGAGAATTAGCATATGGGCTATAGTTTTCTATGGTGGTGCTAGTGCTATCCATTAGATAAATGCTATCATGAACAGAAATTAATACTTTCACTTATTGAGAAATACACTGCCAGTTGGAAAATGCCTTTTAAAATGACATCTTAGCAGGTTAACGATCCCAAACAGTCGAGGAAGCTCATAAAAGATTTCCTGGGTCTGAAGAGTTCGACTCTATGCTAGGGCCAGCTCAGTTCCTTGATCTAAATACTATACCAAGCTCATAGGGCGATGTTAATAGACTTGTACTAGCAGAATAAGATTCAGTTTTGGCAAGTGGTTCAGGGCACAGCATCAAATTCCTTTGAAGCGGTGCAAGAACCTCATCGGACTTGGCTATATCAACTCGTCTCGTCGTCCTGAGAATTTATTGAATTGAATTTACAACTAAACATTAGAATATATAGAATATATGCAAGGGTATGTAATCTTCGGCGCGCCGAAGATAGCCTTGCCTTAGTATCTTTTTTATTTACCCCTAACTGCTGAAGAGAGCGAAATATGTATTTAGCTGTGATAGCTTCTAGTACGTCAGCATATTAAGCGACCAAGATTGGGATGGTGCGGGCCCCAGAACCGCAAAACCCACAAAGCGCTTCACCTATTTGCGGTTTTCTGCATTTTTATTTCTACAAGGTTTTTTTTGTTTTTTATCTTCATTGTTTAGGTTTAGTTTGGTTTTGGCCAGTCGACGGACTTGCTGAGGGGTCTATGACCATCTCAAACAAACGTCACTTATCTCGCTGCTCAGAGGCTTTCGATCGCTGGACGCAACGGGGCAGGAGGTAGCCACCAAGTAACGGATCGCATTACGCCTGACTCCGGCACCGGTACCGGCACCTGAGAAATCCACTGGGCAGTTAACTGGTCAGACAGACGGCTAACCAGCAAGCATGACATGATTATTACAAAAAATAAATAAAATATAAGAAGCTATGTTGATATGCTAGCCGATACTCTATAATCGGAAAAAAATATACGAACACAGAAATTGATTCATATTTTTATTTGGCAAAATGGTTTCTTATTCGATCGTACTGAAACTTACAGAAAACAAAAATGGTATTAATTATATAAAAAACCCAACATAAATCATTTGGCTGCAAGCGGGTAAAACATCAGAAATAAATACAGAAAAAGCTGAGGAACATATGATAGACGGATAATATAAGCTCAGAATGTTAATTTTTTCTTTTCTATTTAAAATATGATAGAGTATACTTATAAATTTCCCTTAGTTTTGTAGCAGCAATAAAATATAATTGATCGGTGTGTAATTATTCTTTGATAAATACTTTCTTCAGTCAGGATGTACCAGTTACATGATTTATTGTCGTTAAGTTTTAAAACAAACATTTACAAAAACTCCTAATGGACCCTGCATATTATAAATATGCCTAGATTAGTTAAAAATGCTGATTAACAAAATATATATGTATTCAAATTTAATATTTTAGTCATTTTGAATGTCTACAGGGTATAAGAAAAAAAACTCTAGCCCAATCCATGGGCATTCACTCGTGAGAGCGGCACTGTTTGTTCATGTGTCTGTGTCTTTTGCTTTGTGGTCGGTTTGTCGCTTTGTCGTTTTGACGTTTTGTCCGTGTGAGTGTAACGCTTTGGTGCGCCACCGTTGCGCTACAATTTTGAGCATATGACATAGGTGGCGCTTTGGAGCGGAAGAATCGCCCTTAAACATGTGCAATGAATGATCGATATTATTACGTTAAGCTAAAGTGTTATTGGAACGTTATAATCGATCCTCGAATGCTAGTATAGAAGGAGCTTCACTTATCTTTTTTTCTCGGATTCCTTTTAATTTTATTATATTTTTTATATCTATTGACTATATGTTAATAAACTAGATGGATTACGTGATCATTCATCAACACTCGAGCAGAGATTTCATCGGCAATGGCTATCATTATATTGATAGGTATATATCAATAGAAATGTAAATATATTAATTTCAAATACGAGTTTATTTATAGAATTCCCAACAATAAAACTTACTATATAATGTATCAGTTAACAGCAGTAAGAGTCGAAGACGCGGAAACCAAAATGCCAATAAGAAATTTAATACAATTTTTCAACAATATGGCATAAATAACAAGTGTATTTTTGAAAATTAAGTTATTTAGGTAGACAATTAAAATTGAATAGTCCGAATTTCTGACTTACAATGATTATTTTCTAGTTATTATGAAGCTTTACATTTTGAGTAAAGAAAAATAAAACAGAAAAACTACCTTACGTGTGATTTGAAAAAAAAAAAAACAATAACAAATTCTACACTCTGAATGACCTGCAAATACCATAACCGTATATATATATTTATATATACAATATAGACAATAAGCTAGTATACAATTTAATCGACTTCTTAATCATTGAAAGGTTTTTGGAATTTGAAAATATAAACTACGAAATTGTGGAATATGAAATTACTAGTTATAACCGATACGGGTTAATAATTTTGAATTATTTTTTACTACCTGTTCGTAGTGTGTCACGTTGTTCCCCATTCTACCATTCTCCCTTTCCCATTACCATTCTCATTTCATTCCCGTTTTCATGCTCGAAATATGCTTTGTTGACATGTGTGTTTATTATATTTGTGTTTGTGTGTTTGTCACACGCTTTGTTCGCATTTTTACCATATGCTAAACATTTCGCGGCGCTTTTATTGTACGATCGTTAAAAATCATAATCCGAAAACGGTTTCATTTTTTTCTTTATTTATTTATTAAATAAAAATAGAAACTTATTTTGTTTATGTGGCTCTATTGTTATTGGTGCTGCGTTTGTAGACTCATTTCTATTTAATATTTATGAGCTTTGTTGTTGCTAATGATTTACGATTTTTTTTTAAATGTTGTTGCTGTGGCTTAGAAGCAGAAAGTGAAGTTGAAAATTTCACTCAAATTATATAATTAATGCGTTTTTAATTATATAAAAAGTCCATTTCGCCTCAGCACCAACAGAAAGAGAGAGTGAGATATTTATGTTTTAAGCTTACCCGCAAGATGCAACAATTAACGGTAATAATCCGGCGACGGCACACACGTACACTGTAAGTGTGCGTGCGTGTTGTGTGTTTGTGTACAGCAATTGCACTTTGACTTTGTTTTTGTATTCACCAACACACTTAAATACCGTTAGAAGAAGACGACGTTGCTTAACACTTGATTCTCTGCTGTTACTGCACTACAAAACTAGAGGGAAAGAAAGGATAGCACATAAATAACATACACTCTAAAGAGCGAAAAAACATATTTCTTAGTTTTTAGACACAGCTGCGACTTCGATGTTAACACCGGCGCGCTCGTTAATTGCATTAGAAATTCGTATGCGTGTCGTCGAGGCGAATGCCTTGCAAGACATCAAATAAATAAGTAAACAAACATAAATGCAATATAATTAGCTTGAACATATTTTAAACACTTCTACCAATTAGAGATTTCTTTTTGTTGTTTGGTGCTGGTTCCGTTATTTCTCACACACACGGACACAAACACACACAAGCAGTTGTGCGATGGAGCCGCGAAAGGTGGTGGGTGGTGGCGCAGCGAGATACGAGTGGCAGACAGTCTGACCTCAAGTGCGATGCGACGTCGCTGAGACTGCACGCTTGATAGCCAATTAATATTCATTAAATAGATTTCGATTGTTGTTGTTATTATTTGTTTTATTTTTGGAACAAATGCAACGAGAGAAACATTGGAATTAAGAGTTTATGTCGCGTTCAATTGCTTTTAGCCAAAATTATTATTATTGAATTACAATTGATATAACTACTATTACTATTGAGTCTGCTGCTCGGGTCGTGTTAGCAGCAGCCTTGGCTTTGCTTGTTTGTATTTACTGCAGCAGCGACGACGACGGCGGCGGCGTCTGTTTCTATTTGCGCGGCCAGTATGCCCGTCTTTCATTATGCGTAAAATACCACAGAAAATACCAAATCTAGTATTTTAGTCTACTAGTTTTAATTTGCAGCACAAAGAGAAAACAATGCATATCAATTAAATTACTAACTAAATAATAATGGGCTCAGCTCAGTTCTCTTAGTCCTTCTGAACCCGCTCCACCTTGCTAGAATCGAAAGGCACCTCTTCCACCTTGGATAATCCTGATATACGTATAATCTTTCCAGTACCCTCCACTTTAATATGTTTGGCGAACTGCTGTGCCGGCGACAACGCCAGCTCCTCCTCTGTCTTCAGGCCATAATACTTTGCCCAGTCACTGCGTCCAGTATATACCATATAACATACCAGACCGAAGGCCTGCCAGGCCAATATTGCATAGCCGATGCTCAATCGACGCTTCCATAATTCTGCGCGCTGCTCCGGTATGGGACTAGTGTGACGTCGCACCAGGCGGCGGAGCCATTTCATTTCGAATAGTGCCATATTTTTGGTATTTGTTTTGCTTTTTAAGATTTTTACTTTTGCAGCTTATTATATAAAAGTTTTGGATCTAAGAGCAACGCGATCTATAAAATGAATATAATATAATACAGAAGCAGACAATCAGCTGTTTCCCATTAGAGTTGAGCGACACTCGATTACAACAACTGCGACAAGCGAACAGTCACAGTCACAGTCACAGTCACATTGTCAATTTTCTGTAGTAACTGAAAAAGTTAAGAAAATCACATGAGCGATTTTTTTGATAATTAAGAAAGAAATTCTTCTGGGCACAAACGCTCCCTCGCTAATATTGCACCTAACATTTTTAAACAAATCCTTCGTAACATTAAGTAGGTATTAAAAATTCCAGTTAAGTGCCAGGAATTATTTCAGTTCATTGGACTGTGACAAGGCAGAGCTCACCTCTAATTGTTCAGGGTGCTCAACGTTCTTGAACAACATTATTTGTGGTTAGTCTTGTTTATTGGTAATTGCCAATTAAATATAATCGAAATTGTGATATTTTGATTTAATTCGAAATACTAGTATAATACTAATGCGATTTATTTGTTTTTGGCCTAGGTGGCAACTCTAATTGTCAAACAAATTGTGTTTCACAGCATGCATGTTGTTTTTGTTATAGCCTAACATCAGAAAAAATACTCAAATTTTAATGAAGCAATCATTTTATGTCAATACTTTTAAAACTTGCCATTGACACGTGAGTGAATATAAGTAACTATTGGACTTCAATAATAATTGGCAAATTCTGCAGTTCTTTTAGATTAAAGCAGAACTAAAGATTTTAAGGCGAATGCGCATTGCTACCGGACGCCGTCAGACTTTGCAAGATGCCGACTGCACAGTCGACGCAACAGGAGCAGCAACAAAAACAATTGGCCATTGAAGAAAATAATTGCGTCAATGTACTAAAGTTGAAGGATGCAAATATGCCAAATTTATCAACATTGTCACTGGATGAGCTGAAGCAGCTTGATCGGGATCCAGAGTTCTTTGATGATTTCATTGAGGAAATGTCTGTGGTTCAGCATTTGAATGAGGAGCTCGATTCTATGATGAATCAAGTGGAAAGCATATCACGTGAGCTGCTCCAAAAATTAAATTCGACCAACCCTTTTCCGGATTCTTTCCGCGGATTCAAAATCCCTGTCAAAGTTTTGAGCAATATTTCTGAATCGCTGCCGAGCCAAGTTTATGAAAACTATTTCTGAGTTGTATCATTTCCCAATATGGGGATATACGTTTGATTTGTTTTCCTTATATTACATCTCTGATAAGTTGTGGTAAAGATAGATTTGGATCAATTTGGCCATAAAAAATTCCTAAATCTTAGAATCAACCGAGCCTTAAACGATATTAAAAATTAATGCAAATTTTCTTAGAACTATTCTGAGCTATTATTCAGATATAAGTTGTGGGAAAATATAATATAATAAAATCTTGAAACCTCGGCTTTGTTGGCTGATTTTCCAACATTTTGCAAATTGCATTTTGCATCCCCAAAGGATTTAATGGAAATGTCGTGAAATATGAAATTAATTTTATTTTCTAATATTCAATCTATAGGTGAAAACGAAAGTAAGGGTACTCACCTCGTGGAATTGAAACGACGGCTTAGTGATGACTACACAGCGTTGAAATCTCTTGGAGAAAAATGTGATCAGCTCAATAAGAAATACTTGAAAAAATCTGAAGAATATGCCCCACAGCACATCAGGGTAAGCTAGATAACAGATGCGTAATAATTATAATTCAAAATTTCGATTCCTGACAGGAGCTGTTACAGATTGCCGCCTCAAATGCGGATGCTGACTGCGATCGTCATGTAGAGCATTTCCTGAACGGAAAAATCGATGTGCAGACCTTCCTCAATACCTATCAAAGCTCGAAAAAGATTAGCGCGGAGCGCAAGGCCAAGGAAGAGCTATTGGGCACACAATTAAGCGCTTTGGAGCGTGCTGGAATCTAAATAGATGCCTGCCTGCTTTAATTTCTTTCTGACTCGTTTTTGTGTTTAACTGTTTGGTTCTTCATAAAACCGCAATTGAAATATAGGAATTAGCAATTTATATTATAGAGAAGCGCGCTAGTAAAACGTGTAACGTCTAGTTTATATATAAAATATTTATAGAATTATAAGTTGATAGGGCAATCAAATTATGGTCCTTATTTCTGTAATAATCAAAAAATGTATTCTATGTAATTCTTGCGCATTTCATATATGTATGCGTCTATCCAATTAATTTATTATTCAACCGAATGTATGTATGACTTAAATATATTTACAAAAATTCAAGTTAAGACAAATATTTTTATATTCATAATGTAATAATGTAAAATTATTACAAAAAAAATATTAATTATGTAGTATTCCATATAAACTTAAAATATTTATCGTTGCTGTGTTTGAGGCAATGTGGAAAAACAAATATTAGAAAAAAAAGACGATTTCGATGTTTTAATCAAAAGACGTGAATAATCGAGTTGAAAGTCGATAGCAAATAGTTTTATTTATAAATTCCTGAGTTTTGTGATATTTAAAAAATAATAAAATAATTCTTATTTAGTATTTCTTATACACCACAATAAAAATGTTGTAATTTCGCCGCAAAAAATATTTTAAATATGAACTCAACTCAGAATATTTATTATTATTATTTTTTTTTTATGTTTATATTCAATAATGCACGATAGTACAACTACAATTTATAAGTTAAATTACATAAATGAAGCTTTTATAACCTATATAAGATACATCTAAATATCAAAAATAATCTGACAATAAATTTAATGAACATATTTTTTTTCACTTATTCTAAACTAAACAGCTGATAACAAAATCAAAACGAGTGGCAGCGCTGAGCAAGAAAAAATATCGATATCGACAAGTTTATTAAAAAAAATTCATAGCAGCCCTGGCTCCTGAAAAGTGCTCGCAGACTGCGACGTATCACTCCAATTTCCCGCCATTTATATATTTATGTTCTCCCACAAAATAACAAAGTTTGTCAAGTAAACATTACCTACGTGTGACAAATAGCAAGTAATCGGATACTAATGGACTTTCATAAAATGAAGAACTGCGTTCTTTGCCGATCAGCCGCAGACAACGAACTGCAATTTGGACCGCTTCACACTCGCCCAAAAGTTGTTGTTCATCAGAATTGTTTGGTGAGTTCACAAGAAAAAAAAAATTAACAACAGTTCTCGACTCGCATATACCCTGCACAGTGCTCAGGGTTCAACTGAGCAGCCAGTTAATTGTATACGCATGCAAGCAGTTCATTGCAGGTCCTCTGCAGGATACACAAGAAACAAATTATTGTTCTAATGTCTTTGTGTTGAATATATATACATGTGCATTTATATATATATATACATATGCATTTATATATATATATATATATATATATATGTATATATATATATATGTATATATATATATATATGTATATGTATATATATATATATATATATATATATGTATATATATATATATGTATATATATATATATATGTATATATATATTATATATATATATATATATATATATATACACTTCTTTCTGACTGCAAAAAAATTGCCGAGTTTTTTGCTCAACTTACAACTCTAAATAAAAAGACGGTTATATCTCGTCTCATCCTATATGAACCCTTAGGTTTATGATAGAAAAATAAAAATTATTAATAAATAAGAATTTTTAAAACAAATGCAATTATTTATTGTAGTACTTGAGCTCCAATTTGGTGCAGCGTGGAATCGGTCAAAGCGACATTCTACATTTTACTCTGAAGGATATTCTACTTGAATCGCAGCGCACCACTAATCTGGTAAGTTTTATAAAAGATTTGTTTCTCACAACATTTTATCATTAATAAATATGAATGTACACTCATGGGAAACTAAAATAGTTATAAGAATAAAGTTTAGGTAAAAAATAAAAAGGAGGCAATACAAAGAGAAAATTTGAAATAGGTGTGAAACAGTATTCAATTAATTACAAGTAAAGTAAATATATACATATTTTAAAAAACGTAGGAGGATTTTGAGATACTTTAACTAAATATTAGTTAAAATTTAATTTTGTAATAATTTAGGGATCAATGTAGGCTCAATGCACTGGAGAGGAGAGAGAGAACGTGTTCGTCAGATGAGAATTGAAGGCCAAATCTAAAGTTTTTTTGTAGCACATTATTGAGAATCACTTTGAATTTCGTGAGAAATTATTGCAAACCACAACAATATATAAAAAACTCGTGAAACACCCAATCCGCCAATCGCTGTCATTTGGGGTCATTGCGTGGAATTCAGCAACATTATATGATTACGAATGTTTCTCTTAAAATAGTTAATTTACAGTTACAAAATGTAGATTTGTTAGAAACGTATTCATATGATACATATAATTGATAATGTAATCGTTGTATTCATGTATGAGAATTTTATGAGGACCTTATTACTACCATATAACATACCACTTGTATGGAAATTTCAGTAAGATAATGATCCTAAGCACTTGTCTCGTTTGGTTGAGGAATAATTCCAAAATCATAATGATTTGAATATCGAGGACCTTAACAAATATAAAATCTATTTATAAATGCAGCCGCTTATTTAATACATATTCCATTCGAAGTAAACCTACTAACTAATTAGATTTTTTTTAATGTTTTCTTTAGGTATGTTTCTACTGCCATCAAAAGGGCGCGAATATTGGTTGTTGCGAGATCGGCTGCCGTAGGGCATTTCATACAAATTGCGGCATAAAGCACAATGCGCAAAATCAGTTTATGGGCACATATATTTCCTACTGCCATAAGCATGTTGAGAAGTTTAGTGAACGGCCAGAAACTAAGGAGAATTGTGCGATTTGTCTTGATCGATTGATATGCAAGAACGAATCGTTCAGTTTCAGCAAACATATATTCGGTAGATGTTGCAGCAATGGCTGGTACCACAAGGACTGCCTGCAGCATTATGCCAACTCAGCTGGTTACTTCTTCAAGTGTCCACTGTGCAATGATGCCAAACAATTCCGCTCTGTTGCCAAGTGGGGCATCTTTGTGCCAGATCGGTAAGTTATTGTTGAGGCATGAGCTCGCTCTTAAACTGAATTGTGTAAAAACTAGACGAGACGAACTATTTCTGTTTCAAGAAAAAATATGAGACTTCAATTTTTAATACAATACAAAAATTTAATGAATCAAAATGATGTGATGTTTTTCATCGATGAAATGCTGTATGTTCAAAATTCTAATTCTTTCCGAATTACTCCAAACTCGGTTTCAGAGCTCTACATTAAAATAGGACGGTCATTAAATGTAGGAGTTTCATATTTTTTTTTTTTTTAAATTCACGCAAAAAAAAAACGTTAACAAATAATACTTTTTGAAATTAATACTATTTTTGAAAAGTCCACAAACATGTCAAAAAACGTTTAAAATATTGGGTTTCCAGGTAAAACTGGCTTTTATAATATATATCGATGTTAATCCAAAAAAGTATCGTTAGAATCTATAAGGAGGTTCGATTCGAACTTAGAGCGTTTAGAGCCTTGCTTATAACCCCATCTAAATTTATATATTAGAAAATAATTTTCTATATTGATCTACAGCGATGCTTTGTGGGAGCTGGAAAATTCGTATTCCGAGCAAATGGAGATACCGAGCAGTTGCACGGCCGAGCATTGCCGCAGCGAGAGTGGACGTCAGGCAAGCGTAGAGTCATTATTTTATTGTAATTTGTGCGGTTCGAATCCAATACATCCAGAATGCACCCAGTCTGTTGCTCACAACTACAGTTGCAATGATTGCCACGTGGTTCCAGTGGATGCCGCATCCTCTGCGATGGTTGATAACGATGACGCTGAACTGGATCCATTGGATATATTTGCAACAACAAGAATCCAATCGAATCCGAATCAATTCATAGCAACAGATTCCGATTCAGATCTTGAAGATTTGGTGTTCTCAGGTCGGTTCATGAGCCAACGCCAAGTAAATCCGCGTCAAATTACTCTGGTCGCTCCTATCCCAGCACCTACACCCACAACTACACCCACACCTACACCCACACCTAACTCCGACTCGGATATGGAAGATTTTAGTTCATTACCTGAGAAGGAAAGCACTGGCAGAGCAACAATACCTGGCAACATAGAAATGACAACTCTGCAGCTACGTAACAGTCGCACCTTACCACTTGCTCAGCCTAGAGCTTCTATTGACCAGGAACGTGAATACTTGCCTCCTCGTACTCGTTCTCGCTCTAGGCTGACCATTCCTGGAGCAGGCCAGCAGCAGGCGGTAATACCAGTAGGCAGGCGTCGTGATTCTCGCAATTACGTCTCACCAGTCCAAGCATCCCCTAAAGAAACTGCTAGTCCATTGAGATCTCGAGCGCACTCACCTTGCGTTTATGCGCCTCGAGATATTTCCTGTGTGGCTCAACGCACGCGTGCTCGTTCGCGGAAGTAGGAATAGAATTATAATTACATAATATTTATAGTTATGATACTTGAATAGTATTATAACGTTGTTTATCAGTTCTTTAATTTTTCTTAATTTTTTTTTCACAATTGCCTTATCTGAAAGAATTTTTTTTGAATTGTTATTTTTATTTTTAGTTTATATATATATATATAACCATAAGTCTACTATTTTAGGTATGTTTTCATGAAGAAGACAGAGAGAGGCAAATGATAAATAAGCCATCTCGCTTTTATTCATTAATCATAAATAATATAGTAATTGCGATTTGAGCAAATATTAAAGTTGAAATGGAAAGAACTATTTTAGTTTTATAATTTAAGGTCTTATTTTTTGTATTTCTTTTTATTTCTGCTTAATTTAAAAAATAAAATAAACGCAAAGTTACAACAATATGGTGTACGCAAGACCTTATTCAAATTGTTGCAAGGCAGTGAGAACGTGGCATATAATTGCAATCGGCAACAATCGGTATTTTTATTTAAATGCCTCGATATCGAGCGATCGTATTTGAATCTGAGACTAAATTATTAATTAGTAAATTTTAGTTTTACAAATAATTTTATTTATAAGAACAGCACATTGCAATTGGTTGCATTCATTAATGATGTTTTCGACAAGTGACAAAGTTGTCGAGGCAGTGTTGCAAAAGTGTTTAATAATATTCGGCAAATAAAAATATACCGATAGGCTCTATCGATAGTTCGATGTATTTTGTACATCCGCACTCCATTCCATATATATACGTGTGTTAGTAATAGTTTACTCATAATATGAACATAATTTAGGAATATGAATCTAATTAATTTAGCGCTGCAGTTCCAAATCAACCAATTTTAATTAATGTTTGTATGTTCAACGACCGACAATAAAACGAATTAAATAAACTCCTTTGTTGAGAAACAAAGAAAGAAACGGAGGCAGAGCGAGAAACAGGAGAAGAGCGCAACTTTTGCTAATTTATTATATGCGTATTCGTGTGCGTTTTGTGTTTGCTGTCACTGACACTAATACCACCGTAAATGTAATCACTATTTTTTTTTATAGAAATATATCATAAAAGTTTCACTGTGCAGAAAACAAGAACACCAACAAGTCGGTCTCTGTCTGCCGCCTTCCCAAAACGAATTGCTGATAAATAAATGCTTCCACGCCGTGAATTAAATAACAAGTAACAAAAAAAATTTTGAAGTCTGCGTACAACACAGCAACAACAATAATAACAATAGGCAGCTTATCACACGCACACACACACAGCCGCAGCAGCAGCGAAAAGTACAACACAAACAATTTATCATATTATTATTTGAGCAACCGGCAGCATCAGCTGTGTGAGTGCGAGCGAGAGAGTGACAGCGGCACGCCAGTGTATATGTGTGTGGGTGTGTCCGTCTTCCCGTCCCTGTGTGTGTGTGTGTGTGAGCAAGGCACACAAGACACGACAAACAAAAACAAGCAGTAACTGCAGTTGCAAAATACGAAAAAAAATTGATATATTTTTGCACAAATTTTTTGCATTGTTCAACTGTGAATTACAACAGCAACAGTAGACTCCAAAATGGCACGCCACTTCGATCATATGTTCAAGTTGCTTATAATTGGCGACAGCGGTAAGTGTGAATATAGTAAATACAGTGGGCCGCGCGCAATTGAAAGCATGCAGAAAATACAGTCAAATACAATGGGCACTCAAATTGAGAATTCAGTGGGCCATTGATATTAATAACATAAATTAAAACATTCAGAATGCAGTGGGATCACGATATATGTAGCATTCGCAAAATACCCTATTATGGCAACCTATGTTAATTGAAATCATGCAGAATACAGTCGGCTCCCGAATAAATTCAAATAGCAATTGGCGCTTAGCAATAAAAGCCTTCTTAAATCGTTAAAATACATTGGGCCGTCATATTGAAAGCATTAGAAAAATTAAAAATAATGTGGGAGGTCTATATTACAATGGTCTCATAAATTAGACAATTTTAATATATGGGAATAGTAAATTAGAATTAGCAAATCGAAAATTATAAATAATTAATTAATAATTAATCAATTAATAAAACAAAAAGAAAGAATCAGCATATCGAAAATAATTATAAATAATTTAATGATTAAAATGCCATAGTAAACATTCGATACTTAGAGCCAGCGATCCGAAAATTCCGTTTAATTTCTAAACATTAGTGCAAACCGATGCTATAAAAATATCGGTTAATTGAACTATTAACTATTGTTTCTTTTTAACAATCAATGTATTGAGAATTTATTTATAAATATACGTATTTGTACTTTTTTTTATTTTAATTTGATTTCTAACTAAAGCTCAAAAGCATTTTAAGAGCCAGACCTATAATCCTGTCCGAAAAATTAATTAACCTAGAACGCTCTAAATGATTGTATGATAAATATGGCACTCCTATGTAATAAAATATGAGTTTGACAATGTTTTGATGTCGTTGAAAAATACGAAATCTTCACTAAATGCCCCAAAGTAGTTCCAATTATAGAGCTTCTTCTTCACTTTACATATGTATGTTACTAACTTTTGGATATTTTTCACCTGCCCAACAGCAACAGAAATTGCAACGTTATAAATAGCCACAAATCATTAAAAAAAAAGACTTCAAAAGTGCAGTATTTGTGCTCAATTCGAATTTGCGAGTGCTTGGCCTCACGGTTTTTTTCTTGGTTTTTTTATTATATCATTTTTATTGTTTTTGTGTTCAATCAGCTGTTTTGTCTCTTTCTCAGCCGGTTCGTGCGAATTGCAAAATAAAACAAACAATTATAAATCTCTCTTGGTTTCTTTATTTCCTCTCTTCTCACGTTCCAGTTCTTCTGTTTATCAATTGCATTGGTGGATCAGCTGCAGTTCTCTTTTGTTCCTATCCACGTTCTCATAATATGCTCCCCTGAGCTTTCTTTTGTAGAAGGTATCAATAATAGCAAAAATTCAAAAACGAGAAAAGTTGTTATTCCTCGTGTTTCAAATGCAAACGAAAATGAAGCTCAAGTTCAATGCATTTTTCTTATTTTATAACATTCCATGAGTCTACAAACGTTTCCAGTAAGTCGCGGTCAGACTAAATTTTAAGTCGATCGGATAAAATTTTGAATTTCATTGTGGCATATCCTTTTTTTCTATTCCTTAATAAAGTACAAATATCTTCAAGACTTTTTTTTTTTTGGTTTGTTTGTTTTAATTTGCTGTTTGCGACTCGAACCCATAAACAGCTCGTAAAGCAATCGAATTATTGTGGTTTTTATTGTTTGGTGTTTGGTGTAACTGCAATTGTAATTAGATAGGTGCCAGCTACCAAATGATTTGTTGTTGAGTAAACAAAAAAAATATTTCCACGATTGCTCGAAAATTGAACATGCGAGGAAACTATATTACATGTCTTCCACATACAGTAATAATTTCGTTCATAATATCTGTGTTCTATTAAAATAGTTGCATATTGAAAAAATACCGTTTACCAACCCCAAGATATTAATGGTCTGTTTACTGCTTTTTATTAACGATGTCTTATCTTTGTCATTCAGATACAGATTTGTAAAAAAATTAAGTACTTAATGTTTGAAAATGTACAGATATTTCGATATGGAAGTGCTGCGTTTAACTTTATGCAGTGCAGATGGTATTCTTTGTCACAAAATGTGTAATGTATCTTTATTCCTGACATTTCTGTCTGCTTATATACAAACTGTCTGCTTATAAACAAACATACAAACTGACCACAGAAAAATCAATCCAAAAGTTGTAACGTGGAAAATTTGTTTTGTTTCTCAAGATATCTTGATAAAGCTCTTAAAAGTTAGTTGTAAAAGTGCGTTTTTATTTTATTACTAGTTTCAATTAAAAATTGAAATTGAAAAATCGTTCAATGATATTTTGTTTAGTTTATAAATTCTATGTAAAACTATCGATAATTTTGTTTGTTTACTTAAGAGTGATAAACATACAAACGGATACCATTGCTTCATTTAAACAAATTTTTTGTTATACCTTTGCAAAGGGTATTATAATTTTGTCACGAAATAAGAAATGCATTTAAGAAGGCATCTCCGACGTATAAGTCGGAGAGATCTCCGAAAGTATATATAATATTGATCAGAACGACCAGACGAGTCCATGTAGCCATGTCCGACTGTCCGTCCGTCATATATTGATAAAATTTACAAGTTATATGCAAAAGTGAGATTTGTAAACGTACACTAAAAATCATTACGATCGGACTCCTATATCATATAGCTCCTATAGGAATAATCTGTCCAAAATTTCGTATTCAACTCTTCTACTTCAATTCAATATAATCAATTAACTTGTTACCTATTAATTGGTATAAAGATACTTACTATTCTTTCGGTTGCTTGAGGTTTTAGCTCAAAATTCTAACTATCGAAAGTTGACTGTAATTGCATAGAGAACTCTCTCAATATATATTAAACCGCTTATCAGTTAATCCTTGTGTTTTTTTGTTTATAGGTGTAGGCAAATCCTCTCTGCTGATACGCTTCTCAGACGACACATTCTCGGGAAGCTATATAACGACAATTGGGGTGGACTTTAAGATACGCACCGTGGTGATCGATGGTCTGCGCGTGAAGCTGCAGATCTGGGATACGGCAGGACAGGAACGCTTTCGTACAATAACCAGCACATACTATAGAGGAACGCATGGAGTGATCATTGTCTACGATGTGACGAATGGTGATTCCTTTGCGAATGTGCGACGTTGGCTGGAGGAGATACAAAACAATTGCGATGTGGTGAATAAAGTATTAGGTGAGTATAGAAATGCCTACTGAATATGTTTTATTCTTATCTTGATTCATTGGATTTTAGTGGGCAATAAGAACGATGACCCCGATCGTAAAGTGGTCATAACAGAGGATGCGCAACGCTTTGCGAGGCAAATGGATATAGAACTGTTCGAGACATCCGCCAAAGATAACCTCAATGTTGAGGATATGTTTCTGTCCATAACGCGGCAGGTGCTGAATCATAAGCTGCGCACCGCATCCGATGAGCAGCAGAAGGATCGCATCATTGTTAATAACAAGAAGGGCAATAGGAAAACTAATAAATGTTGCAGTTGAAAGCGACGCCGCAGCAGCAGCAGCAGCAGCTGCAGTAGAAGCAGACTGTTAAGAAGGATTCGTTTTGGGGGCGCGTAGTACAGGTTCATATGGCACATACACACACATACACATACACACATACACATACACATACACACATAACACACATAACACACAAGATAAATTTTTGTTTTTTTTTTTTTTGGCTAGTTTTTGTAATGCCTAAGAGCCGTAACAGAAAGAGTAAAGCGCAATTAATTGTATTTAGCAATTTACATACATATTATATACATAAATATATTATATATATATAGTATATATACAGTTTATATACATATATAGTATATATACTATATGTATTATATATAAATATATAAAGAAAAACAAAAGGAAATTGCATATTTATAGAAGAATATATTTATATTTGAGAAGGAAACAGAAGAAACCAAAATTGTATTTACAATATTAATGAGAAATGAAAATGAAACAATAATTGCGAATACGCAGCACCAGCATAGAAAACGAGAAACGAATGAACAAAAATTTGTACGTTTATCAAAACATTAATTATGTATCACTGGCATTTTATAAAACAAATTTCGGAAGGTATCTTCTTATAAACATACTCGAACATATATATGTCTAACCTTTATTGTTGCAAATCAAACATACTCGACGTATTTTTCCACAGTGAAATTTGATTCTTATGATTCAAAAAACTATGTTTTGAAAGACACTTTTGGATCTCAATTATTAATAGTATTGCCCAATTAAACACGTTTTAATACCATTTAGCTATTTTCTATTCAACATCAATTTATAGACGTGCACATATGTGTGTATATGTATTTCATTGTATTTTCTTTTATTTTTTGTGTCTGTTAACTATTTTTTCAGCTCTTTTTCAAATGCCAATACGATATGAAACTGAAATTGATATTGTATATGATTGTATTTATATTTATATAGACACTTAAATCGAAATCGTATACATATTTATTGTGTTTCAACACCAAATATAATTATTTAGTGGCAGACTTTTAGAAAGTGCGGTAAATCCATAGTTAAATACTACCTATATATATATATATGCATATACATATATATTTAAATCTTGTATGTGTATATATATTCTTACATACCAACCATATTGAGCATGATGAACGAGTATGAACGTTATAAAATAAAGCAACTAATTCAATTTTTAAATTACTTTGACCAATTGAACTGAGCAATTACGGTTACCAACGGAATTAAAATCAAGAGTCTGTTACAAAAAAGTTATGATATTATCGGAATTATTTAAATTTTAATCAAGGGTTAAGGTAAGTGTTTGACATACAGCTGATTTTTAAAATGTATTTTTTAGGCCACTTTTCTTTTGTCGGATTCGATGTAATGCAAAGTAATGCAACTTTGGAGTATGCTGGATAAAAGATTCCCATCGTAAAACTTAACTGGAAACTAAGCTGTGCGGATAAATAAGTTCATGGAATGACAGCTCTTTTTAAATATCTTACAAGTTCTTCCTCTCATTATTTGAGTGAAAAACATATTTATTATCCAGAAGTTTTTGTTTTCAATTGCCAACAAAATAATCCGGTTTCAAAAATAATGATTTTCATAAAAAAGTATTTAATTGTTAAATTACACTTAGAGGACCGTTCTTACTTTGACTCATTATCAAAAGTAAAGACACCATGTTTTAAATATGATGTTCTAAATTACCAAAGGTTTTTAATAGATTTGGAATCAATTTCACATATAGTCGCAGTGTATATTTTAAAAAATCTGTTAATGCTTTAAATAACTACTGTTGAAACAATAAATTTGCTCATAACCGAAAACGAGCACACTAATTCATTTAGATTTCCTGATAAATAAACAACGAAAATTATTATTATATTATTTTCAATTCGCTAGTTTTCACCATAATTCCATTGATTCTAACATTTAAAATTTGAAACGTTTTGGTTTCATTTTTAATTTATAAAATTTGTTTCATAACATTTTTTTTCGTAACATTTGGATTCAATTATATTTAGTCTATATATATGTATAAGTATGTATTTATATGAAAATATTGTAAGTATTAAAAAATTAATTTTAAGATCGAAAAGTTATCGAAAAGATTGTTTTGACATCTGGTTCAGTTCAAGTTGAAGAAATAGTCCGATTCAACCCAGTTCGGTTAAAAATCAATTATCATCCTTGGCTGCTAATGTTTATAATATTTATAAAATACTCGTATTAACCACAGATTCAAAAGACCGTTTATTTTTCTGATATTACGTAGTTATGTAGCTGTTTTATTCCCAATATATTTTTTTCGTTCTTAATATAAATGTAATTGCCAGGACCTAAAGTCGTTAGGTGAATTAGGCGGATAAAACTTTCTTTTAAAAAAGCAACGAGTTGCCTAAAAAAAAGGGAAAGGCAGGCAGTGCGGCGTTACTTATCCAGCCAATTAGTGGTATTTGGCCACAGGGAAAGTGCGTGTCTGGCGGCAGGACACGAGTGCATCTCCCGATTGCCCTGGTGGGCAACGGCAGACGGCGAGATGTGCCTTCGCCTCGCAGCTGGCCCCGCTGGCGCACTTACCAATGCAAGGATCCACGCACTGATAGTTGATGCAGGCCCTATGATCCGGGCACTCATTGTTGCTCAGGCACTCGCCCTAAAAATAGTAACGGTTTCAATATTAAAATTACTTTTGTTTTGTTATCAACTCTAAAGTCCGCTCAGCTAATATTTGTTTCACATACACAATATATAGATTTTTTAAATAATCAAGAAAAATAACTTACAAAATTCAGAATTGTGGATATTTTTAAAAAACCATATTGTTGAAAAAAATGGGTTTATAAAAATCAAAATATAAAAAGTAACTTATGTGTATAAAATATGTGTAACAGAATTGTAAATCTGGGTTTTAGATTATAACCTAGTCGAACATATGTTTTGACTACATTTTAAGATTCAGCATGTGAATTTGTGGATACAACTATTAGCTGAGCTAGGACATGACACTTTTAGTAAAGTGTAGGTAACTTACACGTGAGCAATGTGAAAGTGGATTGCCAGTATGACCAGGCAGACAATTGCAGACGGGGCGCTCACGTCCAGTGTTGTCGTGGCCGGGCACACAGATGGCATTGGTCCCGCACGGATTGGGCTCGCAAAGGTCCTCCTTGGTGAAGGGGCGACAGCGGACGAAGGGATCTCCGGTCATCTCACGGGGGCAACTGCAAACGGGGGTCAAGCCTCTCAGATTGCAATCAGCTCCAATGCCGCAAGCGCCATCGCAGGTGTTCTTGCAAATGCCATAAAAACAGGCTGGTCTACCAGCCGGACAATCCGAGTCGCCATAACATTCAGGACGGCACTCACTGTACGGGCTGCCAATGTATCCCTTGGGGCATTCACATACAGCCCGATGATTGGCCACGGTCTTGCAGTTGGCACCAATGCCGCACTGTTCACAGGAGGGCACACACTTGTAGTTTCTACACATATCTCTGCCCCCGCAGTCACCATCCTGTTCGCACTCGTGGCGACACCCGCTAAGCGGGTTGCCCAGGAATCCATGCAAGCACGAACATGTTGGCACACCATTACTAATCTCGCATTTGGTATTGATGCCGCAAGGGCTGGGATGGCACTGCTCCTCTTGAAAGTGCGAAAAATGTGATTGAATTTTGATTACAAATTGTATAAAAATTGTCATTCTTACATTAATTTTGAATGTAAGGTTCTTTTGAATTCCTAAGTAAAAAATTCTTAAGGCTGCAGTTTTTCTTAATACCCGTACTATCTATAATATAAAGTAGGAGTTCTATTGAATATCTAAGTTAGGCTTGATGGATAATACAAAAATGCTATTGTCAAATTAAGTCTTAGTATTTCTTCAAATTGACCCGATTTGAACCGAATCAAATATAAAAGTTATATAAATTCTATTTACTTAAATATATTTTTTCGGTTCGGTTCAAAAAATGGTATACAAGGTCTAAAATTATTTAGAATATAAAAAAAATAAAATAATTATTCTCTTAGCTGAAATATATGTACATAATTATAAAAATTTGAAACCAATGATTGCAATTAAGATTCAAACAGTCTACTGCTTAAAACTCGAGCTAAGATTAATATTTTAAAATTATTTTAACAATACTTTATACTTTATAACCTATAAAATAAACCCACTATATATAAATGTTTAATGTTTTTTGTAATTTATATTTACATTACATTATTTCAATTACAAAAAAGATAAAACAAAGAAGAATTTATTAAGAGTGTGAATATCTATAGTGTAAGGAAGAGATTTCTTCAATTTGTTTACTCTCGAGAACTAGTGAATTTAATTATTTATTTTAAAGCTGAAATAAACCGTTGAATCAGATAGAATTAAACTGCAGATTTGAGTACACTGAAATACATTTCCAATTTGCATGTCAATTTTCGTTGTTGCTTTAATATTGATTTATATGCATTGCAATTAGTATTTAGCTTAGGCCCATTATTTGAAAGCACAGAAATTCATAAATTCAGATGAGTGGCTGTATGTATATATATACCGTATGTATGTATGTATGCACATATATATATATATATATCTAGATGCCCACATATAAAATGCTGTGTAAGGACAAATGCGCTGTCCATTTTCCAGACCCGCAAGTGAATTTATATCTACGTATGCAGATAGATATGCGTATATAAATTTATATAAATATATTTATATATATATATATTCTCTACATATATATATATATATATGTATATATGTATGTATATACAAGAATATGGACTATATAGAGTATGTCGATAAGAATGCATATGTATGATTGCAAACACATATGTAAATAAATTACCCAATAGTTTCTTTAATGCGATGAACAAGCGGACAAGTCTATATCAAGTCAACTTTATTCGTGACAAAATTATATACAATACAGTTGTCAAGTGCATAAGAAATGAAAAGTTGAATCGAAGTAATTGAAACCTTTTACACATATAAAAATGGACGCTGTTTTTAGATAGATTGCCCATCTTTTCAATTTCATGTAGGACACTTAAATTATTAATTAATTTTTCATTCAGAGACAGAGAGAGAGAGACAGAGAGCTGAATGAAATTGAGCAATCTATAAATAAGTATGAGCACTTAGCGTTAACTTGACATTTGTGTCAAATATAACGATTATGGCGCGACTTTTGTCATGAAAACAAAAATAGCCATTTAGAAACTTGGCTTAATTATATTCATCATCATCATCATCAATGAAAGGAATAAGGACCACAGAATAAGTAACAGGTAAGGCGCCCAACAAAGTTTGAATGAAATAAAATTATAAGCAAAAATTATGCGCATAAATGAGCTTTGACTACTATCGTATTTGTATTTGTGTTTACTTGGGACTTGGGAGTTGGACTGGTCACTGACCATTTAGTCAGAGCCATTTCAATAATTTGCGCTTTGTTACTGAGTTTATGTTGGTGTGGCGATAAGAAGCGAACCCTTCAAGGGGTCAGTTCTGGCGCCCAACTACTTGCATATGATTTACATGACCCTGCATAAATCACAAAAATACTGTGTAAAACAAGTGACAAAACTGAAGTTGAGCGAGTTCGACTTCATAATACTCTGCACCCAGTCTGAAATTTATTTAGAGTTAGTAGTTTTTACGGACAGACAGACAGTGCTAGATCATTACCATATGAGGGCACAAATTCTTACTTCCCTATATTACATATTTTGCCACAAACTTATACTTATTTTTACATAACATAAAAATTGTTTAATTTGGGTATGAAATATACATTTTTAAACTTTGTTAACTTGTGATGTTGGTCAAGATATACACAGGAACCTTTCTAACCAGTTATTCCAAAATGTATGTTCATTTTGATAATAATGATACTATTTTAATTTGATTAATTAGTGGAGTAGTCTATCATAGATGAACAGGTCGTTGTACTAAAACACCTGAAAGGTGGATAAAAAAAAATATATATTTTCCTAATAAAGTTTATACAACGAACTGATCAAATCGTACCCAATTTTTGTAAGAGTGTACTACACATACATAAATTGAAATTGAAATATATGTATGTATATATTATATACACATATATATAATTGTGCCTGCCTATAATCCGGTATTGAATCGACGCTTCTGGTTTGGTTTCAAATTTGGCGTCGCCTTCGCCTACTTCGGCCGTCCTTGATCTTGACAATTACGTAACAAAATACAAGATAATTACCATAAAATTACAAAGCGCAAGAGCGTTTTGTATTGGGCGTATATATACTTGTTATTGTTGTTATTGCTATTGTTGTTGTATTGTTATATTGAGCGCAAATATTATGCATGCCAACCTACATATTCATTTATAACGAATTAAATGCCCAGCCCGAAAATGTCTTTTTTTGGTCAAAACCAGTCGATTGTCGATATATTATAGAAACAACAATAACATTTTACACAAAAATGTAATGTGATATATTCTTGTATAGGTATTTTTGTTTTTCGTATTAAGTGCACATTACTCGCAATTAATAAAACGGGTAAATAATTAAATCAGTGACAGCCATTTAATTTTATTTAAAAATTTTATTTGGTCCGATTTATATATGTTAATAATATACATATGAAATAAATACATGTAAACTTTCAGCTAGGTTAATAACCTAAATGTTTTAAGCGTTACAGGGGATGGAAAACTAAGAAAATCCAGCAATCTGGCCTTAACTCAATCCCAATCAGTGTCAAAAGTACGCTAATACGCACTTGGCTTGAATCAAGCTAAAAATTCACATATGCTTGGCATGTTTCAAATAAGATTGTTTTGTGATTTAACCACTATCGAATCACGCATTAAAAAAATTTAAATAAAAAAATAAATAATTTAGACCTCAATTTTTTGATTCAATTGTATTTTTAACTAGAACTTAAACTCTTTCTCACTCTACAATAATTAAACTATTTAGTTAATATAAAATTTTAAGCCACCTGTAATAATTAACAAATAACACAAATTATAAAATTTTTCTTGACCGTCCAGACTACGGATTCGAACCAGGGCGTCTTCGTTATGTTACTTTGCAAGGAACTCAATGCCACACTCACAACAAGCATTGTGCTTTTTGCAGTAAAACAATTGACAGATCGAGTATGTCAACCCTGAATTAAGCTAAAAGTCCTTATTTAATTATTTATTTTTTATTCTGTAACCATTTACAGGTTAAGCTGAGGTGAAGAATGAATTGACTATTTTCTCGCTTCGAGTTTAAATATTTAAGATTTGTCTGTTTTCAATTTAAGACGGATCTTGAAATCGGCATTCTTCCTCTCTGTATTTACACTAAAACATTAAACAAAAAGAAATGCTAGTTTATTCAAAGTTTTTAATTTACGACCAACTAATGTAACTATAAGTTTGAAGGGATACAAATAAGCTTGGCAACCAAACATTTTCCAGACATTTTAAAAGATGATAAATAGAATAAGATAAGTTTTTTAGCATAAGCATAAAAATACAAAAAGATTTTTTTTAAGGTCTTATAATCTACGAGATCAACGCGGTTATCCACAAGGAAATTACACCTTTAATTACGACTCTTTAAATGATTACAAATAAACGATTCATAAATAACACACTGTCAATATCAGTTTTTATACATTTTTAGCAGGTTATGAATAGAAGGCCAACGATTTTACGTTACAAATAATAATTTAAATATTTTCTTCTTGTTATACCGTTCAATTTTGTTACGAAATATGCAATGCGTTGAAAAACACATCTTTAAAGTATATAAATAAATTCTTTATACAATCTTAATCTCTAAATTTTTGAGTAGGCGAGTTATATACAATTTCAGAACAACGTACAAGACTTTTAGTCTTTAGTGTATCAAATGTAGCCTTTCTTCTGTTTTTATTTTTGTTTAGAAACTAATATTATAATGCACAATTGAGAAACCTTCGATAGGTTGAGAGAAAACACACAGGAAATGGGACAATAATATGATATTTGAGTGCTACTTTATTCCGCTATATACCCCATAACATACATACATAGATCATTTTTCAAATAAACTAGTAAGGGAAAGCTATCTTCGGCGCGCCGAAGATTTAATACCCTTGCAGAGCTATATGATATAAAACCTAATCTTAATGATATTAGGTGTGGGTTTAGAAATCACACTTTTCCATATAAACAAAAAAGTTTTCCAAACAACTTTTGAACCGATTGCTCCTATGGGAGCTATATGATATAGTTGTCCGATCTGCTGCCTGCAGCAAAAAGAAGGCTTCATTCACCTATATCATCGTCTCGTCCTGATTAATAATTATGCGTTACACATGTGTGACACATTTCGTGACAAAATTATAATACCCTCTACAAGGATATACAAATATTTGTAGCTATGAGTCAAGTTCTTACCTGGATCGTTCAGATGGCATGAAGTGTACGGGTCTCCGTTGTAGCCAACTGGGCAACTGCACACGGCTACATGATTTCTAGCCTGAAAATTAAATTAAAAAATGTAGTAGGGTACGAGGAGAGAATGGGCGGGACAGCCAACACTTACGTCACAATTGGAACCAATGCCGCAGGCGCCTACACATGGGTTGACGCAGCGATTATCCTTGCATTGCAGGTCACCGCGACAGTCGACGTTGTCCAGGCATTCACCTCGATTGCAGTGCGTAAGAGGATTACCGCTGAAGCCGGGCGGACAGGAGCAGACCGGCCGACCACCGGCAGCTTCCTGGCACACGGCATTCACTCCGCATGGATTGCCACTGCAGCCGTAAGTTTGGGCAGCTATAGACCCCATCGCAACACGATATACAGGATGATACGCGGGCGGGAGGAAAGAGAAAGGTGTGTAACATTGCTTAAAGGTGTATTGTGCATTGTGATAAATGGTAATTAATTCACAGATCAGATTATGAATATATGTATAAGTGTATAACTATATATGGACAGAGAGAGTGTGTGTATGTGTGTGTCAGGGAAGTTATATAAGTTTTACAGTTAGCGCAAGTTGTGCTTTCTTAGACATAGAAGTACTCGTAATACCCAGAGATGAGTACTTCGGAGGGTGCAACAGTTAGTCATAGTAGACTTGGGTAGGGTATATTGAAGTTGTAAATACCGCGTGTGTAGACTGGATCTTGATAGATAACGCGTTGTAGGGGACGCCCATCGCCCCCATATGTATAGTACGTACGATATGAGCAGTTGACACATCGTTTATCTAATTTTTTACCTATCGAACTGCGACAGATCAAAGCCAGAAGCATCAATGCCAGGACCAGTACCTGTTGTTGCTTTGAAAACTGTAGAAAGATAAATGAGTAAATAATATCAGAGTTGGGCATAATGCTTAGTTTATAATATAACTTTTGCTAATATATATAATATATAAATATATTGTAAGGTATATAACTTTTAGCAGTGCTGCAGTTTCTGTCACAAGAGTGACAGTCATTTTATATATTACGATATGTATATAGTGGTTATAGTTTGGCGAAAATTATTCACACACACACACAAACTGATTAATGATCATTAAGCGACTTTCCTTATAATATATAATAAACGTAAAACCTGAAATCAAATTACAATACCACAGAGTAATTTTGGAAATATCGCTCATATGATTCTATATGATAGTTTGTTTTAAATATTTAAAAAAACTAAAAACTCAGAGTGACAAAGCTATAATACTCTCTGCAAGGGTATAAAAATAGTATGTTATATAAAAAAAGATGTAAGTAATTTCGTTTTATATGGGCTTTGTGGAGCATTTTTTTCGAAGTTGTGTTGAGGCCCCAGTTTGTCTTAAAAGCCATCATAAATAAAAGTGTTTAAGTTTTTTTTTCGTTAATGAATATGAAAATATGGAATCATTTTTGGTTTTTAGCTCTTACCGGCTCTGAGATTGACATTTTAATATACGTAGCTAAAAAGTCAGACAATTCAGTTGCTGATATGGATAGCAAAATTCTAAGAACCAAACCTAAAAAAAAGAGCAGTACAGACTGTTTTCCAAATTTTGGAAAATAATATTTGTGCTGATATAAAAAATTCTAAAGTGATTAAAACCTTGGTCAAGGGTAATTAAATTTAACCCAGAGGTAAATGAAGCGATTGTTTTTATGGCCTATCAATCATAAGTAATGGAGATAGTTTTTTTTCATGGAGTTTACAGAAATGATTAATGGGAATAGCCAAAACTTACGAGGCTGAACTTAAGCGATAGATTGTAAATCTATTTATAAGAATTTTTCTTGTTAATCAAATAATTAGGACTTATAGTCAATAATCATATCAAACTGCAACTTTGAAGGAGTAAAATAATATAATAAGGCTTAAGGGTATTCCCATATTTTCAGTAAAAATGCCAAATAGAGAAACAAGAAGAGCAAAATACTTAAAAAGCCTCATCGACCAAGGCATCATTGACATCAAATCGATTGAATTGTTGCTACTTAATTAAATTTTGTTTGGCCAGCAACTGATACCAAATTTGGTCAATTTTGGTTGGGACAACTTTATTTTGTTCTGTGGCCTATATAGGAATATCACTGAATTAAGATTGGGCAGGCACGGTGATCATTGATTGCGGATGACACATACTAAATTTAAACTTGTTGCTGATGCTTAACAAGTTCGATTTCAGTTTAAATATGCATCAAGCCAGATTATGCAAATTGACAGCTGCTTGACTCAATCGCTTTTAGCTTAAAATAGCATTTGATTATTTAGCCGTACTTCAGTTAACCTAAGTAAGACATACAAGGCCAGAGTCAAGAATTCGGTTTCGTAAATTGCTATTCGCTATCCCGACAAATATATAGTTTATTATGTAATGAAAGCAACAAAAACTTACATTTATACGGGGTCTCTATTTGTCTATCGAGCGAAAAGGGAATTATTTATTCCCTGATTTTGATTGATCATACAATTTGTCTTCCGAGAAAGCAACAATTTAAAACGGATCTCAACCCTAATTCGGGTTGCGATAATTGAGAATTAAGTTATAATACTCAACTTTGACCCTTGCAAGTGTAGTTAAAAACACTAATAAGACAAATCTATGTGCTCCAATAGTGTCTCTTGATAAAATATCAAATAATTTTTAATAATTGGCGTTTTTTCCATATGAGCGGGACTGTCCAATCAAATGTGTGTTCAGACAGATGAAATAAATATTATTCTGGATATTAGCATTAATACATTAATATTATCTTTCATTTAAGGACAGGAAACAAAATAATCATAATGTATTGTATCATGAGGATATTGTTTCACTAGAAATGGAGCATTACACTATATTTTATATATATTTTAATTTTATAAACTTATGTCATTTAGATACAACTATATCTTTTATGTTCCGCAAAACTTCATGGAAATTTCTTCGACTAAAAAGTAAAAAGCCTCTGCACTTACACGAAATGGCTTAAAATTCAATGATGTATGTCATATCATATCAATGATGTATGTCATATGACAATCCCTAACATTATAATGATGTTACAAAAATAGTTATAAATTGAAGGAAGAGGCGTGATTGACTTAATAAACTACATATGTATTATATTTTTGATATTTGATATAATATAGCCGCCTCAGCAACGATAGATCGAAAATAAAGATGTTACATTATGTTACATTTGGGAATTATTGGTTTCAAATGCTTTATATAAATATTATGGTCAAAATCGGTTTTCGTAATTTGTCTAGTATGCCTTCTTTCTGGTTTGATGTTTCTTTTATGGTAATTATCAATTAGTATAATGAGATTTTACAAAAAATAGCTAGAAAATAAAGTAATTTATTGGGATCATAAGTTGCCATTTTGCCAGTTGATTGCTCTGATTCATTGGCATCAACTGACAACTGCCGGAAGCAAACACTTCAAACGAAACTCAAACTGAGGGGCTTTCCAATGACGCCGACGCTTAAACTATTATCGATTTTTATGTTTTTTTAGTTTTTTGTTGTATTTTGCTTTTATAGGCTGCTTCAATATGCTGCTCACGTAGCGTATTTAATGCATTTTTTATTTTTATTACAATATCTTCTCTTTGTGTGTAATATTTTCAGTAAAACAAAAATCCACAAAGAAAAAAAAAATAATAATAAAAAAAAACCAATTTAAATTAAGTGAACAGTTTTGTTTACACTGATCAGTTGCTCACTTAAATGCACTCACCATTTTCAAGCTAAGTTTCTTCACAACAAAGAATAACAACTATATTAATATATATAATATATATATATGATATTTATTTTTTGTTTGTTTTTAAGTTTTGGCTAAAATAATTATATGACACTTGAAGCTAAACTTAAACTGAAGCGCCTTCCAGACGGACTTGGGCTATTTATAAGCCCCTGTCCAAGCCAATATCTCTGAGAACAGCTGAGAATTGAGACTACCCAATGTTTGCGTCATCAGCTTCTCAGTCTCAGTCAGAGTCTCAGTGATCGACTCAGTTGACTTGACAAACTTGGTTCTGTTTGTCAGTCGAAACTACTTTATTTTTGTTGTTTTTCTCTGTTTGTTTTGTTTGATTTCAGCTTAAAGTTATTTGCTGTATCTTTGCCATACATTAAGTCATTCATTCATTCGTTCACCCATTCATTCATACATTTACTTAAGCACCCAGCTTAGCCACCAGTTTATTTATATTCGCGTACTTGACAACTCTGCTGTGGCAGAGGCTATGACGTTCGAATATGCGTAGGGGTTATGAAATTATTCTGTATGTTAATATGTTATTGCTTGTGCGTCTAAAATAAGCTTTGCTCAATTTAACAAAAAATAAAAATTTTAGCTACCCTGCATAGCTAGAGCCGGAAGGGGTCTTATAGCTTTCTTATGAACATAAATAAATGTTTGCGCGTTCAGGCAAGCCATAAACCCGTTATTTATTATTTTTTTTTAAAGAACAAACTTGAATCTATTAGTTGAAATTGATTGAGTTGCAGTTACACTTTCTGCGAACTGCTCTTCGAATAATTCTATTTCGATGCTTTCACATAGGATCATTATTTAGTTTTTATGTTTCAAATTATTTTTTAATTAAAAAGGCTTTGTAATGTTATGAGTGGTAAAATTAAATCATTGGTTCGAAAATCATTTAACAATTGAAAATAAAAACACCAATCTATTTCGATTCCGCATAAAATTTTAGAATTTAAAGAAAGAGATTTTCGTAAATTGTCATACACTCTGCGCGCTTGATAATCCCATCGGTAATTAATTATTTAATTTGGTGTTCATAGATGATACAAATATAGTTAAGACATCTTTTCGATATATTTGTAGATGCGCATTATTAATTACATAGCACTTAAATATGGTCATGTGTATACTAAAAGTTAATAAAAATATATACCCACATATGAGTAGTTATCCAGCACTTTGTATCTTATGAGGGCGTTTGCTTTTGTTTTCTATAACCAGATCAGGTTTAGATTATTGAAACATGGCTAAAAAATACATACAGATACAATTAGTAAATGCTAATTGTAATATTTTGCGCATGTTGATATAATTTAAAAAAAAAAATTGTAAAAAAATATGCGTTGACATTCATGTTGTTAGCTCTTATTTTATAGTATTGTTGTTATATATATATGTATATATTATTTATGCTTTTTATTTAGGTTTCACCGGAAATCTGTAGGAACAACAGCTTGTAATAGAATTGCTCATTTCTATTTCATTTAATTTCCGTCGCTCCAAAAAAAGTTGCTATTTAATAAGATTATGAAGCCTAAATAAATACAAAACACCATCTAGATAAAAATTCAGTTGACATTTTGCTCATTTCATTTTCTACATTTTTTTTTTTAGTTACATACATATATGGCTGAAATGTCGACAAACGAATGGAGGTAAAAAATGAATTAATTATTACTATTAAATTACAAATTCATAAATGATAAAATTTAATGTTCAGTTAAAAGAATATAAATAACAGTATAGATTAGTACTCACTTTTAAAGTCTTAAAAGCCTGTGGCATGTCTTTGAAAGATATTATTGTATTTTATTAATACTGATAGGAGTTTTTTAAAATTACTCGTGTGAATTTATCTTCTTTAACTGAATTCTACAGTATTGAAAGCATATTTTTTACCAAGCATTCGATTTGTAGTCACTTAAGTCCCTTTTTTATATAGCGCAAATGTCTAGTTATTTCTAATTGGTTCGCTAATTTACAAGCCAATTTAAAATGTGAAATTGTCAGCTGTGCAGTACTAATATCAAAAGTAAATCAATTTTCAATAATTGAGGTGCAATTGTCATTATTAATTTACAATTTAGATGAGATTAAACGCCAGCACAACACCTGGCCGCAAGGTCTGAAATTGTAGACGACGAGTCCTTTTGATCAATTTACCGGCCATTTAATTGAGCGTTTTGTGCATATCTATAGGCTTTCGCAGCTCATTTGTCAAATGGCCAAGGTCGCGACAGGTGGTCCGATACCCAAAACTTAAACTCTATTTGGAACTAGTGCTGGAGCTAAGCACTTATAAACTTCTTACCTGCAAGCAAGGGGCCTGGACTGTTCATAATTTATGCTGCGTAAATCAATCATATTCAATCATGGCATGACAATACATTCAGTATATACGCATGTTGTGCGATTATATATGTACATATCTGACTGATGTTATATAACAAATGTTATATAATAAATTTGGTATTATTAATTTGAAGAAACGCCACGCTTGACACTTGTGCTTGCGGCATTCGCAATCGCATCCGCACCCACAACTTCTAGCAACCAATGAAGATTGGCCACAATTCTTCTGGATTGAAGCTCTATAAATTTTGGCTTTACAAAACTGGCCTTCGAATTAAATTAAATTTGGTTGTAACAAATCAAACATAAGGATGACGAGACGAGTTGATATAGCCATGTCCGTCTGTCCGTCTTTTTATATGCAAATTAGTCTCTCGGCTTTTGAACTAGGTGAATGAGATTTGAAAAATTGGAAAATTTGAATGAATATGTAAAATTGTAATTTTTAAATTTTTATACCAAAATCATTAAGATCGAACCACAATATCATATAGCTCCCATAGGAACAATCGGTTCAAAAGTTGATGTATGGAAAACAACATAATTCCGTGCTCCAATTTGTGAACCCAGTCTAAAATGCGATTTTGCTTCAAAAATATGCGGTTCGAACTCCTTCGCCAATAATTTTGGTTATAGTTTTGGTTAGAAATAGAAAAAGAACTTTTTCATCTCGTTTAATATTACTTATTTTCTTGACAGAGTGATTTATTATCGCCAAGCTCAAACTAACGTTTTTTCATATAAATTTCTTAGTATACCTGAACCGAGTTGGAAATATTTGTATGATTAAGGTACAGATTATGCTTTCAATTTGACGTCTCGAATAGGCTAGTGTCCGGACTCAAACCGTTTCGGTGAAAATCGGTTTGCAGGTTTGCATAATATTAATCTAAATTGGGTTAAGATATAAACTAGGCTTAAAAATATCAGTTTTAACCCATTTTTCATAAAGGAGAAAGTGTAAATAGAAACATCTGTTAAAGGATTTGGTAGCACTTGTACACCGTAGTTGTTAACGGGGGCCAGGCAGACAATTTAGTGTAATTGTAGGTCAATTTTCTGCATAGTAAATCCCTATAAAAAGGACCTGCCGAACAAACAGACAATCAAAGAATCTGGACAAAATGTCGGCCGTGGATTCTACGCGTGCTGTTGAGTATCAGTGGATCGTATGGCGTGTGTTTGGTATGAACCCTCCTGAGGATGAAAGTTTCTGGGCTCGACACTATAAGACTTATAGCATTGTGATTAATATATATTCCAATATATGGGCACCGATTGCTTTGTATATTAAATGCATGATTAGCACCACGCTTTCCGAATTCTGCGAAACTTTTTATGTGGTTGCCTTGGTAATAGTACATCAGATGAAGTTTGTCAATTCGTGGCGAGTTCTCCACCGATTGAAAGAGACTCATAAAATCTTGCATCGCCTGGATGCTCGCCTGCAGGCTGTGGAGGAACGTAACATAATACGGGATTATATTAGCCAGTCGAAACGTGCTTTTCTTATACTCTTGCGTCTGCTTCTTCTAATTTTATCTACTGCTGCTTTGTATGCGATCTCATCGCCGGACAGAGAGTTGCCTTTCCCCGGCTGGTTTCCATGGAGCTGGGAAATATCCACAAGCATATATTTTCTAACAATCATTGTAGAAATTATCGGATTACTTACATTAGCTTTGATGGCACTTGTTAATGATACCTATCCGGTTGCCTATCTGACAATGGTTGCGGGTCATTACAAGGCTCTGTCTTTTCGTATCTCACTGCTGGGTTATTCGAATATATCCCCTGGTAGAGCTTATTATCAACTGATTGACTGCATTGAAGATCATAAGATTATATTGGAGTATGGTGATGAATAATGAATATAAAGTTGGTTAAAGTAAGTTAATAGCATTTTCTTTTATAGACTGCTTCAAACGATTAAGGATTCACTCTCGTTTGCCTGTTTTTATCAGTTTGTTTCCACAGCCACAGCTTCGTGCTCCCTAGCATTTTTTTTAATCTACGTAATGCTAAGCTTTTATAAGTTTGTGTACCTATTCTTAATGATGTTAGCGATCATCTTTGAGACACTCGTCCTTTGCTATTCCGCTGAGAAAGTTATCCATGAGGCAGAGCAGATGTCCCTGGCAATCTATCGATGTAATTGGCAAAATCAATCCTTGACGTTTCAAAGGGACATAATACTAATGCTTAAGCGTTCCCAAAGTCCAGTTGCAATTTTGGCGGCCAGGATAATGCCTGTTCGCATGGCATCTCTTGTGGTGGTATGTATGGCTCCTGCCCCTTAGAACTTATATGAAATTTTAAAATCATTGTGGATAAATTACATTTGCAGGTTATCAAAGGAGCCTACTCAATGTTCACGCTTTTAAACGAAGTAACATCAACAAAGTAGTTAAGCAGCAATCGTAGATGTTTTTATGGATATTTATGAATATTTCAATAAATTTTTTTCCGTTTGGTTTAATTTCCTTATAATCAAAGAGTTTTTATCGATTTGTGGGGGTGTAAACGGAAATAAATAATTTTGATGTACGGATTATACAGACGAACAAGCCTTTGGCTTTTTCATACAAAAAAAAAGAGAATTTTGAGATCAGTTAGATACTAAATTATATCAATGACATGTTGATCATGAAATTTTTTGATCCCAGGTCGTAAGGATTTATTCAAGTAAGGATTGTATAATAATTTAAACAGTGTAAGGATTATTTTATCAAGTAAATTATAAATGAAACATACTTGGCTCCATAATAATGTGTAATTAATTCTATAAGTACTATATATTGAATATCAATAATTCAACCTGACTAGAGTTTTATTCTATTGGATACAATATATTCTTCTATTGGATACAAAAATCGCTTAGCAGTAAATCATACATGTTATGTATCCATGTGAAATAAAGAGTTGAAAATTCTGAGGTTCGGACTCAAAATACAATTTAATCTTATTTAAATTTTGTGTCTGTAAAGAAATGTAATTCAAATCCATCTTGGAAACATTCTATTCCTAATTAAATTAAGTAATATTATAATTGATTTAAGAGTTTGGTTCTTTGGCTTAGGAGAATTTAAGCTAAAACCGTCCTTAATATATCAATTTAAAATATAGGGAATAAATATGTTTTCTAAGCATAAGCAACTATGGGTTTGGAAAGGTGATTGTTTGAAAAAATAGTATATACCATTTAATTAATGCATTCTGTCCTTAATATTTATGCAATACTCCAATCATTCCAATCATATACGATTCCTTGGCACAACACATTTTATCATCCCCTTCTACTTTTAATACACCATTATCTATACTATATTATTTAAATTCTTTACATTTCTGCATGAAAAAGTTCGTGCTTATCTGTTAATAATGTTTCTATGAGAGCTTAATGTTTTTGTAAAATCCAAATTTCATCAAGATACTTTGAAAAAAAAAAAAAAGTTTCCCATTCAGAAATTTTTAAACTGATTGTTCTCATGGGAGCTTTGATTTTTGATATGCTTTTAGAAATTACTCTTCTCCATATAAGTTGAAAACTTAGTCAAGATTCCTTGAGAAATAAAAAAATGTTCTATACAACAACTTTTGAACAGATTGTTGCTATGTGAGCTATATGATTTAGTAGTCCGATCTGAATATTTGGGGCCACTTACCACACATACTTACATGTAAATTTATACCAACTTACGAACCGATTGTTGCTATGTAACTTTATAGATTTAAATTGCACCAAGCCGAAAAATAGTGAAAAAAATTGCATGCTAAATGGAAGCATAACAATAGTTTCTTGTAGTTTGAGTCATACTTAAAAAATGTAACTACGATTCGAACTATTTCATTTCAAAACAAGTATGACACGAATTCTTATATTAATCTCATTATACGATAGAATGAAGAAATAATCTGGGTTAAATTTGGTATATGTTTAAGGCGGGATGGAAACAGGATAAAATTGAGAATTCCGGGTTTGAATTAAGGAGTTCGTATTTGTTTTTAAAAAATTCGGATTCATAGAACTTTGAAGAACTATTTAAGTACATAATTCTTTATTTTATCCAGCTTTTTCCTTTGAGTGCATACGACACGGCTTTTCATTATTTAAAATTGAGCACGCAGAAAATAAAATGAAAATAGCGGATCCGTCCAAGCGACTAGTCACCAATATGGCCACTGACTGGCAGCGTTCCGTATCCGTGAATATGGAGAGTGCGTGCTTGCCTCCATTTTTATTCAGTTGCAGCCGGAAATGCGCATTTTATGCAAGTGTCACCCACTGGCGTCCAGCGGAAGTTGTTTATCTTACGCAGTTGCCTTTTCTACATTTTCAAGCGATATTATTTTTTCCTTTTCAAATATGTAACCCTTTGTGATAACTATTTCGGCTTTCACTTTTGAACGCGGATCAAAAATTACAATTAATTAATATATAATAATAATATTGTAATAACAAATTATAACAAAAAAATATATATTTTTTGTTAATATTCATAATTAAACACAAAATTTACACATTATTTTTGAATTTTTATTCAAGAAATTTTTTTTTTTCCATTTATAAATAATTTAATGCATTGAAGGAAATACCCCGTAAGCTATATATATATATATTAATTACATCCTATTTATTTTGTGGATAAGTCCAATAACATTCTATCAAGATGTGATGTCAGTTTGTAAGAGTATTTTACTTTCGGCACCCTAACGAAAATATTAATACAGTTTTTTTTTTTATTTTATTTTATGCCCATGTCAACGGATTTGCGGGTCTGTGACTTTTATGAGCCTTTGAACTGATGTTGAAACGGAACACAAAGGCGACTATTTCTTAATCCTGAAGCTCATTATGAATTTACAACAAATTTAAAAATAGGAAAGAGTAATAAGGCAATATATATGTATGTCGCACAGATTTGTCAACTGTATCATACCCACACAATATCACGTCCAACTGATTTAGTTCTTCATAGGCATTCATTAAATGTGGGAATTTTAATTGAAGCCGCCCCTGAGGTTGACACTCCGCTTCTGTCAAAACCAGAGCTTATGCATTCAGATTAATCAATTTACAGAAATGTTTTCAATTAAATGACAACACGCTTTACATGCCCAAGCGTATATGATATTTTGATATGCCATGGGCCACGTCAAAAACCCGCAATAGTCGGATAATGGATATGCAATTTTACAATTTTCCATTGCCAATGATTTATTATTATTATTTAAATATTGGCTAAAGCATGCGTGGTCTCTGTGATTGGCATTCGATTGGTTACATCAACACTGCAATCAGTTGTATTATACGACTAAAATGACGTACATACATCCAATGTTAGCTTTGTTTAATTTAAAATGCATCGAAAATGACTAAAAATTCAGAATTTTTTGTGATGTGCTTCTCAGATTAATGTATGTCCGAATCGAAACGAATACAATTAACGACTAAGAAGTATAAAAAGTTGGGTTTCAATGACGAACTGTGTAGACCTCCATCGAAAATAAGAGAACCTTTTTTAACATTGATATACATTTGCTGTTTTCTCAATCTCCTCCTGGATGATAAAGTTAACAATGATCTATGAAGACAGAATAATAATATTTGGTGATGTTGAGTCAGGAGTACTTACCGACCAAGAAGGAATGGTATTTTCGCTCAAGGGCGAGAAAACTGAAAAAATTCATTGATCAAAATATACTTTTAATGTTGTGGTTATCCAGTAGATGCCGGGTAAGACCAACTAATTAATATTAAAATATTTGTTTCATTACAAATGAGAATATTTTATTCAAATAATTTCTTTATATTCAAAAACATGCATAATTATTGTTAGTAAATTTCTAATTTTTTTCAACAAATAAATCAACAACATCAGACGAATTTTCTTACCGCCCCGCCGAATTAAATACAGAGCAATTAACCGCAAATTAATTCGGGAAAAGACGCTCAGGGTATGCATAAGTACTTGTGCTTGTGCTGCCCATGAAAAACTTATCAAATCCTCATCAAATAAATAAATAAAAGAAATACAATATAAAATCTTAGTTAAGCAAATGCCAACGTGTAAGAGCATAAGCTCTGAAAGAAATCAAAAAATGAGCCAAACTCGCGCTCGGCAGCAACAACAACAAGACGAACGTCGATTGTCGTCGATTCGGAATAACGCTTATTTCTCTATACGCGCTGACAAAGAGACAATACCAACAACAACTGCATCACTGCAAGTGAACGCGGAGAGAGCACGGTCTGTCGCCAGCTTTATTATGCTCAAGCAGCATAAAGGAAAGTGGATCGTGGAGTGCCCAGTGCCCGTCCCCCGACCCCTACTACCTAACTAATAAACTGCTGATCACAACAATGACCAGTACTATGCCCGCGCTAACTACTGTGTCTTCGTTGTCAACAACATCAACAACAACAGCAGTATCACTGTACAGCCCGTCAGGTCAACTGTACAGAATTAGTCAAAAAGCTAACGAACTCACTTGGAGATGGTAAATTCTACGTCAGCTCGATAAAAAGGGGTAACATTTACGAAACAAAAATTCAAGTAAATGACGAACAAAACTATCGATCTGTGTGCAAGTCTCTTAATTATGAAAAAATGAACTATTACACCTATCAACTTAAAAGTAGCAAAGGTCTACAAGTTGTTATAAAATGGATCGAACCAACAGTTCTGGAATGCGAATGGTATTTCACAGCACAAAAACGAACTCTTGCAGTTTCTTGATCACTATAACATCGACGCCATGCTTATATCAGAAACTCACCTAACAAGCAAAGATTATTTCCACATCAAGGGATATAGTTTTTATGCTACGAATCATCCCGATGGCAAGGCTCATGGAGGCACTGGCATTCTAATCAACTGTCGCATCAAGCATTACCTGTTGCCAACATTTGCAACAATTTATCTACAGGCAACATCAATTCGTATTGAAGCTCAAAGCGGTCAGTTAAACGTAGCCGCAGTATACTGCCCACCTCAGTTCTCCATATCCGAAGCAGAATTTGTAAAATTCTTCAACCTGTTAGGTGACCGGCTTATAGCAGCTGGTGACTACAATGCCAAGCACAGCCACTGGGGATCGAGGCTCAGTAACCCGAAAGGAAAACAACTTTATAATGCCATAATCACACCACGAAATAAGCTTGACTTTATTTCCCCGGGAAGGCCTACATATTGGCCCACAGATCCAAAAAAGCAACCCGACTTAATTGATTTTGCTGTTACCGATCGGAACACTCGCCAATCTTACTTCACCTCTATGACCACCCACAGTTCTCTGAACGACCACATTTCCTCACTTCTAAAAAAACAGATTGGCTGAAGTATAGGAAATACATAAGTTCTCACATTGAAGACTGCCCAAACATTGGCTGTAAAGATGACATAGATAGATCAGTTGAAACACTAACGTCTGTAATGTCTCTGGCTGCAAAACACTCCACTCCAATAATAACAGATAATAAACTTTACAACAGTAATCGGGCTCCCAGACTTATTGACTTATTGAAGAGCTACTACGCGACAAGAGAAGGCTTCGGATAGAATGGGAAGCCCCTAGATCTCCTGCCTCAAAGGAGCGCTTAAAAATAGCCAACCTTTACTACGGAAAGCCCTAGAAGATGAACGAAAATTACAGCAAAGATACTACATGAACCAACTCGCCCCAAACAACAAACGATTTGCATTGTGGAAAGCCAAGTCAGGCGTATGCCCACCAATTGAGACTGATTCACCATTGCGTACCCCAACAGGAGAGTGGACTCGGAGCAACGAAGAAAAGTCAAATATATTTGCGAACCACTTAAGAAGAAGAAGACATTTTTCAAACCACATCCAGCAACAAACGGCTTTTTGCTCCCAACTGTCAACAATCTTTAAGCCACTATGCCCATCACATTCCGAGCAGAAGACAGGGGTCATAAAGGACCAAGTCAGAAATCAAAAAAAGGCACCTAGTCACGATCTCATCTCCCCTAAAATGATCATAGAATTGCCGAGCTGTGCAGTATATTTTCTCACCATAATATTCAACCAAATGATGAAATGGGGTTATTATCCCCAACAATGGAAAAAATCAATCATAACAATGATCCATAAAGCAGGAAAGGACAAGTCCCAGCCTTCATCATACAGACCTATCAGTCTCCTACCATGCCTATCAGAGATATTTGAAAAACTGCTCCTGAATCGCATCAAGCAACATTTACACATAAACAGTGCTGTCCCACTGCACCAATTTGGATTCCGCGAAAAGCATGGAACTATTGAACAAGTAAACCGGATAACTTCTGAGATACGCAATACATTTGAACGCCAAGAGTATTGCTCCGCTGTTTTCCTGGATGTCGCCCAAGCTTTCGACCGCGTTTGGCTAGATGGCTTGATCCATAAAATAGACATGTTACTCCCACAAAACATCCATAAAATATTGGAGTCATACCTTTTGCAAAGAAGTTTCGCAGTAAGGTGCAAAGATTTTATCTCTGAATATCATCCAATTGAGGCTGGTGTACCTCAGGGTAGCGTACTTGGACCAACACTGTACATTATCTACACAGCAGATATACCGACAAATAGTCTTACAGCAACATCGACATTTGTTGATGACACTGCTATTCTAAGTCGCTCTAAGTGCCCAACAAGAGCAACGGAGCAGCTAGCATCTCATTTGGTAGCCTCAGAAAAGTGGCTAGCAGACTGGCGCATACATGTAAATGAGCAAAAGTGCAAACTTGTCACCTTTACCCTAAATAGACAAACTTGCCCTCCTTTGTCTTTATCAACATTCCACAAACCAATGAAGTAACATACCTTTGTGTCCACCTGGATAGACGGCTTACTTGGCGCAAACACATTGAAGCGAAGAGAAACCAACTGAAATTAAAAGCTAGTAATCTACATTGGCTTATAAACGCCCGTTCACCACTAAGGCTCGAGTACAAATTTCATTTTATATAAAGCAGTTCTGAAACCAATTTGGACATATGGTTCCGAGCTATGGGGCAACGCTTGCCATAGTAACCTCGAAGTAATCCAGAGCGCTCAATCGAAAATACTGAGAACTATCACCGGGGCACCTTGGTATATACGGAATGAAAATATCCATAAAGACCTAAATGTTGAAGCCGTAGTCTGTTCTTCATTTTCATCTAGCATTAAGGAATCACACTTTTCCATCTAACTTGTAAAACAATAAGCATATTTTGAGAAACAAAAAAAGTTTTTCATATAGCTTTTGGACCCATTGTTCTTTTCTATGGAAGCAGTTTTCCGATCCGGTCGATTCCTAATGTGCTGGCTGCAGCAAAATAAAGGGTTCATACCATGTTTCATTCTTCTACTTAAAAAACTGAGAGACAAGTTTGTATATATGGAGATGGACAGACGGACTTGGCTATATCAACTCGACCCGTCTTCCTGATCAATAATATATATAATTTATGTGGTCGGAGATGACTCCTTCAATGCATTACACATTTCGAGACAAAGTTATAATACACTTTTCAAGTGTAAAAAAACTATTTTAGAAATATAATAATAGATTAAATAAAAATTATGAAAATATAATAAATAAGCGAAATTTATTAATTTATATTTGATTATATAAATATAAATAAATCAATTAAGATTTATAAGTTACAAATACACAATTCTTGGCAAATTTATAATATGTAAGATGGTCAAAAATTTTATAAATAAACATAATATTCCCAAATATTTTCATTTGTTTCACTCTAATATCTATCCTTTAAAATTAAAAAAATAATGTTAGCTTACTTAATGGAGAATGTACAATTCAAAAATTTAGTTTTGGTCGAAAATCTAAGAGGTTATTTCATTTAGCAGCGTGAACATTGAGTAAGCACCTTTAATAACCTGCAACGAAAGAAAGATTATTTGCGAAGAAAAATATACTGCAATTTCTAAGTCTCCATAAAAGGTACTTTATTGCATATTTATGGGTTCAAACGTGACTGAAAAAATGGATATTTAAGATTTAATAAAACTTATTATGCTATTGATTAGTATTAGTATTGGTTTTAAATTTGAAAAGGGCTTTATTCGATAAGAAATTATAAAATATTTAATTTTAGTCAGTATGTCGTAAAATATAGAATAAAAAAAAGCTATACTCACCGCTACAAGAGACGCCATGCGTACGGGCATTACATTGGCTGCCATAATAGTAATGGGTCGCTGAGAACGCTTGAGCATTAGTATCAAGTCCTTTTGAAACTTCTGAGATTGACTGTACCAGTTACATCTGAAGATCGCTTGAGACATGAACTGTGACTCATGGAGTACTTCCTCGGCGGCATAGCAAACTATGAATGTTTCGGAGATGATGCCCAGGCAAATAAAGAACAGATGAAGGAGCTTAGAAAAGCTGAGCTTAATGTAGAGAACGTAAAATGTTAAGGTACACAAAGATATAGCTGTACAGGAGAATTGATAGAAACAGGCGAATGATAACATGTCCGTCATTGTATCGACTAATCTAAAAAGAAAGCTAAATTAAACCAAAGATAATTAGATAAAACTTGTATGCATACTCCAATATAATCTTATGATCTTTAATGCAGTCAACCAGCAGACTATAGGCACGATCTTGGGATGTATTCGAATCACCCAGCAATGATATACGACAAGACAGAGCCTTATAATGTCCGGAAACAATGGTTAGATAGGAGGCTGGATAGGTATCATTGTTGAGAGTCATTATGGCCAGTATATGTAAGCTCACTAGCTGGAAAATAACCGTCACCAAGAAAACACCTCTGGAGACTTTCCAATCCCATGGATACCAGGCGGGAAAAGCTAATTCCTGGTCTGTTGAACAGATAACAAAAAATGCAGCGGAGCCCAATATAACTAAAAAGAGACGCAAAAGCCAAAGAAATATGCGCTTCGACCCATTGATATGATTTTGAATAATGTTTTGCTCCTCTTCCGTTTGCAGGCGAGCATCCAGGCGTCGTAGGATCACATGGGTTTGCTTCAATCGGAGTCGTACTCGCCAGGCATTGATGAACTTAAGCTGTTCTACGACCACAACTGGAACCAAATAGAAAGACTCACAAAATTCAGAGAGACTGGTGCTAAGCAGGCATTTCATATATAATGATAACGGCACCCAGATATTGGCAAAAATATTAAAGACAATGCCATAGGCGGTATAATGCCGGGCCCAAAATGTATCACCCTCGGGAGGATCCAATCCAAAGAAGCGCCATATATACCACTGAAACTCAATAGCACAAGTAGAATCCACAGTCGACATCTTGTCAATACACTTTGAGTGGCTTATCCTTTGACATTTCCATTTTATAGAGTTCCAATAGCATGTGACACATGCAATTTACATTCAAATTAGCTGACACCCTCGACCCAAATGGGTGAGTACTTAAAATAAGTGCAGCAGTAACCCAATGATAAATAGCCCGACACTAGAAAAAAAAGGTTCGAATTTAATATAGATGAAATCGTTGTTAAGATTTTAAATATAAATTCTAGAACCGGGCACAAAATAGTCTTCGTTTGAATTTGATTTCAAAATATAATAAATATAAAAACAAAATAAAATAAATAAATAAATATTCGTTATATGAGAACAAGCTTTTTCTTTAAAATATTATATTTTTATATTCTTCAACAACTTTTGAACCGATTGAACCTATGTAAAAAAGTAGTCCGATCTTAATAATTTTTGGTCAGTTGTGGAAATCACTTTTTTTCCTCTAACATCCAAATTTTAATTTTTTTGACAAAACAAAAAAGATAAAAGGACAGACGGTCGGAAACTATTCTTTATGAAAAATGTAGAATTCTTATATAGAAATACAGAAACAAAACATTTAAATTAAAGTTCTGCTTGCTATTTATCTCAAAGATACTTGTCTTCATATGCGATTATGCTCACATTTTTGTATACACTTCCAAAGTCTATTATATTGTCTATTGTCGTCTCCGACCCCTTAAGCTACGCATATAATGGATCAGGATAGCTTAATATAGCTATGTTCTTATGTCCATCTGAGCGTCTATACATCCGTCCGTCTGTTAATATGCAAACTATAATTGTTCATAAGTTTTTGTATGAAAATCTATTAATTTTTTTTAGATATCTTAATAAAATTTACAAATTAGATGCATAAATGTGTTTTTCAAGCGCTAACAAAAAATCATTAAGATAGATTAACTATATCATATATGTCCCATATGAACAATCAGTTCAAAAGTTGCTGTGTGGGAAACTTTTTTGTGTCTCAAACAAAGAAGAAAGAAATAAAGAAGAATAAAATTACATAAAATAATCAATATCAATGTTTTCTCTGTATACATAAATTTAACCCTATATCGTTTTTCTTGAAAATGATCTATTCATGCGCATTAGAAACATAGCTTTCGGCTTACTCTGTTTTCGATCTTAGTAGTTTTTTGCAAGGTCTGTGTTTCAGCTGATCTAGCCAGCTTTTTTTATTATGACTCATTTAATAATCATTTAAAAAAAGCGGCTTGATTTACTTTTGGAGCGGCTGGCATTATATTAAAGGTGCATTTGTTATCCAAGTGTGAGATGCTCCCGGAAAGAGTGTGAAATCACTCAAATACTTTTTTGGCATGTATATTTCTACTAACTCTGGTATTTTGCACTGAATCCCGCAATTCGCCTTCCATGATCTCTATATAAAAGTAGAAATTAGATTAAGCCTGTAATAACAAACTCCCAGCACTTAGTTTGACCTTCATAGCCGAAATATTTATCTATGTGGGGCATTAGTATTTAATGAATTGGAATCGCAATCATGATCTAACCGTGAATTTAATTATGATATTTCGCAGGATTCTTTGCAAATTATTTGCTTGTTCTTGAATTTGATAATTTTTTATTTAAAGTGTAATCTAAATTGGCCACGTTCCCTAATGTAGTTCAGTATAGTACTCTTTTATAGTTCATTTATTATTAAAATAATAACTTGTATGCTTTGTAAAAATCAATTAAGAATGCTGAATTCAAAAGAGTATGACTTAGAAATACTCTTTATACATGTGTACAGGCGCACTGCATACAGAAAGAGTTGGTTTTATTTTCCTGTAAATAAAAATTGTAGAATATTTTCTGCGACTTTTTTAAGATTTTGAAAGTAATTATGCGCTTGCCTCACCAAGAGTTTTAAATAAACTTGATCTGGTCGTGACGTATATGAAACAACATTGAAAATATGAACAGAAGGGCGACTTAGCTGCTGATCTTACACAAGAATATATGTATATATAAATATAAATACTCCATAGACTTGGTATACTCTTTTTACCCGTTGTTGGGCACAGTACACAGTACACAGTACAAATATACAAATACAAAACTTAAACCTGGGTACTAAAGGCTTGGGAAGCATTTGCTTTAAGTCGGCCATAAGGGGCGCGAGGAGTCGACCAACTGAGGTCAATTTGCATAAAATCGCTGCATAGTAAATCACTATAAAAAGGACCTGCCGAATAAACAGTCATTCGAATAATCTAGATTAAATGTTCACCGTGGATTCAACGAGTGCTGTTGAGTATCAGTGGTTCTTATGGCGTGTCTTTGGTATGGATCCTCCTGAGGATGAAAGTTGCTGGGCTCGAAATTATAAGAATTATAGCATTTTCTTCAATATATTTTCTAATATATGGGCACCGATTGCTTTGTACATTGAATGCATGATTAGCACCACGCTTTCCGAATTCTGCGAATCTTTTTATGTGGTTGCCTTGGTAGTGGTGCAGCAGATGAAGCTTGACAATTCGTGGCGAGTTCTCCATCGATTGAAGGAGACATAACACAACATAATATCAGCCAGTCGAATCGTGCTTTTCTTATACTTTTGCGTCTGCTTCTTCTTATATTGGCAACCTCCGCTGTGTATGTGGCCTGTACTCCGGAGAAGGAGTTACTGTTTCCCGCCTGGTATCCATGGGACTGGCAGATATCTAGTGCCGTCTACATCCTAACAATTATAGTGGAAATGATCGGCTTACTTGTACTGGCTTTGATAACGCTTATCAACGACACCTATCCAGTCTCATATCTGACCATGGCTGCAGGGCGCTGTAAAGCTCTGTCCTTACGTATTTCATTGCTGGGTGATTCGAATATATCCCCAGGTCGAGCTAATGAGCAACTGATTGACTGCATTGAAGATCACAAGATTATATTGGAGTAAGTCAATGAAATTTGTATGATTCTTGTTTGCGACTAATTGGGCTTATGTTGTTATTAGAAACGATGGACGAATCTCTATAATTTGCCTGTCTCTATCAGTTTGTTTCTACCGCTACAGCCTTATACAACCTAACATTTTTTATATTTTACGTAGAGCTCAGCTTTGCTAATTTGCATGCTAATTGGCATAATATTTGAATTGCTCGTCCTTTGCTATACCTTTGAAGAAGTATTGCAAGAGTCCGAGCAGATGTCCCAGGCGATCTATGGATGTAATTGGATTAATCAACCTCTTAATTTTCAAAGGGACTTGATGCTAATGCTACGGCGTTCTCAACGTCCAGTTGAAATTTTAGCGGCTAGGTTGATGCCCGTATGCATGACATCTCTTGTTGGGGTATGTTAAGCTCACTATATTTGTTATTCGAATTATCGTTATTTATTATTTGTTTCTTATAAAATCTATATTATATAGATAAACATACGAAAATGGTAAAACAATTAATTAATTAATGTTAACTAATCTAATGTTGTGCATTACACATAATATAAATTAATTAATGAATTAATTGATTTATTGTTTTTAGCCGGCTCAAACTTTATAGCTCCGCATCGCTTAGAGCAGAAGTATAATCAAAAATTTGCTCTGAAGTGTAAACGAAATATATCGGCAAAATATAATTTATAAGACAATTCGTTCTTTCTACCCAACCCGTGATCTAGTACCGGTTAAAGCCATATATTAGACTTTTACCTTTTTTATTTATTTAAAATCATACTTAGGAATTCCGTTCTAAAAAAAAAAATCGTTTTTGACAGTAAGATTTGTTTTGAAAAGTGAAATGAAAAATATAGGCAATTTAAACTAAATTTTGAGAAATTGAATCTATTATAATTATTGTCAATATTTTTTTTGACATTCATAAACAAAGTGACTTCATATAGTAAAATATCGATTGCAATGAAAAAGGATATATATAAATCATATTTAATAAATTTAGTTTTCGTTCAATATGTTTATGGTCAAAGGTCATAAAGAATAAAAGTTATATTTTAAAAATACGATTTAACTAATATTAGCATTTTCATCGACTGATATGATGTCAGTCAACTAATTATTATTTATTTATTTATTTATTAATAAATCGACTAATTGCAGTCGATTAAAGGATTAGAAAAGATAAATATAATTATTATATAAATTAAATTAAAATTTAGAAAAAAATTAAATTAAAATTTACAAGTAAGATTAAAGTTGATTTACATTTAAGCCTTCTGGGGTATTAAAATCAATATGGTCCAACATTTGTTGCACAGGATTGGGGAAAACCCAGACAAAAAACCCAATCAGACCAGGAAAAAAGGCGAAAAAGAAATATAAAGATTGTTGAAAATAGAATGAAAATAGAACAGAATAGACAAAAGGATAGAAAGAAAGAGGGTAATAAAGTAAGATAACACATCACATGGACATACATAATAAACAATGTGACCGTGTGCCCCAATTTGATGGAACCGAGGATCCATAGTAGATGGAGCAGATGCGTCAATGTATCGCGCTTCAAGCCAAGCCATTGCTGTGGCGAAAATAATTAATAATTATAATGCAGATACCCGACATAGAACTACATCCCTTTCTACATTAAAAAAATATCAAAAATCAATCGAGTATTGAATAATCAAAATCTCGAGATTTTGAGCGGATTCTCGGTAGGTATCCGGACTTTTCTAGTGATGTATTAAATTATAATAAAGAAAACAGAGAGAAAAGAGGACAATTCAGGAAAACACCAACCAAAAAAGAAGCAGTGTTGCCAAGGCAGCAACCACGTCAACCAATCAATGATTGGGGTTCTCCCGAAGATAGAACAGAAGAGCAGATTTTAGGTGTAAGAGAGAGAGTTCTAAAGAGATAACGTGATAAACTTCGTTGTAATTGGAGCACAGCAGAATCGATTGTGCAACGCATAGTCAGTTGTGCAATTAGATAAAAATAAGGGATAATAATTTGTTGTTAGTCTACGTGGACCATGAAAGTTAAGACGAGATAATAGAAAAGGAGAGCTAATGTCACCGATAATTAATTTATGAAGAAAAATAATACCAAGGATAGTTCTACGGTTAGTTAATGAAGGGAGATCAATGATTAAGAGCCTATCAGAGTACGGTGGAAGACGGCGATCGGGATCCCAGTTTAAGCCACGAAGGGCAAAGAGGAGGAATTGCTTTTGAATGGATTCAATACGAACTTGATGGATTCCATATTGAGAACTCCAAACACATGAATAATATTCTAGTATGGGGCGAACTAGAGAAGTATAAAGGATTTTGGTAACAAAGGGATCATTAAACTCCTTGGACCAACGTTTAATGAATCCAAGAACACCCTTGGCTTTGTTAGTTATAGAGGAGATATGCAGAATGAAACTAAGTTTGACATCAAAAAGTTCACCAAGGTCTTCCACAGTCGTTATACGTTGCAAGGGTACATTGTCAAGCGTATACGTGACTAAGTGTGGAGTAATTCGACTAAAAGTCATAAACAAGCATTTAGAAATATTTAAATGCAACTTATTAGCCTGACACCAAAGATGCATGGAGTTACAGTCATCTTGCAGACAAATATAGTTAGAAGGATCGTTGTAAAAAAGAATGAGTTTCACATCATCAGCATACATAAGGATGCGTGAGTGGGACAAAATAGATGGCAGGTCATTAATAAATAATGTGAATAATAGACCAAGATGACTACCTTGCGGCATGCCCGAAGTAACAAATACGGGTTTAGAAATTTCGGATCTCAACAGAACTCTTTGGGTTCTGTTTTTTAAATAAGAGGAAATCCAAGTCAGAAGTGTGGGGGGAATCCAATTCGATCTAGCTTGAAGATTAAAAGATCATGATTTACAGAGTCAAATGCTTTACTGAAATCAGTATAAATGACATCTGTTTGCATTCTACTTAGGAATGCATCATTCACCAATGATGTGAATTCAAGCAGATTAGTCTTGGTAGACCGACTCTTAATAAAGCCATGTTGAAAAGGAGAAATTATCGACTTACAGAGGTGCTGCAAAGTTGATGTTACAATTTTTTCGAATAATTTTGGGACTGCAGACAACTTTGCAATTCCTCTGTAATTCGATATATCGGATTTAGCTCCCTTTTTGTGAATTGGGATAATATATGATTCCTTCCAAAGACATGGAAAAGCAGCGGAATCAAGAGGTAAGTTAAAAAGTTTGAGTAGGAGAAGATGTAAAGAGCTCCAGCATTCTCTGAGTACGCAACTTGGGATATTGTCGGGCCCAGGAGAATATGAAGATTTTAAAGTTTTCATTGCTGTAACTAGATCGTTATCAGTAATGATAGGAGAAAATAAAGAGTTAGAGGAAGAAATAGGATAAGGATAAGGGTAAGCGATATTGTTAATGGAAGAAGTGTAAGTAGATTGAAAGAAATTTGCAAAAAGGTTAGCACTAGTAAAGTCGTCCTTGGATCCCTCATTCTTCAGAAAAAATGTAGGAGGCATAGACGAGCTGTTACGCTTAGAATTTACAAATTTATAAAACAGTTTAGGATCCCGCTCAAACTGATTCCTGCAGCGCATAAGATACTCATTATAGCATTGAGAGTTAAGGAGAAGGAAGTTAGATTAAGCAATAGAATATTTAAAAAAATCAATATTAGATCCAGAGAGTTTAAATTTTTTAAATAGCTTAGTTTTAATATTTTTTAAATTTGAAAGTCGACGTGTAAACCAGGGAGGCTTGGATGAAACAGGCAATACAACACTACTTGGAATGCAGATATCAATAAGTGAGTTAATAGTGTCATAGAAGTGAAGAAGAAGTATTGAGAAATAGTTTAAAAAAAACCATTTACGCAATTCACGATAATGGTATACCCTACATATTATAAACTATTTCCCGACCAGACTAATACTTACGTTATATTAATTCCGAAACAAGTTAATTCTATACTCTCAGGCCTTAATTTCAGTCTCCGTGAACATATTCTAAATAATTATTAGTGAACACCTGAGAAAGTAAGTTTAAGACCAATAGCATAAAAAACAAAATATATGGATTCATCAATTTCACTCCCATTTTCCAAATTTTCATTAATGGATTCTGCCCATTTTCGCTCCTTTGGAATAAATTTTAAAAAATCGGAAACTGGCGGAAACTATCATCTATAAACTATAACATAAATCTTCATAACCATTAATGTGATCCTCGAATGTATTACTATTGGGACTGTGATATGATGAATCAGCCAGCCAGAACAAAGATAAGGATCTTAAATCTAAGACGATGGTGAGAATGCTAAGGCAGATTCAAATTTGTGAAAAACTTTTATTAAACTGGGTCCATACTTGATGTTCCAAAGACAACTAGAGTACGGAAAGCCTGGAGTGCTGAGAATGTCCTAATAGTAAGTGAAAGTGTCTTCCAATCTCCACAAAATTCTAGTCGCCGTCGTTCGCAATAATTACCTACTTTTTCGAATTCTATATTTTCAAAAAATCAGCATGTTAAGAAACAGAACTGGCATTGCTGGAGCCCGAAATGCGCTCAAATGATCGGTAGAAGCCAAGGCATCCACTGCGAGCAACTGTTTGGTGCGACTTATGGATCGGAGGTAATACCGAAAATGTCGATTCTGAGAGGTACAATATTATGTTGGAGGGCTATTTTGCGCAGAGCATTAAAACTCAGGATCTGGTTGATATGTGGTGTGAAAATGACGGCGCCATTCTACAGACAAATCTCCTAAATTTGGACTTATTGCTTTCCATATTCACGAACAGTGTAATCTTTCGTCGCGCTGATATGAATTGAACACTCTTTATGTACAGAAGATAGTTGCAGTAAATAATAACTAGTAAAAAAAAGCTATCTTCGGCAGGTCGATGATTATATACACTTGCAAACTCGATTGTTCTCACTTTAAGTGTGTGTTTAGAAAACATACTCTTTCATCTAAATTGTAAATTTAATTCAGAAAGAAAAAAGTTTTCCATACAACGGTTTTTGCAAAGATTGTTTCTATGGGAGCCAGCTGAATGAAGTTTGGTAAGTAGCCTTCTTTTTGCTACAGGCAGCACATATGTCGGAAACGGCCAGATCAGACAACTATATCATATATGTATGTAGCTCTCATGGGAAGTTTTTTTTTTTTTCTTTTTTAATTTTCAACTTACATATCTTTATCAAATTGATAAGTTTGATTTTACCATATGATATAAATGCCATAAAAACAATCTACTTCCAAGTGTATATAATCTTCGGCGCACCAAGGATATACTTTTTTTTACTAGTTTTTTTTTATAAATTTTAAGAATTTATTTTAGGTTTCAATATAAAGCTCTGGATTGGGTAAAAATTTGAATTTTCTCATGCTACTTAGACCCCACATTTATCAGCTTTGAGTATGCATTGCCCAAAAAATCAGAAACATGTATTTCTTAGCTTTTAATGCTGAGCTCTGAAACTGAATTTCGATTCGGGTTAGAATTAGTATTTACCCCATTTAACATTGTACTTCTGTCATTAGTGAGAACGGTAGTAACTTGAATAAAATTTTGAAATTTCTAAGATTGGACGGATCGTTATAACACATGATGTAGTGATGCGTTTTTAATTTTGTCAAAAAAAATAAATATATGTTTTTAAAAACTAATTAATATAATTTCAAGGTAATTTAAAACAGATAAATTTACACCAAATTAAATTATAAAAGTAATTAAATTATTTTTGTCGAATATTTTAAATCAGCTTAAGTTATTCATAGAAAAGTGGATCTTAAGACTTAGTTCCACTAAATATAAACGCTGTAGATGCACGTATAATTTTCCATCCTCCAAAATTTAAAGTTTTTGACACAACAATTTCTACCCGTCAAAGTCTTAACATCTGCGATTTATACTTTATACACTGCACGTGACGGGGCACAATTATGTCAATTAAAAAAAGCTCTTCTGATTTCAGGAGCTATACATTAAGTGAGTATATATAGTAATAAAAAACACATATGTTTAACAGAATATATTTAAAATTTGAATATTTACACAAAAACCTAGGCGATAATTTGCCAAACTCAGAAAAGGTATTTAAACTTAAGGGAAATTTATTATAAAATAAAATAAAGTTACGTTACGTATAAAAAAAAAACAAAAGGGGAAAACACCATAATGTCTCAAAAATGTAGGCAAAGTAATAAGCGGTGTGTCAAAAATATAAGCAACGACAATAAAAAATAATAACAAATGCAACTGGTGCAAAATTCAAAACAATATTTATAGAAATGTGATAATTGGGATAACACCCACACACTCCCAAACACACACATAACCACGCAGAGACACACACACAACATACATACAAATAAAAATGGGTGGAGGCTATACGGTTGTTGCAGTTATCTTAGGGCACTTTACTGTTGTTGTTGCTGTTGTCGCTTAGGGATATTTTACAATATTCGCGGAAGCTGTCGGCTGCTTGTCGCCAACACCAACATTAACACCAGAAACGTTGTCACCTGGCAACCTTCCACTTGTTGCGGTTGTTTCAGTCGTCTGGCGTTGAAGCTGCAACTGATGTTGCTTTGAGATTGTTGCTGTTGACGTGGTTGCTCCCGATGCCGGATGATACAAATGCGTACCATAATGCACAGCGCCCGGATGACTGAAATATGGTAAAACGGCTGGTGAGACTGCTCCTTGTTGTTGTTGTCGTTCTAGTGCAAAGTTGGCTTGAGGCTGGTAATAGAGTTGCTGCTGTGGTTGTTGTTGTTGTTGCTGTTGCTTTTGCTGTTGCAACACTGTGTGATACTGAGTGTAATGGGATATCGGCTGTGGCTGCTGGTGCCCTAATGCATTCACTGCTGACAATCTGACAACATGAATTGGAGGCGCTGATTCATGCGCTAGATTGTAACCTGCCTTTGGGTTATTATTGCTAAAACGTGGCAATATTGCAAATTGATGTTGCTGCTGCTGCTGTTCGGCTGGAGCCTGCACATAAATTGGATTGTAGTGTACGATGGGCAGCGCCGAATGTTGTTGCTGCTCGTGTGATGTTGCTGTGGGCACAACCAATGTTGCTGTTGTTGTCGATGCGGAAGGAGTTGCTGCAGATGGGGTTGCTATGTATTTATGTTGCTGTTGTGTCGGCTTGAGGCCTAGCCGCAATAGTCGTGCCTGCTGCTGTTGTTGTTGCTGCTGTTGGTGTTGCTGCTGGTGCTGGTGTAGCGGAAATGCTGCAAAATACCAAAAAGGTTACTCAGTCTTCTCAACTTTTCCTCTTCAACATTATTGTGATCAACACTCATCGCGTTCGCATTGCTAAAGGCAATTTAAGTCTGTTAAATAAGCATCAACTTTGCCAGGGTACATGAAATGGACACTAATTGCCACATTCAATGCCTTCCCCCACACCATACCATTCCTGGTTTGAGTATAGAACTTGTCAAGCGCTTCGTATTTGATTACAATTTTGTTTGACAACTTGGACAGATTTTAAAATAGCTGCTTAGTTATTATAATTATAATTATAGCTTTTAGTTCTTTCCTAAATTTATAATTGTGTTTTGAAACTAATTTATTTAAGATTCAATAAATTCAATTGCGATCGTTTTCCAATTTAAAAAGTCGGTCTTCTGATCTTGTTTTCCGTTTAAAAGTGAGACATTAGCTGAGATAATCACATATATATAAATATATATATATATTAAATATATATAAATATATATACATATATTATTCATAGACATATTAGAAATTCTTTATATATATATATATATTCATTAACAGATATAGAATTTAGTTTGAACAATGAGATTATGTAGAAAATATTTATAATATTATATTAAATTTTTTTTTCAGGACTTTTTCAATTAAATTAAATATAAATGGCTTAACAGAATTATTATTTATTTATTTAGTGGTAAATCTTAATAAAACCTGATAATATTTTTAAAAAACTCACCATATATGTCGGTTTGTCCCGCAGATTGTTCCGCATAGATTATTGGTGACTGATGATAGACGCGCTGCAACTGAACTTGCTGATGCGGCTGTGGCAGAGGCTGGTGCTGCGGTTGATAAATAAGCGGCTGATAGGTGGGTTTGGGATATAAGGTCTGGAGACGCTGCTGCTGTTGTTGTTGGTGGTGTTGTTGCAGCTGTTGTGCGGCAGCAAGCAACACACTGGCTGGTATCTGCAAATATTGCTGGCTGTAGGCGGCTGCTGGAGTAGGACCAACTGGTGGGGTATTTTCAGCATCTGAATGATAGTAGGGTCTATATTGGCCTTGATGATCGCGAGCCAGTGGCCCCAATATTTGCATAAGTTGATGGCTTGCTTGTTGCTGTGGCGCTGCTGTTGTTGTTGTGGTGCTGCTTGTTGTGCTTGTGCTGCTGCTGGCGGTACTGGAAGGTGTTGGCAACAAGCTGGAGCCAAGTTGTTGCTGTTGTTGCAACTGTCGCATATATGAAAGCGGAATAGCAATAATATACTGTATACGGTGGCCTGGGAACGGCAACTGCAACTGTTGCTGCTGCGGGGTAGAAGTTGTCGCTCCTAATTGATATTGTTGAGGCCCAGCACGTTCATATAGACTTGGCGCCGCCTCCGCATAGCTGTGAATTGATGTCTGTTGCTGTGGTGCCAGCATCTTAGGAACATTTCGCTGATAAAGCTCCTCTTGCGGTGGTACAGCAAAACTAAACCGATTTGGCGTCGTCAACGTTGACAGCGCCGACTCTTGCTGTTTCTTCTGTGTGTATTGCAGTTGCCCTTGCAGACCACCCAGGGCTGCGGCTTGCTTATGCTCAGCAATAATTGGTGGAGCAAAACGAATGTTGCCGCTGTCTGGCTTCCCGTAGTAACTCTGAAAGTTATGCATTAATTAAATGTGATGCGATTTCTTGCAACCGTAAGTAAGTATCCGCTGTCAGACTATTTTATACGTATTTATATTATATATTTCTGATAGTTTTGTATCTATTTGGAAAAGGAGACACCAGTATTTTATGACTGGTGTTGTGAATCCTTTTTATACCCTTGCAGGGGGTATTATAAATTTGTCACGCGATGTAAATTGCATTGAAGTAGCTATCTCCGGCCCCATATATAATATAATATATTATATTATTGATCAGGACGACGAGACGAGTTGATATAGCCATGTCCGTCTATCTGTCTGCTTATATGCGAACCAGTTTTTGAGCTAAGTGAATGAAATTTGGTGTGGAGCCTTCTTTTTGTTACAGGCAGCATATATGTCGGAACCGGCCGGATCGGGCAACTATATCATAGCTCCCAAAGAAACTGATCGGGTCAAAAGTTTTTGTATGGGAAACTTTTTTGCCTCTTTTTATTATACCTAAAATCATTAAGATCGGATTACTATATCATATAGCTGTGCAAGCATATGTAATTTTCGGCGCGCCGAAGATAGCATTTCCTTACTAGTGTAAGTTTTGGTGAAATTTGTATTGCTTTTCTTCCTGAGCATCTTAAATTTTGATAATTGACAAATTTTGAATAGTCTGATAGAGCTTTGTAGGCTCGGTAGCAAACCTGTCGATCTGCCTCGGCTGCTGTATAACGCAGGGTTGTGGGCTCAAAGATGGGACCACTTGCAGCTGCCTCGTAGTATGTCGCCGATGGGTAATTGGGCCTGAAGGATGCTTCTTTGGCTGGTTCGCTTGTGTACATGGTAACTAAAAATATACAAAGTTAAAGATAATTTATAACTAATAAAGAAAGATTACATACTTTTGCAGAACTATATGATATATTAATCCGATCTTAATGATTTTAGGTGTGCGTTTAGAAAAAAACACTTACACATATAACTTATAAATTAAATCTTGATACCTTCAGAAACAAAAAAATTTCCCATACAAACACTTTTGAACCGATTTTTCCTATTGGAACTATGTGATATAGTTGCCCGGTCAGGCTGGATCCGACATATATCCTGCCTGTCGCAAAAATAAGGCTCCATAGCGAATGTTATTCGCCTAGTTCAAAAACTGAGAGACTAATTTCCATATAAACAGACGGACATGGCTATATAGACTCGTTTCTTGTCCTGATTAATAATGGTCGGAGATAACTGCTTCAATGCATTACACATTTCGTGACAAAATTAAGACACTTTGCAAGTGTACAATAATTTCACCTAAATTTGTAAATTTGCCTATTGTTTTTGTTACTTATGCATTGTTTGAATGGTTGTAAACTGCTGAATAGTTTATTGCCTGCAGTGTTCAAAAGTAGTTTCTTTACGCATAATGCCTACATTTTAACTAAAAGATTAAAACATAAAAAAGGAAACTTTTAAAAAAATCAAAAAATTAAAAAGTTGTAATGACTACAAAATTATTGTGGACTAACTACTCTAACTTTAAATTAGTTAAGAGTTTATTATTATATTTACCGGTTTGGTCCGCGGAGTCACGCTTCTCGGTTTTACTCTTTGATTCCTCGCCACCGGGTGTCAGCTTTGTAGTTGCAATAGCCTCAGATTGGGAGTCCGTTGGCTTTACTTCGAGCTCTGCCGCATTGCTAAAGTGGATGCAACAAATGAGTAGCGCGACGAACTGAGGAAAAGATAAAAAGTACGTTAATTAATATGAGTTTAACGTGGGTAAACAAAGTTGGAAACTCCTATATGTAGGGGGAATGGTATGAAAAATTAATTTTAATAGGCAGCAAATAAAAGCCAGCACTCGTACTACTAGTGCTCGTATCATTAATTTGGCGCATTACGCGAGTTGAGTTTTAAATGCATTTTTAATGCACTATTTGATTGTGGTAAGAGGAAGCCGCAGGCAGAGTCACAGGCAAGGCAAATATTTGATTAAAATTATTTCATGTTTCATGCTGTTGATGCGATATTTGTAATTTTATAATAATTTCATTAAATTGATATATAAATGCAATTATTAATTTAATTGTGGTAGCGCCATATGGAATAGCCAGCATTAAAAATTTCGCTGATCCTCTTTCAGTGGCTGTTGCTGTTGCGAAGTATTGCTATTGCTCTGGCTGTTATTGCTACAATTAGTACACTGTACACACATAATTAAAAACTATGTTTTAAATATGTTGTTCAATTACATTTTCACAATAATAAAACAAAAAATATTTATTGCAATAATTAATTTTTAACTCAGTTGGGAGCAAGATATAACCATGTTGCGTGGAAACACTCAATGCATTTATAGCGAGTCTTAAAAAACGCTTTTAAAATTGAATTTTTTATTTGGAAGTATTAATCAATGTTAACTGATAACTAATCCAGAAAAATTGTGGAAATTAACCAAATCTATTTCCTGTGTAATTTACTTAAATTATGCTCAGTTGAGATTGATGGTACATAAAATTAAATCAATAACTTTAAATTAATTAAAAATTTGCAAAATGATATGTCATTCATATAATTTCTGATATTATTTTAAAACTTGTTATTCAATTGTATTAATTTAAGCTATAGTTGATATTTAATTAATTCTTAATAAAAATGTTTATGAATCAAGAAACTAATAAAAATGGCCAAAACAAAGATATATAATTTCTGTCTACAATACAAATGCATATTTCGGTTTTTACTCACATTCCTGAAACGGTTTTTCTGAGTCAATAAATAAAAATGCATAAGCTCAATTAGAATTTTAGTTGCTATAGGCTACATTTTTTAAATAATTTCTATTATAGAATTTCTTTTACCGGAAATCGCCTATCTTAGTTCATGTTTTTACTCTACTATGGCTGATAATTGATTTATAAATAATTCATGCATAATTTATCTATCAAAGAGGTCAATATGAATATGGGATAAAGATAGGCAGGGTGATAATATACATCCATATATAGAAATTAAGTATCTAATACATAGTCCAAAATATTAACAGCCTGGCAATAATAGGGTTTTTTTAACACTTTTCACGAACTATTACAAAATTTACTAGATTAAAATACTTCAGATAGAGATATATAAAAACATTTTCAAATTTGTGTGTAATATCGTAAAGATATTACCAATTTAAATATTATATTATATGCCATATTATCTTTTATACTGCAACAAATTTAACAATGGTCTGCAATTGGGCAATTAAATTTAAAATTGATAGCAGATTACATAACTGTAGATTATAAAAAAATTCATACATAATTCCCATAATAAGAAATTTAATATTTTTTTTTAAGCCGCTTATACGAATAACACATCAAATTTGAGCACTTTGCAAAAGCAACAACGATACTAGTAGAATACGCGTTTAAAACAATATATGCATATATATGCAGCATTATATACTAGTAATAACGAATACTGTTGTAACAAAATATATATTTATAATAGGGCTTATTTATAATTTATTCACCTTTGTAGGCGACATTATTTGGCTCGCTGTTTAAATTATTTAATACGTTTATATTTTTATTTTATTAATGTTGTAATTTATATTTTTCACTCAATTAAACTGTGCTACACGTCAAAAAAAAAGCAATAATGAATGTATAAACATTTCGTTTTTTTCAGCTTATAGTTTATTTGTTTTTTGGTTAGTTTATGGAATTTGTGCGGCCCAAATGAACATAACGCATACGCCGCGTGGTTTCGCGAGTATAGAGTTTTGTTATGCGGTTTTGCAGCTTTTGGGTGTTGCTGACTTGGTACTTGGTCGCTTGCTTATTCGCGTGTTGGCTAACAAAGTGAGAGTGAAATTGGCAACGTGGCCACGCTGCATTTTATAGGCTTTCAAACGGCATCCAACTGGCAACTTGCAACTTGCAACTTGCAGCTTGCAGTATGTAGCTTGGGTGCAAACACCTGAGATCGATCGATTGCTATATTGTTGCTGGTTTTTTGCTGCCATTTGGAAGATAATCATTGCCATAATCATGTGATTATCATTAGTGGCCTTGGCCAGTGTCAGTGTCTTTTTTAAGCTTTGTTGTTGATGCCAGTGTTTGCTTTGTTTCCATGCGGCTTGCAACTGCAACTGCAGGCAATTAGCAATTGCCGGTGGCGCTTTAGAATTTTCTCGTTTTTCACTTTGCTGCCGCAAAATGTAAATTCTCTTTAGCAAGAACAACAGCAATAGCAACGGCAACAGCAAATACAAACATGAACTTGCGTTGGCTTAGAGTTTGGTCAACGGGCTACACTGAAGTTGCCACAATCTGCATCTCGTTTGCCTTGGGGGACAACCCACAACCATGCTTCTTCTCCTTATACTCTTTGCTGTCCGTTGCAGGCTCTATTGCTGTCATTCTTTGTGCTTGCCCCTACCTTTTTCTACAGAATTGGCTTGTAAGTAAAGTATTGCCATTAAAGTTTGTTTATGAGTTTTCACAGTTGTCTGGGCAGTTTATTGTATTTCAAGTTTATATTTATTAAGTTTTAAGCAAGCCTTCATTAAAAATGAATTTAATTAAAATAATTATAAGTATTATAAGTACAAATTAAATAAGAGTATTATTATGGATTGTAAATAAAGTGGTATTGTTAGGGAAACATATTAATCGCAGGTAATTGTGGTTTAAATGGCCAATACGGATGTGGGCGGTTTTATTTTGATAGAAAACCTAGCCTATGTACATTTAACTGTAATTGTCGTATCATTTAAAAGTACAATGGTAGCTCGCTAGTGACGACGTTTTAATTTCAGAGTATAACAAACTATTACAAGCCCATAGGGATCTGATGATATAAGGGAGTATGGTAGTGTATAAGTTATGTTTGCATATGTCCAATGATACAAACGTTTTTATTGAACACAATATATCAGAATTAAACAAGGTCAAAAATTATGCTAAAATAGGAGATTAACACGGAAATGGTTTATATTTCACAATGTTCTCAATAAAAATTAAATACAAATTTGTAGATTTAATGTATGTATGTCTCAAACCAAACATTTATGAATTCGGATTAAGCCCAACCTTATACTGAATCAGGTGTAAAAAATTATTGCCGAAGCTGAACCTGGATAGGCACTATTTGGGGTTCAAAAATTATATTACTAAATTAAACAAATAATTAAATTGATGATCTCTTGACAAGTTCAAATCGAAACCAATGGAGTCAGAGCTTGAATCGCATATTCTTATTCCAAAGAACACAGGTAAAAGTAACTAAAAATTTTTTTTTTAATATTCAAGCTTTTTCAATATTAAATTAAAAATTGTGCTTTAGCTAATTAGGTTTTGTAATTAAAAAAGAATAAAGCATGTTGCTTATATGTTATAAAAGCCACATTCTTAACCAATGTAAGTTCGCTTTCCCTATTAGTGTTATCAGTATATCAGTATATATATATATATTATCAGTATGTCACAACAGTATTGTAAATTTGACTTCCATTATGATTTTGGCACTATAAGACCCAGTCATCATACTGAAGGACTTTTCAAGTGTTCCTGATAAATATTAAGTGGCCTTCAGTAAAATTTAACTGTTGTTTGTTTCTCTGGATGCCATGGAAACGCCAACAACAAGAACAAAAATGATGATGATGACCAAAATGCCCATCTACATCAAATAAAAGCCCCAATTTACAGTGAAACATAAAAATGTGGCTGTGGCAAGTTTAAAGCCCAAACGGAAATAAAAAATTTGCGACTGGGCCAACCGGATGGTTGCAGTGTGCCACTTGAAAGCTTTACCTCCTAACATCCTTTAATTGCTGTTTCTGATACACGAGAACACTGGCATTGGCACTGGGATGGGAACAGGAATTGGGTAAGAGGGAAAAGAGTTATAATTAGCAGTACAAAAAATAACAAAAGCCCCAACAGTAAAAACACCAGCAAAACAACGATAACAGCAGCTGCGGCTCGTCCTGCAAGTTGTCGTGGCGAGCCTTAGCCTGTTTATGACGCACACGACACAATTAAGCTCCTCCCACATACTACAAGGATTAGAAAATTCTCGAGCAACAGCGGTAATCTTTTTATACTCTGTACCTGTAATGCGTAAAAAGAGTATACTAAATTAGTGAAAAGCGTATGTTTCCGACAGGGGAAAAAAGAGGCTTTACTGGCCCTTAAAGTCTAAAATTCCAGAAGTAAATTAAGCCTATTTAAAAGTTGTACATAATTTGCCTCGAGATTCGAACTCCACCTTACTCAAATATATAGTGGATTCACTAAAAGATTTCCGAATGTAAATTCTTTACATCAGCAATAACCAGCTCAGATGGATGTATTTGGTCTGAACGGATTGAAATTTTTAACGAAAGGTACTCCATGTTTTGATGTTTGAAAAAATTTAAAAATTTTCCAATTGCTTTAGAAATAAATAAATAAATCACAAATATTATTGGATGTTATCAAAAACAGAATATTTCGTTGTCGAGTACACCCTATTTGGGCATCCTGACTTATCCTCACTCTCTTTTCCTTTGTCCTCCTCCCATATGTTACTATGCTATGTGGCACACATCCTGGCATTCATAGTCCTGTTATTTTTCTTGTTTGCGCTTACAATTGTCAACGCGCAGAATTTGTTGGCGCGGTTCAGAGGCATGTTGGTCTGTATGATGGTGGCTTCCGAGTGCTCGTAACAGCAACAAGTGAACTTACGAGTGCTTTCCCCTTTATGTAAAATATGAATATTTCCGAAATAACAATCCATTCCAAAAATATCGAGTCTTATGGCTGAAAAATAAAAAATCTATAATTGTTATATATATGTATGTAATTTTTGTTTCTTTTTATACCCTTGCAAAGAGTATTATAACTTTGTCACCAAATGTGTAATATATTGAAGCTTATCCGACCACATAAACTATATATATTCTTTATCAGTACGTTAAGTCGAGCTAATAAAGCCCTGTCCGTCTGTCCGTCCGTTAATATACAAATATAATATATAATATACCCTCAGTTTTTAAGCTAGGTGATGCAGGAATCCAGTTTGCATATAATCTTCGGCACGCCGAAGATAGCCTTTCCTTATTAGTTTTTTTTTTTTTTATTAAATCGATTATTTTTCACTCAATCCACAAAACATTCGATCAATCTTAAATAGGAAATCAAACCGAATCATATTACGGTTTCGGTTCTAGTATGAACCAACACATTCAACACATTGATAATATTGATTTATGCTTTTGTATCATCAATCTTAATTCTTTAATTTTTTAACCGGACAACCAATAGCGGATTATATATTAACTTAAAAAATAGAGCTGAATATTTTATACAAGGTATTTACGTCCTCAAAAACAGTTAATAATACAAATATATAATTATGTAATAAACATATACATTATGTATATGTATATGTATATGTATATTACATAATTATATATAACAGTTTTTCGATCTTGGGCGTGGATTTTGTAAATTTGAAACAAAATTAAATATATAAATAACTTTTTATGCAGGGCTCAAAAACTGAATTTAAGCTCTACCTTTCCACATACATCATTGACGCTCACCTTCCGACCTTTAGGGTGCATTTGCAAAACTACAAAAAAAAAAAAACTGTATTTTAGATTTCAATATACAACACTAAAAACGAGTTTAATGTTTAAAGTCATTTGGGTAAAATTTACACTTTTTGCCGTACTACTTTATCTATCATATTCCCAACTTCTAGGGAAATTTAAAAAAAAGGAAAATCACAAACAAATGAAAAAATAAAAAATTACCATTCAGCAATTTTGAATTTGATTGTTCCTATGGGAGCTATATGATATAGTAGGTCGATCTTAATGATTATTGTGCAAAGTTGAAATATATTTATGCATCTAACTTGTACATTTTATTAAGATATCTTGAAAAATTAAAAAGTTTTCCATGCAATAACTTTTAAGCCGATTAGTCCTATGGCAGCTATATATGATATAGTTGTTAGAAGGCTATATACCGAATTTCAGCTACGTAACTCAAAAACTGAGAAATAGTTTATATATAAACAGACGCAAAGAAGGGCTAGGCTATATCAACTCGTCACGTCGTTCTGATCAATAGTGTATAGTTTATTTGGTCGGTGCAGATTTACTATTTATATTATTTACTAGCAGGTATTACCCGGCGTTGCCCGGGTGAGCAAAAAAAACTATATTTTAATATATTGGATTACATTTCCCGTTCCTGGATATATCAAAATCACTATTGTTGTGTGCGAAAGAGATTAAAGCAATTCGAGAAAATTATAGCTCTACAGATTTTCAGCTATTTTCCGACCGTGACCAAAATAACTTTTATCTTAATTAATAGTCTTAATACTAATACTTCCCCTGTGAAGCATATATAATTAAATTTTAATGTTAAGCTCTGAAACTGAATTTGAAGTCGTTGTCCCATTTGTCATTATCAATCTTGAAGAAATAATTTTTAAAAAAATGGAAGATACATATTTTGCATCTACATTTTGCAGCCTTCGGGGCGTACTCTCCAAAAAATGAGAAATATTTATTTTCTAGATTTTAATGGTGAGCTCTGGAACTTACTTTGAACTTGATCGGGAAAGAATTTGAAATTGCGCCACTAATCTTAGATCCCCGTTTGCTGGCCTTTGGAGATAGATTAATTTTTTTATATTTTAACGTTGAGTTCTGAAATTTAATTTAAAGTTGATCAGTTGAGAATTAGAATATGCCCCATTTATCGTTGACCACACATTTACCGAGTTTGGAGGTATATTGTCAAAAAAATTGTATTACCATACTTTTAAAATTTATTATTGAGTTTGACGTCGATTGTCTTTTCCCCATACAACATTTGACCCCCTTTTGGGAACTTTGGGAATCGGTTTTCCAAAAAGTATGAAACAAGTATATTTCAGATTTTAATTTAGAGCTCCTGAAACTGTATTTCAAGTTAATCGGGAATCGGGAATAATGAAAATTAGACTTTTTTCGTACAAAAATGCTACACCCATTTCCCCATATACGACAAATAATCCGAAAAATTGGTACTCAATCCAAATTAAATTTTTTACGAGTAAAAGATGAATTCAATTGAATTGATGGTAATTGTAAATTTTATTCAAATGACTAAAATTAATGGGTCAGATTCTAATTCTTACTTGATCGGGTTCAAATTCAGTTTCAGACCTTAAGATCAAAATCTAAATATATGTTCTTCACTTTTTTTTGGAAAATAGGCCCGAGTTTTTGATTAATTTTATAATAATCGACTGGCGAAAAATCAGCTTATATAAAACTTGAATTGTATTATATTATATTATACCTAAGGCTATTTAGCAAAAACTTGATTTTGTAGGGGAGGCTGACCAATTTGAATACGTATCACATTTGAACAAATTAGTAGCCAAATGTATAAAGCCGAAATGAAGTATTGTACTTATTTGGAGACGTGAGTCACAATCAGAAGCAGAATCAAAAGTAGAATTAGAATCAGTTAGTATTGCATAAAATATTTATGGCAAAGGTTAATAAAACTAGATAAATTGGCTCATCCACACCAAACATTGGTTCCATATGTGAATATAGTTGAGCTCTCCAATAAAGACTTGCGCGGTACATATGTGTTATAACGGATATTTTTATTTTGTACTATGTGTAATTTTTATAATGAAAATAGATTTTTTTTTAACCATTATAAAGTAATCCGACTGTACATAGGTGCAAAATTAATGAAATCAGTTTTCAGAAAGAAAGAAATTACCTCATGGCGAAAATTAGATTCGCCTAAAATGATTTTTATTTGCGCAAATTCAAACGAATTCGTAATTATAGGCAGACTGACGAACGCATTATAAATTGTGAAAATGTATGATTTATCATGTCATTTGATTTCATAATCAGAAAATGGAATTCCATAATGAATAGCTGATATTGTCCTTGTTGCTGTTTGTCATTTCGTCATATATTCAAGCAACGGCAGAAAAAGGCCAAAAATAGTGGCTAATTGGGTAACTGGCAAAGGAGATAGCTAACAGCCAACTGACTATCGATCAACTTATTAGCTACAATAACAGTGGACAAAAACATTTAAAAATTAAAGTAAAAAGTGAGAGAAAATTAAATCAAACTAAAGCACAGAAAAACATGCTTCAATTATAAAATTATAGTTAATATATATCAATAATAATTAGTTTATAATAATGATTTGAATAAACTTTAGGTTTTGTATCAAAATTAATTGAAGATAATAAGAATTAAAAAAAATAAATAATATAAATGTAAAATAATATATTGAAAGATAATCCGAATCTATTCAAAAAACGAAATAAAATAAGTAAAAATTTGTAAGATTATCCGAATCTATTCAAAGGACGAAAACTGAATTATTCAGTGATGACAAACTTCGAGTATTATTTTTATCCTGATATTGTAGTATGTCGTTGCATTCTGCAATTGCTCAAATTCGTGGTCATACTCGAATGTGTTACGAGTACGAGTAAAATGCATTTATGGACAGGTCAGGAAATGCGATGCGTGAGTCTATAAAAAAGGAAAGCGTATGTATTATGCAATATCCATGCGAGTGGGCAGACGAAACTAAATCAGCGTAGCAGCTGCAACATCTCTCGCTTCAAGTGAAATTGTAAATTGCAACTGGATTCCTTTGAGTTGGGGGATACTCGTATCAAAAAACAAGTTTGAGTTTCGAAAGGAAACTAAGCGAGTGTTGTAAGTCATTTATTTCCACGGAAACACGCCTCAGCTAGCTGTTGCACCCCTGAGTGATGCTTGTTGCATTAACGGTAGTGCGCAGTTGCAACTAGAAATGGTGCCAGGCCAACCGGCTTTTGAAGGTTTCCCGTTGCACTTCGAGTTGCAGCCTCAGTTCCAGACTAAAGTGAACTGGTCTGAATAGCTTTGTCGCCACAAGTGCAAATCTTCTTATTCAACTAGTTGGGCTATGTAAAAAATGGTAATACTCTACTCGTCGGATTAATTTCAAAATTTCTCAAAGTTCGATAATTATCTTTTAAAATTTAATTCAGTTTATCCGTTTGGTCTTATTAAAATTGCCTATAGTTTGATCGTAGTACACTTCACTCCAAAGGTGTTTTTTAATTTGCTCAACTGAAAAACAAAATTATCAACCTCTGCTCTATGTGAAATTGTAGGGGGCTTGCGATTTATTTATCATTACATGGAATTGTGTTAGCGGTGGCGCTGACTGCGTTAAGAAAAAACTTCTATTTGAATACGCGTATTTGAACTGTAGCTCAAAGTAATTCTTGAAAAAATGTGGGTTGCTATTTCAAAGAATACTCCTGTGGAAATAAAAATAAAAGAATTGATACATATATATAATTTTTATTTGAGTGTTTTCTATGATATTATATCTTATCCGAAATGTTAGCCCCTGTGGAATCGTGAGCTGCGGCTGCAACGCCTATGCTTAAGAGAGTCAAGTTGTCAACAAAACCAAAGGCAATTCAAACCGAACCAAACCAAAAACCAAACCCAACAACCACAATAACCACATTTGGCAATTCGAACCAGATTCGAATTCAGATTTTGTGTGTGCTTCTGTCGTGGTCTCTGCCGCAGTCACTAATGCAGTCGCTGTCGGTGCTCCCCAAAGCAAAATTATTCATTACGATTTCCGCGCTAGCGAATAAGAAAAAAACTAAGTTGAGAGAAAAAAAAATATATAAGAGGAAAATAAAACGCGCGCACGCGGAATTGAACAAAGAAAAAGTTTTCCATGAAAATGTTTCAAATGCTCATTTGGATCTGTGGCTAAATGTGTGTGTGTTGGGTGTTGGCGCGTTGGCCACGCTGGGCGTGGCATGACGACTTGCCTGCCGCGCCGCCTGCCAACAACTGACTTGGAATAAGTTTCACATTGAAATGATGCCAATTTGTTGACTGTTGTTGTTGTTGTTATTGTTGCTGCTTAAGCTGCGACACTGGCGCAGATAATTTGCGGAGATGTTGTAATTTTTCTGGTTAAAGTTTTGCCAGTAAACAACTTGAGGCATTGTTGCAGTACAAGCAGTGCCATTGCCATTGGCGGGAACCAACAACTAAGGAGGGGCAGGAGATGGAGACGTGGATGTTAGAAAGCCACTTCATTCATGTTATTGTAATTTATTTTATAATTTTGCTTAGCCTGCGCCTTATGCACTTATACACACCATGACCCCACAAATCATGCCGCATCCAAAGCTCAACTCCATTTCTGCTGCCCGCCACTTGTTGGCCCGACAAAAACTTATGGCCGTGTGCCTCACTTCAATGAAACTTTCTTTAATTTTAATCAAAAAAGTTTGTTGTTGCTTTTTGGCAGGCTACAAAATGCGTTTAATTGGACAAGGGAATACATACTACCAACCCAAAAGTAAAAAAAAAAAACTCAGTCAACAGCTTGACATAAAAATACCATGGAATCAGGCTTTAAGTATTACATATTAGTAATGCAAAGCCATCGAGCTACCATTGATAATATTGATGATGACTTGGTTATTCTGATTATCGATGCTCTTTTTCACTTTCCCAAAAAACACTGGCTTCAGTGTTTTACAGTTTTATCACTAACCATACAAGATATAGATAGTGCATTTCCAACAATGATAATGTTCCCTACAAATTTGAAAGGACTGCACCCAAAGAGTGGAATGCAAATGGCGGGCAGAGCTTTCGCTCAGTTCAGCTCTCTCAATTTTTAGCCCGATCAGATGGAGAGTTTCAGCCGACTAAGAGGATTCTCCTTGCAGCGTTCTATTTGCATGTGTGCGTGCACAATATTTCACATGCTTTGCAAACAGCTCGCGTTGCCTGAAATTTTAAAATTTTGTGAAACTGGAGAAGAGACCCTGGCGCGTCTAAGCTAAGATACACTTTTATTTGAGGGCCCCGCAGATTGCTTTAAACCATGTTCAAGCGCCTGATGAAAGTGCTGTAGAATCTTTCCAAAGGGCTTGAAAAAGATAAATATAATTAATTTATAATAATGTTAAGATTCAATTCAGAAGTTTATTACTTTATTTTAATTAACATTTTATTAGAAAACTCCCGTTTTAAGTAAAGTAAGATTTTATTTAAAACTAGACATTTTTACTCGATTTTGCATTGCAAGCTTAACATTAGAAGTGCATTTGATATGTTGGATGACGTTTTCCGTTTTGATAATAGTTTGGAACAATTCGAGATATTGATAACAACATATAGAGTTTCATCAATTTCCCTCCCGTGACAAACATAACTTTCATGTTATAATTACCCTAAAGAAGTAATTTTTTTTAATAGTTGTCCAGTCCGTTTTCAGGAATTGGGGCACCAATTTCTCTCTGAAACTGTGTTTACTTGGGTAAATGTTAAGCTTTGTGTCATTGATCTTTAACCCGCACTTCCCATGCTTGGGGACATATTTTTTGAAAAATGTGAAAAATATTTCAATTTGGAATTCCGATACTGAGTTATAAGTTAATCGGGACTCGAAAATACGAAAAAATACACTTTTCTCCATTCAAAACTTTAGCCTCATTTCCTCACATTTCAAGTTTTAGGTTGATGTTTGAATTTGAATCCGATGGGAAATGAAACAAGAATGTTTTAAACAATGTTTTTACCGCCATTTTCCCTAAATTGGAAACCGAGTTTATAAAAATCCCGTCTTAGCGGAAATTTTTAAAATTAAATTCTTGTGTCCAAATTTCAACTTGCAAGAATTACCATTTGCAAAGTGGGATAATTAATCAGTCAGTAAATAAAGAAGATATAGTTATTTGAACTTAAGAATTGCCGCGAATGATGTGAATTGGCATAGTCAGCGATCTGACAAGCAAATTCAAGCGTCAAATGCATCAAAGTATGCACTAATAAAATGATTTAATATAGCAAAAATTATTTGCAGATACCCACAAGAAATTGTGGGACTGCCAGTGCAAACCCTTGTATCGAATCAAAAGCGTGCAGACTTAGACACAGAAACAGATACAGATACATAAACGAAAACAGAAGCAGAATAAGAAAGAGAAAAAATACAAGTCATAAAGTATATAATACAAAATGCCAAACGCACTAAGAGACGGCATAATAAACACGACCCAAATACTCGGGGCAGAAGGCAAATTGCCCAGTCAAATGAAAAACTATTTAAATGCAATTGCTGGCCAAGCGTCGATTTGCTCACTGAATATTCGAGTGCGCAATGAAAATATTTGGTGAGTAGCCGCATCCGCATCCACATCCATATACCATACCCCACACCCAAATTTCACACCCCACCCCTAACCGAATTCCAAGCCTGAATCATACCGGGATCACTACCTGCCCAGACCGAAACCCACACCCAGGCTCAGACTCGAATCACGACTAGGACCCAGGACCTAGGACCCAGACTCGAACAGTCAGTTAGCAGATAGTATAAGTTCCGCTATCAATGCTGCATCCGGACCGTCGGCTGGGAATGTCGCTGGCGAGTAACGGGAATAGAGGAAGTGGAATGGAATGGAATAGCTGTGAGTTTAGTAGCTCAAATTCGTTGTGTTCATTTCATTTTGGTTTATTTTGGATAGAATTTAGTGGAAAAAAGAGTGGAAATTCAAAGTCTAAAATATGAATAAGTTTATTACTGCCGAAGTTTCGCAACTTAAATCTTTAATAGTCATAGGTAAATTTAAAATCAGGCAGTCCAAATTTATCTTAGACTCAATTTGCTACACATAGATAATTTCATCCAGAGAAATTCAACTGTACATGTGAAAAGGGCAACAATAGGAACAACACCACGAAAAATTAAAGTTAAATATAAGCTGATGCAAAATTGAAAAAAAAAAACACAAAATTAATTTTGAATTTTCTTGTTGTCCAAACATTTTTCAATAAAAGGCGCAACATCTCTTATAATTAATGCTAAGCTCTAAATTCAGTTTAATTAAAAGAAAATGTCAAAAAATCTATATTTATTATATTTATGCATACATATACATATAGTTTTTTGTATATAATTAAATTACGTAATAAATTCACTAGTATAACAAAAACAACAATAAAAACAACTTTATTTTATAATTATTATGTAAAACTTACTGATGTTTAAGGACTTTATTTGTTAACATGTGAGCCATAATTTTGTAGCTATTGCCAAATAAAGTTTTGTTGTGTATCAACAAATGTGCTGAATAAAGAAACGTTAACTAAAATCGTATACTTTAGATAAATTTCATCACATTTTAAAATACATACTACACTTCTAGAACATGGTTTGAGCCCACGTAAAGCTCATTTCAAAAATGAATTTTCATCTGCGCCTGGCATCGCAACTCTTCAGTAAAAATAAAAAAAAATAAAATGAAATAAAAAAACGCTGCAGGCGTCAACATAAACAGCCAATGAGCTTTGGCAAACCGTATAAGCCAACAGACAGCCGCATCCGCAGTCTCGCACTCCGCATACTCCCGTCAGTTCCATTTGAAGCGATTCCCAAAGCCCATACCCTGGACGCAGTGAAGTGTGCAACACTTTAGGTGCTTCACCTTCTTGAATACTTCGTATTTATTTATTTCATTTTATTACGCTCTGTAACGTTTGAAAATAGCCTAAAAAGAGTTTATTTCGATTGTGCAAATAGTTCATATATTTATTCTTCATCAGAATCAATGGCGGAGTCAGTAATTCTTAGTTCCCAGAGACTTGAAGACTTGAAATGTAAAAAATATATTTATACATCCACAATAACAGAGATTTCGAAATGTAGATATTATCTATGTATGTTTGAAAAAATTCAGGAATTATTTAATTATATTGATGTGAAAATTATGTATGAAGAGAGTAGGAATCTGTGACATAGAATTTTTTACTTGGTTACAGAGTATCTCTTAGTTGATCGCTTCTTATAGGAGTATTCTGGCATATTTTCTTTCCGTGAAAATCCCTAGTGAACTGAGTTAAGTTGAGTTGAGTCACTCACTCACTCAGTTAATGTTTCCTGCCCCAGCAATTATATCACTTCCCATCGCTCCGGCTGGCAACTGGAGCGGCCTGCGTTTCATTCGTGCGTGCAAAATTTAAGCTAATTTTAATTTTTTTTGTTTTTAATTTTATACATTATATTTTGCGCCTGCCCAATTTTGTTAGTTGCATGTTGAATCTGCTGTTTATTCGCTTTCTTGGCTTTCTTTCAATTTTCATTTTAATTTGGATTAAATAGGAAAAGATTTCAAATGCCACTGACATAATGCAAGTAATGTTGTGCTCAGCGCCTAAGTGGTCGGAAAATGTAGCACCGGAAGTGACAAACCTAAAATTAAATATACCCTTCAATTATCAATGAATCTGAAACTACACATTTTTCATCTCAGGGATGATTATCCGTATCGTCATTTTTCAAATTATTGATATTTTTCATTGCATTTAAATTGATTTAAAGATTACAAATTTATTTTTTTTTAAAGTCCATAGTAAAATGCATTTTAATTGATTATACTAGTATATTTGTGAACTGTTTCTGGAACTCATATGATATGTATAGATATTAATACACACAAAATGTATTAAGGTATTCCTACATACATACTCCTAAAAGTATCAATTCGGTTACAGGGTATTGTCGTGTCAAGTATATAAGAATACTTCATCTTATTTATTCAAGAGTTCAATGAACGCTTCACTTGAAAAAGAAATTCTACTACATTCTACCGGATAACTGCTGGAAGATCAAAAGATTTATGAATTGCACATTAATTATTCATTTTGATATTTAGAGCGTTGAACAACATGAAAGATACAGAAGAACTTTCTATCTTAATATTTTGTACATATAAGGAATCACATTCTTACTGGAGTTATTCAACTTTCGCAAATTAAAATAAATAGGAAAAAGCTTAGGAAAGCATTCAGATCGCCAAAAATTACATACTCTTGTAGACTGGCATAGCCTTTTGAAAATTGATATTGAATTTATTTATTTTGACGGATTGTTCCTATGACAGTTTTATGATGTAAGAGTCTGATCTTGATAATTTTAAAGAGAGACTTTTATATTCAACTTGTAAGGTTCATGATGATATCTTGAGAGATAAGAATGTTCTTCCTAAGTCAGTTCTAAAATTTTTTAGTATTTTTAGTAGTTTAAGAAACATTTAAGCATTTTACAATTCTTTTCAAAGTACAACATTTGGACCGATTGTCCCTTTTATAAAGATGAATCATATTGTCCGGTTCAGCAGGATATGTGCTATCTGCTGCAAGAGGAATGATGCATGCCTTCTTGAATGCATCACACATTTCGTGATAATACCCACTGTAAGGGTACAGAAAAGGAAGGTTCATTCTTAGCTAAATTTAATATAACATTTAACTTAATATTTACTATTAACTTAGTTGAAATGCAAGAGTATTTGAACTTCGACATAAGGAGCACAGCGTTCTTTTTGGGTTTCAGTGTTCACTGAATTGAAGCACTCTTCGTAGCAGATGGCATTAAATTATATCCACTAATTTGCTGAAAATTATATTTGCCAGCACTCATTACTTTTATTTTATTAAAATGAAACGAGAATTTTTCTGGGCGAGTATCTTAAACTCAACGGAGCTTATCAGTTTGTGTGCACTTAGAAAAACACACCACGAATTGGACCAACATAAGTTTGGGTTTCCTGAATCAGAGTCTTTAGTCCTTATTATAAAGAATATTAAAAAAAAAATTCTTAATATAAAATACTTTTTTTTCTTTAAGTTAAACACAGCTTTAATTCAAGATCGCTAATATGTGTAAGCTAGAGTAGACTTCTTAATGAGTAAAACTTAAGATTCCCCCTCCTCTGATATTTGTTATTATTCTTTTTTGTTTTGTGGAAGCTAAAATAAAAATATTATTATTAAACTTAGTTACAAAGTTTCAATAAACCAGTAAGGAAATGCTGTCTTCGGCGCGCCGAAGATTGTTTACTCCTAAGTTTACTTAATATACCTTCAGAATAACAAAAGTTTTCCATACAACAACTTTTGGGCCGATATTTCCTATGACGGCTATATGATATACTTGTTCGAACCGGTAGGTTCCGACATATATCTGCAACAAAAAGAAGTCTCTAATAAATTTCACCCACCTAGCTCGAAAACTGACAGACTAGTTTGGATATAAACAGACGGATAGATAAACGATGTCTCGTCGTCTTGATACTTTATGGGGTCGTTCATTTGAGTGCATTTCACATTTCCTGACAACAGTTATAATACACTTTGCAAGTGTACAAAAATTATTCATACGACACGAAATATTAATATTTAAAACTAAAATATTATCCAATTTCATGTGTTCTGAACTTATGAACTTCAGACGTCGAAAAAAAGAAAATCCCTTTATGGGATATAAGTTACTTTTATCGATATATTTTTACGTGTCCGCTAAACACGATAAACTTACATTCAACAATTGGATGCTGTAGCTTATTTTTCTACATACAAATATAAGTCAATAATATGATGACGAGAGGAACAAATAACTAATAGTAAATACCAATAATATTAAGCTTTCTAAGAACTGCATTCGAGCCCGTGCTAGAGATATCTTATCAATAATAAGAGAATAGTGTATGTTCTGACTATAAATGAAATTGAAGGTTGATATTTCAAAGGTTTCTTATGTCTTTATGTTTCCTTAAAAATATTTTATATTATTTCTAGAAACTTAAAAATTTTCACCGAAACGACATAAATTCAGTTCGAACAAAACTCGATTTTTGCTGAGTGTGCGAGTGTAAATCTGTTGCTGTCTGTTGTGTGTGTGGCGTGTGGTGTGACTTTGTTGCCTGTGTTGTGTGTTAATAAGTTTGACATAGTCAGCACGAGCTGTCGCGTCTTGGCCAATGTTTGGTATGAGTAATGGGCTTTCACAGCAAACCCAACCGAGCACCTAAGTAATGACAGACTGTTTATTCGCGCTGTTTGCTTAACCCGTGGGGTGGGATTTGGGCTCAAGACAACCCCTATCACGTTAATAAGAAAAGGAACGCCCCTTCGCTCACATTAGGCGTAAAATGTTTATTTAAATTCACTTCAAATGTAATTATTGAAATGCTTGCGGGAATATTAATCCTGACGTGCCTACAGCTGCAGCGGAAAAGATTTTCTATATGGTTTGAAGTAATTTTTTAATTTATCCAGAATATTTCTTTTTTTGATTTTAGATAAACTGCTTGGAGATCAGGTTTGGATGCCAATAATTTAATAAAGTTCTTCTGTTAGTTTTGAGAAACTCACGTCCCGGAATCGAAACTTGAACGATGTCCTACATAAGAACTGTTAAAGCCCTGCAATGAAAATTAAATGATATAGAGGAAGATAAAAGATTTCAAAAACTTTTAAAGTTATGCGACAAACATTCAATGGTTTTTTGCATTGAAGGATGCATAAAATATATTCATTACCAGCCGTTATTGCATCTATTAAATATAGTACATTAGAACTAATTTTTTATATGTTCGAGTATTTTTTTCGAGGCCGTGAGACAACCGGACAAGCGTAATAAAGTGGAACTACTTCTGTGCTCACGGGTGGGAAAAGATCCGTGACACTGTCTCTGCCATGGGTGCTGACCTATGGTAGTTGGGCGAGAGAAAACTTTGCATTTTTTGTTTACTTTACTTTGCACTCTCTTGATACCTGCCGTTCTCCAGCTTAAAGCAATTGCCTACCGCGGTAGTCAGGCTATATCGTGGGTGAATATTCCCGACTGCTCATGGGACCAAAATTAACATAAATTTTCAAGCATGGTGCCCTGAAAAAATTGGAATGGAGCCATGCAAGCTCCTCGAAATAAGAAGAAGTCAGCTTACAAGTAAGTCTTTTCTGAGCTTAATACATCCACCATGGCCTCAAAGAAAAAGACAAATAGATCATTAGAAGAGACGGCGCCAGTCAAGCAGCCCAACCCCCCAACAGTACACCAACGATTCGTTGATATTGCGAAGCATTAGTGTCCTATACAGGGGCAAGAAAGAGTGTCAAATCCCCCGGAAAGAAAGAGGACCACCTCCAATGCTTTTTGAGGGCACAATAAAAGTTACGCGCTTGGCAAAAGCGACTGGAAGGACGTATCCAGCAGACCCAGAGGATATCCGTCAAGCCTGAATATCCATTCAGATCGTTAAGCTCTTCCAAGTGTGCAACCCACACTTAAATACGAAGGTCTGAATGGTAGGCAAGGTGGAAGCCGTAGTGGAACCTTCACGACAGGTGATCCTGGTGTTCAATGACGAGTCGGCGGAGACTCTTTCCAAGTCTGACGCGGCAGCCCTATATGGATACAATACCGTATTCATCCGTGTCTGTTGATCCGACACGGTGAGCAGCAAGCTAACTGCTTAATTGTCTCTGTGCAAGGAGTCAAAGGGAGTGCAGAACCAGCCGGAAGCCCCTCGAGCCAAGAGGTAGGGAATCCCGACTAGACCTAGGAACGGTTTCGAAATATCGGAGCTCGTTCGCGAAATGACGAATGTTGTCTAACAAAGAGTGAACGGCCTTACAGTGGTAGAGCTTAATTCTAAAGATATCTTTCAGCTCCGTTTAGGACAAGGCGTAGTCGACATAATCCTCCTCTTAGGGTATGATGCCAACTCTCATCTTATTGAGTACGGAAGCACTGATATAAACGACCAAGGTGAGTCTTTTTTAAACTTTATTCTCTCTACGAACTTGTTAATATGTAACATGGGAAACCATTCCACTTTTATAATCAAAAATCAGAAGAAGGTTATGAACCCGCCCCTAGGCTCGAACCTACTATATAACCGATAAGAATCCTGGAAAGTGCTCAATGATCACTTTTTTTGTATTTCATCATATCTTAATAAAATTTTTAAGCTAGTTAATGTATTTCAAAAATCATTAAGATTGGACTACTATGTTATATAGGTCAAAATAAACAAAATTCTTCGGCGAGCTGAATATAATCGTTCCCTACTGGCTTTTATTATTAGTTTTTATATTAAAAAAAATTTAAAATTGTTTACGAATTCACATAATAACTACCGCTTTTTTGGTTTTTTTTTAAATTTACGGACAAATTTCAAAAAATTTGGACATCGATCTTATAATTATAGCGGGGCACGAGGAAAACTCAACTTCTTCCTTCTCGTAGAATACTTTACTCAAGCATTTTGTTTATAATTATTAAACTAAAATTGGCAAAAAATAAGCTAATATTAATAACAAAAACCCAAATATTCATATATGTACATACATATATATATATATATATCTTTGCCAAATGGAGGACAGAGAAAAAGCACATCAGCATACACAAAAAAACTGTTTAGAAAATATTATTTCCGATATTTTTTATTTTAGTTTTAATCTTTTGTTTCGTTGAAACTGCAGAATAGCGTAGCAAAGTAATATAAAAAGTTCAAACTTTTCTAGTGACTCAGTTTATCATATTGAATCATTATATAGATGTATGATTTTTTCCATCAAGCTTATATTATTTTATTTTATTATGGATATATACGAATAGATAGAATTTTCATTTTCTTGCCCTTACCCTCTTTGTACTTGTTGGATACTCTTGGGCAAGTGCGAAAACATTTTCTGCAGTTGCTGTTTCAGTTGCACCAGCTAATAAAAAAAATCTGACTGGAATAGTCTGGGGCTCGGTATCGGTTTTGGACTCAGTGTCTGTATTTCTGGCAGTGGATAACGATTTATGTAAAGTTGTGCCAATTTAATTTCCTGCGTTGGAAAAATGCAACACGCATTTCGGACCCCATTTAAAGGCAATGGAAACATGAGAAAATTGTTCTAATACTCTGAATAGGAGTTGGGGTATTTTTGATAACAGGCTAATATTCAAATTACGGTACTAAAACATACGTACATACTCGTAATATGGTGTGTAGGGAGTGTGACGTGAGTGCGGAAATAAGAAGTTGGTCTAGGGTTAAAGAGAGAAAGGCTCGGGAGAAAGGGAACAGTAAATGAACAAACGCAAATGAAATTTCATTGTAAAATTTGTAAACGTATTAAATTTGCAAACTAAATAGCAAGGGCAAAGTGCAAACCTTTTGGGCACAGGAAGTCAAAGTTCGAACAACAACGGCAGCAGCTAGGACACTAACAGGACAATGCCTTCCTGGAGAGCGAGTGGTAGAAGCAAAGTTAATGGCAGCACGTTGCCTACTCCCGCCTTATAGGAACAAGGACTCCAAAAATGTTGGACAACGTACAGTTTCCGCAGCTCTAAGTTCAGGAGCTGGTCCAGGGCCAAGGCCAAGTCGAGGGCCTGGTCCAGGTCTTGGGCTTTTAATAATATACTTTTCTATTTGGTGGCGTATTTTACATTTTTAATGAAATTATTTTCAACAATTTATAATTGCCACGAGCAGTGAACCGGGCCCCTTTGCTGTGTTTATTTAAATGCACCCCGGGGAGAGTTTTGTGCCTAACAAATTTATATAAATTATACGATATGTACAACTCTCGTATTTTTCTATCTTGGCAGCATTTACATGGCATACTCATTCAGAAGCTCTCTCCTTTCTCAGTTTTTCAAACTTGTCCCAAGACTTTATTTTAGCATCAAACTGTGCCTCTAACCTTGACGCTTAGTCGTCTCTGGCTCCCACAACTCTTGTTCTGCTAAGCAGTTATCAGTTAATACGAGTAGTGTAATATAGCGGTTTTAACTATATAGATATCTTTATTTTAGATCAAGCAGAATAGCAATGGGCCAGAATCTTAATTAGAGCGACAAGCTGGACTCTCCTTTAAAAGTAAATCGTATAATATTTTATGAATAACCCGGCGTTGCCAGGGAAAGTAAATATTTTGGATTACATTTACAGTTAATTTTAATTTTTTGAGAATTATTCCTGAAAAGTATTCACAATTAAAGAAACACTAAACTGTAGTGCTTAAAATAATAGATAAAAAACACAAAATATGAGTTTTACAGTTTTCATGGCCCTTTTTCGCGGTATTGGGGCGGAATTGCCGAAATATGTAATTCATTTGCTTACAAGTGAATTATATACAGCTCACAGTTCCACGCTCATTTTCCAACCTTGAAAGTAGACATTGTAAAAAATTTTTACTATCAAAATTGTAAATTTTAATTTAGAGTCTTTAAACCGACTTTGATCCCTCTTTTTCGACCTTGGGATCTAAGTTTTCAAAAAATGTGTACATCGTGAGAAGTGTATTATAATTTTATCGCGAAATGTGTAATGCATTGAAGGAGTCGACATACAACATTTGACCTCCCTTACCCAAAATTGGGATACAATTTTCAAAAAAACGTGAAAGACGTATATTTTTGATTTTTAATTAGACCTCTAAAGCTGAGTTTGAAGTTAATCTGGTAAAAAAAAGACTTTTCGACATGTAAAACTTGATCCAATTTCATTACAAGGGGAGTTAATTTACAAAAAAAACGGGAAATACGTAAAAATTAAAGATTTTAATTTAAAGCTTTGAAACTAAGCTTGAAGAATATAGGGTCAAAATTTCCCATACATTACTGAGCCAACCTTTCCGCTTGATCTGATTTCCCGAAAAATGGGAAAAGGTATATCTTAGATTTTAATTAAGAGCTTAGACACTGAGCTTGGAATCAATCGGATAAAAAAAGGACTTTTCAACATATAGCTTGACAATCATTTCTTGGGAGCCTAATTTAAAAAAAAAATGTATATCTTAGATTTTCATTTAGAACTCTAAAGCTCAGTTTACTTAGTTTGAGGTTAATCGGGACTCGGGAATAGAGGAATTTAGACTTTTTCCACACTTCTTTTGATTTCCATTTTCTCACATTAGGGGTAAATATTGCGCAAAAGTTGTTTGCAGTCATTATTAATTGTTGTTGTTTGAGTAAGTTTGAAGCTGATTGGACACAAATAAGTTTATACAACGGTTTTTCCCCATTTTCCATCTGTTGAAGGTCGAATTTTCCAAATCGCAAGTGTATAAAAAGAAAAATTTTAACTTAAATAAAAACCAGTTAAGGAAAACATATTAAATCATAAAGTCCAAGTACTACTGCTACTACTACTACCAAGCGATTTACTATGACAGCTAATTAATTTTTTACGGCCGCCCGCACTGATATTAGGTAAATTGGTAACTAATATAATATACTTGACAAATTGTAAAGTGTAATTTTAAAGTATAAATTGGTTTTTAACACTAATATGAATTGAATGTTAATATATTTCTATAACGAGTTGTGGAGAAGTTTAATTGCGATCTGTAGAGTCATTGCAAAGGTAGAAGTACCCCGCGACTCTAGGGCATTCAAGAAAATTTTGGCGCATGGACTCAGGATGTAATTACTTAGAACTCGCACTAAAACAAAAATGTTAATTACACAATTGGTTACCTTACCACAAAAGCTATAAATATATGTAATATATATGTCTTCACTATTTATTCACTTTTATTTTATTATACATTTTTGTAATTCCGTCAGATCTTAAAGATCATGAAATTACAGTTATATTCCCATGCTGAACTTGTACAAAATATAAGTATATAATACGGGAGCTATATGTTACGTTCGAAACACTGTTGCTATGAGAGTGACTCAAGCGTCAAATATGTGCTCCCTGCAGCACATATGAAGACTCTACTTAACTCCATTGAGAGACTAGTTTGCATATACAGACAGACAGACGGACAGAAAGGCAGAAGAAGGTGGCTATATCAACTCGTATCGTCGGCCTGATCAATGATATATATATACTTTATGGGACCGGAGATGGCATCTTCAATGCATTCAATGAATTAAGCAGTATAAAATTTATGGCCACTACTTTTCCGAAAATTACTAGTAGCCACATTTCCAGATGTTTAATTGTTGATACAAATAATAAGTAGGCACATACTTGTTATTGATTAACTAAACTATTTTTTTTAGAAAACCTAGTAGCAAATATTACATTTATTTAGGAATTTTCAGCTACGATTTTCAGTTGACTTTTGCAGCTCTAAAAAGTTATTTCGTTTACAATTTAATAACATATACAAATATACAACTTAAAAATTGTGAACTTACAAACTGGCCACAGTCTAAGGCGTACTTTCTGCAAATTCGACGTCATCTCAGCTCAGCTATACCAGAAAAAAAGAAATACCGGAAAATAAGATAAGATAATAAAAATAAACATCAAAGGAGTAAAAATATAGAATTCTTGTACCATCACATAAGTACAACGTAATTTTTACAAAATGAAGAACTTAGCTGATCAAGAATCCATAATTAAAAGCACTGACATATCCGGTCCAATTATCGAGCAAGTCGACGCTAGTGTAAACACAGGAACTCCCCCACCAGGATTACTGGATTCTGCAGAAGCTGCTGATGTTATTGCTACAGTCGCCACAGTAGGTGTTGGAGAAGTCGGCAATCAGGAGGCGTGTCAGGTAACCGGACAAGAGCAGGTGTTAAATGTTGGACTGATTTTTGCTGAGAACATACAGAAACATCCATTGCAAAACGTATGGACATTATGGTATTTGGAGAATGATCGCTCTAAATCATGGCAGGAAATGCAAAATGAAATCACCAGTTTTGATACAGTCGAGGACTTTTGGAGTCTGTATAATCACATCAAGCCGCCATCTGAGATCAAATTGGGTAGCGATTATTCGCTCTTCAAAAAGGGTATTCGACCCATGTGGGAGGATGCTGCTAATAATAACGGCGGTCGCTGGGTAATCGCTTTGAACAAGATCCTGAAGGACGATTTGGATAAATTATGGCTTGATGTGGTGAGTAGCTAGTTCTGACAATTCATTGTATTCATACATTATTAAAATTACAAAGCAGTTAGGAAAGCGTATTTGCAGAGCGCAGAAGATTACATATACTTGCAAAAAATTATAACCATTTAAAACTTGTTAAATTTATTTATTTTGTGAGATTGCTTTATGGCAAACTATATGATATAGTGAACCGATCTTTATAATTTTTGATGTGCGTTCTTTTTTTGGGTACAGTGTATTATAACTTTATTACGAAATGTTTAATGCCTTGATCCGATCCCATAAAGTATATATATTATTGATCAGAATGACAAGACGAGTTAATATGGCTATGTCTGTCCATCCATCCGGACTACAATGCTATATACCTTTCATACGAATAATCGGTTCAAAAGTCGTTGTATGGAAAACTTTGTTGTTTCCTAAAGTACCTTCAAGAAATTAGAAAGTTACATGAACAAGTATATCGGCCATATTAATAATCGGTACATAAGCTGCTGTATGACAAACTTTTTTGTTTCACAAAGTATCTTTATGAAATTTGGAAATTAGATAAAAAGTGGGATTTCTAAATACTGTATATGCATTATCCATAGGAACAATCGAGCTTGCAAGTGTATATGATCTTCGACGCAACGAAGATAGTATTTCCTTACCAACTAAAATCGATACTTTTCAAATATCGATTAATAATTTTTTAAATTAAATTTTTAATTAAAAATTTTAAATTTGCCCAACCATTTTGTACCACTTGCAGTTGCTCTGCTTGATTGGCGAAGTATTTGATCACTTAGATCAGATTTGCGGCGCTGTTGTCAACATACGTGGTAAGAGCAACAAGATATCGATCTGGACTGCCAATGGCTACAATCAGGAGGCAGTCCTTGAGATAGGACACAAGTTGCGCGATGCTCTGTGTCTAGGACCACAGAATGTGTTGCAATATCAACTGCATAAGGATACCATGGTCAAGCAGGGGTCCAATATCAAGTCGACCTACACTCTATAAAGTGCAAAAATGTAAAATATAAAATGTAAAATATGCCATTGATGCTCCCAAAATTACGTTTAGTCACTGACGTTTTCCTAAAAATGATCAACTTTTTAGTCACCTTGTTGTCGACAATAATTATAATAAAAACATCCATAGGTAAATTCGGACAAAATTATATGAATATGTATTTAATATGTGGAAAATTTATAATAATATGATCAATGTAAAGCCAGACTATGCAAACATAAATTACGTAGATCTTGGCTTTTTCAGTTTCGGACTTTATATTATATTATTATATTATATTATCTAAATTTCAGACTTTCTGACACATATACAATTTACTATAATACTTAAATGTAAACGTTCTGCTATTTTATTCTTAAAACGTAAGCGCGATGAAATGTATAAACTTGTTCAACATTTTTATCAGACAAACTTCTTCTTACAGCAGAATAAAATGATTCAAATTATCTAAACAGGAAGCTGCAATCCTTATCTTCCAATGGCTACCTAAAATAGGTATTAATTACAGGTTTTGTATCAAGCAAGGAATAAAACGGAATCACATTTCGGTACCGGTTTTGGTACGTATCGAAACATTTGGTTCGGAGAGGAACATATAAGAAAACAGAATTAGTACTGTATTTTATACTTATTAATCATGTTAAATATACTTATTTACATAAAAGCTTATTACTGCATTTCTCTATGCATAGATGTGCATGTGTTTATGTATATTATTGTCGATTTCACTCGACTCGAGCGTTCTTTAGAGCTTGCAGCCCTCCTTCGGCTTACAACAGTATACTGAATATGTGTCAGTTCTAACATTGTGGTAGAAATAACGAAATCGTGTTCTGTGCCTGTTCTGCCTGAGTCCTGCCACTTATTGTCCTTCCAATGTTGTTGTTCTTCTAGTCTTTGTTGTCGTTGTAATTATCTGTTGACAGCGGTTGTCGCGTTGATATTCTAGCGACCCTTATCAAGTTGAGAGACGCGTCGCATTATTGAGCTAAATCAGTTGAACGGATTCACAGAGAAAACAAATGCTGAGTAGACAATGGAAGATTGCTTTATTTGAGGTTGATCGTCCAGATTTACCCTGTATCAAAATACAAAAAAATAAAAAAATAATTTATTTATTATATATTTATTGGATTATAAAATTATTTTGGTTTTAAAGAATACCGAATATTCAATTTCTCATAGATTCAGAAATCGAATTTTGGCTTATTGCCTACAAAATAGGGTATTCAAATCCATAACGCACATAACAATTGCCATCTACCGTCATTTGATTGTCATCAATGTCACACTCGTAGCAAATTTTCAGGGTTCGGGATATTTTCAGCATTAAATTTTAATGGTCATACAATCATATCAATCAAACAGGCTAATAATGTGGGTTTCACTCTGTTCCTTTTCTAAATGTCAACTGATTTTGCCTTTATAAATAGAAACCATTAAGTGATATCGGCTGACAGTTATCAAAGCTTGATTCGTAGAAATATTCTCTTGCTAAATTATATAAATATCACATTAAAGATTTTAATTAACAAATCAGATTCACACAAAACAGGCTTTTAAATAGCTTAAAGTTCTACAGTTAAACGAGACTCAAATTGTTTTCGTACTCAATAATTCATTTTGTTACAGACTGAAAAGAATATCTTTATTTAAAAAAAAAAAAACAGAAATGTGAATGAAATTTGGTACATAGTCTTCTTTTTGTTGTCCGCCAACTGTTTTTTCCCAAGGTATCTTGATTAAGTCTAAGAGTCACTTGCAAAAAAAAACGTATCTAAAACTATAAAAATTATTACTATATCATATACCTGTCACAATAGGTCAAAATAAATAAATTAAGCAATAAATGTTAAATAGTTTGCAAAGGTGTACAATCTTCAGCGAACCGAAGATAGCCTTCGTATTAATTTTTAATGTTATTTGTATTAGTGTATTATAACTTTCTCATGAAATGTGTAGTGCATTGAATGAGGTTTCCGAGACTCTATAATGTAAACATATTACTGTTTAAGAGGAAAGTCTAAGTGTTGTATTCAGAAATATAGTGTCAAAAATATATGGATATATTATAAATTTTGAGGTTTATAGAATTTTCTATTGTAGCTACAAAAAAATGCTTTAGAATTCAACGAGTGATATTGCGATGCCCAGGCGTCTAAAGTGGAACATTCGAATAATTATTCATTTTAGTATTATTACCAGCGGCTGCTGTGCATCTACTCGGCTTTTTAAGAGCACTTTAAAAAACAGTTTCAAAAAAAAAAAAAAAAAGAAAATACCTGGTAAAAAAATGCTTATAATTTGCACAAAGAAGCTTTAGAAAACAGCGCGCTGAAATGTAGCCACTTAGTTCATGAATATGCATATTGTGTGCTTCCTATGCACAATAACAAAAACAACAAGCACATCAGCAGCAACAATTACACTGAAAACTAGCCAAAAGTGTAGAGTTCTGCACAGTGTGTGCTATTAGTAGCTGTCACTCTTTACATGTATGCACATTCGGATACCCCTCCATTTGTCTGTGCCCTCCTTTGTCCAATGCTTGTGAACGTGAGTTTTTGCCTGTGTTTACTATTAAATTTACATATGAAAGACATGCATTCACACAGTAGAGTTTTTGAACATTCGTTGTGCAGTATATTTTGGTCATCCATTGTACAAATGTTTGGCTCGGCTTCACGATGAAAAACTAGAGAAACTCGAGGATTTTTTTTTTATAGTCCAATTCGATAAATTGCTGTAAAGAGCTTATTTGCTTGAGGTACTATTCAATAAAATATTGTTTATAAGTTTAAATAAGATAAGTGCAAATAAGTAATCTGATTCATGAAAGCTGCTGTTAAATGAAATTACATGCTTTTCATCTGCAAATAGTTTTCAGCTTATTGATTATATAGTTAAAGCTTTTGCTGGCTTTGTAACTTTATATTATTCATATTTAATTATTAAATTACAAAAAACTTAAAAAAAAATTAATTTTTTTTTGCAGCTTAGCTTGAAGACCCAATTTCAAACCATTTGAAGTGCAGTAGAAGAATATTTAAAACTGGTTCATTAAGTTGAAACGCAGCTTTAATCAATTATCTTGATGGAACTTGGAAAACTTCCTAAGTTGTACTCTATTTAAGATTTAAGATTTTTTAAGATTTTACTGATAAGCTCTGAAACTAAGTTTAAAGTCATCGAGTAAAATTAATACTATATATATTTATGATTGACACCGATTCTCGATCTTGGGACAGATTTTATAAAAATTGTGAAAGACATACATTTTGATTTTAATGTTAACCTCTAAACCTAAGTTTTAAGTCAATTCGGTGAAAATTACAGTTTACGTGTGACCTAAATTTTCCGAAATTAACGAAGTTTTTTGGAAAAAACGTATATCTTTCTTAGATTATAATTTAGAAATATTAAATTTAATTTTTAAAGGAGTATAATTTACACTTTTTCCAATAAACGTATACTAAATATTTTACAAAGCTCTGAAATAATTTTACTAATTGAAAAGGACCAAAAATATTTTATACAATTGTTTTTCTTTTTGCAGGCATTGAATTATCTTATTTTGACTAAATGGATTTGCCCATAAGAGTAAATTGAGTTCAAATTTGAAACCCACTCGACTTTCTTATTGATTGTCAAATATTTCTGTACTGAATGAAAAATTTTGTCACGAAATGTTTAATACATTGAAGCATTGAAGACAACGGAATGATGAATGCCAGGTGCGTGAGGCGTACTTGCCTTCCTCCACTTTCCCTCCTCTCCCCCTTCGCTACTACTTCCCTATCTCTCCGCTCCCTTTCTCCCTTCTTTTCACTCGATTGTTTATAATATCGTCCGTCATGTGCATTGCGGCGAGAATCTTGCGGGCCGCACCAAGATGTCTCGCGGGCCGCAAGTTGCCGACCCATGCATTAATGGGTTGATAATTCATCAATAAGTATAAGTATTTTTAGGTAAAAGTATATATTTTATGTGGCCTGCTCAATCAGTTTGCTGATTTCGTATACACACTCTGAAGAGTATTGTCAGAAGTATTTTGAATTCTTATGAAATATTTGAAATTTAACAAACCTGTTAATTAGGCACCGGAACTGAAGTTGCATTCATTGAGAAGGTTTGGCCAGTTTATTAACAAATAAACAAATAAAGTAAAGTAAAATATACAAATGAAATATTAAATTAAGTACACAGCTTGGAGATGGATGATCTTATGAGATGCAGTGGCAGCTCTCACGCCAACACTGGCCAATCCAATGCTCCAGCTTCTTGCAGTACTGTTGGCACTTGGGATAGTGCGGACGATATCGGGATTGTTCTTGACATAGACCACGATCCATAGCTATTGCTCGAGACTTGATGGATACTATACCCAGGGGCTTTGCAGTAGTGGTGGCATCTGATATGAATATTTCCTTCTCATCGTCAACAGATTCATCGTCCACAACTGCTGGCTGGGGCTCAACTGCTGCATTTGCCTCGCGGCGCTGCAGTAGCTGTCTTGCCTGCCCCATGGCAATGCAGTTGCAGAGGAAAAGGCACAGACATAAAAATATTAAAAATCTCATTTTGGCGATAGCTACACGTCTTCGATGCTGCGAATTTGAAACCCAACTGCGGCAATTTGTGTTAATCTGAACAGCAATAGCTGCGTATTTAGTTTCAGTTTTCAACCGCTCTTATCAGGTTTGGTTTGCACTTCAAGGTCAGAGGTCAATGCTAATCAAACAGTGCCAAGACTGAGACTTACATTACGAACATTCTTTGATTTGAATATTCTAAGCAAAGTATTTCGTATACAAAAATATGAGAAATATAAATTTATAAGAACATTTAAATAAAAAACACTTAGATCGTCAGGTTGACCAACTGTTCTAATTTAATCAAGATACGTTGAAAATCAAAAAAGTTTTCCATACAACAAGTTTTTAGCCGATTTTTCCTATGGGAGCTATATGATATATTGGTTCGATCTTTATGATTTGTGGTATACGCTTAAAAATTAAACTATTCTATATTACTTGGAAGTCTTATCGATTGTTCCTATGCGAGCTATATGATGACATATATATGATATATGAGCTGCCTGCAGTAAAAAGAATGCTCCATACCGGATTTCATTGACTTAGCTCAAAAATTAAGAGACTAGTTCAAGTTAAATGATTATTATATATATAAAGGAGGATTAATTTTATCTATCTTTCTCTTTGCTTTGTTTTTTTATTCAAAAAAGAAGTTTTTGTTGGTCCAAATTAAAATTACATGATTTTGAGATAAAACAAAAACAATTTACTAGGGCTAAGAGATGTAGTTCTTGGGCTTTTTTTTAATCCTAAAACTTACGCAAACTAAAATTTTTTTCTAGCACTTCTAGCACACCAACAATTAATATAATATACATATATTTAATTTATATATATTTAACTTTATATATTTATATTATATTATATATATTTACTTAACTCATATATTTTAACTTAACTATTATAAAAAAAAAATTCAACAAGAAATACGGATCAAAGACTTTCGTTGCGGATTTTTCCCGGCGTGCCCGATCGCTTTGAGCTCGTGACTTTAGCACACTGACTTGAAACTCTGGCTCTCTAGCCTATTCTCCGGGTCCACACACCAGATTTATTTCTTAGGAGTTATTTGATGTGCGAAGAACAGCTTTCGGACCAATTTGACTTTACTGAATTCATTGAAACTCTAGAATCAGGTGTCGATAGAACAGTGTATACTGAAAATTGTGGCATGGAAACGAACTAAAAGAAACTATAGGAAAATGTGTGCACAGTGGCGCAGCGTTAGTGGAAATCGTGTAGAAAAAAGAAAGAATAAATTAACTAGCAGAGGACAAAATTTAAGTGTGATCAGTAATTATTTTTAAATTTTTTTTAAATCTTTTATTATTAATGTTTTTACAAAAAAAAAAAAAAAAAGATTGCATTAAAAAAAAAAAATTAAAAATGATGCAAATACACTTGAAAAGACACCAAACCTATCCACATATCCCGCATAATAAATATTTAATTTTAAGAACAAAAATCAAATCTATAAAAAAACAACAGCATGCACACCATGTACAGTACTCCGTTGAAGGCCTTTAGATTTCTTTGTTTTTTCAAATTAAAAAAAAATTACATTTTCATTAATTTTATTGTACTTTCCTTGTACACTGGAAATCATCAATATATGGGCCCTTGGCCTGACTGTATTTTCTTTGTTTGAGATAAACTTTTTTCTCCAATATTCCATCCGTTCTTCACATTAAAAAATAAAAGAATTGCAGGGTGATGATCTTCAATCCATGCCTGAAGTACTGTAAAGTAATTGCTTTCCAGTTTTCCTGAAAATCTATAAAAATTAATCGTTTTATTGAACCAAATTTTCTATGTGTGTATATTGTACGTTCAATGATAAATATGACGTAAACATCAGGTTGAAATTTAAACATAGTTAATCAATTTTTTCTCTTTTAAAAAATTGAAATTTTCAAAAAGTCCAATTACCCCTTTAACTGAAGCACTCAACTTATTGTCTTCCGGGTTATTTATGTGCAACTCACAAGCACATCAATTGTATCACAGGAAAGAAAATTATTACTAAATTTTCTATCGTACACAATAAAAGTCTCAATTATGTATACACATAAGCAACAACAGGCCACAAGAAGACGAAGAAAATAAGAAGCCGGGGCTCAAGTTGGAGATGGAGGCAAAGGACCATCAAATTTGTTAGCTGGTAATTTATGCTGAAATTTGATTTTTATGTGCGCGAATGCTTAGAGCACACTGTAAAGTGAGTAAAATTGATGGGAGACGGACAGGCAGTTAAAGGAACATCAAAATGTTTAGTGAAAAACATTGTGGTCTAATTTTTGGCAGACGCACACACACATGCATGGAAAGTGAGTGGGAGAAACGCATAAAGTTCCATTTGCTTTAAAATGCAAAAACAATAACAATAATCATAATCAAAATACATAATAACAATAACGACAGTGAGAACAGCAGTCAAATGAGCGAGTATATACGAACTTTTATATAAAGAACAGCTGCCGAACACTTTTGGAATGTTTGCCAACTTCCCCCGAGCTGCTTTCCTTCTCCGTCTTTTCACCAAATTGTCCGTTTCCAGAAGTGGAACAGAATTGCTTAAAAAAAGTCTATAAAATTGAGTTCCATAAAGTTTGGGTGATTCATGAGCCTTATCATCAATTGAGTACCTCCATTAGTGGCCGATTTCTGATATTGCAGTTAGAAGAAGTATGATTGTACATTTCATATTAGATCATATATACAGAATACTCTTTCCACGCGCCTGAAACTCAATTTTATATATTCCTTGTGAGAGGGATGTCTATAGCTCTTAAGAGTTAAATATAATGCTATATATGATAAAAGAGTGACATTGCTGTGTTTGAAACTGTGACGAAATTAAAACTTTTAATTTTCCCCTTACAATTTTAATTCCTGCATTTTTGGAACTTTGAGGAGTGTTTTTCAAAAAATGTGAGACTAATTTTATAACTTATATAATGTTGAGCTCTGAATCTGAGCTTAGAGTCATTCGGTCAAAAATAAGTTTTTTTCCCAATACAACATTGGACTCTCATTCCTCCAAATGTGAAGTGTGTGAAATTATCGATTGATCCGTGCAAAATTTTGTGGGGATTTTAGTAAGTTAAAAAGTGGCATTTTTAATAATGTTTGAATCTGGATTTTGGGGTGGCCAAAATCTAATGTCTCAGCTCAAACATCTCTTAAATAGATGGTAATCATTTTGACCTGTGTCAAGAAACGTTATCCTATTCTAGAATGAATAGTTTGCCGTTCAATCTATCGCTGGAGGGTAATGCATAATTATTCAATGTTCTTAGATATTGGTTTCATTTCCTCACCGCCTGTAACTAACCTAAAAAATATATAAAAATGGCTTAGTTATTTATTTTGTTGTTACTTTTACAGGATAAGATATTACTTTTTCATTCTCATACCTTTAGCGCATGATTCATGAAATTATAAAGTTGTCTTGGTATTAATAAATTACGGTAAAGCATTCACTGTCTTGCTGGAAAATATAAAAGCTTTCTTAAAGCATATAACATTATATGTAACATGATTTAAACTGCTTGCAATTTGAAAGTGTTTTGGAAAAGTATAAGCCATTCAGTTTAGCACTTGAGGCGTCAAAAGCAAATTGATTTGGTTTACCACAAACACGGGCTAGATACAAAGCATAATCTAAACTGCTTTCAAATTTCATACAAAAGACTGTCGTCGAAGCAATTTAATTCAGTTACCGGAAATGCAGAATAATCTTTGTAAATAAAGAAATAAAAAATAATGGAAAACAAATAGATATTTTTATTAATATATATATATATATATATATATATATATATACATTTACCTCTATGCATATAACGGAATGTTCTGACTGACTCGCACAGCCCAAACTGCAATACTTAGCAAGACACATGATTTATGAAAGTTTCCACTAAAAAGGGATTTTGTAAAATTCAGACCTCAACTGGGGGAAAATTGGGAAAAACAGTTGTATGAAACTAGTTTCTTCCGATCGAGCTCAAATTCAATTCCAGAGTTATACTTTAAAATTTAAGGTACACGTGCTTATTTTTGAAAATCAGCCAAGAAATTGAGATGTCAAGGTTTGTATAAGAAAGAGTGTAATTTATATCCGATCGGTTTCAAAATAAGTTTCAGAGCTCTACATTAAAATTTAATATATAAATGTTTTTTGGAAAGCTCTCCCCCAAAGTTGGATAATATTGATCGAAGATGAAAGATGAAATAAATGGGGAAAAAGATATTGCGATCTCCGGGGATGAATTTCAAAGGTCTGTGAATAGTTTGCTTAATAAATATTTGTGAACACCTTTGAAAATATTGAGGAAAAAAAAATCTTTCCAACAGTTTCACACCCATTTTCCCAGTTTCCAAGCGTTGATTTTTTATGATCCGTATTATTCTAACCTTGAGGCGTGAAGCGCATATATTTTAATTTTAATGTTAAGCTCTGAAACTAACCTCATTTTCCAACCTTGGAGTCAAATTCTTAAAAAAAGATTTTGTATATGTATATTTTAGATTTTAGTCAAAAGCTTTGAGACTCAGCCTGAAGTTATTTGAATAAAACTTAGAATTACCAAATTTTTCAGTAAACCCCCCGTTTTCCGGGCTTGGAGGCGTATTTTCCAATTTATTTTTTAGGCTAATTTGCAAAAAAAAGCAAAGCACGCGTAGCTTAAATTTTAATGTAGAGCTCCCAAAACCAATTTGAACTCGATCAGAAAGTTTTATAAAACTGTTTTCCCCATTTTCCCCCACTGAGGGTTCGAATTTTACAAAATCCCTACGATATGCCAATAATCGTGTGTCCAACTTCTTCTTCTTAACTATTAACATTTGGGCTGTGCAATAAAGAATCAGTCAGTCAGCCAGTTAGGGCATTGCGTATAGATATATATTGCAGAACTAACAAATGGACTTAGCTTATAAAATATGTCCCAGTCAATGCGTGCATTGAATCAATATGGTAAGTCTTAAAAAAATTATTTTTATAATTAAAAGAATCTAGTATAAGTTTTTATCCATTAAAAAAAAAAGTCAAACTAAGCCCGTGAAGTATTAATATTTACGAAGATACTTGTAGTTTACAAATACGAAGAGTTAAAGAAATCTAAAAGATACAAATTTACTAAATTCAATATTAAATTCGAAGGTCAGTAATAGATATTGTCAGTGGGGCAACTTTTATGTTTTATTTTGTTTGTTGGATTTAATTAAAAAAGTTTCCTTTTGGTGTTCCTGACTTTTACATAGTTTGCCATGGCCACTGGCAGACAAACTCGTGTGTTTATAAAAAATATGTATAACATGACCGATTTATGATTTTTTTATATTTTATATTTTGTTTTTGATTTGTTGCCTTCACTTTCGACACTTATCAAAAATGTTTTTGGAACATTTTTATGACTTTAATAATATACTCATATGCACAAAGGCAACGGATTCCCCGTTTTCTCCTCTCCGACCAGTTCCCATTGCTACTTCGCTACATTTACGGTTCTGGTTTTCTTTCAGATAAAAGAAATATGTTAATCAAAAGCAAAAGCAAGAGCAATACCCAGACAGACTGTAACTCTGCCTCCATTTCCTGCGTCTTTGAAGCCCTCTTCGTCCTTGTTGTTGTGGATAATGTTTTCCCTTTGAATTTGAAGTTGGATTCGCGCAATGCGTGCCCCAAACAATATAATTTGCTTATGTATGTTGATTTAATTAAATTTTCAATATATGTATGCGAATACATATGTATGTATAGGCATAAATGGGTACATGTGCTCTTGTTTGCTTTCAAGCTGTCAGCTCACTTCTAAGGAATCGTTCCTTAAATAGAAGGAGTATGGGTAACACATTAACATATAAGAAAAAGCTTACCAGAAATCATAACAAACAAATTGCCGAGGAATGTATTCGACCAAAAAGTACCCTTTAACAACAAATTAACCCAAATTATTTTTGTTAATTTTGGGGTCCATTTTTGCATTATGAGTTATTCTGCAAAAATTCATTTAATAAACTGGGAAGTACACGGTATATGTAGGTTTCATTAAGATATCTCAATAATCAAATCCTACTGTGCAGCAACTTTTTAACCCGATTGTTTTATATACGTATGTTTGTGATTTAGTTGTCTGACATCTTTTATTTATGACTTAAAATACTATATACATACATACATACATATGACTATATTCAACCGTTTTCTATTATTTTGATTACACAATATAAACAAACATGAATATTTCGTCTCACTGTTTACAAATCGTATACACATTGCAAAAGACTATGAAGAAATAATGCATATATGAATGACGAATACTCATATGTGTGCAGGAGACTCCTTAGAAATTCGCTTTAACGAGCCACAACTGAAGGCGCTTTCAAATACGTTAAATACTTTGATTCAGATCGTAGTCGAACAGCAAAAAATCACAAAACTTTGTATGTATTTGAAAATTGTTGTTACATCTATTTATCTTGACCAATTGCTTCTGTGGTAGCAAGTTGATTTAGTATTTGTAAACTTCATTATGATATACAATATTTATAATCATTATGATATACAATATTTATTTGTTAACAATTGACTAAGAACAGTCGACATAAGCAAAAATAATCTTAACGTTAGAGCAACACCATGAAATACCCAAATCTCCCAAGAACATCAGATAGCACAGTTTATAATTCATATATAATTAACCCCTGAATCCAAATCTGAAATTCAAAAATATAATTATCGAGCTCGTTTCCGAGGTAAATAAAAAAGCTATATATTCAGCTTTTATAAAAGAATCAGTGTTAATATCTCCGAATAAAGTTCGTTGATTTTCATGAATTTCTCTTTGATGAAGATAGTTTTAAATAGCATACAATCTGCCGTATCTGATTTCAATTGGATTTGATATTCAAACAAGGGATTTTCTATAATTGGTATTCCGTGTTAGTTCGTTAGACCTTCAGTGAAAAATTAAAAATGTAATCCTGGGTGCCTCCGTAAGGGTGAGTTAACAAACTTCTAAATACGATCCAGAAATGATGGAAATTTTTAAGTCACTCCTTAAATCTATATATATATATATATATAACCCAATGTCCAACTGATTCATCATCGCACACCCCAAAAAGTAATACGTATGAAGATGAAACTTAATAATGGCCAATATGGGGAAAAACCGTTATGCGAAAATCTTTTGTTTGTAATCCGAACAGCTTCAAGCTCATTTTCAAACAATAATATAAAAATTTAATAAAGACTGCAAAAAAATTGATTAATTTTCGTAATATTTATCACCAATGTGGAGAAATAGGGGTAATATTTTTGTATGAAATTTTCCCTATTCTTGTGTTCCGATTAACTCTAATTAACTCAGTATCAGCGTTCGGATTTCAAATCTAACTTATACGTGTTTCAGATTTTTTGTAAATCAGCACCCAAAGGGATTTGTGGTGATAGGAAATTGTCTTATTTTGACTCGTTTTACTTAGAATTTGGTTTCAAATCTGTAAATAGGAATCTAAAATATAATTGTTTCAGTTTTTGGAGATCAAATGTTGTATGGTGCAAAATCAGATTTTTACTCGAACAACTTCAAGCTCAGGTTTAAAGCAGTAAAGTAACACTTAAAATATAGGTATTTTATATTTTTTGGAAAATTTCAAACTCAATTTTAGAGCTCTAAATTAAATAAATTCTTCGGCGTTCCGAAGATAGCTTTTCCTTACTTTTAGTTTCTCAGTTAATATTTCTTAGATATTCTTAATTAATCAGGACAGGTATAATCAATATTTGAAAAAAAAAATGTATGGTCAAAATGATAAAAGAATATTAAAATATTATTCTTTGTCTTGAAATACTATTTCTTGACATAAGCATTGCTTGCCCAAGCAATTAAAATGAACAAACGGAAAACAGTAAGAGCTCAATGAGGATAAAAATTCTGACGTGATGACAGCACATTGATTTGGGTCCATCTTCTTGTCGTATACTCCATGTCATTGCTGCTATTTGAACTGTCGCATATGAAAATTTTCAGTGTGCTTTTGCATCATCAATTAGAAAGTTAAATATTGTTAAATTTTTTCAATGGCCATCAAAATTGAATTATTTATTCATTTTTTTATTAATTTATTACATCGACTAAATGCTGTCGGTTTAAAATTACAGGAGTTAAAAAAAATATTTTTATTATAAAAATAAAATTTGAGAAATTAACTTAAATCAAAAATTATAAGAAAAGGTTAAATAAACATTACATTTACATTTAAAAGATCCAACAGAATAATCAGAATTTCGAGATTTTGAGAGGACGCTGTGTTCGTATCTGGACTTTTTAGTGATGTGTTAAAACAGAAAAGAAATACATAGAGAAAAGAGGAAAATTCAGGAAAAGACTAATCCAAAAAGGAAGCAGGGTTGCCAAGGCAGCAACCACATCAACTTTCAACGATCAGGGATTTCCTTGAGATAGATCAGAGGGCCAGATTTTAGGTGTGAGAGGGAGAGAAAGAGTTCTATGGAGATTACATGATAAAATTAATTATATTTTGAGCATAGTACAATACAATACAATACAGAATGGATTGTGCAAGGCATGGTTAGTTGTGCAATTAAATAAAAGTAAAGGATAATAATTTCTTGTTAGTCTACGAGAAACATGAAAGTTAAATCGAGATAAAAAAGAAAAAAAAAGCTAAATCTTCGATAATTAATTTATTAAGAAAAGAAACATCAAGGATAGTTCTACGGTTGGTTAAGTTACAAAAAGTAAGAGTACTATAGTTGTAAATGGGTGATTATTTTATGCTCTTTATGCACTGTTTTAATAGTAGCTATAACATACTTTTATTATGCGATTCGGGATTCGTTTCTTGATAACACAGAAATCAATAAATTCTAGAACTCCTGTGAGAATTATGGTATTATCATTATAATTGAGAGTTTATTTATAATTTAGGTGAACATTTTAAATGAAAACTATTAAGGAGGGACTGTCTTCTGCGAGCCGAAGACTGCAGACTGAAATAAGAATTTCTCAATTGTTCTTAAATTTGTTTATTTGGATCGATTGTACTTATATGGCGAAATAATTTGATCTTAATAATTTTTAGTATGCATTTTGAGAAACAGAACATGCAAGCTGGACATAAGAATATGTTGGTTTTTTATGTTTGGACCTCGATAAAACTTCGTAGTTGCACTGGGAGACCAATAAGGGGTTGTACGTAAAACTTGTTGTTTCTGAAGATATATCTTAATAAAACTTACTGGTTAGTTGAAGAAGTGTGTTTTCTAAATAATTTAACAACAAATTTAAAATGTTTATTCCAAAGGCGGGTCGATTTTACAATTTTTATAGATATTATCATTCAACTCTAATATTAAATTTTTAATTTTTATAGACTTGAAAGTGTATTATAACCTTGGCATTATTGAAGGAGGCATCTCCGACCCCATAAAGTATATATATTATTTATCAGGACGACGAGACGAGTTGATAAATTAATATCCGTTTGTTTATATGCAAAATAGTTTCTCATTTCTTGAGCTAGGTTAATAAAATTTGAAATGTATCCTTCTTTTTGCTGAAGACTACTCTATCATATAGCTTCCTTAGGCACAATTGGTTCAAAAGCAGTTTTTTCATTTTCAACGTATCTTGATCAAATTTACAAGTTAGATTTTACTATATCATATGGGCCATAGAAACAGTCCACTTTGCAAGTGTATATAATCTTTGGCTCACCGAAGATAGCCTTCATTACTAGTTTATAGTATAGCTTGAATTTATTTGATGAAAACTGTCACACTGTACATGGGATACATATAAAATGTTAGCACAATCAAGAAAAGTATTTAAATCTTTGTTGTGCGAATTTGGCATTCCTTTCTGGATTTTGATAGTTTAGTAATTTTTTAAAAGTGGTTCGTTATTTAATTTTATTACTCTGATTAGATAAAATTCTATGCGATTTGTCTTCCAATACCGCAGTTTTCATGTTTATTTATTTATCACTCGACAAGCGAAGCTTGTCCATAAATGGTAATCGACAATTTAATAAACTAGGGCTGAATCGGAGTAACAGTAAATTGAGTTATATGCCATACACAGGCATACATACACACACTTATACATATATATGCATACATACATACATACATAATATGAAGACAATGGGAAAACTCAGACAGCCAGCATAATTATCGCTATTCTTGTGTTTATCGGGGCGTAGGCCTTAGGATTAACGCTGAAGGACGAATGATGCAGGACGCATTGACGCAATGGCGCAAGGCACAAAAGATAATCATGAACAAAACAATTAGATAATTAATCGTTTTGAACTCTCGGCCGCCACCAGTTAGATATATGGCGGAGCATAATCGCATCATATCATTTATATTGGATGGTTGTGTGGCCGACCGGAACCGGAAATAGCAAAAACAATTGTTCCAAAAGCTGATGTATAAATAAGCCTTTAAGGTTATGGCTCATATTTCCCTAATTAATTATGTGATCAACTTTGTGTGTGCCAGCCCATTATCATTCATATATGTATTGACTTTGACTTGCCCATTTTGGTTAAGCTCATGAACTCACTGAGTTCAAATTGGGTTTTCTGCCGTAAGGATATCAAGTGCTCAATTAGATGCTACGAGAAATTAATTTTTGATACCTAGCTATTCAAATATACATATGTACATCTCTGTATATATACCTCTTTTTCCTGACTAACTCATTCATTATCGCGTAGCCCAAACGAAGATGAAATAAGTCATAAGATTAATGGCATACTAAAGGCTCTAGTAAAAAGCGATTTTCGAAAATTTGCCCTCCAAGTGGGGGATAAGGAAATAAAAAAGGTTCATTTGTGTCCCATTTTTTTTTTTTAAATCCGCCTTATTTTTAGACCTTAGGGTGTTAGGACTCTCGACAAATTTCAATCCCCTTTTAGATTTTAAGTTCGAGCCCTGGAATATATGAACTTATTCCACATATGATCGCCCATTTGCTGACTTTGGATGCTGATTTTCGAAAATATGGAAATCACGTATACTTGAAATGTTAAAATAGAACTCTGAAAACAAATTTGACCTTGATCGGATAAAGCGCAAAAGCTTTTCATACAACGGTGTTTGCCGATTTTCCTTATTTGATGGCAAAATTTTTAAGTAGCTTCTCAATGAAAACTTTCAGTTTGTAATAAGTTGTATTGAGATTTTGGTTAACTTTTAAAAGTACTGATGATGATGTTGTATGTTTCATGCTAACTGAATGAAACATGTTAAAACATACCAAAAATACATTTTCTACATTTTTCGGGTATTGAGCCATTTACAAGTTTCTTCAGAACAAACCACGAGATGCGACTCAGAGAATTCATACTGAGTAGAACTATTTTCCTAAATGCTTTAAGATTGATTGGCTATATTTTAAAACTAAACTCTACATTTAACAAGAAAAGTAAAGATATCAATGTTGCACCGTTGTTACAATCTTATATAGATTAATTATATATAATAATCTAGGACTATTATAAAATGAATTAGTTCAGGGACTGAGACGGATAGATAGTGTTCGTTGCTCAACTGTTTATTCGAACGGTTCCAAACATTTTCAAAATAATGCCTAATAAATGACATTAACACCTGTGTTTTACCGTCATATCAATGTCAAGGGTTTAAGACTCACATAAAGTATTCTTACACCCAACCGAGTACGAGTTGCTTCTGAATTGTGAATTGAGCTTAAGCCCTGTTGCAGGCCATGTTGAAATGCTTGTCAACTAATTGGGTTACACTCCAATATACACAATGATTATGAGTACTTGGGTGTTGTCTTTCATGTTGTTATTCTCGTTGTTGTTGTTGTTTTTTTTGTGGTTGTTACAATTGGTGGTTGCCTGAATGCTATTGGTAATACTGGTACCTACACCGTAAGAAATGTTTACATATTAGCTTGATGTATGCTTTCACTGAATTTTCTTTATATTACATAGTGATTAAAAGTATTATTTTTAGCCCGTTGTGCATAAGAGTACGTAAGTTCATTTCGTTGAATTTAAACAATGAATGTATCTTTATCACATTAATTTTTTTATCATATGGGTATTTTCTTCAATGTAAAAGCTGTCCTGTTGTAGAGCCTTACCATGTTGCCCAACATTGTCAAACAATTACATGACTTTACAATTAATTTGTCTTTACAATATGATAACAATTGAAAAGTGACAATCAAGTCGGGCGACATCAGTCCCAGCCGAGCAGCTGCTGCGGGAGACCAAGACGTAGACATGGATGAGGATATAGCTGGAGTCTGAGGTCAAGCCGCATGCTCATGTATAAGTAAAATGTAAATGAAAATTTTAAGTGCAGAGTCCTGGTCCATTACACAGTGTGCATTCTACTAAAATCGTTTGCATTTCCTTTAAACACACAGTATTCGAAATGGAGGGTTTTTTCATTTTAACATTAAGCTATTGATATCTTTGGAATTACAGAAAGGCCTTCTTCACGGGTTCCAGAACTTGTAATTTAATTATATTAAATGCCATTAAATTAAGAATATAAAAAAAAATAAAAATAAAGAAAAAAAAAAAAAATTGCTGTAAGTCTTCTAGATCTAGGGATTCATATTTTAATTGACTTATTTTCTTTGTGTTTTTTTATTGCTCAATTAAGAAGTAACTTGTAATACAAAAATTAAATAAAATAAATATTTGAAAACAATACCAAATGCATCATTTATATCTATACCTTGTGTAAATCATTATATGTAAGAGCACTGATATGCATATAATGAACAAGTAATTTTCAAAAGCTCATATTTTTTTAAATAATACTAACAAATATTACTTGATACAAAAAGTTTGTTTTTTAAGGAAAGCTGCTTACTTAGTTACTTTCTTTGCATACTAATTATTTATTTGAATTGGAATCTTGGAATGAGGTGGTAAAACCAAAGTTATATTGGAATTTACTATAATTTGAATGCAAATTTATAAGACATATTTACTTTCGACTTGACTTTTAGTGATATAGTATTGCTAGAGAACCATGTTTTGATAAAAAATTAATATATGCAAAGTCGATTACATAGTTTTCGTTTCTTTTCTTTTTATATTATTAATAAATATCGTGTTTTGTATCACTGTGCCCCGAGTTGTAATAATGAAATTTCCTGCAGACATCGGATAGCAATGGCAATAGCTTCCTGACTTCAGCTGCATGGAATTCAAAGGAAGAGACTGAGGCAGAGCCTGACGAGCTGTTGATAGCATTGCTGTCAATGTCGGTGAGTCAGAGGCGATGTCAGGCAATGGATATCATAGGGCTGGCACTCAAGAGCTGTTGTCCATGTTAGATCAACAGCTCACAGACAATGGCGTATAGTAGCACACGCACAGTAGAACACATGCACGTATACAAATGCGTTGTAATCTAATCAAATGACAACATATACTCTACTCTTGTCCTGTTGTTGTTGTGCTTGCTTTGCTATCGTTGTATATTAGCTAGGAGTCTGACGCTGACAGAGGCTCACATTATGTTGTGTGTCTCTTTCGATTTAGTTAGCTCTATCTCTTATATTGTTTGCCTACTGTGTGTCTGGGCTGCAATTTAAATGTCATTTACTTTAAATGTAATAACTATTTCAGCATTCAGTCGCCTTATCGCTTTGTCTCTTGGTCGCTCTGTCGTTTGCCTGATTGCAAAAATGATTGCATGTAATCACTCATACGACACATTGGCCAAGGCTTCTTCCTTTCTTGTTTTATTTCGTTTATATTACTGATTTGTTACGCCTGACCTGTTATTATGGATTTCATCATCAATCATTGTTCAGAGTGTTTCATAGAGAAAAATCCACCATACTGTTCTCTGAGGCGGCATAATTGCATCAATTGCACAGTATAATCCTTGATAACTTATTTTTAGTAATTCTTTTCTGTTCAATTATTTGCATTGCTATCTCTACATGAAGTGATAAAATATTTGACGGCTAAATAATAGCTTAATAGACGTATCTATTTTCGAGGGACGTATCTAAATCGTTACAAATTTAATTTAAAACAATGCATTGGTTAAGCAAACAAATTTTTTCCAGGGATATATGTTACAGGATATTGCAGCACTCTTTGACTTAACTAAAGCTTATCGATGGAAGCTCCTATTAAAAAAATGATTATAATGCAGGGTTTTTGACAGTAAAATTAATATTAAAGTCAATATTAATGATTGACTTTTCAATATTTATCCTGCATCATATTTGTTTGAAAAGAAAGAGACAATGAAAAGCAAATATATGATGAAAGTTAAACAGTAACATATATTTTTGGGCTTGAAACCTTAATAATAACTATCAGAACTCATAGAACAATCGTAAATAGTATCGTGCTTACTTACTAATTACTTATGTATCTGTGTAAACATAGTTGCATTGGAGAGAAGCATATAAAGAAAAAGTTATAATTGATTAGAGCACATAAATCATTTAACTTGCCACCTGCTGCTGGAAAAATTATAAAGGATCGGATAGAAGTTCTGCAAGTTATCTAAATAAGTTTAAACCAATTAAAAAATTTGAAAGAAACTTGGCAGAAAGGAAAACTTAAATGCATTATAAGTTCTGCTCTGATGGAAACTAAGATAATTATTATTTTTCTCTTTCATGTAAGTACTTCTTTTGGTTTATTCGAAAAATAGAAAACAAAGTGAATTAAATAAAAAAAGTTAAGGAAAGGCTATCTTGAGCGTTTTGAAGATTACATACCCTTGCATCAGAGACTGGAATTAACATTTCATTTCCGATTAAACATACCTAAATCAGCTATATGACATACTTGTTTGATTGAGAATTGAAAATTTCTGGCACGCATTTAAAGTCATAGGTTTGCAATTAACTTCTAAGTTTTATGAAGATTTCTTGGAACACAAAAAAGATTTTCATGTAAAAACTTTTATATTATATTATACAAAATTTCATTTGCTTAGCTCACAAACAATCAAAAATAATAGAGATAAAGTTATAATACCTCTTGCAAGAATATTACAAGTAAATTTGATATATTCGTATTTAAAATCAATTCACAGCCTCTTTTTGGTAAAGGCTTTGGCAATAAAGGACTTGCAGCTATTTGAAGGCAATGTTCCTTGACCAGGGATCTGATTTTTAGTAAATTTAAGATAAATTATAATGTTTAAGATATTGGCATGAATACAGAATTGAGCATGGTTTACTTGATAAGTCGTATTACGAAACTCAAACAAAAATTGTATTCGTTTCATATGTATAAGGACTATCGCTATCATCAACAAGATAATACAACACAATAACATGAATGTATATTAAATCTGTTACTCGCACACGGGCAATCTGTTTTGCGACTGTAGTGCAGCGATAATGATCATAAAACAGAAGTCATCCGATATTTGGGTGTTCTTATGTCAAAGAGAAAGCAGAGCAGTTGGCAAGGGTTTTATAGATAGGTATTATGCTCAACACTAGTCATTTGCTCGAACGTGTTCTATGCTACATCTATATAGGCTACGTTTCTCTGATATAGCTCTGGGTAAATTCGTAGCGTCTACAAGTACTTAGAGGAGCAAGAGAGCATCCGCCTTACGTTTCACAATGCCCGACTATGCAGCTCTAGCCATTGCTGGCATGGTCCTGACCGATCTTCTGGCAGAGTCGAAGCAAGGTCTTCCTCAAGGAGTGTTGGACATACAATCTCCTTCTGGGCATCAGAAGGCAGAATTCCCAATCAGATTCTGTACAGTTTGGGCCAGGAACCGAGCTGATGGTGATGAGGCTAGCCATATAACTTACTTTTGTAGCCGTTTCTTAACTGCTACACATAAACAAGCCGTAATTCGAAAATTGAAGGTTGGCCTTCGATATAGTAAATGGAACCTAATAACTGAAATAAAAGTTTTGTAGAAGCATTACGTAAAGAGTAATGTTTGCTACAATAAACTTTACCCACAATTATAGGTCGATTCTCACCAAATCACCAAAATAGAAAATCGAACCAAAGTTTACAATAATTCTTAATTAGTTAACAAACTGACGTTTATTTTACTCCAAAACTAATTTCCGTACGTATAACGTTACTAGTCGGTTTTTTCCGATGTTGCCTAGGAAGGGCAATACTAAATCGTTTGGGTTAGGAAAAAGAGTTTTATATACAGAGATTTTCTGTCTGACTGTTTCATAATTGCACAGCCCAATCAATAATACAAATAGTACATAGATAAAATTTGGGCACAACATTTATGGCATATTAATAAGTTTTTTTATTTATTGGATCTGTCCCCAAGGTCAGATTAAGTTTTAAAGCTCAACACTCAAATCTAAAAAATTCGTCTTTATTTTTTTATTTTTTGGAAAATATGCCACCAAGTCTACAAAATTGACATCAGAGATAAACGGAGCACATCTAAATTTTACTCAAATCACAGCTCTACATTAAAGTCTAAAATATAGTTATATCACACAAAAATCCGCCTTTCATCAAAGATTAATTCTAAATATTACTCAATCGACTTCTCATTCAGTTCCACAGCCCAACATTAAAATGTAAAAAGTACGTCATTTATATTTTTTTTGGTAAGAAAATGGTCAACTCAGCTTAAAAGCTCAATATTAAAGTCTAAAAAGTATGTATGCGATTCACTTTTTCTTTTTTTGGAAAATACGCCACAGCGTTTGATAAATGGGGATCACAGATGATCCCCACTAAAGTCTGAAAGTGGATGTTAAACTAAGGAAAGAAAATAATTATTAAGCAAATTTTCAGATTTTGGGAGTTTGTCGAAAATAGGTAACAATTGGCGAATTATAATTGTTTTAATTACCTCAAGCAGTTTTGCAAAACTATTTCCTAAGAAGTAATAGTTGCCTGATTTTGATACATCCACGGACAAAAAATGCTATCCAATATATCAAAAATTTCTTTCTGATATTCACCTTCCCGGACAACGCCGGGTAATACTACTTTAATTTATAAGACAACATGAAAGACGACTATATTAATTAATAAATAATACAAACATTAAAATTGTGCTTGTTTTCAAGTCTAAAAAGCATATTTATACACCGAACTTTTTTTTTACACGGTAGATACGTTCCTCAGAAATCCATGTAAAAAGAAACCGTGTAAAAAGAGAGTTGGGTGTACATCTATGCATCTAACTAGTGAAGATACTTTGAGAAACAAACAAGTTTTATATTCATCAGCTTTTTAGGCCAATTTTTGCTTCTTATGGTTATCCGTTTCGACCATACCAAGTCCCAAACTGAGAGTCTACTTTGCATAGTAAGAGACGGACAGTACTCGTCTCATCGTCCTGATCAATAATATATGCACTTTTTGGGGTCGCAGATGCCTCCTTGGAAGTTATACTTTACTTTGCAAGTTAGAAAAACACACATCGAATACATTCAGTATTTGTAAGTCTTTAAATTTAATGCAGCAAACTAAAGTATCCATTAGAGTAGACCCAAAATGTTGCTATTAAAAATATGAGAACTCATTTATTTAATTAGCGTTTTTTTGCGAATATGTCCTGCAAGTCCACAAAGATTGTTATAACCACCTTCAGAAGTTATAGCCCCTCTATCAACCCAACCATACTCACAGCAAGTTTTAGTGGATGTAGTGTTTTTCTATTGAATGATTTCCAGGGTACAACAGAGAAAGCAATTTCATTTATTTTCAGTTTAATAAGCTTAGAAATATTTGCATTTTAAATTAATTGATTATTTTTCTATTTCTTCTTCAATTGTTCAATTTACTATAATGCGTTTTTCACATAAAAATGAAATTTTGCCAGTGCTCAGATTATGTCTATGCAATTATATCATTTTATAAAAGTAATAAAAAGCAGCCATGTTCTCTTGACTAACTCTGCCCAAGAACATATTTTGGGACTTGTACCAAGTTGCAGTTGCAGTAGCAAATCTCGAATCGCATCACTCACATACTTATGCCAAGGATAATATGCATATTTTACATGCACCTTATGTATGTGAATATGTATTCTGGCCGGCAGGCAAATAGCGATTTAGCAGGAGGAGCAGGTCGTTCCTTGCTCGTCTGTGATTAAAATGATATTTTCAGACAATGTCAAACAGAGTGTGACTAATGGGTCTATGGGTTGTCCGAAATGTTTGATATTACTTGATAAATCTTGTCGGTCACTCATTTTATTAGAGAAATATACATACATTAGCATACACGTATGTGTGTTTATAAAAGGGAATCCTATGTTTGTTTTATGAAAATCCCCCACATTCGAGCCTAATGACAAATGGGTCAAAAATTTGCGGCTAATGACACAAATATTCTTGTTTCTCCCTATAAATTTTATGCATAAATAAACCCCTAGAAGGATGGAAATTTACTCAAAGCAAAAAATAAAAAAAAAATAAATACAAAAAAAAATAAACAAAAAGAAATTCAGAGAGAACAAGCAAAGAAAGAAACTATGATTAAAGACCTTCTGGCAACGACCTTTACCGGTTTTGGCACCGCACATTAATCAGTAAACAAATAAACATAGGATTAACTTAAATGGCCATAAGGGCAATGGTCTAACAATATAATGGACCTCGTTCAAAGGCCAAGCTAGCATATGATACACAACTCCTATCCAAAGTGTTATTAGTTGCAGTAAACAAAGTATAAATATGTACTCGTAAATATCGCATTGATTTTAACTGTCTTCAGAATTTCCAACCTCAAACCTGACAACATGAAGCTAATCTTAGAGAAATATATTTTCATAGTTAAGCGTACTTTGACAGTAAAAAAAACTTTGCTAGCTTTAAAACCGTATTAAAGCACAAATAAAAAATGAAGCAGAGCATTTGAGATGTTTATGATATGGCATACTGTTTATTTAGAAAGGTAAAGTTGTGAATTATTTATGTGTTTCTTAAACCGCAATTTAGGCCAAAATTTGATAGATTCCTTATCCAGAATCGCAATGTTTAGAAGAACCAAATGATTTTTCGTGTTGTAATTCTTCTATGTAACTTGTAAATTTCTTCAAGATACCATGAGAAACAGAAACAGTTTTCCGTACAACAACTTTTGAATCGATTATTCCGTCCCATAGGAGCTATAAGATATATTTGTCCGATCCGGCCCGTGCCAACATATGTGCTACCTGCAATAAAAAGAATGTTCCGTACCAAATTTTATTCGTCTAGCTCAAAAACTAAGAGACTAGTTCGCATATTATTTATTAATTTCTAAGAACGGAATATTGTATTATTTAAGAATAATAAACAGTCACATAAATAAAAAAAATTGAATGCTGACAATTATTGAAAATAATTGAATGATTTAAAATATATTATGTATAAAATACAAAATTGTGCTAATCTTTAAATGTGTTGCACATTTCTAATCCAAGACGTTTAAATATGTGTGATGTTATTTGCTTAGAATTTTGCTGCCTGAATATTAAAATATTGTTTAACTTTGAAACATTTTGAGAATAATAATTAATTGAACTGTAAAATTTTATGGAAAATACTGATACGGCTTGCAGAGATAAATCTGTGTGGAGCTTATAAAAAGCCAAATAAATAAGAAATCTGTTAAACTGAAACTTTAACATAATATCATGGCACGTAGCATTATTACCATAGAACTGTATATGATGTATTATTTACATTAGTAGTCCAATTCAAATACAATAACTCCACTACAATGAAGCAGACTTTGGTTGGCCAGGGCTGGTATGGTGTTGATGTCGGTATTTCTATTTGTGTTTGTATTTGTATTTTTATTTGGATTTGGATTTTTTCTTGTGCTTGTATATACGTATTTGTATTTATGTTTGTATTTGTACTTTTTTTCAGTTTGTGTGCGGACAATGCTTAAAGTTTACAAGTGTGTTTCCCATAAGAAAATCATGCTGGCGATAATAAAAAACATCCACACACATCCCACACACGGTTGGAGATAAACTAAGGCAAACAAAACAAGGCACAAGCCAAATGCTAGCAAAATGGAGTGAGGAAAGGGAGTCAAAATCGCAGAGACCTAAACAAACATACAGCAAGCGTGATATACTGGAGATTGAGACCATTCAGAGATCCTTTGAGCTGGAGTTGGAGTTGAAACTGGAGCTGAAGTCATGTACCAACAGGAATTGCCTCTATTTGTTTTCATTACATTTGAATTACTAGACAAAAATATTGTCAATCATCGTTTCCAACCATACTTGACTTATTTCGAAAACAGTGTTTGACCCCAATTAACCGGATTTGGAATGGACTTAAGCTGATTTAGCATAGCCACTTTATCAAATCAAGTCATCATCAACCCCATAAACTATATACATTATTGATCAGGACGACAAGAGGAGTTAATGTAGCCATGTCCGTCTATTTATATGCAAACTAGTCCTTCAGTTTTTGAGCTAGATGGATTTAATTTGGTCTGTAGCCTTCTGTGTGTTGCAGACAGTACATATGTATATTAAAACCAGCTGCATCGGACAATTAAATCATATAGCACCTATAGGAATAATCGGCCCAAAATTAGTTGTATAAATCTAACTTGCTAATTTCATTATGATACTTTGAGAAACAAAAATTGTTTTCTATACAGCGACTTTTGAACCGATTGTTCTTATGGGAGCCATATGATATAGAAAGACGATCATAATGATGTGTGCACTTGGAAAACACATGTAGACTAGTTAGTGTATTAAAAGATGGTCGCACGGACGGACAGAAGGACATTGCTATATCAACTTGTGTGGTCATGCTGATAAATAACAGATATACTTTATGTAAGAGCAGATGACTCTATCAATATAGGGTTCTTATTGTTATTTAAAGAGTGTCTATAAAAAGTAATTATAACAAGTATAGAAAATAAGTAAGTCGACCGTCGTCGATCGTCAACTGCTACTGCCCTTCGCTCTCGTAGCGTTGCGCAGCTCTTTTTGGCGAAATCGCTGACCTACGAATTTGTTACTCGTCTTCTTCTTTGCTTGTCATTCTCGTTGTCAAAGGATCGTTGCTGCTTTGTTAGAGTGGGATTGTGGTAAATGCAGCTTTATACGCACCCCATATCAATGCATTATACGTTTCGTGACAAAGTTATAATACGCTTTGCAAGTGTACAAAAATGTTTCAAACATATTCATTGATAGTGGAAAAAAAAAATAGACGAGAAGAATACAATTTGGGCAAACCTTTCGCTATATAATACAAAAATGCATGAAATATTATTTGCAGATTTGAAACTTTGTTTTATCTCTCTCGAATATATACAAACAATTTCAATAAATATTAGGTTATTGTTACCCTTTAAAATTTTTTTTTTTTTTTTTTGTATGAAAAGCTCTAGTTACCTATAAAAAACATTTAAAACATAGCCTAAATATAAGTTTTAATCAAAAAAGTTGGTAGTTAGAGGAGACAAGAGATTTAAAAATATTCAATTAGATTATATAATTTTAATATATTATATACATACTTTTAATAGGAAAAATTTGTTAGTTTTCGATCCTGAGTTCGACTTCCATTTCCTTTAGATATATATGTATATCGGCCGAGATATTAAGAACTTTTAAATAAATCTGAAGCATAATGCAAATAAATGAATAGTCAGCAAAAAAAAATAAAAATTTTTGCTTCCAATTTCAAAAAGAAATTAAAGAAATATTAAAGGGAGTCGAATTTAAAAGATATCTTCAAAAATTATTACCTTTTGTCTCTTGTTTGATATAAAAGTTTACCGTTAACTGCTTACTCAGTTCTATTAACTGGGTTATGGGATTGGCAGAGTGGTTCTAACCTAGCTACAGAGACAAAGAAAGGAGGCGTGAGAAGTGCTGTTGAAATTTACTTTCGTTAGTCTCTATTGCTAAGGTGGCAAAAGGACTTAGGTGGCATTATGAAAAACACTTGAAGATGGTTCTGAGGACAGTCCTAAGTCAACACCCTGAAAGGAGACCTTATATTTTAAGTCAGACAAAAAGAAAGCATTGCTCACCTTGCGGTAATAAGCTGCAGTTTTATTATAAAACGTTTCAGGTCAGTTTAGGAAAATGGGCGTTATGGTTGGATACTTATTTTTGCTACATGTCTGTGCGCATTAATTTCAGATAAATGAAAATACATAAACAAAGAACTCATTAAATTCTGGAAAGCCGCTCAGCCAGCTGCCCATAAAGTAGCTACGTTTTTCACTTTTATAAATATCAAACAATATATTTTTGTTGTTGTTGTTGTTCACTTTTCACCTAGGTTTTCAGCCTGCTCGAGGATGTTCGCTGAACTGCATCCCAACAGTAGTTTTTCAGTTTTTCTCAGAGCTTGAACGTCCTTCGCCAAACCTTTCCCTTTATTCAATTTTCCAATTTTCAGCTGCGTTCAGCTTCCCTCTCTCTCAATAAAATAAAGAGTTAAATGCCCCTTCGGTTTGATTTGAAGCAATTGGCTCTTAAAACTTTAAATTTGCTGTTAGGCGTAGCTCTCAGTATAATTTATATTCATTTTAAAAGCAACGTTTGTGAATTGGCAATTCGCAAATAGGACACATCTGACTTGGACCATAAAAGGCGACTTAGCTTCCTTCGTTCTCAATTATTTGACAGACAAATAACGAGAGGCTTTGAATGGTCCTAAATGAGCATTTACAAATTGTCTTTTTGGAAAAATAAACGTGAAACCGAATACTTCTAAATTATCGATTTTTATACCTTTTCAGAGGGTATATTGAGATTGGCACGAAATGCAAAGTAATACAAAGAATATTTACTTTTATTTATTTTTTTATTTATTATTAAATCGACTAATTGCAAACGATTAAAGAATTACAAACGATAAAAATAAATCAATATGTAAATTAAATTCAAAATTAAGAAAATTAATTAAATTAAAAATTACACATAAGATTAAATTAACATTATATTTCAACCATCAATGATTGGGGTTTTCCCGGAGGTAGAACAGAAAAGCAGATTTTAGGTGAGAGAGTTCTGAAGAGATAACATGATAACTTCGTTATATCGGATTTAGCTCCCTTTTTGTGAATTGGGATAATATATGATTCCAAAGACATGGAAATACAGCGGAATCAAGAGATAATTTAAAAAGTTTGAGTAGAGGAAGATGTAAAGAGCTCCAGCATTCTCTGAGTACGCAACTTGGGATATTGTCGGGCCCAGAAGAATATGAATATTTTAAAGTTTTCATTGCTGTAACTAGATCGTTATCAGTAATGATAGGAGCAAATAAAGACTTAGAGGAAGAAATAGGATAAGGATAAGGGTAAGCGATATTGTTAATGGAAGAAGTGTAAGTAGATTGAAAGAAATTTGCAAAAAGGTTAGCACTAGTTCACTAGGATCTCTCATTCTTCAGGAAAACTGATTCCTGCAGCGCATCAGATATTCATTTTAGCATTGAGAGTTAAGGAGAAGGAAGTTAGACTTAGCAATAGAATATTCAGAAAAGTCAAGATTAGATCCAGAGAGTTTACGTTTTTTAAATAGTTTACACAACACTATTTGGAATACAGATATCAAGAAGTAAGTTAATAGTGTCATAGAAGTGGGCTAGAGCAAAATTAATATCAACCGAATTGTGAAGAGTAGATCAATCAGTTGAAAAAAAAGTTGATTAAGCAAGGAAAAATTTCCCTTCCAAAAACAACGACGAGTTTTATTAAAAGTATTGGATATTGGTTTAGTCGATGTGGCAATTGATAGTGAAATTTCTACGGTAGGATGAAAGGAGTCTTCAGGAAATACTAATGGACAAGATCTTGACACACTGGTAGAAGTGCAATCGTTGACAAAAATAAGATCAAGCATTCTGTCAAGATTATTAGGAATCGAGTTTATTTGAAAAAACGAAAGGGAATCTAAAAAGTCAGGTTGTGCAGAAGGCACAAGGTAAGTAGATCTGCTAATGTCAGACCACTGAATATTTGGCAAATTGAAATCGCCTAAAACGACAAACGTGTCTTTATTACGTACGAGTGTTGATAAATATTTAATAAGGCTCAAATGCTGCATATAAATAGAAATCTCAGAATACGGAGGGATATAAGAGCACGTTATGAAAATGGAACATGATGGAAACGATACCGTTAAGGCAACTATTTCCTCATCAAGAGGGGAAACGGATAAAGTGATTGACTCGGACCGAAGGGAAGAATTAACTGCAATGAGTACCCCACCACCACGAGTTATTCTATCTTTTCTGTAGGGTTTAAAGACTGTAGAAAAAATTTCAGAATTTGAAATTGAGGAATTAAGTCTCAGAAAGAGCAATAATTTGAGACTCGAAGAACTTTGTAAAAATACGTTTTTAAGCCCTCTTACATTCTGATAACTGATATGTAGTAAATCTGAAGATCGATCTAGTTTTTTTGAGGATTATTACTAATGGTTGCTTGCGAAAGAGAGCCACTAGCTTGAAGACTGACAGGCACCGGACGAGTGCTTTTTTTTATAATGAACTCATGAACAATTATTTGTGGAGGCCCGAAATTTGGATCACAAATAAGTGAGAATGTGTGGATGAACGAACGAGCCAATCGTCGGTATTGAGTTCGATATCAAACAAGTATGGGAGCGAAACGCCGTCTCTATAGTAGCTTCATACTCTTTGGGTATTGAGTTCGATATCAAACATGTATGGGAGCGAAACGCCTTCTCTATAATACCTTCATACTCTTTGGTAGCTTCATACTCTTTGGGTCTCTATAATAGCTTCATACTCTTTGGCAGCAAAAAGAAGGCTCCATACCAAATTTCTTTCACCGAGCTCAACAACTGAGAGATTAGTTTGCATATAAACAGACGGACATTGCTGCATCAACTCGTCTCGTCGTCCGTCATTACAAATTTCGTGGCAAAGTTATAATACCCTCAGCAAGGATATGAAAAAAGAAACCCTCTTACAGTATTATTTCACATGGATTTACTTCTTTTCGATTGTAAGGAATATAGTCAGCGTATTCTCGTATTATTTATGTCATCGTTAATGCAGAGTGTAAATGCAAACATAGCTTTTCAGATGATTTAAACAAAACTCGAAAAACACTTAATAATATTACTCAAAGCTTACCGTATATACTCTGAATTTTCTGCTTTTAAAGTTCTCCATTCGTTGAATAGGTAAATAGAGTTTACCAACTTTGGCAAAATATATGTAGAATACAACAGAAAGCATCCTCGATTTATAAAGGATGTCTGATTCAGCCAAATTTGATTGATTATTTAAGAATTTATCATATTAAAAGATAATTACCACATTACATAATGGTACAGAGTATTTCGTAGTCGTGCGATTAGAGCATTCCCATTTATTTTCCGGTGTTTTCTGGCTGAGTTAATCAATTCAATTGGCTGACAAGTGCAGTATCAACTCTGCAATCTATTGAATTCCTTTTACCAAATAACGGGTATAAATTTTAAATAAATTGCTTGCACATAACGCATTTAATTTGATTTTCACTAAACTCAAGTGTAGTAGTGTAGTAGTACTTAAATGAATTTCCAATTGAAATTGACATATCTGTAGAGTTTCAGACTCTATTATACTATTTTACAGCTTAGAATACAAGTCTCTCATTATTAAACTAACCTAAAGTTTTAAATAATATATTAATATATAATAAAATATTTTATTGCCATTCTTATTGGACGGCGCTGTTCAAAATTTTATTTCGATCTCTTGAGGTTCACAAAAAAATCATTACTTTAACTTTACTGTAAGATTTTGGTAATTGTATTTGAATGTTATATTTTTTACTGCAGTGCCAGAAATTAACTATTTGACATCATCATATTTTTTATTTTTTATTATAGATAGCACGCAATATTTTATATTACTCGGCTTTATGGCTTTTCAAAAAATGTGAATTACGTTTATTTTAAATTTTAGTTTTACCCGATTTCTCAAGCATATTTTCCAAAAAAATTTGAGACACGTATATTTTAGATTTTAATTTAGAACTTTGATGCTAAAATTTGAAGTTTGTAGCTAAAACAATTCACTTTTTCTTCATCCAAAATTTCTGAGAAATTGGAATGCATTATTTAATATTTTTATTTAAATATAAAAATATTGTTCTTCGAAAATGAATTTTAAGCTGATCGGATAAGAAACAAAAAAGTTTCATATAACGGGTCTTCCACATTTTCACCCTCTTCTCCTGAGTGGAAACTTTCAGCATGCCATAAATATTGTGTCCAAATTTTTTATGAACGTTTGTCAGTCACGAAAAAAAAGATTTATATATAGAGATAAAGTCATTATATTTCATTATACCGATAATGAATATAAGAGGTAAAACTCTTTTTTCGGACTGATTGACTAATTTATAATCGCTCAGCCCAAACGGTACAACATAGGAAGATGCAATTTACATACAAGCATATGAAAAGTTTCCGCGTATGACGGGATTTTGGAAAATTCGGCTCCCAAGTGGGGAAAAATAGGAAACAAACGTTGCATGAAACTGTTTGTTTTGTCATTTAATAAAAAATTTAATAATGATAAAATTTACCACTAATGGATGGAAACGGGTTTCCAATAAAGTTGTTTTTTTTTTCTGATTATCGAGCTCCGATTATCTTAAAAGTCAGTTTCAGAGCTTTACGTTGAAATCTAAAATATACTTGTTTCACATTTTTTAGAAAATCTCCTCCAAATGTATGAAAACGGCTCAGAGTTCTAAATTAAAATAAACGCAAAAATAACGCCATAATATTATTCCTCTTTATGATATGTACATGGAGTGTACAAAGCAAGAAGAGAACGCCAAAACACACATATTTCATGTTGATAAAATATGCAAGCACCATTAGCTCAGTATATCCATGAAATACACAATAACAACGAAACCCAGGCTGAGTAATAAATGGAGAGAGGAAAGGCAAACCGTATGAGAGGCTGTCAGCCAGTAGTCGTATTTGTGCAATTAAAAAGCTCGCATAACAGTAAATATGTTGCTTCTGCCTATGTACTTTGTACAAAGTACTTTTGTACTTGCTGCAAGTTCGAGGCAGCATTTTATAAGTTTGCCACTGCGGGAAACGGAAATGCGATCAAATAAACAGAAAATTTCGACATAGAAAAATAAAAATATTATGAACAAAATATTTTTTTTTAACTTAAATGGTACAAATTAATCTTACTGGAAATTTTTAGTAAGTATTTTGAGAATATATATACATAAAAAGCTTTTTATCTTTTTTGCATAGCATCTAAAGAGAGGAAGGCTCCTCCAATACATAGCAAAAATGAGCAAGGACAAACACTGAGACGAATAAGACGAAATAGAATCAATAAGAGTCGAAGAGGTTACATTCTGCATGTTACATACACACTTTGCTCAAGCTTAGTATACTCTTCTACCTACCGAGTATAAAAAAGCACATTATAAATATTATTTACATTGTAAATATTATATTAAATATATTTCGATGAAATAATAATAATAAAATGATTTGTATTTTTTTGTATATATATAATTACAGTGTATTAATAATTACAGGGCAAAATATGTGGCCTAAAAGCTGTTCCAGTTTGTGGTTTTCAGTATTGTATAATACTTATGAACTAATATTCCATAGTATATGTGTTATCTACGAATATCATTATGTTGAAGCGACACGTGCGTATTTTCAATTTTTTCTCATTAATTTTAATTATTTTGTAATAAATCGAAGATTTATTGGTTACAAGTTGCATGTAGCATAATTTTTATCACGTATTTGCTCACCTCGTACACACACACACATATCATGAGTATACTCGTATGTATACTGCTCTACCAGGTTTTGGCTCAGGATGTCAAGGGTATTACAAGCCCTGTTGCGGTGGCTTTTGCTGTCGCTGTCTCTGTCCCGGTCGCTGCCGCTGCTCTGCTTAAAAGTTATTCGAGCATAAGCTACTCTTTCAGCTGGTTCCATTAGTTATAATATCATTGCTGCATTTAAATAATATAAATATTCTTATTATTATTTACATAAGTATTATTTACTTCTGTGAATAAACTCAATAATTATACTGGGCAACAAAATTTGTGTTGTTATAAATTGCAATATATACAGGATTATACAATATTCCGATAGTAAAATATGCACTCGGAAAATTTGAGAATATCATAGAAGTGAAAATAATATAAGTTTAATATCACATATTTTATATAATTATATATATGTCTAATCACCGAAATAAAACATGAGAAATGTAGAAGGAAATATATTTGTGTTACAGAATCGGAATCGATAATTACTCTGACTACATTCGTATTTATTTCCTCCCAAAGGCTAAAACCTAACATATTTACTTAACACACAATTATATTTTTATTTTATATGTATTTATTTATAGACTTTAAAACAGTTCAGCTTGCTGAACTCTCTTGTAGAGTCTTTTCTTCGCAGTTGCACTATGAATTTTGGGCCTTCTGGGAAGTTTATTTCTGTACAAATAAGTGTATAGTAAACTTTGTATAATACTTTTTCAGCGCAAGCAATAGCAAGAACTGCTCATTGAGCCCACCGCACACACAATCTCACAAGAACAAGAACAACAAACCAACAATGGCATAAATTGCAAAAAACAAAAATAAAATAAAGTGAAAAAGAAGAAATGAAAGGAGAAAAAAATTGTTGTTTTTGAATTGCTTTTGCTTTCGCAACGGGAAACTTTGGGCGCAGGAGCAGGACTAATGAGGCTGTTGGCGGACATAGCACAAATGAGCGAGTGCTTCTCCACATCTGGAGAAGAAGTGGGGGCTAGGTATCATAGGGTGTCCTTGTTGGTATAGGGTAGTTCTGGTTGTTAAATTAAAGCGGCGTTAACAAACAGTAGGGAGTTGGAGTCGAAAAGGGAAGGAAATTGAGGGAAAGGTGTTGAGAGGTATGCAGCAGCAAGCCGCACACAGAAACCACAGCAAAACACAAAAAAAAAAGAAGTTCTAATTGTTTGTAGACATTAAATGGGACGCCGTTTGGAAATTATTGCCACTCGCTTGAAATCTTTAGTGAATCCACTTCTCATCCCACATTCATCTCTTTCCCCTTTTCACTGCCTCTCTCTCTCTCTCTCTCTCTCTCTCTCTCTCTCTCTCTCTGTCTCTCTCTCTCTATCTTTCTGTGTTCCCCGGTTGTGTCTTCTCTGTATGTATGTGCAACATAAATGGTCGGTTGAAAGCTTGGTCGCTCATAACAATAAGCAGAAATGTTGCTGCCTCCTTTCCCTTTTCCTTACCATTCTCTTCCCCGTTCCCGCTGTGTAACAACTTCTTGTGGAGCAACTGAATGGACACAAAATGGCCGTATGACGAATGTAACGAGCGGTGCGGCTCATAAACTTGCAGCAATAACAACAGCCGCTGCCCCAGCTAGTTGCGGCATTGGGCGTGCCGCAGCTTCAATTGCTCTGCTCCACTCACACCCATGCACTAAAAAGAAAACATACTTATTTTTTTAAATATTATCAATATTCTTTATTTAAGATCAAGCAAATTATATAATATTTCAACCGTCAAATGGAAGGTCATTGTATAAAGTTTTTATTTTTACATAAAGTAGTCGGTGTTTCAACACAGTTGTGTGCTGGTCACTATTTTAGCAAAACATTTTTTCTGTTATAAAAGCCTTGGAATGAGAAATTATTTTCTGTAAATTGATAATTTTAGGAATCAAGTTTTCTACTTGACTTAAGTAAAGTTAAAGTAAAGCTTCAGTTATTTCCCCTAGTGTATGTCTTTATTGGTATGTATGTGGATGTATGTATGTGCATGCTCATTTCGACGCCTTGTAAGTTTTAATTGTAATCATATGTGTTTCGGGCTTGGGCCTTGGGTGTGCGTAGGGGCTGGAAAACCAACGACACCATCTAATTATTAGGCTTTAAATAATTAATTGCATATGCATGTCGTGGGCGTATATTTGACAGTGTGTCGCCTAACCGCATTCGGCAGCCACACATCAATATATATATGTACATATGTATACTTAACTGTGACTAGCATTTGCGGTCGTCAGTCAGTCAGTTTAAGGTCCTTTGCCTAGTTGTCCTTGCGTGAAGTGGGACCCTTCACTTCCAATTGCAATAAAATTTTGCTGTCTTTGGCTCCGACCAAAGGAATTTAATTAAGCTTGCAATTTGAAGGCATATTACTATAGTAGACTTCACACATGGCAGCCGAAGTGTCCAGAAAATTAAACAATTATCAAATATCCTCGGGCTAACGTCAGTAAAGTCAAAGAGTGTAATTTAATAGAGTTTTTCTTTATCGTTAGTCTGACTTGTCAGATGAAATAGATATTGCGAAGGAAGATAAAATAATAAAATGGAGATCAAGAAACGGGGGAAAAAAAAGAAAGAATAAGGCTCGAAAGCACCTTTAAAGTTCAAAAAGAAATAATCAATTTAAGAATCAGTTACAAGAAACAACAAATAAAATTTATAAAATTTATTAAAGTGGGATGGGTAAACAAGTATTTTATTTATAAATGCTATATTTGAAATTGCTCTAATTATTTAAATTCAACTTAGTTAAATACAATAAATACATAGGCCTCAATTAAGAAGCATGCTTATTAAAATGAAAAAGATGGCAATTTCCAATAAAAAAAAAACCAGTTAATTTAATAAGAGAATTTATTAATTCAATGTCTCCTTTTAATGACATCACCAATTTGTTTGGATATACTCAGTGAGACAAACAATTTGGGAGAAAATACCTGCAGGCTGCATATAGGTAATATCAGCAGTGGACAAAAGCAGATGATTGGGCCAAAAAAAAAGGCAGTAATTAAAAGAACAACAAGTACGAATACGGGTGCGGTTACGGGAATGGGTTCGAGAACATATACTGTGCCTTCTAATTGCACTCTGAAATGTGAAGAACAACGCCAAAGTGCCAGACAATATGCAAAAGAAAGAAAAATTAAGTCAGCGCCTTGGCCAATGATTAATTACAGCGACCGGATGATAGAACCTAGACCGAAAATGTCCAGTACACACACAGACATATATATACGCCACACTGCGTCCTGAGAGTGATTTATGTCTTTTTGAAGATAGCCATCAACATCAACGGCAAAACCCTGCCCAGATAAAGCATTCACAATGGGTCCAGCCGAAACAGTCGAATATCTTCTAGTCCTTTCCTGCCTTCTTTTACATGAAATACATGCAGAGACTGTGGCAGGGCAGACCTCAGCCCGCTGGCAGAGCATTGACATCCGTTTCCGGGAGTGACCCAGTGACCGCCCAGTGCGTAGCGTGTTGACTTTATTTACGAGTAGTACGACTAGAAATCAAATTAAGTTGATTTCGCTTGGCACAGAAATTGTCTATGAAAATGTAAATGTGTAATTATTTGGAAAACGGCAGGGCATACTTGGTATAGTCAGGTCTACGGAGTATTAGAACAATAGGGGGAAATTACATTGAACAACATCACACACATTAATAAGCGTATGGCAAGCAAAAGTTAAATAAATCTTGCCCTTCGTCCTTGCCGTCTGACCAGCAACAGAACACATAAGTAGTTGTTGAGGCAAGGACATACTTTAAATTGAGTGTGACAGAACATTAAACACCATTAAAAACTGAAAGAAAAAAAAGCAAAAGCTGATTTTGATTGACATTTATGAAGAGATGTCTTCGATCGCAACATGCTTAGAGAAAGTTTCAGCTTTATGTTTTGAAATCGTATTACAGTTGAAATTGTTCGGGCAAAAGATATTAAAAACGTACAAGACACAAGTAACAATAAGCGGCTCAGTCGAACATGATAAGTATAACAAAATTACTAATATTTTTCATTTCTGTTAACTTTCTTTTCAAATTGAAAAGTCATTTGCTATTCACTTACACGACAAAAGCGACCAGCGAATTTGATTGTAAAACTTTTGCCCCAAAAAGAAACTTTGATGTGCAAACAGTTAGTCTGATCCCCTGTGACCAACAGGTGTCAAAGAAGATGAAAAAGAAAAAGCGATGGCAAAATAAAAAGAGAATAACAAGAAGAACACGTTCCACTAGATAAATGCCAGGCACTTAAGTCATTTACCGCCAGCCTTAGATACGAACAGACCAGTCGCATCCGCCAAGTGCAGCATCAGTGGTGAACCGCTAACAGTCAGTTATACTAAAGGATGGTTAAGAGGAGACTGTACAAGGGAGGAAATAAAACTTGGGCTGAACTCTCCGCTTTCTATAGTATTGTCCGCCGTTTTGGCATTTTGCATGTGACACTTGAACAACTCGGCAAGCTGCAGTTGCACTTCAAAATGGCGCAGTTAAGTGTGACAATAATGATGTTGTCTATGGCGACGATGACGGCTGTTCAGCTGACTTTTTAACTAGTGCAGAGCTACCCCACAAATCCTCCAATCTACTTACTGTTATCCTCCATGCTACGACTATTGAACTCACTATCAAGACTTTTGGCTGACGCAAAGCAATAATAAAGCGACTAACGTTGACGGAAGATTTCGACTAGAGTATACGCACACAAAAAGAAATTGATTGTAAATCGAATCATTTACAGGAACCAATTTCTACGTAATATATACTATATGCTGCAGTAAATTCTAACTACAACCGTGCTTCGAGTCGCTCTTATCCACCAAAATAGTAAATCTTATTACTTTTACAGTCATTATGAATAACAAACAGACTACTTCTTAAACCCTTGCAGAGGGTATTATAAATGTGTCACGAATTGTGCATTGAAGGAGCCATCTCTGACCCTAAAAAGTATATATTATTGATCAGGACGGCGAGACGAGTTGATATAAGCCATGTCCGTCTCTCCTTCTGTCTGTATGTTTATATGCAAACAAGTCTTTCAGTTTTGAGCTACGGGAATTAAAATTTGGTATGAAGCTTTCTTCTTGTTATAGGCAGCACATATGTCGGTACCGGACGGATTGGACAACTATATCTATAGCTCCTACAGAACAATCGGTTTAAAAGTTATTGTAGGGAACGTTGAATTTCAAAGTATCTTGACTAAATTTATAAGTTATATGGAAAAGTGTGATTTCTAAACGCACGCCTAAAATCATTTTGTTCAGATTACTATATCATATAGCTGTGCAAGGATATGAAATCTTCGGCGGGCCAAGGTTAGCCTTTCAATTTGAAATAATGATAATTAAGCTTAGATTTTTTTGTTATGGTGTGACCAGATCACCATTCGATCGGAGATCCTCTCAATAGCGCGATTTGTAGAGCTCTGCACCAAAAGACTCACAATAAGCTTTATACTTATTACAAATGCATTGCTACAATTATTGCAGCACTGGTTTTATTTACTGTGATCACAGTTACTTTAAAATTTTACTTGTTTTATTTAAAGTAAGTGCACTGTGAAAAATTATTCAACAAATCAACAAAACTCATGTTGAAGGATTTACTACGACAACTGTTCTATAGTTTAACAACAAAAAGTCTTTCATGCTACTATTTCAGTGGTGGATCAACTATCATACTCCAATTTTACAGTAAAGTTACTGTTAGCATTGTTTGGATTTACCTTTATTTTGTTTGTGTGTTTTGTAAGTTAATCGTAAAATTAATTTAATTAATTAGAAAATATTTCAATATGTCAAGTATGTGCTTTTCATGGAATGCAAAAAAAAAAGGAATGCAAGCATTTAAAAAAAAAAAATAATTTTAAATAAATTAATTATACATATACAAATGGACATTAAATCTTGGTGATTAGGAATCCTATGAATTGCTCCTTTATAATTTTTTTTTTTTTTTGCAAAGGATTTCTACTGTACCGTTTACCTTATTTAAAATTCGTACAGGGTATTCAAAAATAACATCAAAGGTAGAAAGTAAAGTGAAGGCAATTGACAGTTCAAGCCGCAAGTTGTCGCCAATGTTGTAAGCTGAATGTGTATGTAAGCGTATGTGGGTATTTGTGTGTGTGTGGATCAGTGGTGTTAAGTAAACCTAATCGACTGATGCCATATAGCATTAGAGAGACTTACCAGCTGACTCTGGCCTCTGCATTGACAGCAGTGAGATGTCTAAGATAACTAAGTGCACAGGCAAGTTTTCAAATAGCTCTACGAGAATCCAACTACTCGTGCAACTGAGCTGGGTGTGTATAGGTGTATTTCTGCTTTTAGGATGCTAAAGATAAATGTACTTAAGGAAGCATGTGGACCCTTCTTTTTGCTGCATGCATCGCAAGTGTTAGAAATGGAAATATTTATTTATTTTACAAATTTTAATATTCTGAGGGTAGATTAGTTTACCCTAAACAAAAAATAAAAAAACTTCAAATGTTAAAATCTGGGAAAATTTCCATGAATCTTTCAACCAAAACCCATGGCCTCAGAGCTGAGAGTTTGAGCCCACAAATTGGAAATTCAGTCTTGGTTAAAGTTCATTTAAAGCGATTAAAGTTGACTAAGCCTTCAAATGGAGCACCACATTTGCTAGGCATGCCAACTTAGCAAAAATTATAGGAATTTTTTGTTCTTGCTGCTTGCAGTGCAAATAAGAACATTTATACTGGCAAGAGAAACACATAGGGAAGGGGGCTATAATAGAGGGTAACGAGCAAACAGTTTAAATTGTTAGTGCAAAAACGGGTGGTGTACTCATCTAGTGGAGTTTGGTCACCCTACAAATGTCCATCTTTCACAATTCTATCATAGCTATAGAGTAGTTCTTAAAAGAATGTTTCTTTTAAGCGAAAATGGAAAAGTTATTATTGATTTTGTTATTTAAACATATTTATTTGAGACTTGGTAACTTGAAACTTTATTTTTGTTGAAGGCAGCGTATATGTCAGAATCGGCCGGATCGGACAACTATATTATATAGCTCCAATAGGAACCATCTGTTCAAAAGTTGTTGTATGAACAATTTTCTTGATTTTTAAACGTACATCAAAAATCATTAATCACCTCCTGTAGGTACAATTGTCTCTTTCTGTATTATATATTATATTTATATTATATTGTTTATATTATATTTGTACATGTTTTGGAATGGATTCTAAAAAGAGGAAGTGTGGCTTCTATTCTTTGTTAACTCTGGGAATTAATCATGTTGTCCTAAGAACTTTATGTCAGACCGAGCTGAATATTAACATTTAAAGAGGTCTGCAAATTAAGTCCAGTTGAGTTTAACCCTACAACTTTTTCACAAATTTAGCACGTTTAGCTTTTGTAAAAATGTATGGGATTGGGAGGAACACTTTTTACATTCTTTGTATTTGAAAACTATGAATTTTTTTGCCAAGTTAAAAGCAGTGGCGGATGAAAACAAAAAGGGAGATTTAAATTCTTCAAAGTGGCAATAATTGGCTTTGACTTTGATTTTTTAAATGGACTTTGTCGATTGCAAGTTAATAATATAGCAACAACTTGAACACAAAGTGTAAGGCAATGAGAATGGATATGGTATACTAATCCGATGTAGACGAAATTTTTATATTGTTTTAAAACTGTATAAAAAGTGCACGTAAGATTCTCAGCACGTAAGCAAAGATTTGCGTAAGGTGTTAGCCCGAATTTGCGGCTATATAACAGAATCAGCAGTGATGTGTATCGAAATATTTAATCAATATTGAGTACTTCCAGTAAAAATACTTGTTTTTTTCGGAAACGAAATAGAAGAATCTACGGCACATTGAGAAAAATTTGTGAATTTGTTTCCTATTGCGAACCTTTGTGAAAGTATATTTGGGTTAATTAAAAAGTATTAAGTTGCAGCTGACTTGTGTTGTTGAAGAACCAGACTTGCTTTTCAATTTAGTGAAATATTGAAAGACATTTTATGTAGAAATAATTTTACGGGAACATTAGGTAAATTTTATAAAATATAGTTTTACTGTGCTGGCGCACATAGAGGTATAGTTAAACATCTTTGATTGATGGCAATGCTCCAAACATGCATTTACAACACAACCACATTCACTCCTATAGTAACACATTCCCACTTACATACACTAACCCAGTCCCAGACACATTCATATAAATATTATTGTTTATATGATTTATGTGCATATTATAAGTGTATATTTGTGGCATGGCAAGAATCGTAGCATACTTAGCAGCGCCCATTACAATTTATGGCAATGCCACCCATTCTAGAGTCCAGAGCACTTGTCAGAGGTCAGCAATTAAATGTGGAAGCTGTCAAATTAGAAAGAAAATCGAATTGAACGAAAATTGTTTTACTGTTTGAACAACATTTGACAAAATGACGAGAGCAATGCGACATCGGAATGTCTTGTGCCAGGGTACAGGGAGCAGCAGTACACTCACTTCCATGTTGTATACTCGTATACAAAAGCTTTAAGATCATAATGTTTGTGTACAAAAACATATCTGTTGCGTGCGATATAAAGAAGAATACATGCCTATTTCAATTGTCTAGTTCAAATACTTTCGTGAGAGTACTAGTTTGCAAAGAAACATACAGATGAATATAAAAACATGTTCCAGCCAGGAAGACATAAAAACATGGCGTTTTCGAGTCGTCTCATCGCTTTGATAAAAAATATATACATTTAATTTGTTTGGTCGAAAATGCGTCATCCAACGCAATATACATTTCGAGACAAAGTTATAATACCCTCTTTAAGTTTAAAAAAAAGTCAACCTCCTTTTTATTCAGATAATTTTATATTTATTTTTATTTTTTAAAGATTCTTCAGAAAAAACTTAAATTGATTTAAATTTTTTTTTATTTTTATTTAATTATTTTATCTATTGCATTTTCCATTTAAAAATGAGATATTCGCAAAAAAGTGTTAATGTCAAAAAATTTATAATAATTCATAATTCAATTCTAAAAGTCTGTTAAGCGAAAAATTGCACTATGAAAATTTTTTTTATTTATTTATAATTAAATATATGTATGTATACAATGCTCTCAGAACATATATTATTCTTGCTCGATTTCAGGATTCCTTGTTACGAACAAAAAAATATTGTCTCAGAGAGTCGTCACATGACGTTTTGACACGTATAGGGACTGAAGACTCATCAGAATCAAATTAAAAATTTAATTAAATTTTGCGTGATTGATTGCACTTGGCTGGCTGAAGCGGGTGCTCTTAGGTAAAACAGAAACAACGCAATTTATTTTAGCAGTTGAATGATTTTTCAACTTTTTTGGGACAGGCAAATGCTCATAGAAGCCCGGCAATGGCCGAAGGCAATGTCCACACAATTAAAAATGAAAGCGGCTTAATAAGTTCACTTCACGTGGCCTGTGATGAGCCGAAAAATGGAACACGAATATACCAAAAACTGAAGCCAAGAAATACGTATTTATGTAGAGGATTAAATAAAATAAACGCGTTCTAATTTAAAGTCATTTTTAGGTTTCATGGGACATGAGTGGCAATTGTCCCTTCTTTTACACCCATACCAATACCATATCCCAGATTGCCCTAGAGTCAGCGCGTGGGCCTTTACGTTAATGAGGCAATGTGTCACTGGGTCCAAGTTTCATCTCCCTGCTCTTATTTTCTATTTCCCTGCATCTAACTTAAAGCTCTTCAAGGTCATCAGCATAATTATAATAAGCATTGACTTCATCAGCTGTCGCATTGTCATTGCCTCTGTGTCTGCTGAGATTTAGGATCCCGAACCTTTAGCTATTTTCTGACAGACCACGCCCACCTTTTTGAGAAGTGTACACCACCTTGCACCATCCTCCCGCCAGTCTGCAGCAGTGCCCCATAAACTGTGTTAATTGTACAGATTTGCCAGCAATGCGGACGATAAAGAAAATAATGCTTTTGGCTTAAAAAGATAAATACCAAGGACATCGAGAGGAAGCCGCAGGCAGACATCAGCAACAAGAACGACAGGGATGAATTTATAGAGCCTCTGACCAACAGCCAAATAGTTATTACAGTAGTAATTAAGTTGTTTTACTTCTCATTTATCTCTTCTTTTTTTGTGTTCACCAACTGCTCCGTTTGAGCTTCAGAAAATGGAGGGGAGTTGCTCAAATTAGTTATCGAGAGCTTAAAGCCAAAAGACTGCTATGGAAGAATTAGCTCTTTTTTTAGTTATTTGCTTTGGCCCTGATGAATGACAAATACATTTCAAGCTGAAGAAAAAACAACAATTGCATGTCTATGAGCAAAATGGAAAAAGTTTAAGTTAACATCATTTTTTGAATAAAAGTATAATTAAATAAACTCGAATATTCCACATATGATGAGCAACTATAACATGATCTAAATAGAATCGCTGAAAAAAATTTGAAAAAAAAACAGTTGAAAGGGACTGGATTGAAATTATATTCGTAAATTGTTGCTCGGCTGCCATTTTCATAGATAAAACAAATCTACTCATGTATTTCACGAAGCTCCAGAAGATACAAAGCGCAAAAGTCATCGACCAATTTCCAAAAAACAAAATGCAAATCGTTTGTCAAGCAGACTCACAGACACAGAGGCTACTTATTTATTCTGTATTACGCATTATTCAAAACGCTTTCCGCAGATAGAAGGGGAAAAGAAAAGGAAGCGCGTTGCCTGACTGTCTCTGCTTCTACTGCTGCCTTGCCACAAAAAAAGTGCGCAAACGTTGCAAAGGCGAGGGCAAAACTGGAATAGGGAGACAGGGGAGGTGTATGGCACCGAGCAAGCCTTCAATCAATCACCGAGGTTGACAGTTACGCAAATATCAATCAAAAATAAATTGCATGTATGTAGCTACTTGTTTGCCAGGTGGGCGGGGCCATGCCCAGCCCAGGCCAGGTCAGGACAACGCATCAACGTCTTGGCCCTGCATTAGTTGACGCGGCCGTGCGGCAATCGGCTCTGATTTTGATTCCAAAGAGTTGCTGCCATCTGCCAGAAGTCATAGCAGCCATCACAACAACCACCTCACTCATTGGATCAATCGCGTTGTACACACAAAGAAATGAAATGAATAAGTATATGGCCCAAATATTTTTTTAATAATAATATTTATATGATTAAAAAATAATTAAAACTAATAACATTTAAAACAACAAGATTAGCTATTACATTTAAGCCAATAAATAACAAAAACGAAATTATGCTCCAGCATTTCATGGATTGGAATAAATCCAGGATGATCACAGACCAGGAATAAAGTAAGGAGAATGCAAAGAGATATAAGAGATGGGGGAAAATATTGAAAAAAATAGGAAGATATAGACTTAAAGTAAGAAAGTTACAAACTAAGTTTAACACATCACCAAACTGTGCACCCAAGTTAAAATTTTATAATACATTATTCCACAGTTAAGATGGGCATCGCTTAGCAAGCCAAGCCATTAGTGTAATATTACTATTAACGAATAGCGATGATAGACCTATACCCAATATTCAATTGCATCAATTGTTGAAGAATAAAAAAATATATAAATGGCTACATCAATATTGATGCTGAATATCCAAAAAGAATAACCAGTTAGTGTCGATACTTATTGAGTTATGTTTTCAATAAGAATAAAATGAGACAGCAAGAAATGATAGTGATTGAGAAAAGTTGGTGAGAGATCAATTGAAGCAGCTTAACTAGTGGCTGGTCGAGGTGAAGAATGGTTCATGCCTGTCTGCGCATGATGATCTGTTTCGCACTAATGGCGGATGTGAAGACTGCATGAAAAATATTTGTCAGGTATTCAACATTTACTTGTCCAGGTATAATTTTCTATTCTTTTTTTCTACAATCGGAAACTGGCTCGAATTACTATATTTGAAACAAAAAATAATTTGAGAATTATATAAAAACAATTTAATACTCAAAAACGTTCTTAGAGAAATTAAATAAACGTTTAATTCGGTACATAAATTAAAAGTTGAGAGTTGATTCGTTACAAATTGCTTAAAATTGACGAGATCTGGAACCCTCTTAATTATTAGTTTTCATTGTTTAATGCAATTTTGAAATACTCATCCATGAAGTTATGAAATTATTATTTAACATTTTTTTCCTGTGTAGTCAAAGGCAAAGCTATTGCTATAGAGCCAAGAACTTAGCCAGCAATGAAGTTTTATCAGCCTTTTTTTTTTTTTTTTTTTTTCCATATTTCTGTCTTTTCTTACTTTTATTGCGGCAACATAGCATTTGATTGAGGCGGTCGGGCCAAGAGCTAGGGGCGTGGCCAGGACACGTGTGGCAAGCCTTATAGTAGCATTACTCAAACTTTGGCCTTGACTTGCGAGCGTCAACGCTGAAAGCTTTTTCCTCACATTTGTCACTTTAAACACTTGCTTTATTTATTTTTATTTCATATATTCGTACCACTCTCTTAAGGATAGTATGCAGATCTCAGTAGTTGTTGCAATAAACATCAACTCTAATCGGAGTTCTGGAATCGAAAAATAATATTTGATCCCCATTTCCCCGAATTGGAGGTACATTTTCTCGACAGTTGGTATGCAGACTTTATTTAATTTTTATTTTGATGCTTGAAAAGAAAATTTGAATCGATCTAATAAGCAAAAAAACAGTTTTTACAACAACAAAAATGTTCTTTAAATTAAAATGATAATCATAAATACAGGAACATAAACTTAATTGATGTAAGCATCAGTTATCCGACTTGTCTTGCTTCGAGTGCGTATAAAATCACAATCATCGCTGGAACTCAGTGAAGAGCCTACTTCTACTCATTTTTGTATGGATCAGATCGAGTTGGATTTGGAATTGGGAAGCTCTTTCAACATTGGAATCATTTGTGATGAAATGGTATCTTAATTTATTTGCATGTAGACGTTCTTGGATTAAATTTACAGTAAGTTTAGGCTAGATTCTTCACTATTGCTGCTTTCTATTCGATTTGTCCGATGTGTCTGTCTGTGATTCGATCTTTGTCAATTTAAAAACCACCAGCGATTTGTCACATAAATATGATTTTCTTGGCATTTTTTTTTCTGAGTTGGACTGTACAAAATTGACAATTATTTTTTTAAATTTTAGTGGAAATTCTTTGTCAGTCTTCAGATTACCAGAAGCAATCGCGCACTTGATTCTTATGTTATGAAGCACATGCCATTGGAGAAATTCTGTCAACCGTCCTTGCAGAAAAAATCAAATTTTCTCTGGAGTTAATTGTGTAGAGGTAGGTTGTTCGCCTTGTATCATTTTATAAAACCTTAATGCCTGCTGTTTGATATTGTTTACGTCTACGGGAATCAGTTTTTGTACATTGTACAATATTATGAATGTTTTTCGAGTTTTTTTTTAGTAGCATTTCTAGTATATGATGAACACTTAGTAGATAGTTGCGTTTCAGAAACGTTTGAACAAAAAGGGAACTCCCCTAAAATTGTGATATTTACAATGTCTGTGACCCCTAAAATTGCATGTATGTATGTATGCATAAAAAATAAAGAAATACAAATAAATACACACAGATGTTATGTGCATGTACTCTTTGCGCTCTTTCTTATTTTGGTATGGTTTCTAGCTGATTTTAAGCTCTGTGTGTTTTTATTTATCGGTGCTGTGTTATTTTGAATCGTTGCAAATAGAATAAAATCATGCAACAAAATTAAAACATTTTATTTTCAAACCGTGTTAAATCAAAACCTTGTAAAAGAAGAATAAGAAAATACTTAGTATGTATGTATGTACGTACTCTGTATATCACACTACCATATCATATATTATCAATATCATAATCAGATTTATTAGATCAATAAATTATAACAAAACGAAATTTATAATTATAAGTAAGGATAATATTTTATTTTTAATGATTTCAATTCGTAAATTTTATATATATAAAATATATGTATATATATATATATATATATATTTTAATTTTGGAACTGTCGGTGATTCGATCTCTGGTTTCGTTGGTCAACGAAAACTATGTGCGTAGTACTTAATGCTTGAAAACAACATATTTTCAATTTCTAAGCCAGCACTTATATAATTTTTATATATTTGCAAAGTATTATAACTTTGTGATGAAATGAGTAAAGCATTGAAGGAGGCATCTCTCTATATATGTATATTTTTGACCGTCTGTCCAACTGTCCGTCGGTCCGTCTGTTTATATGTAAACTAGTCTTTCAGTTTTTGAGCTGAATAAAATTTGGTGTGGAACCTTTTGCCGCAGGCAGCACTTATGTGGGAACCGGTCGGATCGGAAAACTATATAATATAGCTCCCATAGAAACAACCAGTTCAAAAGTTCTTGTATGGAAAACTTTTTTAATTTTCAACGTATCTTAATCAAAGTTCCCAGTAAGATGCATAAGTATGTTTACGAAATGCACCGAAATAAATATTCAGATCGGACCACAATATCATATAGCCATATGAACAATCGGTTCAAAAGTTGTTGTACATAAAACTTTTCTGCTTTTTAATTAAAATCTTTTTAATTTATTTAAGGTATCTTGACTAAATATACAAGTTGGACTTTACTATATTATACAGCTGCCTTAGAAACAATCTAATTTGCAGAAGATAGCCATCCTTTAATAGTTTTTTTAATTTTTAATTATTTGCCCAATTAGGTTAACCTTTCGTACGGGATTCTTTACGCTGTGACAGTGGACCAAGGATGATGAATAATTTATTGTTGTGGTGGCTGCATCAGCAACTTTTACCAAAAAGGGCAGCAATAACAATAGCAATACAACATGCCAAAAGAAAAAAGGCAAAAGCAACCACAACAAAGCGGAATGCAGCTAAAGTTTTTTGTGGCTTTTTGAATTCGTCTTTTGGGTCAACTAATTTATGCGTTGAGTTCGTTTGTTTGTTTCGTGGTTGCGAGTTGGCCAAAACATCCTTAATAATTACTTAAATTATACTTGCATTTCAAATATCCCAATTGAATATGAATAAAATACTAATTGCAGCTAATATCTGCAAATTGCTTTGGGAATATGCAAGAACCGGTTAGAATTCACCATAAACATAACATTCGAAAAACAAAAACTAATTTCAGCACTGCAAAACCTGACAATTCATTGGATTAGTATGCAAGAATAAATTCTGCTCTGCTCTACTCGTCAGCACAGCAACATCCTTAACCCAGGCAACGCATTTTAAGGACTCGCTGGCTGCGCAAAAAATAAACAAGAAACTAATAGACGGACTTGACATTGTGCATGAAATATCTAGGAAACATACAAAAATCGTCGAAATAATCTCATAGACAAGAGTGCCTGACTAACCGATGCTCTATTTATGAGTGCATTTACATATATATAGAGAACTTTAAAAACGATTCTTTGTTCATTTCTCAATCCCACATATTATTTTTTAAGTCTGCTGAAGGTTTTTCAACTAACCGAACTTTTCGAGTGAAAGTGATTTCCGCGGAATGTAAATATTTTGTAAGTTTCTTATTTTTTCATTTATTAATTGAATTTAATAACATTCTAGATAGTTTTAAATGTTCGAGGTATAATTTTTATCCAAACAAAACTTTTTATAGAAAATGTGTATTAATATCCAGTAGAGTTTAGGTTGCTTAAATTTTTGTTAGCGTTTGAATAAATGAATAAAAATCTTAAAGGCTTGATCCAGTTTTCAAAAATTTACCCAGGAACATTGGAACATTAAAATACTTACATATTTTCATTATCTTTATACTTTTTTCAGTCACCTTAATTTCCGAAATTTTAAGTTAATAAACTGTTTCAATATAAAAAGCTAGAAATAACTTCTGAGTGATTTTTATATTAAATATTAAAGTTTGACTACTTCAATGTACAGCGTATTAATAGGGGCACACAAACGTGTAGTAACAAACGTGTAGTAACAACATAAGAGCTGGCGGGCCAGCTCTTTAGCTGAAACTTTTTACAGCGACTCGGGCCGAATGGCTGCGACTTGCAGCATGTGAATAATTTATGTAACAATTGCGACACTTTTTTTTCAAGGTGCCAGCAGAATGGGGCAACAGCAACAACAACAACTACATTTACAAGCTTAATGGCATTGTTGCTCAGGCTTTGCTGGCCCAGGCGTATCGTAAGCAAAATGGAGCGAATGGAAGGCGTCGAGAAGTGGGCTCAGAAATAGGTCGGACTGGAGCTGAAATTGGAGCTAGCGCTGGAGCTGCAGCGGTGCCGCATGGACCTGATGACAGACAACGATTTGGTGACCCGACTAAGTGAATGAAATATGGCTGCCGAATAAAAATTGTATGAAATAAAAGTGATGACTTTCACTTTCGTTTGGGCACAACAGCCGCTCTTCACATCACTAGCCAGCATCAAAAAAAAAAAAAAAAAAAAAACAAGTGAGAACGTTCAAGTTGAGAGTACTCAACTAGAAGATGCTGTGGATACAAGTAGTAAAAGTGAGTTAAACTGGATCTTTTTACTCGTTTCTATCTTAATGTAGTCTCTTTTAGAGCTAGTTGGATGAAATTTGGAATGAAGCCTACTTTTTGTTTCAGTCGGATTAGAAAACTATATCATATAGCTACCATTGAAAAGATTCAAAAGATTGTTGTATGGAAAATCTTTTGTTTCTCAAAGTATGTTGATTAAATTTACAGGCTAGATGAAAGACTGGTCTGCTGTATTATATAGCTATCAAAGGAAGAATTGGTCAAAATAAATACATTTTACAAGTTTCTAATGGTTCTACCAGTTTGCAAGTGTACGTAATGTTCGACGCACTTAAGATATTATTTCCTTATAGGGTTTTATAAGTTTTTTCTGTTTAAGGATCATTAAAAACTATCAGTTTGCAATTAAATGTGGTATACCAGCATAATCTACATCTGTACAGAATTTAGAATATCAAATTTCGAGTAGCTCGGCCCGAAGGGATTGGCTGGGTTTAAACAGCGTCTAAAGCAGCAAAAAACTGCATCTCGAAACCCAGCCATAAGGCCTAACTTGCCTTATATACCATCAAATACAACGACAGGCGCTCTTTTGCTAAAGCGTTAAGTTACAACAACGAGTCGTACGCCTCAGTCACTAAAAATAACTTTCAACAAGCCACTGGAATAATGCAGCATCGGGCAGCGCAACAGAAGCCAGAAATTCCTTCCCAAAATACCACTGAAAATCCATCTAGCTTATCTAGTGGAATAGAATCAATGCTGGCTACATTAACAAATACAATGGTAGCAATACAACAAACGATGCAGGAAAATATGCGTAACCATCCCATCTACTACTGGAGCTCCTAATCAAGAAATTTGCTTAAATGGCTCCTTTAAATATATCCTTCTGGAATGCGAATGGTATTTCACAGCACAAAAACGAACTCTTGCAGTTTCTTGATCACTATAACATCGACGCCATGCTTATATCAGAAACTCACCTAACAAGCAAAAATTATTTCCACATGAAGGGATATAGTTTTTATGCTACGAATCATCCCGATGGCAAGGCTCATGGAGGCACTGGCATTCTAATCAACTGTCGCATCAAGCATTACCTGTTGCCATCATTTGCAACAACTTATCTATAGGCAACATCAATTCGTATTGAAGCTCAAAGCGGTCAGTTAAACGTAGCCGCAGTATAGTGCCCACCTCGGTTCTCCATATCCGAAGCAGAATTTGTAAAATTCTTCAACCTGTTAGGTGACCGGCTTATAGCAGCTGGTGACTACAATGCCAAGCACAGCCACTGGGGATCGAGGCTCAGTAACCAGAAAGGAAAACAACTTTATAATGCCATAATCACACCACGAAATAAGCTTGACTTTATTTCCCCGGGAAGGCCCACATATTGGCCCACAGATCCAAAAAAGCAGCCCGACTTAAATGATTTTGTTGTTACGAGAAGAGTGCCGCAAGATCAGGTTGATGTGGAGCACTTAACAGATCTATCACCGGATCACTCGCCAATCTTACTTCACCTGTATGACCACCCACAGTTCTCTGAACGACCACATTTCCTCACTTCTAAAAAAAGAGATTGGCTGAAGTATAGGAAATACATAAGTTCTCACATTGAAGACTGCCCAAACATTGGCTGTAAAGATGACATAGATAGATCAGTTGAAACACTAACGTCTGTAATGTCTCTGGCTGCAAAACACTCCACTCCAATAATAACAGCTAATAAACTTTATAACAGTAATCGGGCTCCCAGACTTATTGAAGAGCTACTACGCGACAAGAGAAGGCTTCGGAGAGAATGGGAAGCCCCTAGATCCCCTGCCTCAAAGGAGCGCTTAAAAATAGCCAACCTTTATTACGGAAAGCCCTAGAAGATGAACGAAAATTACAGCAAAGATACTACATGAACCAACTCGCCCCAAGCAACAAACGATTTCCATTGTGGAAAGCCAAGTCAGGCGTATGCCCACCAATCGAGACTGATTCACCATTGCGTACCCCAACAGGAGAGTGGACTCGGAGCAACGAAGAAAAGGCAAATATATTTGCCAACCACTTAGAAAATGTCTTCAAACCACATCCAGCAACAAACGGCTTTTTGCTCCCAACTGTCAACAATCTTTAAGCCACTATGCCCATCACATTCCGAGCAGAAGACGTTACAGGGGTCATAAAGGACCAAGTCAGAAATCAAAAAAAGGCACCGGATCACGATCTCATCTCCCCTAAAATGATCATAGAATTGCCGAGCTGTGCAGTATATTTTCTCACCATAATATTCAACCAAATAATGAAATGGAGTTATTATCCCCAACAATGGAAAAAATCAATCATAACAATGATCCATAAAGCAGGAAAGGACAAGTCCCAGCCTTCATCATACAGACCTATCAGTCTCCTACCATGCCTATCAAAGATATTTGAAAAACTGCTCCTGAATCGCATCAAGCAACATTTACACATAAACAGTGCTGTCCCACTGCACCAATTTGGATTCCGCGAAAAGCATGGAACTATTGAACAAGTAAACCGGATAACTTCTGAGATACGCAATACATTTGAACGCCAAGAGTATTCCTCCGCTGTTTTCCTGGATGTCGCCCAAGCTTTCGACCGCGTTTGGCTAGATGGCTTGATCCATAAAATAGACATGTTACTCCCACAAAACATCCATAAAATATTGGAGTCATACCTTTTGCAAAGAAGTTTCGCAGTAAGGTGCAAAGATTTCATCTCTGAATATCATCCAATTGAGGCTGGTGTACCTCAGGGTAGCGTACTTGGACCAACACTGTACATTATCTACACAGCAGATATACCGACAAATAGTCTTACAGCAACATCGACATTTGCAGATGACACTGCTATCCTAAGTCGCTCAAAGTGCCCAACAAGAGCAACGGAGCAGCTAGCATCTCATTTGGTAGCCTTAGAAAAGTGGCTAGCAGACTGGCGCATACATGTAAATGAGCAAAAGTGCAAACTTGTCACCTTTACCCTAAATAGAGAAACTGGCCCTCCTTTGTCTTTAAACAATATCAACATTCCACAAACCGATGAAGTAACATACCTTGGTGCCCACCTGGATAGACGGCTTACTTTGCGCAAATACATTGAAGCGAAGAGAAACCAACTGAAATTAAAATCTAGTAATCTACAATGGCTTATAATCGCCCGTTCACCACTAAGGCTCGAGTACAAATTCCTTTTATATAAAGCAGTTCTCAAACCAATTTGCACATATGGCTCCGAGCTATGGAGCAACGCTTGCCATAGTAACCTCGAAGTAATCCAGAGAGCTCAGTCGAAAATATTGAGAATTATCACCGGGGCACCTTGGTATATACGGAATGAAAATATCCATAAAGACCTAAATGTTGAAGCCGAAATTAAAAAGGTGAAAACCAAGTATCAGGTTAGACTTCAGTTCCATCCAAATAAACTTGCGCAGTCTCTTACAAGGCAGGTTGGCCATACACGACTCCGGCGAAGAGACCTCCCAGTAATAGTTAGGGCCGTATTTTAAGAAATTAATTGTAATTAATAACCAATTACTTTAGATTAAGATTTAATTACTTATCGTTAGTCTCTAAGTGAGAAAATCCGATAAATAAAAAACACCTTAAAAAAAAAAAAAAAGTGGGAGTGAAAAGTTCCGTCGAGATTATACTGCAAAATTTATTATGATTTGTGTATAATATGCGAAATCTTTTGGCCAAAGAATAGTCAGTAATACAATTGGGAAGAAATAACGGATAATAATTTCTGGTTAGTTTACAGGAAATATGGAAATTAAATTAATTAAATTGCACACTTCTGACTTGGATTTCCTCTTATTTAAAAAACAGAACCCAAAGAGTTCTGTTGAGATCTGAAATTTCTAAACCCGTATTTGTTACTTCGGGTGTGCCGCAAGGTAGTCATCTTGGTCCATTATTTTTCACATTATTTATTAATGACCTGCCTTCTATTTTGTCCCACTCACGCATCCTTATGTATGCTGATGATGTGAAACTTATTCTTTCTTACAACGATCCTTCTAAATATATTTGTCTGCAAGATGACTGTAACTCCATGCATCTTTGGTGTCAGGCTAATAAGTTGCATTTAAATATTTCTAAATGCTTGTTTATGACTTTTAGTCGAATTACTCCACACTTAGTCACGTATACGCTTGACAATGTACCCTTGCAACGTATAACGACTGTGGAAGACCTTGGTGTACTTTTTGATGCCAAACTTAGTTTCATTCTACATATCTCCTCTATAACTAACAAAGCCAAGGGTGTTCTTGGATTCATTAAACGTTGGTCCAAGGAGTTTAATGATCCCTTTGTTACCAAAATCCTTTATACTTCTCTAGTTCGCCCCATACTAGAATATTGTTCATGTGTTTGGAGTCCTCAATATGGAATCCATCAAGTTCGTATTGAATCCATTCAGAAGCAATTCCTCCTCTTTGCCCTTCGTAGCTTAAACTGGGATCCCGATCGCCGTCTTCCACCGTACTCTGATAGGCTCTTACTCATTGATCTCCCTTCATTAACTAACCGTAGAACTATCCTTGGTATTATTTTTCTTCATAAATTAATTATCGGTGACATTAGCTCTCCTTTTCTATTATCTCGTCTTAACTTTCATGTTCCACGTAGACTAACAAGAAATTATTATCCCTTATTTTTATCTAATTGCACAACTGACTATGCGTTGCACAATCGATTCCGTGTGCTGTGCTCCAACTACAACGAATTTTATCACGTTATCTCTTTAGAACTCTCTCTCTTACACCTAAAATCTGCTCTTCTATTCTATCTTCGGGAGAACCCCAATCATTGATTGGTTGACGTGGTTGCTGCCTTGGCAACACTGCTTCTTTTTTGGTTGGTGTTTTCCTGAATTGTCCTCTTTTCTCTCTGTTTTTCTTTATTATAATTTAATACATCACTAGAAAAGTCCGGATACCTACCGAGAATCCGCTCAAAATCTCGAGTTTCTGATTTTTCAATACTCGATTGATTTTTGATATTTTTTTAATGTAGAAATGGATGTAGTTCTATGTCGGATATCTGCATTATAATTATTAATTATTTTCGCCACAGCAATGGCTTGGCTTGAAGCGCGATACATTGACGCATCTGCTCCATCTACTATGGATCCTCGGTTCCATCAAATTGGGGCACACGGTCACATTGTTTATTATGTATATCCATGTGATGTGTTATCTTACTTTATTACTCTCTTTCTTTCTATCCTTTTGTCTATTATGTTCTTTTTCATTCTATTTTCAACAATCTTTATATTTCTTTTTCGCCTTTTTTCCTGGTCTGATTGGGTTTTTTGCCTGGGTTTTCCCCAATCCTGTGCAACAAATGTTGGACCATAAAAATTGATTGATTTTAATACCCCAGAATTCAATTTTAATCTTACTTGTAAATTTTAATTTAATTTATATAATAATTATATTAATTCTTTTGTAATCCTTTAATCGACTGCAATTAGTCGATTTATTAATAAATAAATAAATAAATAAAAATAAGACGAGATAGTAGAGCAGAGGAACTAATATCATAGTTCTACGATAAGTTAAAGAAGGAAGATCTATGAGCAAAACCTTATAAAAGCACGATGGTAGACGGCAATTAGGGTACCAGTTTAAGCTTTAAGAGCAAAAAGAAGTAATTACTTCTGAATAGATTCAATATGATATGGATTAAGCTTATGTTGTGAACTCCAAGTACATGACCGATATTCTAGTATGGAAGGTACTAGTGAAGTTAGGAATAAAGTATTATTCCCTTAAACCTCCAACATTCTGATAAATAATATGTAATACAGCGGAGCAAAGATAAGGTTTTTTGGAATAATATTACTAGTGGATGCTTGCGAAAGAGAATCACCAGCTTAAAGACTACTCATTTACAATTATTTGTGGCGGAAATTTGAATCTCAAATAAATCAGAATGACTCTGGAGGGTCGTCAATTAGGAACGAGACTATTTTTTGAGCTGATTATATTAAATTTTGACGCTGACATGCAAGTAGTAGTCTTGATAGCAATATATGCAGCAATAGCTTCACAAAGTCTGAAAAAATAATGGTCTTAGTTGGTAAAACAACACTAAGCTGTTTATTGAAAATATGGGCATCAACCAGGCTAGAAGCAGAAGCAAAAGAGTCTACAATTGGAGCCGCAGCCACAGCTAAAACCGGAGCCAGAAATGGTGAAGACGACTGCGTTCAAAGAGGGGCAGTAGGAGAAGCAGAATATGTATCCAAAACATATGCATGGAAGCATGACCATTACACGGCGAAGGGAAGACATAGAGTCGCCTTCCGAAGGCGATACAAATCCAAGTAGTGATATGTCTAAGCGATAAGTTTAGGCGTTGCAGTGGAAGAATTAATATTTAGTATCACGATATAATTAGTAAGAAAAGACTATAATCGACTATAATTGTTTGTTGTTATATTTTCCGGATTGTATGGGAGCTATATGATATAATTCGATCTTGGTAATATTTGATATGCAATTAAAAAACAAACTTACAATTTACTTTTAAGTTTCTTAAAAGTTCTTGTCTTGAGAAGCAAAAAAGTACACCATACAACAATTAGTTGTCTGAACTTGAAATATTGTATCAATCATAACTAAATGTACTATTACATCTAAACAGTAGTACGAATTTTGCCTGAGCTAACGGTTTAAACCATAACAGTTGGCCACGGAGCTCGACCCAAAATCTATCTATCTATCTTAGGAAAGTGCATTAAAACAAACCTGAAAGATTCTATCAATTAATTATAAAATTGAGTGAAAATTTTAGAAGCCATTTAATACAGTAATCTATTCACATTTATGTCTTATGTGTATACTCAGTAAAGTTTGGTTAGTAAGCACATTGTTAATAAATGCGAAATTGACACTTTTATACAATATACGCTATCTGAGTATGCCTCAAATTACTTGGACCAGAATTTTGGGGCAGGAAGCGAAGCCAAAAGAGATACTTGTCCCAGGAAAAACGTTTCGAGCTGGTCAGCCAATTAGACCGCTAAGTGAATGCTCAAACGTATATGAATAAATACTATATACACTCTCACATATGTACATATTCGCATGTGCAGAGCGTGACTTATTAAAAGTCGCTTGGCGCCAGAGCCGGAGCCGTGGCAACTTAATTAAATGCATCCACGCTTGTACATCATGCGGTGAGCGGCATACGGCAAGCAATGTTTGCGTTAAAGCCGCCAGCAAACTAAACAGCAAGAGGACACCAAGCACAACATAGACAACAATTACAACAACATTATGGCATACAAACAAACGCACACACACACAGAAACTCATCTGGAGACGCCTGCAGTTGGCCACAGAACACGCATTGCATAGCATACTTTCTGGGGAAGGCTTAAAGCAATTTGCCTAGAATTTAAATAGAGTTTTTTGAATTCTGTTTTTCTAGCCTCAACAAAAGTTGCTCCATTTTGCTGCTGCTACTGCTGCTGCTGCTGCTGCTGCTGCTGCTGCTGCTATTATAGAATTTTTATTCCTATTTTTTCAGCACGATTTTTCTCTCGCTTTTGGCCATGGAATAAATTGCGCCACTTGAGCAAAGTTAATAAAGTTACAAATAGTTTAAATATTTATTAACAGTTTTTTGGTTTGGACAACAATGTGGCTCTTCATTGTGCTAACAATAGTTGTTGTTGTTATTGTGGTTGTTATTATACTCTTTTACGTCACGTTGCTGACATTGCCACATCGGGTGACATTGCCACTTGACAAACTGGAACGGCTTTAGGGCGGGCTAAGAAGTTGACAAAAGAAATATTATCGTAGCCGATGCTTACATACCCCTTGCAAACGGGTAAAAACATTTTTGTTAAATTTACTTATTTTGACCGACTGTTCCTTTGTCAGCTACATGATAAAATAAATCTTAATAACACACATCTAACTTGTGAGTGTCATCGAAAACTGAGGGATTATTTCGATTGGGAATAAGCACACTGATAGACAGATAGACTGACAGGCATGGCTATATCTATTCGTCTCGCTGTACTGATCAATAATATACGTAAAGACCTTATGGAATTGGAGATGCCTGCTTCAATGCATTACATATTGCATGACAAAATTATAATACCGTGCCCAAGAAAGAAAAAAGAAGAAAATACAAATAAAAGAACTGAAGGAGTATTTTAATTTATAAAGGCCCGTGTGTCTTTTTCGCATGTTTACAGCACTTTATCAAAATAAATGTTAAAGTAACATGATTATGTGTGAATATGTAAGGTTAACATTGTACTCTTACATTGGTCTTTTAACAGAGCTGTTAAAATGGGCAATAGAAACGCTGCTTCATTCATACTTTAGCACGGATTTCGATGAAAAGAAATTTACCTCAGCTGACTGGCGGAGACTTTTGTATTAAATTCTTGAATGTCTAAAGAAAAAGTTAGCATTTGTTTGTTACATACTTGTAAAGCGTATTATAATTTTGTCCCGATATGTGTAATGCACATACATAATGCACAAGACCCCGTAAAGTACACATATTATTGATCAGGACGACGAGACGGATCGATATACCCAAGTCCGACATTCCTTCTGCTTATATGCAAAATATGATCAAAAGTTGTTTTATGAAACATCTTTTGGTTTCTCAAGGTGTCTTGATTAAATTTACAAGTCATATAGAAAATTTATTTATTTGTATATTAAAGGTTTTATGAAACTTTTTTTACTTTTTGTTTAAAGACAATTAATATAAGTCTTGAAAAACTTTGATTTGTTGAGATTATAGAAGGTAAGAATTAGAAATACAAAGTCAAAAAAAAAACACACACCTATTATTTTGTCCATGAGTGTAGCTCCAACAGGACTAATCGGTTCCAAAGTTGTTGTATAAAAAACTTTTTTGTATTTTCAGATATCCTAATGAAATTTACAAGTTAGATGCACAAATGTATTTTTCAATTGCATACCTAAAATCATTAAAATCGGGTTTTTATATCATGCAGCTCCCATAAAAACAATCAGTTTAAAAATTGCTGTATGGGAAACTATTTTGTTTATCAAAGTATCTTAAGGCAATTTTTTAAGTTGGATTTTACTTTATAGAGGGGGAACTCTACTTTGCAAGTGCTTTAATCTTCGCTAAAACAGCCTTTAATTACTAGTTTTTTCCGTATTTTATATTCTGACTAAAAATATTTCAATAACTGCTCTCATAAATCGTATTTTATCAAATATGTTCAGTGGAAGTCTTAATCAATTGAGGCAGCAAGTAAATCAACTTCTATTCCCAAATTGTATCAATTGGTAGTAGTTTAATGGATTTTATCAAGTTTTCTATCTCGCCACAACTCTTGTTTTATTTGTTTTAATTTAAATTTCCCAAGCAAATAACATCTATAAAAACTTTCTTAATATTGGATCATTGGACAAATTTGCATTGAGTTGTCATTTATTCTCAGTTCTCTTCAACTCTTCTTGGGATTCTTTACTCTTATTTCATTTCTTTTCTATTTTTTGTTTTTTTTTTGGTCTTTTTTTGTTCTCTCTTGGCAAACTTAAAAAGCGTAAGCAATTTCTTTTGACAAGTGCATAGTCCTATAAACACACACACGCACACGCCCACCAACACCCTTTCAGCCACATATTGTGAGGTCGAATGATGAGTGCTGCACTCTATTTTCTACGATGCCTCTACCCAATTCACGGCATTGCACAGTGGTAGAAATGTTGAGTCTGACTTGTATAAAATATCACGTTCAATTTTTGATACTTCGCCGATTATTTTTCATAAAATAAACGGGTAACATTTGAGATATTTTATATATATCGCCTGTTTTTATTGCATTCACTGCCGTTCCATTTTTCTTCATTAGTCATTGATATGGGAAATAAAAATACCAGCTTGATGTGTTGTTTAATGAATTGGCCATCTTTTTCAGGAATATTTCTAGCCTAGTAAGCCAAAAAGATTATATTTGGTAAGTTACTCGTACAAATTGAAATAAATATTTGAAAAATGATGTTAAATTTATTTATTTTATGGCAGCTATATGATATAGTAATCGGATCTTAATAATTTTTCAAATACATTTAAAAACACAGTTCATTAATTATTACACGTATATGCTTTGATGAAACAAGTTAAAGGGCAGGTAATCCTATATAAGCTAAAAGATATTGTTGTTCGATCCGGACAAATCCCATATATAACCTGCATGTAGCAAATAGAATGCTTTCATTCGACTATCTCAAAAACTTAAAGAATAGGGTAGACTATGTATATATATTTTGTGAGGTCGGAGATGCCTCCTTCTATGGATTACAAATTTCGTAACAAACCACTAATCGTTTGTAAAAATGCATCCTGGAATCCTTGTCGAATTATTGAAGTATCAATAAAAATATTGAGTACTATGTAATCACCCGCTACTACCAATTACCCAAGGCAGATGTAGAAAAGTTGAGTCGTTTCATACAGTTGGCGAGCATGTGTAAAAAAAACGGGTTTTGACTAAAAGATAACGTTGAATCTATTTATATATAATAAGATAATTCTCTACCTACATATATATAATATATTTTAGAATTTAAGATACAAAGTTTCCGCCATTGTAAACTGACGTTTTTAGCATAGAGCTGTGCAGGGCACTGATAACATTGGTATTTAGGGTAGCAAATTAAGTTTGACATTTCTGAAAAGCTTATAGACAGCACTGGAAATATAAAAGTGCCTCTTAGCTAGGTGCCCCTACTTCTCTGATGGCTTATTTAAAACTAAGCATATGAAACCATGGTGTAATTATCAGACAAAGAACTTTGACAGGCTCACCCGGAGCTACCACACCTGCACTCTGGAAATGCACTCAACCTGCAAGCACATTACAAAAGAAATTAGCATATATCTGCTATTTGAATATGGAAAACTTTTATTTATTTATTAGTTTATGTATTTTATTCCATCGACATATGTGCAGTTGGTATTTAAAATTACAGGAGTTTATATTAATTTTTTAATAAATTAAAAAATAAGAAATATATTTAAATTAAAAGTTATACACCAAAAATTAAATTAACATTACATTAAACCCATCTGGAGGGTTTATCAAACAAAGTTTTATGGTCTAACATTTGTCGCACAGGATTGGGGGAACCCCAATAAAATAAACCAATCAGACTAGGAAAGAAGGTGAAAAGAAGACATGTAAGGAGTAGGGAAAATAGAAAAATAAGGGGATAGAAAGAAATAAGGTATTAAAATAAGATATCTATATACCTCATTACAGGTATATACAAATCATTGATATCGGTCTACTATATTATATAGATCTCATAGGAACAATTAAAGTTTTTGCAATAACTTGTTTGTTACTTAAGATATCTAGATGAAATTTAAAGTACGAGTATGTCATAGGGACAATGGCGATCCAACCAAATAAAGAACAAGGTTATAAAAATATAATTTTTAAATGGTTAAACCAGTCCGCAAGGGTTTACTGAAGAGTTTTCCTACTAGTTGTTAGACGCTTGTTTAATTAAATTACAAATAAATTTTAATTAAAAAATTTTTCAGTTTATGATTGTCGTGTTCCAAATTCTCATTTGAATATTTACTATTGTATTCTCAGAAATTAGTGACTAATTTAAATGTTATATAAGTACGAAAAAATATATAAAATTCTGGTGCTAATTTTTGAAAATCCATAACGTGTGATACCCTTTCAGATGATATTATAACTTTGTAACGAAATATGTAATGCAATAATGACGGAGCCATCTCAGATCGCATAATGTATATATATTATTGATCAGGACGACGAAACGAGTTGATATAGTCCTGCCCGCCTGGTTATATTCAAACTAATTTCGCATTTTTTGAGCTAGGTGAAAGAAATTTGGTATGGAGCCTTTTTTTGTTGCAGGCAGCACATATGTCGGAACTGGCAAGATCGAACCACTATATTATATAGCTCTCATAGGAACAATCGATTGAAAAGCTGTTGTATGAAAAACTTTATTGTTTCTTGACTAAATATACAAGTTATATGGAAAAGTGTAATTTCTAAATGCACACCCAAATTCTTTAAGAGCGGGTTACTATATCATATAGCTCTCTAAAGGTATGTAACGTTCGGCGCGCCGAAGATAGCATCTACTTACTAGTTTTTAATATCGTTCGTGATATTTAAAATTATTCGTTTGATTTAAGAAATACGAATTAATTGAATAGTTCACAACTTTGGTATGTTTTTTTTAAGTCCAGAATTCTTAGTTTTTTTCTTGAGTGTATAAATACTTAATCACTTGAATACCTTTCAAACTTTTAATGGCCCTTTCAAAAAATTTTAAGTAAATTTCAAAGCATTAGAAGAGCAATACTCGAAGGTTTAAATACATGGTAATTAAGACACTAATTCAACTCTTAGCAAAAGCTGCCTTTGAAGAAAAAGGATATTTCTATGCAATTGCATTTCAAATGCCTGATGTTAAACGTGACGGAACTTTAAAGCACAAACAATTCCATAGCAATGATTTAGTATATCAAAAATAATTTGCTGACTAGCTCACAAGAAAAAAAAACGATTCGCACATACAAACACACAAATTTAAGCATTAAACGAGGGGTTAACTGGTAGTTAGTGTTTAATCAGGCTTGATGTTTTTATACAGATTAATAAGTTCGTTTTCCTATAACCAATTAATTCTGCTTTTATAATGGATAGATAGAAAACGGCAAATATCCAAAAAAAATATATGGCATATCTGCATCCATCCAGACTGAAATGGGATGTAGATGCATGTGTTTATATACTTTATAGTAACCCAAGTGCCTCATTTTGCCTGTTACATATATTTGCTGAAATCTAATATTTCCGTTTCGGTATTTAATAGGTAAAGGATATAAAAATTGCAGCTAGGAGAAGGGAGTGATAAGCACCAAAGCGGCTGCTCTGACGCACACATCGTATATCATTACACACAGAGAAAATATGAATGTGCAACGATATTTTACAATATAATTATGTCAAGTACAAAAGACGACGGCAAAATCTGCGCTGAGCTTTCAGCATATCAACAATACTGTATATGTCCGGTGCCATATCCCGTTCCTTTTCCCTTACACTTCACCCTTTTAACTCTTACCATTTCCATTATTGCGCTTCGGTCCTTTTCCGTTTGGGACGCAATTGTCCTTTGATGCACTCGCTGTATCCTAGAATCGGAGCAAAAGCAGGAATTGGAGCCGAAGCTGACGACACCAGCATATAAAATTATGACACCCATTGGGATTACGACAGGCGAGCTCTGGACTGCTACAAGCTCTTGACTGTCCATGTGAAGAGTAGCAAGAGAAATGGAGAAAGAGTGGGGATAGAGAGAAGAAGAGAGAAAGAGAGAGAGAGAGAGAAAGAGAGAGAATAAGAGAACTTCTCCATTTATTTGTATATCTCTATTTTGTTCTCGTTCTCATTCTCTGTCATTCTCATTTGTTTGTTTTTAGATATCTCTCTCACTCTGTCTCTGGAGACAATGGTGCTATTTCACTGCTCTGCCTTTTAAGCTTCATTGAAATGCCATGCACAAAATAAATAAAAGGCATTTTATTATCAAAATTAATGAACAAATAAATGAAACAATAATAAATGTATTAAATTCCTCAAATAAATTTAAATACAGAGCTCAAATTGTAAATGCCCAAATGCATATTTAATTGGAAATTTATTTGCAACGTATGCCAATTCAACACATAATTAAAACGCATCGATTTTCATGGGTGTTGAATAGTTGCCATACCGTACACTAAATGCAATGGAGTAAAATCCTGACGAAATTAAATAATTTCTTGGAGTGAAGCCAAGTGTAAATACTTTTTGTACCACCTGAACTAAAAAAAATGCGTAAGTAGACATGCAAAATTAAATTTTAAATTCCATACCCACTGAAAATAGGTAAAAATAATATATAAAAACTCATACAGAAAGTATCTGGTATCTGCGACCCGACAAATTTTATTTCCACCCCTGGAAAGTCACAGGCTAATAAAAACTAATATTAGGAGCAGTTTCAGTTTAGTAAAAATTCAATAAGATAATAAGTCCATAGGTTATTCGGAAAATTATTTTCAACTGGAATATCGACTTAATTTTTTTCTGAGATCATAAGTCGAACGCAGTGGCTGCAATGTCTGAGTGGCGGGAAAAAAGTCTGTCGCTCAGCAGTTCACGCTTCTGACTCTTCACCGATTGGCAAATTCGGTCATCCAGATGTAGCTATCGACCCAAATTCCTCTTCTATGTATACTTGATTCCATTCCTCACTAAATTCTTTTATAAAATACTGTTGCAGTATACTTTGATATATCTGAAGAACGCATATATAAAAATGCAAAACACTTTCTGTGAACATAACACGATGTGTCAATATGACTAGAAAACCAACTTAATGTAAAAATCCTCAAGATATGGTGACATACCTGCTGCTTTCCATAAATTCTTTTAGCTTTACCATTCTTTAACCTGATCATCTACGATTATCTTGCTCACAATATGCCAAACATGTCGGGTTGTTAACACACTTCCACTAGACAATATCTGTTCCCCTTTGGCTCATATGCATCAATAACACTATTTGATTTTCCAAAATGATATAAAAGCGAAAAGTGCTTTTTACTCAAGCCTCAACACAGTCAGTAGCTCCGTGAAAGAAATATATCTCCAGTATTTTTAGACCGACGTTCAAATTTTATTTAATTTCTTCTCACTGTCACATCCAAGATTACAAAAGAATTTTACCCGAAATTAGCTCAAATGCCAATGAAAATCTGCATAAGGATTGTCAAAATACCAAAAGTAACAAAACTTTTTTCTTTCCCAAGAAACTTTCAAACGAAACCTGCCACATTCTTTAAAGCAAACAGGACATGGTTAACACTGAAGTGTGAGCCTGCTAGTTCTTCCCCATTTTGCTCCTAACATTTATTCGGCCAGAGTCGCACTTATTTTTGCAATTTTTTTGTGATTATCCTGAACTTTTTTTTAAAACATTTCTCAATAAATAAAACAAATGATACTCTAATGACAATATCCCAAGTTGCGTACTCAGAGAATGCTGGAGCTCTTTACATCTTCCTCTACTCAAACTTTTTAACTTATCTCTTGATTCCGCTGTATTTCCATGTCTTTGGAAGGAATCATATATTATCCCAATTCACAAAAAGGGAGCTAAATCCGATATATCGAATTACAGAGGAATTGCAAAGTTGTCTGCAATCCCAAAATTATTCGAAAAAATTGTAACATCAACATTGGAGCACCTCTGTAAATCGAAAATTTCCCCTTTTCAACATGGCTTTATTAAGAATCGGTCTACCACGACTAATCTGCTTGAATTCACATTATTGGTGAATGATGCATTCCTAAGTAGAATGCAAACAGATGTCATTTATACTGATTTCAGTAAAGCATTTGACTCTGTAAATCATGATCTTTTAATCTTCAAGCTAGATCGAATTGGATTCCCCCCCACACTTCTGACTTGGATTTCCTCTTATTTAAAAAACAGGACCCAAAGAGTTCTGTTGAGATCCGAAATTTCTAAACCCGTATTTGTTACATCGGGTGTACCCCTAGGTAGTCATCTTGGTCCATTATTCACATTATTTATTAGTGACCTGCCATCTATTTTGTCCCACTTATTTTTTCTTACAACGAACCTTCTAAATATATTTGTCTGCAAGATGACTGTAACTCCATGCATCTTTGGTGTCAGGCTAATAAGTTGCATTTAAATATTTCTAAATGCTTGTTTATGACTTTAAGTCGAATTACTCCACACTTAGTCACGTATACGCTTGATAATGTATCCTTGCAACGTATACCGACTGTGGAAGACCTTGGTGTACTTTTTGATGCCAAACTTAGCTTCATTCTGCATATCTCCTCTATAACTAACAAAGCCAAGGGTGTTCTTGGATTCATTAAACGTTGGTCCAAGGAGTTTAATGATCCCTTTGTTACCAAAATCCTTTATACTTCTCTAGTTCGCCCCATACTAGAATATTATTCATGTGTTTGGAGTCCTCAATATGGAATCCATCAAGTTCGTATTGAATCCATTCAGAAGCAATTCCTCCTCTTTGCCCTTCGTGGCTTAAACTGGGATCCCGATCGCCGTCTTCCACCGTACTCTGATAGGCTCTTACTCATTGATCTCCCTTCATTAACTGACCGTAGAACTATCCTTGGTATTATTTTTCTTCATAAATTAATTATCGGTGACATTAGCTCTCCTTTTCTATTATCTCGACTTAACTTTCATGTTCCTCGTAGACAAACAAGAAATTATTACCCCTTACTTTTATCTAATTGCACAACTGACTATATGTTGGACAATCGATTCCGTGTGCTGTGCTCCAACTACAACGAATTTTATCACGTTATCTCTTTAGAACTCTCTCTCTTACACCTAAAATCTGCTCTTCTGTTCTATTTTCGGGAAAAACCTAATCATTTTTGGTTGACGTGGTTGCTGCCTTGGCAACACTGCTTCTTTTTTGGTTGTTGTTTTCCTGGATTGTCCTCTTCTCTCTCTGTCTTTTTTTATTATAATTTAACACATCACTAAATAAGTCCGGATACCAACCGAGAATCCGGTCAAAATCTCGAGATTCTGATTATTTCTGTGGATCTTCAAAATCAATACTCGATTGATTTTTGATATTTTTTTTTTTTAATGTAGAAATAGATACAGTTCCATGTCGGGTATCTGCATTATAATTATTAATTAGTTTCGCCATGGCTTGGCTTGAAGCGCGATACACTTACGCATCTGCTCCATCTACTATGGATCCTCGGTTTGATCAAACTGGGGCACACGGTCACATTGTTTATTATGTATGTCCATGTGATATCTTATCTTACTTTATTACTTTCTTGCTTTCTATCCTTTTTTCTACTCTAGTTTTTTTCATTCTGATTGGGTTTCTTGCCTGGGTTTTCCCCAATCCTGTGCAACAAATGTTGGACCTTAAGAAAATTAATTTGTATTTAATGCCCCCAGAAGGCTTAAATGTAATGTTAATTTAATCTAATTTATAATTTTGAATTTAATTAATTTTCCAAATTTTGAATTTAATTTATATAATAATTTATTTTTATCTTTTGTAATTCTTGAATGGACTGCAATTAGTCGATTTAATAAAAAATAAATAAATAAACAAATATTTCTCCCATCATTTGCGGTCTCGGGGAATAAATTAGAAGTCTGTGAATAGTTTGCTTAGTAATTATTTATGAACACCTCTGAAAACAATGCAGAAAATAAATGTTTTCAACAGTTTCACACATTTTTAACTTTGCAGAATTTATTCTCGCCGATCACAATTTTCTTAGAACTGATAGGGAAAGGCTTTCTTCGGCGATCCGAAGATAACATACCTCTGCAGAGATATATGTTATAGTAATCCGATCTAAATGATGTTAAATTTGCGTTTAGAAATCACACTTTCCATATAACTTGTAAGTTTAATCAAGATATGTTGAAAATCCAAAAAGTTTTTCCCACTAAAACTTTTCATTAACTAACTATTTTCGGTACTTTGGAGCATTGTTATCTTATAAAATAGCTTACTTGGACTTTTCTTAAGCTGTAGCTTTGCAAGAAGTCAATTTTTTTTTTTTTAAATTTAATTTCAGTATTTTATTTAAATATAGGCATCACCGCCTAGAAAAACTTCTGCACAAGCGTTTGATCGCTTTTACTTATTTGGATGGTGACACATAATTTTAAATATTTGCCGATAAAAATTACCACAATCGATCTCTTCGGATAATCCAAATTAGAAGAATAGGAAGTTTTCTTCTTCCAAGAAAAAAAAGAAAAGGTTCCCAGATAGTTTGCAGAGTTCAAGGTTGAAACATCTGTAACTTTATGGCCTGCATTTCGATAATTATCGGAATCATTCGATTAATTGAAGTTAGTAAGTTTTATTTAAATTCAAATTTGAATTTAAAATTCTTTCTATATATTTAATATTTTTTTTTTTTATTTTATTTACTTTTGTTTTTCCTTGTACACCACAAAATACTAATTGAAATATTTAGAACGTGTCAAAATTTTGTAAAGAAATTTGAGTGCTTTAAAGGATTGATTAATTTAAATATAATAACCAAGTTATATTATCAAATTTTTTTTTTTTAAATAAGTTAATTTAAATATTAATAAACATTTATTATTCATTAACATAAAATTACGTGTTCAGTTCTTTCCAACTCTTTAACAAACTAACATATAATTTAAAAGTATTTCAAGATGTTAATTTTAAAGTGTTTCAGCGGATTTTTCTTTGAAAGAGTTCGGTTCACAGCACAATTGCAAGAGCTCAAAGTTGTGAACCGGTTCTATAGTGTCCGATTCATGACCGATAATAGACCATAAATTTAATTTTAATATGGTGTTTTCTTTTGTGTTGCAGTTGACATTGATTTTCCTTTTATTAATATCATCTTATTGAAATTGAATTGGAAGAATTAAAGCCAAGACGTGACAATTTATTAATTTTCAGTTTTCTTTTCCCCAGAGTTGTTGTCGTTGTTTTTGCTGTCACTTTTATCACTATACAATAATTTTTGTTTTTGTTTTGGGTTCCTTTCGACAAGGACAACGTGATAATAAATGTTGCACGAAAAGGTGATATTATAATTCAGATTTTCGTTGTTTTCTTTTGCATTGCTGTCTTTCTCTTTCTGTTTCTCTTGTTTCTTTTCGCGTTAATTAATATTTATGCAGATGCTGTAACTATTAAGCGGACATTGGTTGTTGTTCTTGTCCCTTTTAAATTGAAATAAATCGAAAAACCAAACGTTGTTTTAAGAAGTAATTTATCTTAGGTATACTTTTAAATAAAACTAGTAAAGAAAGGCAATCCTAAACGCGCCGAAGATTATATACCCTTCCAACTTGTAAATTTCATTAAAATACTTTGAGAAACAAAAAATTTTCCCATACAGCAATTTTTAAATTGATTGTTCCTATGGCAGCTATATAATATACATAGTTATCCGATCCGGCCGGTTCCGACATATGTGTTGCTTGCAGCATATAAACAGACCGATAGACGGGCATGACTCTTCGTCCTGATCAATAATATATATACTTTATGTGGTCGGAGATGCTTCCTTTAATGCATTACACATTTCGTGACAAAGTTATAATACACTTTTCAAGTCTATATACTACTGTATACTATATGCTATACTATATAAGTTCTGATTTCAGGATTTGAAACCTAATTTTACGGTCATATTAGAAAAGTGGAGAATTAATAAATTGGAAACATCTGTACATTTTTGACAAGCTTTGGATACTATTCATCCTGATGATTTACGTGTATGTAATTTAATAGTGGCTAATTGCCAATTTTGGTACGATAGGAATAGATAAAGAATTTTAATCACATATAATCGTTTTTGATGGTGAGAACCCTATCCTCTGCTTAAGGAAATCTACTGGTCACACTTTTGATAAGGTTTCTACTTGATAAAAAGAATTTTCTTTGTTTTCTCTAAGTGTAAGAGAATAGATATATCTCTAAATATATTGTAATCGTAGTTAGGTAAGTGGCATTGGAAGCCCATGGAAATAGCGACATGCATTTTATGCACGAATTGCCATTGCACATGCTTAGGAAGGCAATCGAAGGAGACAGCAGGAAGCTACTCCTACTTGTACTTCTATAGAAGTAGAAGTTGGCACTTAAATGTGAGGCAAAGGCAACGAAAAGGTGCAAGGCGCTGCATGGCGGAACGTGATTCTCATTTCAAATTGATTTCTATTTGCTGGGTCTGTGGATGTTTTTTATTTTGTTTTTTTTTTTTTTTCTTTGTAATTGCAATTGATTTGACTTCGTCAGGGCAACTTGGCTACATTGCGAAGCTTCAGCCATTTGTAGCTAGACTGGAGAGCCCCCAGGATTTTGGTAGCTTCGAATGGAGGGCTGGGCAATTGGGGCAATCGCTATGTCTGCAGATTAATGCAGCGCATTGAGATGCACAGTTAGCTAGACAGAAGTCACATTTCAACTATACTCAACTAACTCAATACAGAGAAATGCTTACAAATTCAAATAAGATTTCTATTTGTTTGTTTGGCTGAGCTGAGCTTGCGTTTTCTCCGCTCGGCATAAATTGCAAGGGAAGACTCAACTAAAACCACCTGAAAATATACACGTGTACATGTATCAGATATATGTAAATATATATATGGCGACATCCCAACAAATAGTATGAAGCTACTATCTCTATAGTTAGTTATAGCTCCCATACTTGTTTGATATCGAACTCAATACCGACGATTGGCTCGTTCGTTCATACATCCGCAAAAAGATGGTCAGACGGACAATGCTATATCAACTCGTCTCGTCGTCCTGATCAAAAATATGTATTCTTTATGGGTTCGGAAATAGCTCCTTCAATGTAGAACACATTTCGTGAAAAACTTATAATACACTTTGCCAAGCGTGTACAAAATTAAACAAGAGCAATGAACCGTGAAATCCTGTTGTTGCTTAGAACAAGGAGAATAATGTGTATGTATACAAATTATAGAAATATACTTTAGGAAATAAAAACAAGTTGTTTTGAGTGTATAGGTGTATACATATATTAATTTATTTTATAAGTATAATATACTATATATACTATTATATAAGTACTCATAATACTATAACAAAAGTAGAGCCAATAAAACATGCTGAATTGAAAAACTTTTAGGCAACTGTGTGTGGGTCGATATGTGTGTGTGTGAATGTGTGAGTGTGTTTGAGTGAGTATGAGTGTGCGTGAGTTAGTGTGAATGTGCGTGAGTGTGTGCGGGTGTGTATTTGTGTATAATGTAATATTATTTGATTATTTGTCAACTTGCGTGTGTATTTGTGGGAGTGTACTTATATGGGGTTTTTAACATTCTGATAACTGTGTGTGAACTGTATATCGTTTGCCCTTCCTCGGTCTTATGAGGCATACATGCGATTGATATCCTGTTGATATTTATCCTGGATACTCTTCCGCTTTAGTTTAAAGGCGGCCGTGACGAGACCCATGTCAGGAGACCATACTTCATTGCAGAGGGTAATAGCTGCTGGGACCTCGAATTTTTGAAGCTTGCATTTTCGAGCATGTACATCTATCTCCTTGAGTATGGCCTGCTCCATGAGCTGTGAGGAACAGAGCTCATCGATAGATTTATTTGATAGGCCAATGCGCGCGGCCAGTTGCATCAATTGATTCTCGTTGGGCACAACCAGAGCCACAGTAAACTGTTTGGTGGGATCACCGTAAACGCAAATATTTTCAATGATGCCGCAGGTCTTGAGCTCTGTTTCGACCTTACCCAGAGAGACATATTCGCCGGCCTGAAGCTTGACTAGATCCTTTTTGCGATCGATAATCTTCAAGACGCCATCAGTTTGCATTTCACCAATATCACCAGTCTTAAACCAGCGCTTTCCATCCTCTTCAAAGAAGTCTTCCTTGGTCTTACAAGGCAACTTATAGTAACCATCCGATATGCAATCTCCTCCAATGATTATCTCACCCTGCGGATACGGTTTGTTTGAGATGCGATAGTTGCCGTCATCCCAATTGACTAAGCGTATATCGCATATGGTTAGTGGGCCGCCAGTGCGACCATAGGTCATATCTCGATTATCCATTACAGTGGCTGCTGAGGTGGTCTCTGTCAGACCATAGCCTTGTATGAGATTCACGCAGAGACATATCTTGATCTGCTCATGCGTGTCAGCAGACAGTGGTGCACCGCCAGACAATATCAGACGTACCTTTCCACCCATGAGCTTGGCAATCTTCTGAAACACCAGCTTATCAACAATGGGTGTCTGAAAACCACGATTAATCCATGTAACCTTATACTGATACAGATACTCAAAGAGCGCTTTTTGAAAAGCTGATCCAGAATTCACTTTGTCATTGATACCCTTCGAGATGCGATCCAGTATTAGTGGCACTGATGTCATGCAAGTCGGCTGCAACACGGTGGCATCTCCCTGGCAGCCCCTCATAATCTTGTTACTCGAATCGATTAGGGTCAGAGGTGTGGAATATCCAATGGAGATACCAGTCATCAGGCACACACATTCAGCTAATAGTTCGAATACATGGGCCAAGGGCAGAAAACCGATTAAAATATCATCTGGGTTAATGCTAACCATATCGCAAAATCCTTTCATGGTCGCAATACAGTTCTTATGGGTTAGCATAACACCCTTCGGAGTCCCTGTCGAACCGGATGTGTACATTATGATGGCTATATCATCGGTTTTCGGTGGTACGCTCTCTGGAAAAGAAAAATTGTAGTTGTACTATTAATACTTATATTATATTAAAATATAGAATAGAATAGAATCTGTAGTAATAAACTTATATTTCCCGCAGCATATTTCAACTCTCGTACATATTACATATATAAACATTCTTTCAGCGGGAAGGAAAAATATCTTATATTTTAATAAGTTTAATCTATGTATCCGTATTTTTTGAATGTCCGAGATACTCCTATCTCTTTAATTCTTTGTTCGACTAAAAAGGCAGACGGACATGACTAATTCGATTTGCGACTGCTATATTTTATAATTGTTTTTCCCCGTTTCCATTCGTTTATTTTTGCAATACCTATTTTGGACTATGTGAATCCGCTCCATTATTCAAATTATTGTTCACATTATGCAATTTTTTTTACGTACCGAATTTGCTGTAGCTCCCATTCTTCACAATCTTTGCAAATGGCAAAATTTTCACATGACTATATGGCTTGAATTCCGCTATTTCAGTCTTATGGAGTTGATCTTCCATGTAGATAATGGTATTCACATTGGGGCATTTGTGTATCAATGTTTTGAATTTAGGCAGAAGGTCATGTGATGTGATGACTGTGGTCACTTCTGTTTCAGAGATACAGTGAGCAACACCATCATCGCCTAGGGTAGCATAAACTGTGACAATAGGCATAGACTGCTTGAAACAACCATGGGCGGCAATCATCCACTCGGTTCGAGTCTCGGCAAATATGGCAATATTCTGTCGGGGTGCCAGGCCAAGTTCACGTAAGCCACGTCCAAAACTAGCCGCCATTCGCTCCGCCTCTAGATAACTTTTCCATTTATAGTCTCCCATATTATACTTCTTGAAAACGCGTCCATTCGGCTGAATTTCATCCTCCTCGCTGAGTATCTGACGTGTGCCCAGACATCGCTTGCTCGAGTAAGTCTTTACCACATAGTTGAAAACCTTTTCCAGGGTATCGATGTTTTCCTGTAGCATCTTCACATGCACAGCCCGAGGTGGCTCTGTTGTCCGATATGTGAGAGCATTCTTCTCGTTCTTTATGATCCTTGCCTTGACCCGCTTCGAGTCCTGTCCAGGTTTCCACGGCGTTTGTAATACAAAATATACGGGCAGCGTTATAATATCGTAAGCAAATATTAACGCCTTGATGACGCCCAGCACACACTGCACCCAAAAGCTTAGCATTCTCGCATAGTTTTAGTTATATGGTAGTTTTAATAAATATACCCAAATGTTTTAAGCGTGTTTCCCATTTGACGTTGTTGATGATTTGATCAAACAACTCACAAAACGACACACAAACTAAACTAGTAAGGAAAGGCCATCTTCGGTGAGTCAAAGTTTATACAACCTGGTTGACTGTATTTTGAATGATTGCTTCTATTTGAGCTTTATGTTATGCACTAAAGTACTCCGAGTTTAGAGAAAATAAAATTGTAAATAACGCAATACACTATTTGTACTATCGTTCCTATATTTACATATATATGTATATATTTATATTTTTTATATACTTCCAGAGGGTATTATAACTTTGTCCAGAAATGCGTAATGCATTGCTATCTCCGGCCCCGTAAAGTATATATATTATTGATCAGGACAACGACATGAGTTGATATAGCCATGTGCGATTGTCCGCTTGTCCGCCTGTTTAAATAGAAATTAGTCTCTTAGTTTTTGAGCTGGGTAAATGAAATTTGGTATGGAGCCTTCTTTTTGCTGCAGGCAGCACATATGTCGGAGACGGCCGTATCGGACAACTATATCATATAGCTCCCATAGGAATAATCGGTTTAAAAGTTGTTGTATGGGAAAATTTTTTGCCTCTTAAAGTTTCTTGATAAAATTTACAAATTATTTGTGTAAATTTAATTTCTAAACGTTTGCCAAAAATCAATAGGATCGAACTACTCTTTGATATATGTAGCTCCCATGGGAAAAATTGGTTCAAAAGTTGTTTTATAGAAAACTTGATATTCAACGCATCTTGACTAAATTTACTAGTTATCTGGAAAAGTGTGATTTCTTAACGCACACCTAAAATCATTATATCATGTAGCTTGTAAGGGTATGTACTCTTCGGCGCGCCGAAGATTGCCTTTCCTTACTAGTTTTTGCATAAATTTGATTCATTTAATATATATATATGTATATATAATACTGGATAAATATGGTTTATTTTTATTTTTCTTTGTGTATTTCTCTTAACATACAAATATGTAAATCAATAAAAATAAATAAAATAAAATAATATACGATTAACTAGCAAATGATGTGCAGTATTCAGTCCTAATCAAATAATTTTTTTTTTTTTAAATAGCTCTCATCACGCCGGTGCACCCCCTTTAAGAACAGAAAATTATGTGCAGTACCTAAAAAATAAGCAACTTTCCAGCAACTCCAATAAGTATGCATAGCAATACATTTTGGCTGTATTCCGAATAAGTTTGCCTCTGTTTTAAAGCAGCCAAAATGAAATGGCGTCCAATACACACACAAATACATAGATATGTATGTATATATATATGGCATATATGTATATACACATACAGCCGCACAACATCCGAGCCAGTTTGAAGTACGCTCATATTATAAACAAATTCTCACATTTCGAAATTCGAATTTCGAAAAAAAACGAAGCAGCTTCGTGTTGCTCTGTGGCTGCTCTCTTTCAGTTTTATTCAATTTCTCTTAGCAAAAATGTTCTCTTAATTTTTTTTGTTTATGCGCAATCAACGTGCAACTTGGAGTGTGGCAAGCGGCGGAGCAGGAAATTGGTTGGCAACGAACTGCGGGCAAGTGTTTGTTGACAACCCAAAAACACGCACATGCTACACTTTAACGGACACATACAAACGCACAGATGATAAAAGGACACATGAAATGCTAATCAAATCTCACATTTGCAATTGTTTTTACTCGCCAGCTACGCGCTTTTCGACTTCATTTAGTCATTTTAACAATTCGTTCCGACTATTCTAGCGATTTCTATCAAAGTGAAAAGTCGAATTTTTTTAGTGCTCCGTAATAAAATTCGTTTTGTGTTATATTGAGTGATTTTACTTTTAAATTTAACTTGGAAATAAACCTTATTGGTAAGGTTGCATTGTTGCACACATAGTCATCAGCTGTGCAATTTTTATCAAAAGCTTTAATTATTCTAATAATAATACCTTTACCTATCTTCCTTTTGTGCGGTTGTTCGCTTGTGCGCCGCTCGCCCGCTCAAATTTTTGTTGTTGCTTTTCGCATTGCTCAAGCATTGTTTGTGCTATTTCTTGCAACTAACAGCTATTTCTTTGCGCTCTCAATTTGCGCGCTCTTCATACTAATCATAATAATACCCAGTAGGAAACTTTTAGCATATTTTTTTGTCTTACTAATATTGTATACTAATAAAATGTCTTATTCCAAGTTGAATTGCACGTATTGGCTAGCGCGTGATGGTGACCAACCAAGGTTTGTTAACTGCTGGTTGTGTGACAGCAAATGTGCAGTTCTAACTGGGCGAGATATAGACTAGTTGGAAAAAGACAATTCCAAAAAAGGCTGTGGAGGCCTGAAATGGTCTTGTCCGAGGTGCAATGACTTGCAATTGAATTTCTCCAAAATGTATAATTCTGTGAGAGGTAAATTTCTTAAGTTGCATAAAATGTCCAAGCTTTTGTCGAGTGATTTTGACTCGAGCATTGAGATGCTTAGTGAGTTTAATTTCGAATCCCCACCTATCCGTCGGTTAGAGGATCAATTTTTAAATATTCCTCTTCCATCTTCCTCTGCAATGGCTATTCCCCCTTCAGAAAATTTATCAACTCCTCGCCGTTTAGAATTATCTCCGGTTCGATTTTTCTTGCCCTCGCCTTCACCGTCAGTCGGCCACTCTTCCTTTGAACATCCCGATAATTCTTCAAATACCAATCTATTTGCTGTTCATGTCCATCCAACTTCTCCTAATCAAGCTCAGACTTGTGCTCCAACTACAGCACGAGTTACAAGTCCAGCTGTCCCTCCAGATCCGGCTGCCGTTGCAGCTCCACTTCAGTTGGTGTCTGCGACTTCATCTCCGGCAACTGCCTCAATTACAGCCCATCCTGGTACTGCACCCATAACTGTGCTTCCAGCTTCGGTAACTGTTCAGGGTTCTGACCCTGCCGCGACTACTTTGCTTACTGTTGTATCACCGCGTAAGCAAATTTTCCTATCTCGACTTTCAGCTGATGTAAGCTATTGATGCCTATATTGCCAGCAAATCTTCAAGCAATGTATCAGTATCTAAATTTAATTTCTCTGAACCTAGGGAAATAGCCTCCTTCAAAATTAACGTTCCATCAGACACATTCTCACTTATTTGTGATCCAAATTTCTGGCCTCCACAAATAATTGTTCATGAGTTCATTATAAAAAAACGCACTCGTCCGGTGACCGTCAGTCTTCAAGCTAGTGGCTCTCTTTCGCAAGCAACCATTAGTAATAATCCTCCAAAAAACTGGATCGATCTTCAGATTTACTACATATTAGTTATCAGAATGTTAGAGGTCTAATGTCTAAACTTAAAAATGTATTTTTACAAAGTTCTTCGAGCCTCAAATTATTGCTCTTTCTGAGACATGGCTTAATTCCTCAATTTCAAATTCTGAAATTTTTTCTACAGCCTTTACATCCTACAGAAAAGATAGAATAACTCGTCGTGGTGGTGGGGTACTCATTGCAGTTAATTCTTCCCTTCGGTCCGAGTCAATCACTTTATCCGTTTCCCCTCTTGATGAGGAAATAGTTGCCTTAACGGTATCGTTTCCATCATGTTCCATTTTCATAACGTGCTCTTATATCCCTCCGTATTCTGAGATTTCTATTTATATGCAGCATTTGAGCCTTATTAAATATTTATCAACACTCGTACGTAATAAAGACACGTTTGTCGTTTTAGGCGATTTCAATTTGCCAAATATTCAGTGGTCTGACATTAGCAGATCTACTTACCTTGTGCCTTCTGCACAACCTGACTTTTTAGATTCCCTTTCGTTTTTTCAAATAAACTCGATTCCTAATAATCTTGACAGAATGCTTGATCTTATTTTTGTCAACGATTGCACTTCTACCAGTGTGTCAAGATCTTGTCCATTAGTATTTCCTGAAGACTCCTTTCATCCTACCGTAGAAATTTCACTATCAATTGCCACATCGACTAAACCAATATCCAATACTTTTAATAAAACTCGTCGTTGTTTTTGGAAGGGAAATTTTTCCTTGCATAATCAACTTTTTTTTCAACTGATTGATTTACTCTTCACAATTCGGTTGATATTAATTTTGCTCTAACCCACTTCTATTATTATATACTATTAACTTACTTCTTGATATCTGTGTTCCAAATAGTGTTGTATTGCCTGCTTCATCCAAGCCTCCCTGGTTTACACGTCGACTTTCAAATTTAAAATATATTAAAACTAAACTACTACTAAACTAAACAAAAAAAAATTTAAACTCTCTGGATTTAATCTTTTCTAAATATTCTATTGCTAAATCTAACTTCCTTCTCCTTAACTCTCAATGCTATAATGAGTATCTTATGCGCTGCAGGAATCAGTTTGAGCGGGATCCTAAACTGTTTTATAAATTTGTAAAATCTAAGCGCAACAGCTCGTCTATGCCTCTTACATTTTTCCTGAAGAATGAGAGATCCATTGACGACTTAACTAGTGCTAACCTTTTTGTAAATTTCTTTCAATCTACTTACACTTCTTCCATTAACAATATCGCTTGTTCGACTTCACTGTGTAAATTGGTTTGATTTATTATTTTTGTCTGTGGGAGCGCACAACAAAGTTCTCGTGTAAAGTATTTTAAGTTAAGCTGCATAATTTGAACCTCCACTAAAAGATGGTAGAGAAAAATTGATTTGATATTTTTATGGCAAAGGCTGTGTTAGGCTCATACAGATAGAAAAAATGTCGTGAATCTAGGCTATTAATACTAAGCTATAAATAAACGGTTCGAGTTTCGAGGCTGTTGGTTTTGATTTGTTCCTTAGTCCATCTAAAGTTTTCCAAATTGCATCATTTGATTAAATGTATGTATTTTTATTGTATACATCACATTACAAACAAAACTCATCCATAGTAAGTGAAGGAGATGTTAATTTAAACATCAAAAGCGCCAATTATTAACAACTTTAAAGTATCTTAAAGAACATTTTTATCTCTTAATAGAAAACCGATTCTTAGTTAGCAGCCTTGGTCCTTAAAAGTAGAACGAATATTACACCTGGCTATGGAGAATTAGTTGAGTACTATCGACTAGAACATTTTTACTGGTTCCTGATGCTGTTATTTGATTTTGTGGTCTTGTGAGTTAGAATTTTGTCTGAGTAAAATGAGAAAGAAATTATTGAAAGAAGGTTGTCTACAGCAATGGGCACAAAGACAACAATGCAGAGTCACTTGTATCTGTATGTACTTGTGTGCGTACAGACGCACGTGCGTACCATCAGGGGCAGCATGGATGGCGTGGGCAACTTCAGTTGCGTTTCGCACATAAATGTCAAGTGTGCGTGTTGTTCATATGAAGCTCACGCTCTCACACAAGACCTCGTACCGTACAATACACACGAAACTTAAGTAGCTTAGTACACACACAAAGACTCACATACACACAAACAATCAAGGGCGTATCTTGAGGGAGAGCGAGCAAGGACCGGGATCCACGGCTTCCTCTAGAACATAGGTTATCAATATTTAAGCTTATATGAAAAACATCCCGTTGGAATAGTAATTAAAATTCTTTTTTCTTTCAAAAACTTTTTATGCTGAGTGAGCATAGACATTTTGGCATCCAGAAGAAATTTGAGTTAGAAGACCTACATTTGGAAGAGTTTGTTATGAATTCAAAAAAAATGCATAAGGGTTTTTTTTGTAAGGGGCCGGGGTCATTCTTCCCTTCCCCATTTCTAATTCTAATTAAAAAGTTTTTTATTTAATTCCATTAAATAAAATTGTAATTTATAAGGATACTATAAGTTAATTATTAAAATTGTAATTTATAAGGATACTATAAGTTAATTATTGTATTAGATATTATGGAATTGAAAATTATAATCAAAATAGAAATTTTGATTATTCCATGTCCATTTGCTTAGCCATAAAATGTTTAAAATATATAATTCGCACAGTAAAATTTATATTCATCAGCTTAATAGTTTTCCAGTTTTTAGAAATTGATTGGCTATCCCATTTTATTCTACATTTATGTGTTAAATTTTGAAATAAATCTTGAGATTTATTCATGTAAGTCGAATTTATTTACACTATGTTCCTATTGCATATCTGGTGATCAAATTATGAAAATCTTCAAAAGGGTAGAATAATACGTATTTTCAATTATTTGAAAAATGTAGAGACCCCTTTTGTAAAGTTCTGACTACAGCGCTGCTGGCATTCGCTGTCAATGTCAAGTCGACACACACATACAAACATACTCATATATATAAATATATATATATATAAATATATATATATATATATATATATATATATATATATATACACGAAAAGAATGAACACACAGGAGTAACATTCATCGATGATGAATGCGTATAAAGTCGCAATAAATAAAATTTTTCGGCCCCAGACATTTCCGTCGCATTTGTTGCTGTTGTTCCTTATGGTGCTATTGTCGCACGGTCGTTGATATTATGTCATACGCTTCAAAAGCTTATGCGACTTAATTCGGTTGAAACTAGGCGTGGTTTGCTACCACCCTTGATTTTTTTCCTGATTTATTTTTTAGGCTTTTTGCTTTTGTATTATCATTTTAATACACTTCCGAAGAAGGAGACTTTATAAAGTATACAAGTTATAGATCAGGAAAATTAGACGAGTCGATATAGCCTGTCCGTCGGTGTGCAACTGTTGGTTCTGTATGCAATCAAGTCTCTCTGTTTTTTCTTTTTTTTTTGTTACATATGTTGGAACCGGCCTGAAATTAAATTAAATTAATTAAAAATTAATAATATCGTCAAAATAAATAAATCTAACAATTTTCAAATAGGTATTCTATTGTTTAGGTGCTTGTAATCTTCGGCAGAGAGATTTTTTCATTTATTTACTTAAAACCAACGCTAAGAGCAGTCGACATTGCAAATAATAATATATATTTTTAATATATATATATATTGTTTATATATATGAAGATAGCAACAGAGCCTATCGTAACAGCAACTGGACTAGTTTTTTTTATAGTGGATGGTCGGAATGTCGATACCTTTCGTAAAAATCATCAAGTGTCAAATCAGAGGAATAAATTTAAATATAAATTTGCTTATTCAGTGTCAGTACCAGACATTATTCCAATGTCTTAAATAAAAATTGAACATAAAGTAAGTCCATTGAATCATTTACAGTTGTATATCCCAAAGTATCTGCTAATTTTATTACTTAGAATCAGGAAGTATCTGCAATATATGGTTGCAAGAGAGGTGACACTATTCAAGGCTGTCGTACAGTAAAGCTCGTCCTTGAACTAATCTGAATAGCATGCAACATGGTTAAATCCGAACAAAGCTCATTTGGATCAGAGAGTTGTCAGTTCAATGTCAGTCGGTTTTACCGGGATGAAAGAAAACTTAGGTTTTGCTCACTTCTTCCCGTTTTCATCCTTTCCATTTTTTAAGCTAAATTTTTTTTTTGTGTGTAGTTCGTTATGGCAGCCACGTAGAATTTTGCAAATAACATCAAAATTTTCAACATTTTTCAGCTGCGTTGGGCAAAAAATGCAACCAAACCTTGTGAGGTCGATAAGCTCGAAGAGATGGAGTTGGATGTGGAAATGGCAATGGCGATGAAAACGTGGGCAGCCTTAACTTATACAAATATGCGCGACTGGGCGAATATGTAGGGCATATGGAATCAGAAAAACAGAATCTAAATCACAAACCACAAAGCAACAATAGCAGGAAAAATTGCAACAACAATAACAACATTTGAAAACATTTGAACAATGTCTAGGCACGTTCTGAATGTCGACAATCAACTCGATTTGGGGTGAAACGTAGCAGATACATTTAAAATTTAACAAATCCTTGACTCTTTCCTTGAGCGCGTATTGTGTTTACCCCATTTACTTGATCCCCTTTGCTTCTCAAATGAGAGAAGTAGCCCCATAACAGCATTTCATAGGATTTCATATTTGGAATTTAAAATTTGTTGCCTCCAACCCATGTAGCACAACATATGCTGCACAAATTACGAGTCAGGCTGAACATTTTGGAGCGGAGTTCAATCTATTCGTTCCCTCTCTATTCTCCAAGTCTGCATAATTTTTAATATTAAGTTATACATACCCTAAAAAATTAATTGCATACTCTTCCGATGGAGGACGTACTTAAGTACTAAGTAAAAACAATTTTGAGACCAATAGTAAAAAACTGAAAACACAGATCCAACAGTTTTACATAAATTTTCCGTCTTGGCTAATTTCACAAACAATAAACACATATTTTTATTCTCCTTGCAGAAGGTATTATAACTTTATCACGAAATGTGTAATGCATTGAAGGAGCCATCTTCGACCACATAAATTATATATATTATTGATCAGAACGACGAGACGAGTTGATATAGCCTTGTCTGTCTGTCCGTCTGTCCGTCTGTTTATATGCAAATTAGTCTTTCAGTTTTTGAGTTAGGAATATTTGACCTCTATTTCTCCACAGTGGAAGTCCGACTATTGAAATATTGTGAAACCCATTACTTGAACATTTGGATGCTCTAAAACGGGATGACTTAGCGCATTATCTATGAGCAAAAGCACTTTAAAATCAACACATTGCTGTTCCATATATATTTTAACTTCAGGAACAAAGTATTCTTCAAACCATTCCGTAAATAGACCTGCTGTCATCCAGGCTTTTTTATTCGCCGTGCAATGAACCGGCAAGTCTTGAATGTTTTTTCCTCTCAAAGCACGTGGCCTTAATGATCGGTTAATTAAAACAGGCTTTAAAATGGTGTCACCAGAAGCGTTGCTACACAATAAAAATGTTACCCGATCTTTAGCAACTTTAAAACCACTAGCAATTTTTTCAAATGTTGCTATAAAAGTTCTGGATGGCATTTTTTTCCAGAACAAACCCGTTTCATCGGCATTGAAAATTTGGTCGGCGACATAGCCCCCATCTTCAATTATTTTGGCTAGATCTGCTGGAAAGGTTTTAGCTGCCTTTTCATCTGCTGATGCGATTTCTTCTTTAATTTTTAAATTATGAAATGCGTTTCTTTTAAGAAATCCTGTTAGCTATCCATCACTAGCAGAAAATTCCTTTCTCTTATCTTGACGACTTGTTGATGGCTCCGATATCTGCAGTTGCTTATAAATTCGTAGTGACTTCTGCTTTATAATATTTCCATCTACAAGTACTCTTTTTTGTAATAAATCCTCAATCCAAAACACTACACATTTTTCCATTTTTACTAACACTTCATCTCTAATGTATGACGATGTCTTGGAATTATGTTTTGATGAATTGATGACAGATTTCCGTATTTCATTCTCATTTTTCTTAATGGTCCTGATAGTAGCTTCGTTTAAGCCAAAATCCTTGCCCACAGATGTTGAACCTTCACCTCTTGCCAGACAGTCCAAGATTTTTAATTCATACTTCCAAAGAAATGGCTCGCCTTTTACGAATCTTTGAAATTTTGGACATTTTATTAACTGTAGTAAGGGCAAAAATTTTAAATATCATGCGAAGAAAATGTGTAGGTAAGAGTTATCGAATAAGGGGATTTCCCAGTTACTACTAAGTATGTTCATTTCAGCAATGGTGCTGTAAAAACAAACATAATTACAAAACAATGATTTTGAAACCGTACTAGATAAAACAATTTTTACAAAAAAAATTTTTTTCATCCGTGTAACTTCAAATCCGTGTAAAAAGAAACCGTGTAAAAAGAGAGTTGGGTGTATGTGCAAAAAGATGAAAATACAGAAACAAATACAATTGAACAAGAATAACCACGTGAAGTTTTTTTTAAAGAAAAATTTAAAAGATTTTAGTCGGAACTGTTAATTTTTCGAGAGGGCAGCTGTTGTTGTAATGCATGAAGTCGTACGCAAATGGTAGAATAACTTTTTTTGGCTCAGATTTGAATAATTTTTTTCGGGGCCTAGTCTCGACAATTAATGCTAAAAATGTGATAACTCAGTCAGATGTTGTGATGAACAGGTGGGATAACTAGAGAACTTGTAAAGGATGGGCAGCAAAGCATGAGCAAGTGGCAAAATTAATTTGAAATGAAAATGAAGCCGAGAATGAAATCCGTTGTCCGTGTCGACTTTGTCCTTTGGTTTTTTTTTTGTGCGTCCTGTCAGTGATAAATCACAACTGTGCAACAGCACTTGAACAGGACTGGAACTTGTTCCTTGTAGCAGGAGGTAGAAGCCAGACCGCAGGAAGCAATCCTGGGTGGATCCTAATCTGAAAAGTATTTTAAGGGGTTCAGGTGGTACGAATAGATGAGGCACTTGAGCTCATTTTCATGCAATGCGGCGCATCCTGTTAGCCATTTGATTCGAAGGCGTCATTTTATTATTTATTTTATTATTTTTTTTTTATGAATAGCCAACAACATTCACCTGAGGCTGGTAGGCAAATGCTGCCTCCAAAATGGAAATCAATTTTGTTGAACCCTTAGTCATTGTTTTCATCCACAATATTTTATGAAAGTCTTCTCTTGTAAAGTACTCGCAACTGGGCTTTTTTTCTCTAATCTTTTGTATTGGTTAGAGCTGCTTAATTGGCAAAAAGTCAGGTCTCTAGCTTTTAGCATCAGTTAGTGATAGGGGAAAAGCCGTCAACAATCAAGAGTATAAGTTCAAAATCAGTATTATTCCTTTTATCATCTGTTGCACCACTAGAGAATATTAACTTACAAATGTAATTTACCCATACTTGTATAACCTATACAACAATAAACATCTGGGTCTTTTAAACAAACAGATCCCGTTGCATTTATTCATAGCTTTTATCTACAACGGTTCTTTTGAATAATCTTCGTTTTTTTTTTATTTTTTTTTTAGTCAACACTCGAATAAATTTGTACACTTGCAAAGTGTAATATAATTTTGACACAAAAAAATGTAAAGCATTGAAGGAGTCTTATCTGACCACTTTACTATATTAACTACAAGCTGGTATTACCCAGCGTTGCCCGATTCAACATTAGAAATACATTTTTATATGTTGGATTACATTTACCGTCTCTGGATTCATCAAAATCACTTAAATATTATTCTTCTGAAACAGTTTTAAAAATTAGTTTGAGCTAATTTGACAAGATCATAGCTCTACAGATTTTCCGCCAGTGACCAAAAACAACTTATGTTATATGAACTGAGAAAAGTCGTAATTGCAACTCGGGGGATAAATTTCAAAAGTCTTTAAATAGTTTGCTTCATAATTATTTGAAAATGAAACCTTTGATAATAATGAAGAAAATATTATATATTTTAGCACTTTCACACTCATTTATTAACTTTTAGAATAGATTTTCGGTACTCTGGGGTGGAAGTTCCAAACAAAATCAGATTTTCCAAAAAAAAAAAAGCTATTTAACTGAGCTTCAAGTTGTTAGGGGATCAGGAAAACTAGACTTTCTTCCATACAAAAATTTTACCCCCTTTTCTCCACATTGGGGGTAAATAGCCCGGGATATTGGTATGCAGTTCATGTTAAATTTTATTTGAACAAGAAATTGAAACTAATCGGATAAGAAACAAAAAAGTTTCTTATAACAGTTTTTGCCCACTTTCCTTCACTTGGAGACCAAAATTGTCCTCCATAGAGGAAACGTGTAGTATGCCATAAATCTTGTGTCCAACTTTCATCTTCGTACGTATTACCGTTTGGGTTGTGCGATGATGCATCAGTCAGTCAGTCAGGAAAAAGAGTTGATCAGGATGACGAGAAGAGTTAATATAGCCAAGACCAATAACTTAAGAAACAAAAAAGTTTTATATGCAAAAATTCTTGGATGGATTATTTTTATAACATCTGTGTGATAAACATAGTTGCCCGGCTAGTTCCAACATATGTGCTGAGTGCACCAAAAAGATAACTTCATGGCAGATGCCTCTTTTAATCCATTCTACACTTAGATGTGTATGGATATTTTCAAATATATAAAACAAAGGAGCCACGAAGCCAACTCCATAAATTGTATCGATTTTTTATTAGGAAAACTAGACTAGGGATTACACGGCACAATTGTCAATATTCGAAGTAAATTTGTATATGCTGGATTACATTTTTCGTCTGTGGATTTATCAAAATCAGTCGACTAGTATCTGTTGGTAAATAGTTTAGCAAAACAGTTTGATACCTTTCACCCGTGAAAGCCCGTTTATGTTTTTTCACACGTGGACTTTTCAACAGCAGCTTATTTAATTTGTTTGAGAATTATTCCTGAAGTATTTGCCGCCAGTGACCAAAATTACTTTTGTGTTAATAGGCGGAAACGAAAAATATGAATTATAAAGTTTTGTCGTCATTTTTCCATTTCCGTTGGTCCATGGGGACCAGTTTGCCAAGAATGTGAAGAGCTTACATTATTAATTTTAATGTAAAGCCTTAGAACTATCTATAGCCCAAATTTTTAAAATAAGAAGATAATGATTTTCTTGTTCATTACGCATTAAAAATAAATAAATTAAAACCAATTTTTTTTTTAATACGTAGGACTTACGGCGTTTAATTCTAAGCCCGCTTACAGACGGTTTTATGTCACAATGGTTAAATAAATTGTCCATACAATTTTAACTAAAATCGAATTATATGCCAAAATTAAATTAAAGAACGACTAATAGGAACTTAAAAGGAAAAGTTAAGATGAACTATTCTATATAATAATCCAAACTAACTGAACTTACTATTAAATTTAACATGATCGCTCACCTCTGAGTGTGTATGAAGGCGTAATTAAATTTAATGCGGAATACTATAGCCAAATACATAATGCGGCTGCTCCACTGCCGGCGCCTCTAACGCGCGTAGTAAGCTCAGTTAATGCTAAAAAACCCATAGTCAATTCAACTACTGAAGAGCCTTCAGAGTGAACTGATATCTTCTAACTCAGTAGGCCGTATATTACTATTACAATACTTATCAAGATAAGTTTAAGAATATGGTTCCGTTAAAAATTTTATATTTACTACTTTATCAGAGCTACAAAACAGCTTTATACTGAGCAACTAATAAGTGGCCAAAGGGTTTGAAATACCTTTTTAAATGTTTTATGTGTGGAAAAATGTGATATTAAGTACAGCGCGATCTTTTGAAAATCGAAAAAGACTAAAACGAACGATTTAACAAATCGCGGCTGCATTGAGCGAGATTCGAAACGAGAACAGTTGCAAGAGAGAAAAGGGATATGCGAGCAAAGATATCAAAGATAATACAAGATTGCTTGACATTATATTATGAGTTACAGGAATCTTATCTAAGGAGAAGTTTTATGAATGTTTGTTAGATCTGTTTAATTCAGAATAATTCAGAACAGAATGCCAGTGATTTTAAAATCTTCGATTCGTTTTTATCCATCTAATGATACAAAGTAGTAAGACGAGGCTGCCTTCGGCACGCCAACGTTTCATACCCTTGAATTAGTATTTGAAATTCGCTGTTAAGCTTATTATGACGGCTATATGATGTATTAACCCGATCTTAATAATTTTTAATATGCATTGAGATAACATATTACTACACCTTGTTAGTTTCATCAAGAGAAAATAAATATTTATTCTACTTTACAACAGGTTCTGGTAGCTTTGTTCCTTTCTATGGCATATATAAGATATGGTTTTATAATCCATATATATATATGTGCTGTAAACATTAAGCTAAATTGTATATTCTACATAAATTGTATATACAAAAGCAGTAAGTTAAGTACACACATATATCTCTTTATGTAAAATTTCTTTTCTGACTTACAGTCTGATTCATCTTCGCAGAAACCCAACACACGAAGATGAAATTGGAACATGTTTAAGATTTAAGATTTAAGATTTAAGATTTAAGATTTTACTAATCATGATGAAAGTTTCCACTAAGAAGAAAAATTGGTCCTGAAAAATTTAAAATTAAATTTATTTTCAAACATCAATATAATAATTTAATAAAGGGTGTTTAGAAATTTTTTGGAAAAGTTACCCCAACGAGAAGAAATTCGGGTTCAAGTTTTGTATGTGAAAAAGTTTTATTTTTTTTTTGTATTCCTGAGTCCTAATTTATTTTATTTCATTGAGAGTTTTTCAAAATTAAGGTCAGAAAATGCCGAGTCAACGGAGTGCATGAAACAAATTATAATTTTTACCCGAGCATTGTTACATTTAAGATTTAGAGCTAACCAAAGTCTTTAGAAAATGTAAGCGTTCTGCATTTTTGGAAAAATATACGCCAACTTTAAAAATGGTGGATCTGACTTATTTGTGTCAAATTCTAATTCTCACCCAAATGACTTCAAACTAAGTTTTACACTTCTGCTTCAACATTTAAAATATAAATGTTTAAAATTTTTTTTTTTTTTAAATCTGTCCCAAAGATCGGAAAATGGGAGGTCAATGTTAAATGGTGTAAGTTTCATTTTTACTTTAATCACAGTTTCAGAGCTCAACATTAAAATCAAACAAAAAGTTTTTTCACATTTATTGTAAAATACGCTTAAGTTGTTTTCAAATTATTATTTAAAAAATTGAAGTTTGTCAGCTGATACCGACAATAATGAATTAGTTTAGTGATTGCGGAAGATTTGATGGCTGCAGATGACATTTTTTTTAGGAATTTCCCCAAACTGCTTTCTTAACAGATAATGTTGACGTTCCCCAGGCAACGCCAGGCTATACAAGCTATTATACATAAATTAGTATTTATTTGAATTATGAGCATTATTATACAAATGACTCAAAAATTTAATATATAGCATGAGAAAAACATTTTCAATCCGATTAATTTTCTTAGAAAAGAAGCTGTACAGAATCTGAATAAAGACAGTATATATAATAGTTACTAAATTATAATCATGGGTAGCTACATGTCATGGATAGAAAACTACTTATATTTTAATGATTCACCTGACAGTCTATTGCAAAGAAAAGACTTAACTTTATTTTAATATGTTATTCTACGCAGGTTAGCTGTGAGTCTTTGACTGATTGCGCTTTGCAAACAGCTCCTAACTTCTGGTTGACTTGACTTTCTCCTGCTGTGTGATTAATTGATGAGCTATCTTCAAGGATGCTTCAGGATGGCGCTCATTAGCGACTTGTACGTAGCGGGAATCGCAGAAACGATATTTACCCTTGAATGTAGGTACGATATGGGTAGAAGTCAGACAAAGTCAAAGCAGTCGGGATCAAAGCAAGAAAGTCCCTGGGAAACCTCAAATTGCAATTATCTTAGTATCGTTGTGGCACAATAAGACTAAGACTCTGCAGCGGGATCAATGGGGCAAGCAAGTGGGAAAGTGGGGAGAGAAGCATATAAAATGCACATAACACGCCTCATCAACTATAAGCTTCGAATGACAATAACACAATACAATAACTTGCAGCTCTGCAACACTGCCACAGTGCCATACATACCGCCCACTCTGTTGTGTAAGAGAATGTGCTGTATAGATGGCTTTCGACATCTTGCAACTTGTGCTCGAGTAAAAGACAACCATGATGAGTTACTTAGTCAAAACATTCTCTACCTTTCATGTACAAACAGCAAATCAAGGGAAACATGCATGTATGTATATATATGTACACACAACAACAGCTCTCAGTTGAGTTAGTTTGCTTGTCAGCTAGTTCCAGTTCCATTTTCAATTGCAATTGCATTTACATCAAAGAGGGAACCAAATGTACAGCTGTACCCCGATTCAAACTGTTCGCCCCAACACCCGCACGTACACTGAGAAAAAAACATTCTCAATCCTAGTAGGTCATTTATTAAATAAATATAATTTTAGACTTGATTTTATAGACTTGCAAAGTGTAGTATAATTTTGTTACGAAATGTGTTGTGCATTGAAGAAGCCATTAACTATATATATTATTGATCAGGACGATGAAACGAGTTGATATACACATATGCCGAAGCCAGCCGGATCGGACAACTATATCATATAGCCCCCACAAGAACAATCGGATCACAAGTTGTTGCTTAGGAAATATTTTTATATCTTAACTAATATCTAAACGTATATGGAAAGGTGAAATTAGCGAGTTAGTTGTCTTCGAAGTGCACACTTAAAATTACCAACATCGGTCTACTATATCATACAGCTGCCAAGTCCAGTTTGCAAGTGTCGATAATCCTCACCCCACAGATAGCTTTTCTTCACTAGTTTTTTCTTTGCTTTTGTCATATATCTGTTTCAAATTGAAAGCTATCAAAACATTTTTTTTATGACAAGAATCAATTAAAATCGAAAAAAAATCAATATTATATAGCTATTATAGAAAAAATGAGTTTAGAATTGAGTGTTAGAAAATTTTTTATTTTTCTCTTTCTCCGGTGCACCTTACAAAGTGCAATTAATTGCTAACTCAATGACATTAAATACTTTTATAAATATAATATTATAAAAACTTTTTTTGATCATTTAATTATTTTTTAAATAGGTCTATTTTTTTGTTTTACATAAAATATCAAATAGCCAAAAATTTATAATTTCTTCATGGAATTCTATGTTTGTTTCTTCAAGTGTATTTGAATGCTTAGGGCAAAATTATAAATTTTTAAATTTTTTTTTTTTTTTTTTTTTTTTTTTTTTTTGAAAGCAACTCCTTAGCTTGTGTTGTGCCACCGATTGCTTCGTTCGTATATCACCCACAATAAACCCAGCATCTATTCATCATGCTCAGTAGCCTCCTCTTTCAGCACAATCTTTAGCCCCCATTACGCGCCTCCAAAAAACTAGATGCGTGTCTCTCAGCAAAGCAACGCTAACGCTGTGCCTTTTGTAAATATTTATGGAGAGATTATTGTATGATTTATGACAATGATAATCTCGCATGCACAATGACGTGTAAGAAATATGAGTTGATATATTCTAAACAAATATTTAATTCGCATTGCTAGCAACAACAAGGACATGTGTCTACTGCGCTAGCAGAGCAGAATGTATCTCAGAAACGAGTGGGCGAAGCTCGGTATTCTTACGCCGCCAAATACGAATTTATAGTATTCTAAAAGTTGCAGGTAATTGTAAAACAAGGCCTAAATTTAAGACAATATATACTTTATAAAAGTGCCCTAAAAGCATAAATCAAAATTGACAGTTATGTACACCGCGTTGTCCGGGCAAAGTTAATATTAAAAGTGTTTTTTGATATGTTGGGCTAAATTCTTTGACCCTTTGATTTTTCAACTACTTTGATTATTTTCAAATTAGTTTTGAGAAACAATTGGAGCCCCATCGCAATAAAATATATACTTTCTTGCTCATTCATATTTAGTAGTAGTATTTCATATAATATAACTTTCATTTCATAGTATACTTATTTTCTTGCGCACGCGTTTTAACGCTCAAGTAATAGTAGATTAAGTTCTTCTCAAGGGTTACTGTTAAAACACTAAGCTTGCATAATTTGTTACGTGAATTAACACAAAAATCATACGATTATGTCGAAGATTACATACAGAGTTATACATGCAGAGTTATATGATATCGTGATCTTAATTATTTTAGGGGTGCGTTTAGAAATCACACTTTTCAAATGACTTGTTAGTTTAATCAAGATACGTAGAAAATCAATAAAGTTTTGGTTACAACTATTTTTAAACCGATTTATCCTATCGGAGATATATGTAATAGTTGTCCGAACCAGCCGGTTTCGACATATGAGCTGCAAGAAGAACGCTCTATACCATACCAGAGATTTTAGCTTGCAAATTAAAGACGGCAGTCGGACATGACTATATCAACTCGTTTCGTCGTCCTGATCAATAATATATATACTTAATGGCTCCTTCAATGCACTACATATTTCGTCACAAAGCTAGTGTATCTAAATAATAACAATTATAAAATCAATGAGTTTCAATTTTTAAAAATCGTTTTAAAAGACAAACAAGATGATTTTTAAATTTTAATCCTTCTATCCGAAAGCAAAATTTTAAAATTGGATTACCGAGCTTGATTTAGATCTAAACAAAATGAGCGAAATTTTCGACTTCTCAAAAAAAAAAAAATGGATAAACCGGTTCACAAGAGATTTATCAGCGATAAATATCATATCTTATTAGTTAAATAAAAGTACATTTCATTTTGCAAACTCAATTTTTAAAGCTAACCTGTATTTCGGATTTGACAAAACGGTCACATTTTTTTTGTTTCGGATTTAGGAATAACTTTCCAAATTTTCAAAAATTTGATCATATTGTGTTAGCTTGCCCATATTATGAGCCCATGTCCGCCCAAAATAGGAGCGTGTCTCACCAAAATTTTAATTTTATAGATTGCATTGTATATATTTTGAATGATAGAATTATGTCCATTAATATTGAATGAAGACTCTTTTCAAGCTACCGTAGAAATTTTTCTATCTATGTCCATGACGACTAAACCAATACCTAAAGTACTAAATAAAACTATCCGTTGTTTTCGCAAGGGAAATTGCTTAATTAATTTCTTTTTTCCACTGATTGGTCTAGTCTATTTTAATTTTGCTCTAACCCTCTCCTATGAACCTCTTAATTCAATTCGTGACATCTGTATTCCAAGTAGTGTTGTATTGTTGCTTGATCCAAGCCTCTCTGGTTTACGCGTCGATTTTCAAATTTGAAAAATATTAGAGCTAAACTATGCTATAATGAGTATCAGATGCGCTGCAGGAATCAGTATGACCGGGATCCTAAACTATTTTATAAATTTTAAATTCTAAGCGCAAGAAGTCATCTATACCTCCTTAATTTTTCCTATAGAATGGAAGATCCATTGATGATTTGACTAGTGCTAATCTTTTTGCAAACTTCTTCCAGTCTACTTATACTTCTTCTAACTCTTAATTTCCTTGTATCATTACTGATAACAACCTAGTTTCAGAAATGAAAACTCTAAAATCATCATATCCTCCTGGGCCCGACAAGTACTCAGAGATTTTGTAATGATGCTCATTACATCTTCCCTTACTCAAACTTTTTAACTTATCTCTTGGTTCCGCTGTTTTTCCATGTTTTTTCATATGTAATCCCAATTCATAAGAAGGGAACTAAATCCGATATATCGTATTACAGAGGTATTGCAAAGTTGTCTACTATTCCAAAATTATTCGAAAAAATTATAACATCAACTTTGCAGCACCTCTGTAAGTCGATAATTTCCCCTTTTTAACATGGCTTTATTAAGAATCGGCCTACCACGACTAATCTGCTTGAATTCACATCTATGGCGGATAATTCCTAAGTAGAATGCAAACCGATGTCATTTATACTGATTTCAGTAAAGCATTTGTCTCTGTAAATCATGATCTTTTAATTTCAAGCTAGATCGAATTGGACTAGGTTTTCCTTTTATTTAAAAACATGACTCAAAGAGTTCTGTTGAGATCTGAAATTTCTAAGCACCTATTTGTAACATCGTGTGTACCGCACCTTGTATGCTGACGATGTGAAACTTATTTTTTTACAACAAATTTTTTAGGTATATTTATCTACAAGATAACTGTAACTCCATCCACCTTTGGTGTCAGGCTAATAAGTTGCATTTAAATAACTCTAAATGCTTGTTTATGATTTTTAGTCGAGTTACTTCGGATTTAGTTACGTATACGTTTGATAATTTACCTTTACCTTTACCTTGCAACGTATACTGACTGTGGAAGATCTCAGTGTGGTTTTTGGTTCAAAATTTAGTTTTAATCTTCATATCTCCTATGTAACTAGCCTAGCCAAAGGTGTTTATAAAACGTTCGAACAAGGCGTTAAATAACCCTCTTGTCACCAAACTTTGTGTCACTTCGCTAATGCGTCCCATGCTTGAATATTTTTCGTGTGCTTGGAGTAAACAATATGGAATCCACCAAAATCATTTTATTTTTCTTCATAAATTAAATATTGGTAACATTAGCTCTCCTTTTTTATTATCGTGACTAAACTTTCCTTGTTCTCGCAGAATAACAAGAAATTATTATCCTTGACTTCTATCAAATTGAAAAACTGACAATGCCTTCCACAATCGATTTTGTGTACTGTGCTCTAATTATAACGAAGTTTATCACTTAATCTCCCTAAAGCTCTCTCTCTCTCACGTAAAATGTTATTTTCTGATCTATCTTCAGGAAAATCCTGGCCATTAAATGTTGAAGTGGATACTGCCTTGGCAACACTGCGTCCTTTTTGGATTAGTATTTCCCTGGGTTTTCTTCTTTTCTCTATATCTCTCTTTAACCTTCTTTCACACATCACTAAATAAATCCGGATACGAGCCGTGAATCCTTTCAAAATTTCGAGATATTGTAAGTATTCTTTTGATCCTGAGAATCATTACTCGATTGAATTTTGATAGTTATTTTTGATTTAGGAATGGATGCAAGTGTAGGCCGGGTATTTGCATCACAATTGTTAATTTGGCTTGAAACGCGATACCCCGACGCATCTGCTTCATATTAAATATGGATTATTGGGTCGATTTTATAAACTTGGGTACAGGGTCACATTTTATTATGTATGTGATTATTATCTTACTTTATGACATTCTTCCCTTCATTGTTTTTTCATTCTATTTTTTTCATTCTTTATATCTCTTTTCTTCGCCTTCTTTTCTGTTCTTATTGGCTCCTTTTTTTGTTTTTTTTCCAATCCTGGGTAACAAGTGTTTGACCATAAAACTTAGTTTCTATTTTAAAGCCCATAAAATGTAATTTTAATTTTATTTAATAATTTTTCATTTATTGTTAACTACTGTAATTTTTGTTTAGACTGCATTAAGTCGATTAATAAATAAATAAAGAAGACAACAATTTTATCATTGTCTTTTACACCAGGATAACGATCCAAAAGAAATGATATTTTTGATGATAAATTTTTAGTTTGATCCTCTTAAAAGCACCCACATGGCCAACCCAATTGAAATTTGATGCATACGTATATTGTATCGTATTTAATACTGTTAAGCAAGGCAAGATTAATTTTAGAGACTAACTACATCCGGATATATTAACACTTTTTTGAGAGTACCTGAAAAGTCGAATATGAGCGTTTTTAGTTCGCTCTTACAGTCATTGTTAATTAAGTATAGCTTTTAAAAGAACTTCAAAATAAGTAAATAAATATTTGACTTTAATTAAAGTCATTGATCGTTTATTTTAAAGCAAGTATGCTTAAATTCCTTTTTGGTATTCAATGAAAAGGATTTTATTTGCTGAAATTCAAATATTACGCCAGCTGCCACAGAATTGACAGGATACTCGTATTCATGCGAATCATTAAACAGGCACTCTCAACTATGCTCAAAACATTTGGCCTTAAACATATATACCATATATATATAAATATATATATACATTTATACATATATACACCATACGTCACTTGAATAGGTTTAATGCGCTTCTTCTTCTTTACAAAAGTGTCAATATCTTTGAAAATAGTATACAAAATCTATTGAATATGTTATTCATTCAATGTGAGCCGTTAGACAAAATTTTCTAAACTCTTGCCCATTACCTATAATAATATTATTTTTCTTTATTATTGGAGGAAGTCAAATTTTGGCTTTTAAACTTACTACCTTTTTTCAATTCTGAGGGTTGGTTTCAAATCACATGACTCCTCACAAAGTAAAGAAAAAAAAGGACAACGAGTTACACATAATGTTAAACATTTAATACAACGAGATCTATTAAAAACCTCTTATTCTAGCACGCAAACATTGTCTCCTTCTCTTTTCTCTCGATCATTTTTCTTGAAAGTAGGAACCAGTAGGTGAGCATTAAATTTATTTTAAATGCTCATCTAGGTTGTCACCTCACTTATTTAGGTAAATTTATGGTGTGGGGAACAGGATACAGGATACGAGTGTAATGGAATATGTGAGATGCATTTTCTATCTATCAAAAAGAATGACCTTCTTTGGTCGCCTATTTTGATTTTGACGCTTTTGTTAAAAATAATGACTGAGTCTATTCAAATGACGCTGTGTGTAAATGTATACAAATTTATATATATATGTATACGTTCATATACACATACTCGCAGGATATACGTTGTGCGAGTATAAACGAGCAGCAAGAAGCAAAAAATGTTGTTCTGGCAAATTGACATGTGACGGTTGCGTGGCTGGCAACAAAAAGCGGATACTTATTTAACCCAAATAAATTCTGCAATCCTTTGGGTCCTGAAACAGCGCCTTTGGCGGAGATATATACGGGTATTCGTAAATAGATCCTGCGTCTTGTGTCCACTTTGCACTGCCCAAACGACCGTCTATCAGTTGTCGCATTTTTTACCCTTTTTTCCTTTTTTTTTCATAATCGATGAATGATTTTGTTTAGTTGCGTACGATGATATGCATGGACACACAACCTTACTGTATTCTGCTTATATAGGACATAGCGACCTAGCGGGAGTGTGGTGCGAGTAGTATGTAAAATAGCCGTAGGCTAGTTGCTGGGACAACTGGAAAACTAAGCCCAGGCGAGGCACTGATGACACATGACACAACAAAACGGATTTGAACTTAAGCAGCTTACATGTAAACATACACACATACAGAGGCAAGCGTTGCAAAAGTATTGCATACTTTTATGCAGATTATGAACATGGTTGTTATAGATACGAGGTAGGGGCTGTCCCGTAAGGTAACGTCTATACAGTTGCAACTGATGCTCACCCATCGGTCCTCGTGCCTCTTCCTTCTCTTTTAATGCTGCCATCCATTGCTACATTTACATATGCTACAAAGATGTGTCAAGTAAACCAAAACCCAGAAAACCAGGATCTGAAACCTAAAATCTGAAATCTCAGACCCGAAGCCCTGACACCAATTCTATGCCCTTTTGTCATCAAAAAGCGGCAAAAACAGGCACGCCTGCGCAGGGTAGGGAATATAAGTCTCAGTCTACACCAACAAAGATAACAATAACAAGGATATAAGGATGCAGCAGTAGCAAATATGCTAAATGCAAGTTACCTTCCCGCCTGACTCTTGGCTCTCGACTGTTGGCTTCTATTTTCTCTGCATGTAAATGAGCGTCATATTTTCTCCAGACTTTTCTTAGCTAATTTCCGCCTGGGTTTGAGTTTTTCTTTCCATGTTAAGCCTTATACTTTAAGCTTCTCAAGTTGCTCCTTCACTCCGCTGAGACAGCAGCTGCCAGTTGTTAAATCAACTGCTTTGCATCGAAATACCAATATACATATATTTTTTTGTCATCATATTTCTTGTAGGCATAAATTACGAGATGATAGCATCAGCGATCTGTATGGCTGTACGTTGTTATGTTGAGTTATCCACTGCCGTTACCACAGTAAGAAACAAATTCTTCAGTTCCATTTTATGGTGGGGTACAAAATGGGGTCTTGCACTATATCATCATTTTACAATGGACTTATATGATGTAGTGTATTGTAATATTACAAGCAACTCGTTTCAGGTAAACACTCCTAAATTTTAAGAAAGATAAAATATTAGCAACTTTTTTTTTCCTTTCATAATATTTATGATTATTACAAATGAAACTGAAGTCTATCGTCTTCTGTCCTTAAATCTTATTGGTAACAATTTCTGCGGAACTGTAATACTGGAATACCTTATTAGCTGAGTTACCTTGTATACAATTTTAAATGAATTCTGCTTATTTTTCATTTAAAACATGGGTTGATCGAACCTTGTCAATTGTCATATCATAGCATAACAGCAGCATTATGTTACTTTTAAAAAAGACATTAATGTATGCATGCGTTTAATATTTTAAATTTAAATTTAAATTACTCCAATTACTTTATTATAATAATTTATAATTTATTTATTATAATAGGTTAAAAAAGGTTTTGTGTCTGAGCGAAAAATCTGTTTTTATTTTTAACAATATTTACAGCAAAAAGGTGAGATATACTTAAACCTTTCGGGCACTTTTAAATCTCTTAGATTCATTCATATATGTTTTATATATTTGTATCTTTCAACTTTCACATTTTCTTTTTTTCAGTTCAAAATTGACTTCATTGAGATGAATTAAATTGCCTTAAAATACGTGGTTTTTTTGTCACCCCAAATTAAGTGCAAAATAATTATCGATGATACTAAAGTAAATTCAGCTCACCGAATTTATTTAGATATATAGAGCCAAAATTATGTTAGCTGCGACTATGTTTGTGCGTTTAACGCATTATTTAAAGAAAGCGCTTGGAATCTTTAATTAAAAAAAAAATTAAAACTCAGTAAGGAAAGGCTATCTTCGCTGTGCCGAAGATTAAATAAACTTGCCAACTGGTAAAACAATTTGAAACTTGTTAAATTAATTTAATATGACTGGTTGTTCCTTTGGCAGCTATATGGTAGGCCGAGTCTTCCTTTCTTTTGGAGCTATAAGTAAGTAGTGGACCGATCTTGATAATTTTAGGTGTACGTATAGAAATCACAGTTCTCAATCTAATTTGTAAATTATTGTTGAATGCACTACATAGTGACATAGTTATAATACACTTTGCAAGTGTATAATCAACACCAGAGAGATATACGCACGCACTCGTATAACACCAGAAACAGACAACAGCAAAAACAGCAATGAGTGCAAGACAGCGAGTGCAGATAATTGCATATTACGCATACGCCGCTTGCGCCAGAGCAAAGTATTTATTTTTAGTCGCTGCGTACTTCGGATAATTTATTTATTTTTGCTTCTTTTCTTCTTTTATTTGCAGCAACGATTACGAGTAAGCGAATAAGGCAGCTCGTCGCACAGCGTCCAATCTAATAGCAACAAAATTGTGAAAAATCAAATGTACTTAAAGTTATTAATATTATTTTTCTTGTCAGCAGCCAACAGCTGCTTTCCTTTTACAAGGGTACGAGGTAGCTCTTGGCAAAATCTTCTTGTAGCCAAAGTCGCGACGTTTTACTTGCAGTCCTTCTTGCTATCATCAGCCAAGTTGATGACTTCATACAGCTGCATTTTGTTGTTGCGTTCATTTGCCACATCACTCGAAATGTGTTTGTATGCTCTTAAGTGCATCTTGCACTTCGACTAAGTCTGTCTGTCAGTTCTTTGAAATGCCTGAACGGACTAATAGCTTGATAAACTACAGTTCGCGCTTTCATAATGAATGACGCTTCCCACCATTTTTCTTATTTTCTCTCTTTTCACGCTTTTGAAGCTATCCACGCTCTATGTTGTCTCCATCATTGAAATTTGGAAGGAAAAACACATTTTACCTTTGTTGTGTGCTTCTTGTAGTTCCTCGATGAGGACGATATCGATTCCGCCTTAGGTATAAGGCAGAGGTGAAACGCGGCGGATACTGCTCTGTAGTGGTCAAGGTTAATCTGGAAAGTCTTAGAGAAGTCTTTAAGCTGCAGCTCCAGCACTGTGATGTCATCACTCTCTTCCTTGGATGACTCCTTGTCGAAAAGTTCCAACGTGTGCCGAGCTACTCCATTTCGCGTACAAGTTTTGCCAGCCAAGAGCCAACTTCTTTGAAAGATTTTCGTAAGCTTCACCTCCGGATAAGCCAGGTTTGCACTCTTGACTAGAGCATTCCTTCTTATTGCAGTGGGTATTTTGTAATTTAATGTACGTGAATGTGCTAATAAAAAGATAATTTAAATGTAAAATATATAAGGGATGGAAAAGTATACAAAGAAAAAAATACTCATATTTTCGAAATATTTCAATATTGCTTTCAGAAACACACACGATCGATTAACTCTCAATTAATTTGCTGCTTTTGTGTGTGACTGCATATACCACTTTCCATAGAGTCCATAAGCCAAACGTTCAATTGCTTGTATTCTCAGGAATTTTACTTTTAACTTTTGTTTTTTTTTTTATTACTGAGTGCTGTAAAGAGCCTGGCAGGATAACAGACATGCCACATGGCAGACAGTACCGCGAACTCTTATGATGAAATACTAATTAAATTTCCGCGCACAAAAAGTCAGATATGAAATGTAAAACGTAACAAGCGACGAGTCTGGAGTGAAACTTCCCTGGTTGAAAAACAGGAGCTACCTTATATATGCATATTCCCCTTGCTTCTTATATTCCCCGCTTAGTATTTTCACAAAGAAGTCGCTTCATCAGCGCCACGTTTCCTTTTTCAGCTGTTGTCTTTGTACCCTGTAAATGGGAGCACTGCACTGTATATCGATTTGGTATATAAAACATTCCTAGGCCGAATCATACTGCAGAGAATATTAAAAAGAATATGTAAAGGCTTTTTAAAAAAATGCTCAACATTTTTTCACTTCAAATGGAATTCTATAAAATAGATATGAAAACTGTGAACCTGAAATTTAATGGTATAAATAATTTATAAGTAATAAATTCTAAATATTCAAAATAAAAAATAAATAAAACCCTTTACTAACTGTCGCACTAAATTAAATTATTTGTGGAGCTAAAAAGAAACTTAAATTAAATATGTACGAAAAAATTCTTAGTCGAGCAGCTCATCAATTGAAGTAATTGAAGGCAAATTTAAATGGATCCCTACTCCCCAAGCTTACCATATGCCAGGAGCCACAAGCTTTGGCATATTGCATAAGGTGCTGCTCCAAACCAAAACCTAATCGCAAGACCGAATCTGATTCAATCCAAAACTCAATGTTGCCAGAAGTACCACAATCTCAGCTTCATATCTCCGCCTCTGTCTCTATTACAATCGTTGTGTAAATGACTAAAAAGGCGTATAATTTGCATGATATTTGATTTCATGCCGACACAGAAGACCGTATCGGGTAGGTTCTTACATAGGAGTAGAAAGCACAGTCACTAAGTAGTGAAAAATTGCACGAAACGTGGATTAGGAGGAAACGAGAGTGGCATGCAACAGAGGTAATAGATTGAGTAACTAAAATTGCATTTCTCAAAAAGCTGTCAATTAAATTGACACTGCTTAGATGATACTATTCTGAAAATTTAAATAGTGGAAGTTTATTTGTCAAAATGGTATACGGAATCGCACTGCCTAATTTATAGAATTTGCTGCCCTATTAAGTGGAATGTACTTTCCACTTCAATAATGGAATTTCGTTAAAAAATTTTTAATTTTATAGTAATTTTCATATATTACCTACAAAGATGTAACAAAATAGTATAAAGTAAGCATGATATAAAATACTAGCCGGTATTACCCGATTCTGCTCGAAACTCAAAATTTTAAATATTTTCATCTATTTCTATAAGTGTTATATTTACCCTACTGAAAGTAAATCTGCAATCTTGGGAGTCAAATTTCAAAAATCTGTGAGCAGTGTGGTAAGATATTAGTTGTGATCTGAAAACAGTGAAGGAATAAAAAAACGTTTTCAACACTTTCTCGCCCATTTTCCGGCTTTGCAGGAAAAAATGTGAAACACATATTTAATACACATTACTGTTGAGCTCTGAAAGTCTGATTTTAAAGTCAATTGGGCTAAAGTTAAAATTCGCTTAATCTATGAGCTCATATTTTCCGAGTTTGGAGCCAGATTTTCCAAAAAATATAAATAATAGATTGTAATGTTGAGTTCTAAAACTGAGTTTGCAGTCAATCGCGTAAAAATAAGACTTTTCCCCACACAAAATTTGACTTCCATTTTAAGGCTTTGGGCCGGATTTTCAAAAAAGTGCAGCACGTATATTTTAGATTTTAATTTCAGGTTGAGCTTGACGTTAATCGGGACTTGAGAATAGAAAAATATTTGATTTTTTCGATACAAATATTTGAACTTATCTTACAAAATTTTAAATTTGATTCTTAATAGCATCCGAGCAGTAACTCCAATTAAAATTTTATGAATATCAGTATACCCATTCCTACAATTTTAATTTGTATTTAATACTGTATTAATCAATGTAAAAATAGTTAAAATAAATGAGTCACATTTGGATATATTAACAATTTCCAAAAAAAAGTTTTCAAAAGTCAAAAAATAGTTATTTCATCCTTTGCTGGGAAACTAACTTTTTATTGAAATAAAATTAATCTGCTTAAAAATTATTTTGGACAAAATATCTCGACGAAACTTTCTAATTAAAAGTTTTATTGTGTTTTATTATTCATTATGCTGACTATTAAATTTCAAAATGCGACTACTATATTATATAGCTGCCATATGATCTGTATTTATGACAATTACAAAAAATTAAAGATTGGGTTGACGTATGAACAATTTTTGATTTTTACTGATACTTATTACAATCAAAATTTAAAATATCTGCAATATGAGGAACCTCCAAGGTTATTCCGATCTTTAGCTTGCCAAAGGTAACCATCATTTCCTGTTGTTTTAAAGAAAAGCTTTTAAAGGCTTAAAAAGTTTTAAAATTTTACGAATTTCAATTCGTATGGGGTAAGATAAAGAGTTGAAAATGTTATATTATGAAAGGAATATATTACTCTATGCAAATGGTAGAAAATAATACGACAAAATCGGATTAACTAAGTTGAGTGCGAGGACGAGTACGCATGGTTGCAGGCACAGTTGCCGCTGCTGTGGCAAGCTGCTGAGAATTGATAGCCATTCTTAGACATATTTGGTAATTTACGGTTCAAATGGATATGAATACTGTTCATCACCTGGCCTTGCTCCGATATTTGCAATTGACAGCTACAGATACAATGTTGCAAATGCTCGTGTGTGCCACAGTATGAAAGTATAAAAGTATTACAAATATGCTTTATCCTTTGCTGTTGCTCTGTTGTTGAGTACATATAAAAACAATAAGCAAAACGACGAGTAGCAGTAATTCCACATATTGTGAACGTGGTAGAGGTAAGAAAATACCACAATAAATATTAATAAATTTCGCATGATCATAAAAATGAATTTGTACAATACTCATACAAATACTCATACTCATACGAATACTCGTACAAACATATTACATTATATGGCTTAACCATAACAAGGCAATCACAATATTAGGCAGCACTGAGCACAAATACGACAGCCACGCCCTCTTTTTCTCTTTTTGTCTGTCTATCTGGTGGTTGGGCGTGGCTGAAGCTGGAGCTGGGCAGGTGGGTTACTAACAAGGGCGTAGCCAGAAGGGGCCAAACAACAATAATTTTGTATATCCTTGGAGAGACTATTAAAACATACTGTGCGACGAAATATTTAATTTATTGAAGACAGCACATTCGAGCCCATAAAGTATATATATTATTGATCAGGACGAATAGGCAAGTTGACTTAAACATGACCGCCTGCCTGTCGGTCAGTCTATCCGTCAGTTAATATGCAAACGAGTCTCTCAGTTTGTGAGTTAGCTGAAAGAGAAATGTGGAATGGAGCTTTCTTTTTGTTGCAGACAGTATATATGAATGTCAAAACCGGCCGGATCGGACAACTATAGGGACAATCAGTTTATAAATTGTTATATGGAAACATTTTTTGGTTCCCGATATATGTATCTTGATCTTACAGGTTAGACGCAAGAGCGCGTTCTCTTATGGCTGATAAGTACGTTTTGTCAAGACACCTTGAGCAACAAAAGATTTTTCCACACAACTTTTTGGCCGATTGTTCCTATGGGTGCTAAATTATATACAACACTCATGGAAATAATAATAGGTGGAAACTGAAAATTTTATTTGAAGTTCAATAAAATGTATATGGCAAGTCCTATGATCGATATGTTATTTTTCAGATGTAGCAATACTATTTTTTAATAATTTAAAATTTATAATTTCCATCAACATATTATTTTAGCCAGCAAAAAATGTTGTTGTTTTTGTTTTTGTTTTTTTTTTTTGACAATTAAATATGTTTATCTTGAAAAAAAAAAATTAAATCTTCAAGGAAAAATAAAGAAATGTATAAAATCTAAGGAGTCAAACAAAAAAAATTTTTTTCATGAGTGTACGTAATAGTGTGATTTCGAAAATTTGTACTACCCATTTACAAAACAGACTTTTATATAGAAATTAAGAGTTTTATTAAGATGTCTTAAGTAATTTTGGTATCAAAATTAAACAATTAAGTCATCCCCTTTTATGAAACTGTGCCTACGTCCTTGGTTACAGAGTTTTTTCGTCGTTTTGGTTTATTTGGGGCGGCATCGTCTTTAAGCATCAACGGCTGTTAGGTGTTTTCGGTTCAAGCACACTCACACACCCACTCGAATATATGTTTGTATAGATATATATATATATAGATATGTATATGTGTATACATATGGCTGTAATATAAACATATGCAATAAGGTTATCTTATTACCAGAACCATGAAGAGGCAGAAGCTGATGTGTCACAGAGCCGCAGTTGACAGCGCCAAGTTAGGCGCGAAATACGCTCACAGTAAATCGAAGCAGATAATTTTGTTGCCTCCAGCCTCCTGGCTTTTGCCTTTTATCGCCTATCACCTGCATCCTCGAATTTTAGCAATTTATGTTGAAACACATCTTATACGTTAGCCCCTTTTTAGCGTAGTGATACACGATTGTTTTTTCTTCCACACATTTACCACTTAATGTCTTAGTTTAATTATTGCTCCTACAATCTTTACATTTTCATACAGTTGCAAATGAATTGCATGAAAGCAACTCCGACTCCATAAACTATATATTATTGATCATGAGGTCGAGACGAGTCGATATAGCCATGTTCGTCTGTCGGTCTGCCTGTCCGTCTGTCTGTCTGTTTATATGCAAACAAGTCTCTCAGATTGTCAGCTAAGATGATAAAATATGGTACGAATACAAATTTTAAGCCTGTTACTCTACATTATTAAGATGACTATTCAAGACTTACACTAGAGTTGCCACCGCCAAAAAAGTACAGGAAGATACATAAAAATATTTGTTATTTTTGAAAATATATTTCATTTTTAAAGAAAATAGATTGCTTTTACCAAAAGTTGGATTGGATGGATTGATAATAAAAATTTTGTGTTTTTACACAAACTAACCAAATCTTGTACCATTTGTGCGATAATAATTGTAGATAAATATAATACGAGCTTTTTCTTTCATAATTATAATATCGATTTTTTAAAAAGTACTTTTATCCTAGTATGATAAGCAGTTATTCTGAATACCAGGTTGCAGATAATATATAAGTGTTCATATAGAAAGATATTCGTACTAAAAAAGGTCCATAATTTAAAAAATATTATTGTCGAAAATTGAATTTAAAAACCTAGATAAGAGAAATCTATTGAATTAAATTGCTTACCTAACTTATATCCTGTTATGGGCTTGATCTACCCAATTTTGCTGAAGTATATTTCAAGTACAAGGAATTCAAAACCCCAGTTTAATGCGTACGAGTTTATTTATATTTTCTGGCCAGGATGCACAGGAAGTCTCTGCTTTAATGATATGCTGTGCAACACCTTTCATATGTTGCGGGGCGTGTTGATATTCGATAATATGAATGTTCATAGTACCAACACCAAAAATAACAGCAACAGGAGCAGCAAGAAAAACAACAACAAATATAAGAACAAATTTAAGTATAAAAGCACCCAAATGTACTCGTACTCGTAGTATGAGTATATGAGTGGGGAAGGCAAAAAATGGACCAATCGATAAGAATGTAATTTGCCATAATTCACTGAAATTTGGTCGGGATATTGGCTTTCTTTTTTATACGCATGTACATATACACTTGCGTATATCTGCTATCGAATATAAGTATTTATGTATGTACGTGGGGCTGTGTATTTTCGAAGCAGCCTCACCAAAAATTATTAATGGCAAAAGGCAGTTGGTATTAAAATTACACCTATTAAAGCAAAGGCGCAAATAGTAATTTACGCTGTGTGTATATATATTTCTTATTTTTATAATACCATATTACAGGAGCCTTTTACGCTCTCTATGCATTAACATGACATTCATATTACTTATTTATGCATGGGAAATTAATTTTGATATGTTGATTTCTTGCATGAGCACATCCAGCATCTCCCACACTGACATATGGGTATACACTCAAAAAAAATATTAAAATATTATTATTAAATATTTATATTTGAGAGGAAAAGCGAATGCTTATAATTTTAATAATTCCAATTCCGATCAATATCGCAACGTTTTTACAATACCAACTCGTTTTCCAGAAAAAATTATAAGTCGATTTTCGAAGCAAGATTAATAGTTTTTTGAATAGCTTATTGTTATTAAATATTAAACATATTTCGGTTATGGTACCGATCATACGTAACGAAATATTCTGTTTGGGTTCTCTTGTTCTTGTTCAGTGTTTGGTTCCGTACGGCTCTTCTTAATTATGCTTACATAAAAAATATCATTGGTAAATATAAACTGTACTGAACAGTTACCGCAAATTATATAATTTTCAAAATAGATACATTTTTCACTTTTCTTTTACTCAGATTTATTAAATTATATTTACATTTTATTTTAATGTTTATTGATAGTCGAAAGGTCTACATCTGAGCATCTCTGTTCTGAAAATTGTTGGCCAACAATTAATAAAAGAAATAAAAGTGGGTCAAAACTTTTAATTCATGTGAATCTAATTAAAAAATTATCTTCCAGTTACATCTTTTAATTTAATTAAGATATTTTAAAAAATATTCTGCCCATATAGAATTGCAAAGAGAGCTATCACAGGGAGAAAAAAATCGCAGATTCACTGAAAAAGGGAAAGTCAAGGACAATTATATTAGAGCAACTTAATAAATTCTATGAATAATTAAAAACTATTTAAAAAAATGTATAAATATTTTTATATGTAAAAGCTCTTACCTGCAAGATATATATGTATCTATATATCGAGGCGTCATTGGGTCAATTTAAATCTTTTATGAGTTTGGGTTTGAGTAAGAGCAACGAATTCCCTTGCTTATTAGTGTGATGTCAATTTCTCAACTACCCTCGTTCAGGCCATGATGACTGTGTTAATTTATTTTGACGCAGCGCATTTAGACAATGTCTATATCGTCATCCACGTCACACTAAGCAACCCAAGGGACCACGTTTAGGGACATTCTAACTCTAAATTCTTCTAGAAAATTCTCTACGCACAGATGCTCACTCTGCATAACGCTTTCTATAACGTATTATTACGTTACAAGTAGGGTCAAAAGAGCAATGAAGAGTGCAACAACTACGCCTAAAATAACATTGTCGTGTGACATATGTGCATACATATATCTATGAGTATAACTCTTTTTCTGAGTAACTGACTGACCGATTCATCATCGCACAGTCGAAATGGTAAAACATACGGAGATGAAATTTGGGCACAAGATTTATGGCATACCGAATGTTTCCATTAAGGAGGAAAATTCGGCATCCAAGTGGTAGAAAATGGGGAATATTTACCCGCAGTATGGTGGAATGGGATTAGATTTTTTATGTGCAAAAAATTTTATTTTCTGTATTTCCGAGTCTCGATTAACTTCAAACTCACTATCAGAGTTCTCAATTGAAATCTAAGATATATGCATTTCACATTTTTTAGAAAATCGGCTCTTTATGTGGAGAATCGTAGCAGTATATATATGTGGGATTGATTATATATGTGAGTATAGTTTATTGGATATATGTTTCGCTAAGAAGTTCTTAGCCAGTATATGAATTCTTTAAATTTCAAGTAGACACAATACACTAAATAAAAAGATTATCTTTTCACGGTCACTAAAAAGATTCATTCTCTTTGCTTATTTTTAAATCAATTTCTAAGAAACACCGACTTCAGTTCTACCTACCAATGGTCTCTTTTTCAATTTAATTTGAAGGGTCCAATTTTTAGTGGTTACTCGCCCAGCATTTAGTTAACCCTGAAGCACTCTCTAGGCAATTTCAATCACTGGCTTTGTTCTTAATTTATGCATGCCATTTACCAACACTTTGAACGCGCTCGTCGCTACTTTCTCCTTCTTTGCCAAGACAAGACTCATTCGTATGCATAAATTGCTAGCAAAGCCCATAATAATCATCGCAATCGCCATCGATCCGCGGGCAATGGACAGCGTCCACCTCCAATAGCTCATCAGAATTCGCGCGCTCTAATGGCTTAACCGAGGAGTGCGCTTCCGTCACGCTAATTCATTATGCGCACTTCCTGTTATCCGGTTCTCGATATTCCGATTCTCTGAGTCTCTGATTCTCGTGCCCTGTGCATTATAAGTACACGTCATACCGCACACTCCTGCTCAAATGGTACATATGCTTTTTCATTGTTTTAATCACTTTTCAGTGGCACCAACGTAATCACGAATTGCCTAAAGGACGCATTTTCATTCACTAAATAATGAATATGTCTCCCCCGTATACGTATAGCATAATAGTTATCAATGTTTTATGTCCTCAGGCATCTTAATTTGTATTCTTCATTAAAGAAGCTTTCGATTTTAGAATTTTCTATAGGCTGGGGACTTTGTGCCGGTGCTGACAACCTATTTTAAGCTGGCCTCGTTTGGGGTAAAACAGCACTGACCGATACCGATACCAGTTACCTGATTTATTATTGCTGAGAGGCAGCGTTCTACATAACAATAGTAACTCAAGCTGCCCTACGTTTAGCTCCATTTGGAAGCCATTAGTCCAACCTGTACTTGCAATATTCTGATAATTATATTTCACACTAGCTAAAAATATTTTACATATATTGTTATTCGAATAAATGTAGATTTATATATATGACTTCACGTGTATATTGATTTGCGATGCACGAAAGCTTTTGACCTATTAATCCTCATCAGAAACACAAACTTGGTGTTGTTGTTGAGCTACTTTGAACTATGTATGTATATCAATTATGTCGAGTAGTTCCTCAATTTGTTATTTCAATTAGCTGTTGACATGGATCATTATCTCATTCTCTCATCTGAGCTATATTTGAATAAACATCTGATACCAGGTGTATAGCACCTACAATGGCTGGGTGAATTATTAGTGATGTCAATAAAAAGTAACCCATACAATGTTAAGTTAATTTAAAAAATTTCAACATTTTTATTATTATAATATTGAGAAATCGTATAAAATTTATATAGGCCATTCAAACGATGTTGTTTTTCTCAATCTTTTAAATAATATTGGCAAGAGCGATTACGTCAAATATAAGTGCTTAGAGGATATGAAAATAATCAAATTTGTAGGTTGTACGATAAGAAAAACACTGTATATTATAGTGTTTACCGCAAAATTAACCAAGCTCAACATTTTATGGAAGAACATTGAGAAAAATTCCGATAGTATAGAAATTAAGATAGAAATAGAAAAATTTGCATGCGAAAACCATGAAAATTGGAGTCCATTAGTTTTCTGAAAATTTTTTCAACTTGTGTTAGTTCATTGGATATTCCTGATTTACATCAGGCAGCATCGGCTCTAATGGGAAACACTCTAAAGTTTGTCTAGGAAAATTTTGATAAATTTTATATTTGTTTTATATATTTTGTATGGAATTTCGCTGATGTTTTTGTTTTTCTTCTAATTCTTGTTGTTTTTGTTGTTATTAGTCAAGCAATTAAGCGGTAAGCACGCTAAATATACATATACAACTTCCCTGCTGCTAACTGCTCCCCAAGCAATAGAAATGCCACAAAAATTTGCGATAGAAAGACAAAAACATTCGATGTTGTTTCCTCAACAATGACAACAACACCAAGGATAACAACAAAAACAAGGATGAGAATTGGGTTTGGGATTGGGTTGGGAACCTACACATGGACAAGGCAGTTAAGCTTGAGCTGGATGAAGATAACTACTTGAAAACTCATTAGTAGGAATTATAATTAGATAATTATTAGGTTTTTAATTTGTTATTCTTGTTGCTTGCAAATGTTGTTTCTATTATTACTTATTATAATTATTATTATCATCATTTGCAAGCGTTCCAGCCGACTAGCCTTCCAATTAAAGATATAAAAATTTCTCGTACCTTTTTTTCTGGTGGCCACTGTTACCTCGGCATTATATAAAATCTATTTTGATACAAATTAAAGCTTAAAATAATATAGTAGATATTATCAAAAACTTACCAAATAATTACATGTACTTCTTTACTAATTTTAAAAATTGGGGAAATTGGGTAAAAATTTGACTATGTTTTGTTTGTGTGATGTTTCAGTGCCATTAGTTAGTGGTTATTTCTTAAATTTTCATAACATCAAGAATATTAAATAATGTATCCGCTGTAGGATAATATAATTATACATGTCATTATACTGGTATTACAATTATAATTTTCTTAGAAAATGTTTGAGGTATTAAAGCAAGCATTTCCGATGAGCTAGTTCTTGAGCTATTTGTTGCAGGCAACTATATCATATAACTCCCATTAGAAAAATCGGTTCAAAAGTTGTTGTATGGAAAATGTTTCTCAAGGTATCTATTTAGTTTCTAAGCGCACGCAAGATTAAGATCGAAGTACTATATCAATTAGATCCCAACAATCAGCTTTAAGATTGCTGTATGGAACAAATTTTTTTTTTTCAAAGAATCTTGATAAAATTTATAAGTTGGCATTTACTATATGACAAAATATCTGCCATAGAAACAATCTAGTTTGCAAGTGTATATAATCTTCGGCTCGTCGAAGATAGCCTTCCTTTACTTGTTAAACATATGTTTTAACTGTAGGGCAAGGATGGAAAATGAAATAAATACTTTTCGTTCAGTATTTATCATTAAATACGAATAAGTGAAACTTTAACCGAGAAAATTTTAATAGCTGCCTCCTTTCTCGGGCTTTCCAGAGTGAGAATTATAGTATATAGAAGTAAGAGTATTATTTCAATAATATATATAAATAAAATGTAAGTGCCCCAATGTGCACATTGAAGTACGTGTGCCACGTAGCAATGCTTCCAAATGGTCGACCGTAGAGTGGAAGCTCAAACAAAAAGCGACACTAACAAGAAATACGCAGACAAAAATAAATCCCAAGCAGTCTCTTCTTTCGGTATGTGTGTGTTAAGGGGTGTTTGCATTGTTATGTGTATGTGTGTGTGTGTGTGAGTGAGTGGGATAATCGTATTTTTAACTCGTCCTTAACAGAAGCCGTCGCAGTTGCTGTTGTTCATGACACAGTTGAGCACCATTTACGCACCTGTTACACATCAAGAGTCACAAAATTCTGAGATCACAATTATCAGTGAAAATATTGAAAGTTATTTGTATAAGGTGACCGTCACGACAAAATAAATTGATAATAATTGCCAATAATGCAAGTCCTTATATATACGGTCATTAGACTGAGCATCGTGTCGACAATTTGCTATCATAAATTTTCGATTGCTTCGACTTAACAGCCAATAGGCAGTTATCTCAATTATGAAATACTTAAAGTTTTTAAATTCCCAGAGAAACAACATACAAGTACATTCAAACACCCTCTTAATTTTATACAACTTATTATATTTGATAACATTAAATGAATTACTTTAAATCTAATAAAACTGCAAGTAACTGCAATAAAGTAATTATTACTTGTATTGCTTGCTATCTTTTTAAATTAAGTTTCTCGTTTTCGGTTTTTAGGCAATGTGAAAAAAATATCTAAATAACTAAATGGGATTTTCAATACACTTTTAATATTTATTTTAATAATCAATATATGTATACACAACTTTCATTTGAATATTCCAATATGCTAATTATAAGCAGGGTTTGAACTCATTTCTTAAGTGGGTTCTTTTAATATCTTTATATCGTAAACTGTAGCTAACGCTCCAAGTAAAATGAACTTTGTTGACTTTAACAGCTTCTATCGATCATGATTCGAAAATTAACGTGGGTGCGAACTACCTGTTCTCAATTAATACTGAAACGATTGACTATTGACATTATATTATCGATATTATAGACTGTTAATGCTTACTTGAACATTTGACCAAACATCATAAGAGGAACCCTTTAAATATGAAATAATAGTCAGTTATTGACTTGATTAAAAAAGCTTGCTTTTATTTGTGAAAATTTACACATAATTTATAACAAACTATAAAAGCATTTGAGATCTGAAAAAATCGGTCGTTTTCTGTTTTGAGAACACCGATCAAGCAAAGCAAAAGTTTTCGTTTTAATTAATACCTGTCAAAAACAATAGTTTTGAATTGAGCGCTTCCCAATTCCAAATAAAATGCCTGAGCTTTTACAAGTTTCAACATCCCTTGTCTTTTTCCGTTAATTTATCGAATCGAAACGAATTTTAAAGTTATAACTAATTCGTAATAGCAGTCAATTTGCTTCATTTTTTATAATATTCACCGAAGTTTCCCGGAAAGGTCAATATTAGAAGTAAGTTTTTATTTAAATCAAGTTTGAAGTAGATCGGAATTAAAATTCCTATATTCCATTTTTATCGTAGAAGTTTTCAATAAAAATTTGTTAAATTTCTCCCAGTTCCACGTGGCGTTATATTGCTGGCTGCCATGCTGGAGTTTTTTGCTGCTGCTTCTGATTTCATACAATTGAAATTTGTAATTATTCAAATCGGATTTAAATACGCACACACAGGATGACAGGCAGAGCTTAATTTTCAGTCAACGGAATGAAATAGCAAAAAGAAATCAATAGGTCACTACAGTTCAGAGTGCTCGACAAGGAAATATCCTGTAAAATTCTTCGCCAAATATCCCAATAGACAATATTACTTGGATGTATGAGTTCTTCATTTTTTGTCCCACTTAATATATTATATGGAAATATATGAAATAGTCTCTTATTTAAATGTTCAACAATTGTGAGCCTTCTTCTTCTTTGGCAAAGAGTATGAAGCTACTATAGAGAGGGCCAAAGAGTATGAAGCTATTATAGAGAAGGCGTTTCGCTCCCATACATGTTTGATATCGAACTCAATACCGACGATTGGCGCGTTCGTTCATACATCCGCAAAAAGAGCGCGTTTCCCACCAAAAACCAATTGGATTTGCATGTTTTCGTTACTTTTTCTTTGTGGTTGTTGGCCGAGCCCATCTCCGGTATTTTTACTCAATGCGTGTGTTCGAATCAAACATGTATGGGAGCGAAACGCCGTCTCTATAGTAGCTTCATACTCTTTGGGATCTCAATAATAGCTTCATACTCTTTGGGACGGCGTTTCGCTCCCATACATGTTAGATCGATCTTCAGATTTACTATATATCAGTTATCAGAATGTTAGAGGTCAGGTGTCTAAGCTTAAAAATGTATTTTTACAAAGTTCTTCGAGTCTCAAATTATTGCTCTTTCTGAGACATGGCTTAATTCCTCAATTTCAAATTCTGAAATTTTTTCTACAGCCTTTACATCCTACAGAAAAGATAGAATAACTCGTCGTGGTGGTGGGGTACTCATTGCAGTTAATTCTTCCCTTCGGTCCGAGTCAATTACTTTATCCGTTTCACCTCCTGATGTGGAAATAGTTGCCGTTAAGGTATCGTTTCCATCATGTTCCATTTTCATAACGTGCTCTTATATCCCTCCGTGTTCTGATATTTCTATTTATATGCAGCATTTAAGCCGTATTGAATATATATCAACACTCGTACGTGATAAAGACATGTTTGTCGTTTTAGGCGATTTCAATTTGCCTAATATCCAGTGGTCTCTCTTTAGGAAATCTAATTATCTTGTGCCTTCTGCACAACATGACTTTTTAGATTCCTTGTATGACCTTTCGTTTTTTCAAATAAACTCGATTCCTAATAATCTTGACAGAATGCTTGATCTTATTTTTGTCAACGATTGCACTTCTACCAGTGTGTCAAGATCTTGTGCTTTAGTATTTCCTAAAGACTCCTTTCATCCTACCGTAGAAGTTTCTCTATCAATTGCCACGTCGACTAAACCAATATCTAAACCTATTAGTAAAACCCGCCGTTGTTTTCGCAAGGGAAATTTTTCCTTGCTTAATCAACTTCTTTCCTCAGCTGATTGGTCTACTCTATACAATTCGGTTGATATAAATTTTGCTCTAACCCACTTCTATGACACTATTAACTCACTTTTTGATATCTGCATTCCAAGTAGTGTTGTATTGCCTGTTTCATCCAAGCCTACCTGGCTTACACGTCGACTTTCAAATTTAAAAAATATTAAAACTAAGCTATTTTAAAAATTTAAACTCTCTGGATCTAATATTGATTTTTCTAAATATTCTATTGCTAAATCTAACTTCCTTCTCCTTAACTCGCAATGCTACAATGAGTATCTGATGCGCTGCAGGAATCAGTTTTCCTGAAGAATGAGAGATCCTAGTGAACTAGTGCTAACCTTTTTGCAAATTTCTTTCAATCTACTTACACTTCTTCCATTAACAATATCGCTTACCCTTATCCTTATCCTATTTCTTCCTCTAACTCTTTATTTTCTCCTATCATTACTGATAACGATCTAGTTACAGCAATGAAAACTTTAAAATCTTCATATTCTCCTGGGCCCGACAATATCCCAAGTTGCGTACTCAGAGAATGCTGGAGCTCTTTACATCTTCCCCTACTCAAACTTTTTAACTTATCTCTTGATTCTGCTGTTTTTCCATGTCTTTGGAAGGAATCATATATTATCCCAATTCACAAAAAGGGAGCTAAATCCGATATATCGAATTACAGAGGAATTGCAAAGTTGTCTGCAATCCCAAAATTATTCGAAAAAATTGTAACATCAACATTGGAGCACCCCTGTAAATCGAAAATTTCCCCTTTTCAACATGGCTTTATTAAGAGTCGGTCTACCACGACTAATCTGCTTGAATTCACATCATTGGTGAATGATGCATTCCTAAGTAGAATGCAAACAGATGTCATTTATACTGATTTCAGTAAAGCATTTGACTCTGTAAATCATGATCTTTTAATCTTCAAGCTAGATCGAATTGGATTCCCCCCCACACTTCTGACTTGGATTTCCTCTTATTAAAAAAACAGGACCCAAAGAGTTCTGTTGAGATCCGAAATTTCTAAACCCGTATTTGTTACTTCGGGCGTGCCGCAAGGTAGTTATCTTGGTCCATTATTTTTCACATTATTTATTAATGACCTACCATCTATTTTGTCCCACTCACGCATCCTTATGTATGCTGATGATGTGAAACTTATTCTTTCTTACAACGATCCTTCAAAATATATTTGTCTGCAAGATGACTGTAACTCCATGCGGCTTTAGTGTCAGGCTAATAAGTTGCATTTAAATATTTCTAAATGCTTGTTTATGAATTTTAGTCGAATTACTCCACACTTATTCATGTATACGCTTGATAATGTACCCTTACAACGTATAACGTCTGTGGAAAACCTTGGTGTACTTTTTGATGCCAAACTTAGATTCATTCTGCATATCTCCTCTATTACTAACAAAGCCAAGGGTGTTCTTGGATTCATTAAACGTTGGTCCAACGAGTTTAATGACCCCTTTGTTACCAAAATCCTTTATACTTCTCTAGTTCGCCCCAGACTAGAATATTGTTCATGTGTTTGGAGTCCTCAATATGGAATCCATCAAGTTCGTATTGAATCCATTCAGAAGGAATTCCTCCTCTTTGCCCTTCGTGGCTTAAACTGGGATCCCGATCGTCGTCTTCCACCGTACTCTGATAGGCTCTTACTCATTGATTTCCCTTCATTAACTAACCGTAGAACTATCCTTGGTATTATTTTTCTTCATAAATTATCGGTGACATTAGCTCTCCTTTTCTATTATCTCGACTTAACTTTCATGTTCCACGTAGACTAACAAGAAATTATTATCCCTTATTTTTATCTAATTGCACAACTGACTATGCGTTGCACAATCGATTCTGCTGTGCTCCAATTACAACGAATTTTATCAGGTTATCTCTTTAGAACTCTCTCTCTTACACCTAAAATCTGCTCTTCTGTTCTATCTTCGGGAGAACCCCAATAATTGATTGGTTGACGTGGTTGCTGCCTTGGCAACACTGCTTCTTTTTTGGTTGGTGTTTTCCTGAATTGTCCTCTTTTCTCTCTGTTTTTCTTTATTATAATTTAATACATCACTAAAAAAGTCCGGATACCTACCGAGAATCCGCTCAAAATCTCGAGATTCTGATTATTCAATACTCGATTGATTTTTGATATTTTTTTTTAATGTCGAAATGGATGTAGTTCTATGTCGGGTATCTGCATTATAATTATTAATTATTTTCGCCACAGCAATGGCTTGGCGTGAAGCGCGATACATTGACGCATCTGCTCCAACTACTATGGATCCTCGGTTCCATCAAATTGGGGCACACGGTCACATTGTTTATTATGTATGTCCATGTGATGTGTTATCTTACTTTATTACTCTCTTTCTTTCTATCCTTTTGTCTATTATGTTCTATTTTCATTCTATTTTCAACAATCTTTATATTTCTTTTTCGCCTTTTTTCCTGGGTTGATTGGGTTTTTTGCCTGGGTTTTCCCCAATCCTGTGCATCAAATGTTGGACCATAAAAATTTATTGATTTTAATACCCCAGAAGGCTTAAATGTAATTCAATTTTAATCTTACTTGTAAATTTTAATTTAATTAATTTCTAAATTTTAATTTAATGTATATAATAATTATATTTATCTTTTGTAATCCTTTAATCGACTGCAATTAGTCGATTTATTAATAAATAAATAAATAAATAATATCGAACTCAATACCGACGATTGGCTCGTTCGTTCATACGTCCACAAAAAGAGAGCGTTTCCCACCAAAAACCAATTGGATTTGCATGTTTTCGTTACTTTTTCTTTGTGGTTGTTGGTCGAGCCCATCTCCGGTATTTTCACTCAATGCGTGTGTTCGAATGAAACATGTATGGGAGCGAAACGCCGTCTCTATAATAGCTTCATACTCTTTGACTGTGACCCGGTAAAGAATATATATTATTCATTAGTCCGACCAGACGATATAGCCATGTCACTCAGTTTTTCAGCTAGGTGGTTGAAATTCGGTATGAAGTCTTATTTTTGGTGTAGGCAGAACATATAACTCAGGCGGCCTGTTCGGATAACTATATCTTTATAGTAATATACCATAGACACAATACCAAAGGAACAATAAATCCAAAAGTAATTGTAGCGAAACCTTTTTGCTTTTGTTGACTTAAGGTATAAATTGGATGGAATAGTGTGATACCTAAATGCACACCACAAATTATCAAGACCGATCTTCTATTATATAGCTGCCAAAGGAATCATCGGTCAAAATAAATAAATTCAACGACATGCAAATGGTTATACTAATTTGCAGGTGTATTTGATGAAAAATTGTTGCCTAAATTACTACTGTGATTCTTAAGTAATGATTTTTAATTTGAACAGGTATTTTTCTCTCTTACATGGCAGTTGTTTTTGATGAAGAGTATTTAGACTTTAAAAAGTCGGGATGTTTAGTATTACACATGATTTTTTTGGCTGCTTCGTAAAAGCTATGGGTAAATTACGCATTCAAGGAAAAATTATTGGTTCCATTTCACATCCAACTGGAGCTGCAGTGGCTCCGCTCAAGACCTACTGAATTCGAAGTCAAGGACGAAAGCGGATACGGATATGTACTCAAGTGCTATGTGCAGTGCAATGGCTGTGGCACTTATCAACGCTTGGCCATCTGAACAGTGTGAGGAAGAGAGGAAACGGCAGAGCAGGATCAGGACAAAAGACAAGGACATCCACTTTCAAATTACTTTAACTCGATTCATACTGCAATTGGGTTGTGTTCGGTTTTCAGTGTTTGCTCGTTCGACTTTTTATTATTCTTTTTACCCATACAAAGGGTATGAAGGGTACACTTAGTTTGTGCAAAACATATGTACCAGACAGACGCACTATGATATGCCGATCTGTCTGGATGAGGTCGGCGAATTGGGAGAGTTCGATATATATGTTCCTGATAAGTAACGAATTTTATTACTTACTTTGGCAATACCTGTATAATTTTTTTGGTTTTTTTCATTTTATTTTTTCCTTATTTCCTAACTGTTTTTTCTTGTTTTTTCGTGGTTTTCATATCTAATTTCTATATTTGTTTTTGTAGTTCATACCACCAGAATACTTGAATGTAAAACATGAAATTGAATTATACACTTGTTTTATTTTTTAGTTTAATTAATTTAATGTTATATTTCTTTTTATCTTATTTTATATTTTGTATTTTTGCTTATTTCAACTGCGCAGTGCTGAAAACTTTAATACAATTATAAACACTGGAGATATTCAGAAAACATATATCTCATTGAAAAAAACAGCTTGAAGCTTCTTATCAGCGAGAAAGCCCATATGAATCCTGGGTACAGAGAATTACCTTGTCGACAACTCTCGATTAGAGCAATCTTACTTGTTTGTGTACGTGTGCGTTGTAAGGTGCTGTGCCTCTGACTGAGCCTGAGACTCTGCCTAAATCTGGCAGCGACAGGTAAAGGTAAGATACTTGGGCTTTGGGTCTGGGCGCTGCGTTTTTCGTCGCTGGATATGAAACAGATAAATTGCAAAAGTTTTTCCAAATATTTTCACTAGACGATGTACGTAACGCGGAGCCTTGGAACATTTGGATTCGCTTTATGTGGGTGCCCGGAAAAAATGGATCGTCGCAAAAATTTGCAATAAAATTTTACCAATACTTTTACACATGGTTGCGGATGCCAAAACGGATGCGGATGCGAATGTGGATAAGGACAGGTGGAACTTTTTAAACTATACTAAATTATTGTAGTTGTTGCAAAAAGTTGGCCCTCGCCTGGCACACGCACCCAAAAAAAAAAAAAAATAGGAAAGAAAAAAAAACAGCAACAGCATGTGCTGCCATAGACACACAAGCTTTATATTAAACACCCAAATACTCACACACACACTACATAGTACTGCTGGCGTTTTGGGACAACTCACCTTTTGACATGCCCAGCAAGTTTTGGGCGTGGCAGAACCGCAGGCGGCTCCGAACGCGGGTAAGATAACGCTGCAAATATGATGCAGAGGGGGCCGAACTATAAAATGCGGTAAACTAATAGCCCCACCCTTTCATACACCTACGTTCTTACGCATTTATTAACTTTGAGTGATAGAAAGAGATGAGCGGGTAAGCTCGTATACACATATGCTTGTCTGCTTGTCTGTTGTCTATAACATTGCACTCAAAATCTCTCTCTCTCTCTCTCTCTCTCTCTCTGTACAATTTTATATACCCTGTACTAAATTTATAATGGGTAATAGCGTATCAATCTTAAATTGCATATATACATATATATACACTAGCTATTAAATAGACCTGTCTGAAAATATATTCAAAAAAATTTCTTAAAAGAGCTTATAATTTTTTCACATTATACAAAAAATAAAAATAATAATTGTAAATTATAAAACTAAAACTATCAAAAATTAAAGTAAACTATAAATAAATAAATAAATATAAACTGGATGATATGAGCATGTATACTTTAGAAAAACTATTGCAAATGGACTGTACTCAAAGAGACGAATAGCCTGAGCCATTTGTCAAGTAAATCGGGAGACGACGTGTAAAATTTATATGGAAGTTTTCTTACAATCCTGCAATACAATATTGCAAAAAAAAGGTAGTATCAAATATATTCTATAGGAACAATCGGTTCGAGGTTTTATGTAAAAATTTTCCAGAATTTTGAGACCTGGGGGTAGATTTCCCAAAAAATGGGAAACACGTATGTAGAACTCTGAAAATGAATTTGAGCTCGATCTGCTAAGGAACAAAATAGTTACATCGGTTTTACCCCATTTTTTCCCACTTGCCAAACATAAGTACAATACCTTTTATATTTTACTGTTCAGTTTTAAATCTCAGTTTAAGGTCAATCGGTTGCAATAAGATTTTTTTTTATTTTTTGCGCTGCCTGTGTTTTAATTTCAGCTTCTTATGTATTGCTGTTTGAGCTGTGCGATGAATAATCAGTCAGTCAATCAAAAATTTGTGTTATATGTACGGATATATCATATTATATTGATATTGATTTTTAACTTATCGATTATTAATGTTGATCAATTTCGGTATTTATAGATTGTCGATTTTTACATGAATAAATTTTGTTTATTGTTTAATGCTAATATTTTAGAAATGGATTTAAATAAAGTCGCCAACCGTGTCTGTTGTACCAAAGTATTTGTTAGTCGACATTCCTAACATGACGTGCTAAAACACTAGCAAAAGCTAAGTAATTTAAAGTCGAATAAGTGTTTTTTAACAACATTTACATTTTTTATACTATGTATTTTCATTTGGTAACACTTATAATACATTGAGTATCATATACTCTGTGAAATTACATTATTATTACATAATATCTGATATGATGTTAAAAAAAATATTTATTGTTGAACTAGATTTAAATAGTTTTTCCTACAGTAACTTAATTTCCTAATTAATTATGATTATAAAGGAATTAATTGTTTAAATTATTTACTTTATATTTTACATTAACATTTTCTCTCTCTCTCTCTCTCTCTCTCTCTCTCTCTCTCTCTCTCTCTCTGGGTAAATGGCTAGGCCATAGGCAAGAATATTTCATGTTACGGCACGGACAATCTCCTAGTAGTCAGTCACTCTTTGTATTTTTTTTTTTAATATTGATTTTCTTCTTTTTTTCTTTTGTTTTCGTGTCTAAAGTGACAAATGTGCTAAAGTTGTGCGAATTTCGGGATGCACAATGACAATGTGTGTTTTTATACCCTTGCAGCGGCTATGGTTATGACTTTGCCACGAAATGTGTACTGCATTGAATGAGATGCCTCCGAGACGACGAAGAGTATAGTATATGCCATTGTTGATCGAAACGACGCGGCATTCGATAAGCTATGTCCGTCTGTCTACGTGCAAACTAGCCTCTCAGTTCTTGTACTTGGCTTGCTAAGTTATATATATATAAACCATACGGGTCGAAATTCTATATCATATAACTCCCATAGGAACGATCGCGCTGTTGTATAGACAAAAATTGATTTGTATGTTGTCTTGATTAAAATTACAAGTTAGATGATGTGTTTTCTACTGCGTACAAATAATTGTCAATATCGGGTTACTACACCTTATAAACGTCAATTATTCAGTCAAAACGAATAAATTTATAATTATCGCTAAATTTTCAAATGCTTATCCCAGTCAAGAGTATGTGCCCTTCGGCACGCTGGATACCTTCTCCTTATTATTATTATTCTTTTTTTTATTATTGTTTGTGTGTGATTCATCTGCTCTACTGAAACTTTTCGCTCCTCAGTGTCAGAACTCTCAATCCTTATCAATTTTCCAATAACCCTAGAAACCCACTATTTTCCCTTGTTTCTCAAATATTGCCTTTAGTTACGTGTCCCGCGGGATAGATGCCTTAATTTATTGATTTGGGACACTCTCTGACCAAAAGTTGGACACTTGATGACCACAACGTAAATTTCATTTGTGTAATTTATGCAGTTGGTTCAATCCAAGTCCAAGCCAATAGCATTAGAACTTACTAGTACGGGTATTTTTCAGTTGCATAAAATATCTTAGGCTGCAAATCGGTTCAGAATCGATTTCTATAGCGCGTAGCGGTTCGGTCTTTTTCTGCACGTTGAACCTGTAAGTTGAAAATGAAAAAATTTGAGAGCAGAGCACTTTTCAATTAATATTTCTACAAAACTAATAAAGAAAGGCTATCTTCGGGGAGCGAAAGATTATGAATACGTGCAATCTGTGCGTTTAGAAAGCATACTATTTCATCTAAGTTGTAAATTTCGTTAAAGAACTTTGAGAAACAAAAAGAATTTGTTTTTGTTTTTTTGTAACTACGGCAGCTATTTGATATAGTTGCCCGAGCCGGCAAATTCCGACAATGTAATGAATGCAGCAAAAATCTATAGTTTGAATATAAAAAGACGGACAGATAGACAAACGGACTGATGGGTATATCAACATATTTATTTATTTCTTTAATTATTACCTAAAAAGTGTTAAAAAAGTATAAACGCATTAAGAATTGGTTTGTATTTTGCAGTCCTGCAGTACCACAATTGTCTTAAATTCACACAAATTGAAAATGATTCACCTGCAGTAATCCCAATTGCTATACTCTTAATACTATACATTTCTATTCCTTTATTTCAACCATTCGCTTTTAGGGCAAAAGAGAAAAAGGTTGAGAGTCAATGGAATTTTCTTTCTGCGAAGCGCTTTTGGGGTCGTTTTTACTGCTTAGAAAAAGTAAAAGTTTGGCCACTATGAAAATCAACCAACTAATATGTCTTTCATATAATTTATGTGTGTGAGGCGCATAAAAACCAAAGTCTACGCCTAACAACGTGCGACGGATGCGGCCGTAAACAAGCCAAGTGACACCAATAGCAACAATAGCGGTAAAACAGCAGGAGCACTTTTCCGCCAGTTGCAAGAAAACTTTCTTAGTTGCCATACAAGGCACGTACGACTGTGGATACAATATGACATACTGGCTTCCAGCCTCATGGGGTACAAAAGGAGAAAGAGAGACGGAGACGAGAGCAGGAGGAACAGAAGGTGAAGTGTGCGTGTGTGTATACCCAGCCCGGAGCACTTGGAGTAACATGTGTCACTCGCGCCTCCGGTCACAATGGGCTTGGGGAAACGAGAAAGGGGGAATGGGAAGAAGTTTGCCTTCGACTAGCTAACGGATTTGTGCAGCGCTTGTTGACAGCACTTACGGCCTCAAGTGAGGCGCATAAATTTTTGCATGCCATTCCCCGCATCAGGAGGAATCCAAGAATCCCCTTTAGCCACCTGCTGCCTGCTGTGTTGCAAATTTTGCGGGGCTGTTTCTGTAACTCCTGCTCTTCCACCTATATATTGCCTTTCAGCCTGTCCTTTCCTTTAGCTAGCCATGTCACAGTTGGCATGCAAATCTTAAAACAATCACTTAAAGTTTTACATGCGGAAGGGTAACACTTGGAAATGAGGTCGGGTCCGGTACATCTTGGATTCTGGGCGCCCTTATATGGAAATACACTTTAGAAATAGTTCCAAAGAATTATCTATCACATGCTGTAAGAACAGTAAAGTTGGTTTACTGGATTTTTGTTTAGATGCAGTTATGCCGAACCCTATTAGATACAACTTTTGGTAAGTCGGACATATTTCATATTGCAGATAAAAACAATCTATTAGTTTATATCTGATTATATGCAAACTAGTTTCTCACATTTTGGGCTAGGTGAATGAACTTTAGTATGGAGCCTTCTTTTTGTTGCAGGCAGCACATAGGTCGGCCAGATCCGACAACTATATCAAAACGCTTCCATAGCAACAATCGGTTCAAAAATAGTTATATGGAAAACTTTTTGATTATTAACGTATCTTGATAAAATTTACTAATGCAAGTTAGATACATTAGTATGTTTGCTAACTGCATCAAAAAAATTAATAATAATCTGAATAATCCGTCCAAAAATTCTTATTCGAATCTGCAATGTAATCTTCGGCGTCCAGCAGTAGCCTTTCCTTACAATTTTTTTTTTTTGAACTATGTATTGGGTGAAATATTTTATTATTCTTATGAAAGAGTAAAGTATACAAAAGTTAGAAAAATAATATATAATGGTTCGCTTTACATTGAAGCAAGTTCTAAAACTCCAAGTTCATGAGTCTTATGACCCCCCATTTCAGTCAGGAAAGGTTTTGAAGTTTTTTCCTCAGAAGCTCTGTTAATGGTTCAAAATTTGATTGAATCATTTCCGCCGAAAACGGAATACTGACATAATAAAAGAAACAATAAGCTTCAAACAGAAATTATTATAAATTGGCTTGAAATGTTGACAGCACATGGAGAATTTTATATGTACATTTATGCATATACATACGTACAAAAAATTAGGTCTACACTCTACTTATGTTGACAACGCTTAAACTGGATGACAATGGCGGATAACAACTGGGAACTTAAAGTTAGAAGTAAAATTTTAAGAGTGTGGGTGTGGCTGATGGATGTTGGGGACTGGGACTGTGGGTAAAGTTGGTAAATACTCGTACAATTTGCGATAAGCCACTGTAGAAGGCCTTGTGCTACCGCAGAATCGATGCAGCACTGACCAGCTGACGAATTTGCCCACACATTAATGCGGCTAATGGTCAAAGTTTTATGCCAGGCTTCAGCTTTGTATTGTGCAACACTTGAGGCATTCGGGCTCCAACTACCACCACGGCCAGGCGGAGGGAAGCAGCTTCGCTTTAATACGCATTTCATTTAAAGTGTGACAGGAGTTGCCACTGTTATAAAAAGCGTTCTACGAGGTGCTTCCCATTCGGGCTTAAAGAGAGCATGCCACCTAAGAGAGAGTGAGTGGCAGAGAGAGTAGGAAGCAAGGGAACTTAAGAGAGACGTTTATCAGCAAAAGGACTAAAGGATGTTGACAATGCTGACCTGTTCAAGGCGCAACAGCAACAGCATCATCGCCAAAAAAGTATGTAAAACCCAAGGGAGGATATAGCAGCATCTTGAGAGAGCAGCCGTGCTAGCACCCGCGTACCGTCGTGCCCGATACCAATTCGACAGGCTTTCGAGAGTATTCATCATTCGGCAATCTGCTGTGGATTCGGGCTCGGCTTGCTGTCGTTCGGCAGCGGCGGGTCCTGACGCCCATTTTGCCAGCCTGACTCGACAGTTGGTTATGAATTCTCAACGTGTTCGCACGTGCCGCACGGAGCACGCAGCAGCAACCAACCAGCCACCAAATCAAATCAAGAAAACATCAAAAACACTCAGACATTCCGAAAATACCATTAACAGTTCATCAATAAAAAAATTCAACAAAAAATAACTATATACTTTGACTAACAAAACAAAATTCAAAATTAAAACAATAAACCCAAAAGTGTTTCGAAATATATTTTGTGAAAACTTTCAAAATTATCCGTTTCCGCATCGATTCTCCTCGCAATCAAAATTCAACCCATTAAACACGCTGCGTGCAAAGTTTAAGAAAAATAACATTACAATTTTTAAATTACCGTCGGCAATTTTTTTTTGTTGCTTTAATAATCACCCTTTGTGTTTACTTTCTTTTTTGTTTTTTTTTTTAAATATAATATTAAGTGTAAATGTTGTGAAAATTAGATAAATAATAATAAGTATTAAAGCACCATGAAATAAATAACAAAGCAAATAATAATAAGAAGTTGTCATTGGGCCGTAAGCTGATTGTGAATAAAGCAGGCAAAGGCAAAAGATCTATGCAAATTCGAGTAAAAACCCAAAGTTCGCAATGTAAGTATTTAAAAACTAAAATTGAAATAATTATAATATTAAATAAATTATTACATAATTTACATGTGATACCATTTTTTGTATATACATTTTGGAAATATAACTTATGCTGTGAGATATCAATTTTGAAATATCCTAAAAAAAACAACAAAAAATTAATATTTGTAGTTGTATCACTTTAATGAAAATTGGTTCAGTGCCGCGGTCTGTGCGTTGTTATAAACAATTTTGAAAGAATAGTTAGTGAAAAATAAACTCATTTGGCTTTTGGTCTGGTCTTTTTACTAATGAGAGAACGGTTTTATCCAAAAATTAAGACAAGAATAAGATACGAAGTTTCAAAATTCGTTAAATGAAAGAACTTTCTGTAGCGAGAAAATTGTTTAGGGTCCTTAATAAGAAAATCAATTATAAATTATTGTGCTTAGCCTTGACAATTAAATAAAATGAACGCTTTAACTATACTAAATTTCAAAAAATATATTTATATTTATATTTGTCCATAAATATGTTAGTATAAAAATACTCTAATGGTCAATTACTTAGGCCTGTGTAAGGCCTTTGTGTTTAATGTGTTTTATGCGGGCCAATTTTATATAATTTTCCGTTTTGAAAATCTTTTTGAACTATTTCTACGTATCTTGCGAGTGAATTGGAAATTGATTGACGAAATTATTACTCAAAACGAGCCCGAAAATATGCTAAGCTTCAGAACAAAATGATCCATAAGTTTATAAAAAAAAAATATAGTAGATACAGAGTCTAAAACATTGTCAATATCGTTAACCGAGCTGACAGCTATGTCTTCTTACGCAAATGTTCTGCAGTTGTTAGTGCTACTGCTGATGATGCTATTGCTGCTGCTAGGACTCACATCTGTGGCATGTGCTTAAGTTAATTATTATCAATTAATAGCTAATCACGATAAATGTGCATGAAAACGGGCAGGCAACTGAAATGAAGTCAGGGTGTCAGATTCACGATGTAGAGTGAGATATTTGGCACGCAACAAATGGCCATGACGGCAATAAGACAGGGTTCCCGACCAGCATATCCTGTTGATTTGTTACACGCGGCGTATGAACAATGCCTTGGCTGACAATTAAAAACACGCAAACGCTTGTGCGCCAGTCCTACTGAAAATATGAGAAGAATAAAAAACTTAATTTAACAAAACATATACAAGAATAGTCGAGCGGATACTCTGTATTAATTGTATATTTCATGTGGCCTTTGAAAAATGACCTTGAAATTTACGGTATATAAAAACATTATAAACAAATAACAAGTTTCAAAATCGCAATTTTTTTTTTTTTTTTTTTGTTAGGTCCGTTTGTTTCAGCTTCGAAATCTAGTTTGCAAAATAATCTCAAAATTTTCCGCTTTAAGAAAATATAATAACTGCTGAATACGTGATTGAAATTAAGTCGACTTGTTTTAATTTTGAAATCCGAAAACCATATCCAAAACAGTTCGGGATACTTTGATTTACAAACAGACATACACATTGTCTAAAATAACTCTTGATCCTGATCAAGAATAAATATGTTTAATGCGCTTGCGGGCAGAACCCGTTACTTAGATATGCACAATTCAGTATACCCTTAACCCAACTCAATGGGTATAGTGTATAAAAGCAGTCATTAATTGTGGTCCACATCAACACATAGTATTTGCAGTGTGTGTCGCCAGCCACAAAACTAAACTCAATTGGTGACACCGGATCTGTTGCACGAATTAAAAGAAAGGTTTTTTAAATAGGCACCTACTTATCCTCATACCGTCGTTTTTTTCCATGGGAATTAAGAAATATGAGATATCTTTTCAAATCCCGTTGTCCTCAGGTTCAGATCAGAGAGCTGTAACGGGTATATTCGAGCTTGTTCAATCACCCTTCACACAATTAAATTAAAACAACTCCGAAGGGAGCTACTAGATACTTTTTCCGCAATGTTTTAAAACATTAGTGAACTTTTTACCCAGAGAATTTACATGACATATTTGTTTTACTTCTATCATCGCGTAATATTGAAAACAGAAAAAAAACATTCAAAAATACCAAAATATATCTCAATTTCTTAAACTTACTGTGCTGTAAATGTTTCCAAGTAAAATTCGAATTTGAACAAATTCACTTTGAAAAATTACACTTTCGGACTTACACGCCAATGACATTTTTTTATTTTATTTCGTTATTCAAAACTTTGCGTAGTGCTCTGACTGGCAGTATTGTAATATTTTTACTGTGGTCGTTGTACAGTACTGTTCCTGAAATTAAGTTTGTATTGAGAAATTTGTCAGGTTGCTAAGAATTTCGTTTAGTTTTTGATTGCTGTAGATTCTCAAATCTAATTAGAGAAAAAAAGAAAAAAACAAATTAATAATATAACAATAAATAATAAAAAACGACTTTTTTTGCAATTACACCAACAATTTCGGTATAACATCAATACAAGAGAAGAAAACCAACTTTTGTTTTTCTACTACTACTACTGCTACTCTTAAACAAAAATAAGAGCCAAAGAAATAATTGAAAATATGGCAAATATGTCGGTATTACGCATTAAACGGGAACTGAAGGAGGTTATGCGAGGAGAGGAAATTCAGAAAGGCCTGATTAAAATTCAAGTCGTTAATGACAATTGGACTGAACTACTTGGTGAGATATCCGGTCCACGGGATACGCCCTATGACGGCGGTAAATTTTTACTCGAGATCAAAATTCCGGAGACATATCCATTTAATCCTCCAAAAGTTCGATTTACCACTCGAATTTGGCATCCGAATATTTCTTCCATAACGGGAGTCATCTGCAGGGATATACTCAAGGATAATTGGGCACCAGGGATGACGTTACGAACAGTTTTACTATCCCTGCAGGGATTATTATCCGCTGCCGATCCTGATGATCCTCAGGATCCTATCGTCGCTCATCAGTTCAAGAACGAACACGATGTATTCGTTATGACGGCTAAACACTGGACCAATGTATATGCAAGCGGGCCACACGTCTGTATTGAATGCGATACCAAGATCCAGCGGCTCAAGGAAATGGGAGTTTATGAGTACGAAGCGCGCCTTGTGCTCTCCAAAGAGAATTGGAATCTGGAGAATGCAACCGAGCGTTTATTTCATTAGCTATCCTTTTGCGCAGCAAATAGTATAACACAAGCAATCATCAAGGCGCTACTAATTGCAGCTATCAATCACGTTCAATTGAACAATCAAAAGCATCTACACAGCCCAAAATTCTAGTTTAGTCACGGTAGCAACAGGGGCAACAGCTGCTGCAACAGGTGAAAAAATATAACACGATAACCAAATACAACTCCAAAACTGTAAAAAATTTTATTTATTTTTTTTATACTTTTCCAAATCCAATTGCTGTGTAACTTTATAGTCTGGTTTTTCGTAAATTTTTAAAAACCGCCAAATAAAACAAACAGAAATTTATGGAATTAAGACCTTTCAAAGCGCATGAGGGATTTAAGCGAAACCGTCTCTAAGCAATACAATTAGAGCGAATATTCTTAGTTTGTAACTCCAGATACTACATTACTTTACAGTTCAGTTTATCACAGTTTGATATATATTTTTATATATATATATGTATATGAATATATTCAATTGTGCAGTTTTCTTTTGAGTTGCCTATTGACATAAAATTCAATTAACTAATCGATAATTGTAATTGAATCTGGATTTGTTAACTTACTAATTGCATTGACCGTGCTGCTGCCAGAACTAAGGATACTAGAGGCTAAGACTAGTTCTATAAATAGATAAAAGTCGCACTGACCACAGTCACAAAGACACCAGCAGCTGCATACACTGAATTGTTCACTGCAAAGGAAATGAGTAGAATGAGAAAAAAACCTGAAAACAATCGTCGTCGGTGGTGCTTCGTCAATAAAGGACATTTTATTATTTTCTCGACTGTTTGCTGGCGTTTGCTTCATTCGCCCATGTTCGTCGTTTGTCCAGTTCCGTTCGCATGTAATCTGCTGGCATGTCCTTTTACCTCCTTCTATTCCCGTCCTTTTTTAGCGTTTCACTTACAAAGCGTCGCTCACTTTACGCTGATTGCGCGCTCTGGCAAACATTTTTGCTTGCTTTTGGCTCCCTGGTGAGCGCACCCGGATCGCTCTCAATATCTGTATCTATATCTGTGTCCGGGTGTGGGTCCGGGCTGTGTCTGGGTCTAAGCCTCTGCCCTTGTGCGGAGCTGCTGGCTGCTGTAACTATAACTACGATTCGATAACGTTGAGTTTATTGTTACTTCCTTTTGCAATTATCCTTGATAGTCGTTTGCCCTCAGCACAGTTAAATGTTTCCAAACTTGTGCTCTACCAAAACTATCACCTCTTACAACGACTCCTAGTCCTCTTGCTAGTCATCATCATTATTACTATCATCATCATCATCATCTGCAGAAACAGTAGCGTTTTCATCATTAGATTTTGTTTTGTTTTAAGTGTTAGATTGGTTTCGTCATTTTCTTTTGGTTTCTTTGCGTTTCCCTTTATATACCATTCTTTCGTTTTTATCCATTGCACAAATTAGTATACGGCAAATCTCTCGCATTGTCGCATTGTCGCATAATTTGATGACAATAGGTGTTTCATTAATCAGCAGTGGGTCTCGCCTAACGGCTACTTCTCATCAAGCCTGCGGTTTATGATCTCTTCAAGTGCCCAACCACTGCATTAAATTGCCCTAATGGTGTATTGTCGCGTTTCATTCCCACTGTTTGCATTATTAACTTAAATATCCTTTTGTTATAGTAGCTTTAAATTGTTTTTTAACGATGTGGATTGGCTTCGTTCCTCAAAAATCTTTGTTTCACTTCTGTCTAATAGTAAATATAATCAAAGTTGTTTTCCAAAAATCTCTTATCAACAAATTTCAGCCTAAATCATTTCATTCGTTTCAAATGTTTTAAGCTTTTTAAAGATATTTTGGTAAAAAGGGGTTTTGATTTATTTCATTGGATGGAGCAAATGGTCTGGCTTTTGTGAATAATAGCCTTAATCGACTACAACAAATCATAAAATCAACATCGACAAAGTTACAAAATTCGGTTATATGCTTGCCGAATACCTTCTTTCGAGACGACTTTTGAAAAATGTAATTTATTTATTTTTTTTTCTTTATAACGGGCGTGAAAAAAAATAAGGAATTTGAGCGTTAATAAAAATATTGAGGCTGAAAGAGAAATCGAGTGAGTTAAAGTTTGAATTTGATCTATACAACTGTGATCCCCAATTTTTCGAATATGGTGTATAGGGTTGACGGATGGAACTCAGCATAAAATCAATTTGCCAAAAATTAGAAATCGGCCTCATTCATCTTTGAGCCCATATATTCCAACTTAAGGACATATTTTCCATATAATATAAATCGCATAATTTAGATTATAATGTTGAGTGCTGGTACTGAGTTTGACATCAATCGGGTTAATGAAATTTTTCCCATACAACATTTGACTCCCAATTTCGGAGGAGATTTTTCGACAATATGAAACATGTATATTTTAGATTTTACCGTAGAGCTCTGAAACTCTGAATTTGAAGATAATCGTAGTTCCATATTCAGAAAAAAGATTTTTCACATTTTTTTTAGCTGTTTTTCAATGATATTTGAAAATCAATTTCAAGCTAATCAGATAAGCGACAAATAAGTTTCGTACAACTCTTTTTTTTCCATTTCCCTCATGTGGAGGTTGAATTTAACCTTTTAGTATGCAATAAATAATTACATCGTGTTTTCATCTTCGTTCATAGTAACGTTAGGGCAGTGCAATAATTAATCAATCAGGTTGGGTTTACATTATGATTAGCGGTAAATTATAATGAACAAAATATGAGACGAAGTTGCCACTTTGTTAGTTTCTAGATTAGTTAGTTTACTGCACTGAACTGTTTACCACTTTATTACATTATTATTACCAAATTTCTATGCATACCCCAAACGCTCACAAAAGTAATTCATTATACCCTTGCAGAAAGTAGTATAACTTTGTCACGAAATGTGTAATGCATTAAAGGAGCCAACTTCGACCGCATAAAGTATATATATTATTGATCAGGATGACGCGACGAGTTGATATAGCTGTATCCGCGTGCCCGTCTATTTATATGCAAACTTTTCTTTTTAATGTTTATTACAATTTTTGTACTTTTTAATTTTTATTATATTATATTAATTATTAATGCTACTGAAAACATTCAATATTCTACAGAATTTAAAGTGCTTATAGAAACATGTATGTAGTAAGAGCGTTGGCCAACAATTAACGGTTGCTCGATTACTCGTAATTCTCTAGGAGAAATGCATCGGAATTAGTTGCTCAATAGAATTGTCAACACACTCGCTTTTTAATGAGCAAGAAAAAAAAACAACCATAACGTTAAAAACTGGCAACTCGCAGCTAGAGTAACAGCAAGTAACGCACACAAGCAAACTATCAGATATGCTCCGGTTTTCATTATCGCAAAAAGAACTTGCGATTTACTTTTCAAATTGCAAAAGCCCACATTTCGACGCTTTAAATGGGTTGCAATTTTCGACTTGGTTTGTAAGCCCTTACAAAAAAACCGATCAGTCTCTACAGGCCGCGGAAGGCTTTGTCCTAGTAGTTTTTGGTTCAATTCTTTCGATAAAAAAAGACGAGGTATTCAACTAATTGAAAAACTTTTCTATGACATAGATTTGTGATTGGGTTGGTTTTTGGTTTGAGAAGATTTCCGTGACAAAAATAATTTACTCCTACTGAGGGAGAAAAGCAGGTTTTTTTTTCATGTACGCTTATGGATAAGAAAATATTAGAAAAATCGAAGAACACAGATGCTTGAAATTGAAAATCGCAAAAATAAATAAGAATTTTGATACACAGTCACACACGCAGGCACACACACACAGCATACGCTGCGGCGAGCGACGTTTAATTAAAAGCGTGCAAAAAATGCAACACTCAAGCAGCGAGTGAACTGGTTGTGTGGGGCCTTGAGTTGGAGGCGAGTGAAGTGACCATGGAGTTTCCACCCTGTTTGCATTCGTCGTTCTGTTCTGCAATCCCCGTTTGGCAGAGCAAAGCCAAAACCAAATTAAATTAATTAAATTGCAAGAAAATCTGCGCTGAAGTACGTGGAAAACTCAACGTCATCAACGGAATAAATGAAATCAGCAGAGTAAAGTCAAATTAAGTAAAATGTTAGGTTATATTGGGTTCGGCTCGGCAGCGGGTAAGTAAAGCGTGGTATACTTTGTACGCTTGCTTTTGCGTTCTATTTGTTTTATTTTTCTATTTTTTACAGAGTTGCGCCTCTGCGGTTAGCAAACGGCTCACTTGACTACTAACGCGACTTTTCAGCTTCCCCTCCTCTTTAATTTTCTATACACCTCTCTCTTTCTCGCTTCCCCTTTCCTTAATTCTCTCCCTCTCTTGAATTTTTTGCAATTAGCGGAATTGTTTCACATCTGCTTCACACTCGCCGCTCTTTCACATTCTGCCACCAAGCGCTTTGTGGCTAACTGAAGTTGCTTGCCTGCAGTTTATCTGCGGTTTCCTCAGCCCCATTCCGAGCCTTCCTCAACCACCACTCCTTGCTGTCTGTCTCTTTAGCATGGTTTGTCGCTAGGTTGAGTTTATCCCCCTTATTTTCCTATACTACTCTTCTCTCGACTGTCGGTCTCTGTCCGTGTCCAGCTTTTGGCGCCCAGGGGAAGTGCGGTAAATCTTTTAAAATACATCTAAAAGCCGCGACGCACATACAAAAAGAAAAACAGCTTTGTGCAGTTTACTTGTATATAGCCAGAATGCATTCTTCTCTAAACATCTTTTTTATACCCTTGCATTGGGTATTTTGATTTTACTACTAAATCTAAACAGAAAAAAAGGAAAGTGCTTAAACCAATTTGAGATGCAATCCGTGTTGTCTTAAAACGTAGTGATTCAAGCCCACAAACTACAGATACAATTTCGTCTCTCTATAGTACAGTCGCGTATTTTTGGATTAACCTTCAATAAGAAGATGTATAATTTTTATTGATAAGACAAGAACGAGTCTAATTTACCAATTTGAATTTTTATCACATGAAACAAGGTAAATAAAGGGTATTTAAAAACGTAAAAAGCTTTTCTTTCTGATGTCGCTAGGTTTCCAAGCGGCTGTCATGCTGTTTTGTAGTATCTTGTCCTGTTCTGTCCTATCCTATCCCGTCTTTCTGTCATTTTGGTGCACTCATGTGCATTTTAGTGGTAACCCAGTTTTCGTTTCAGTTGCTTAAAAGGTTTCCCCATTTGAATGTTGTTTGGCTTTGTGTGCGGGCGACAAACAGTCTGACAGCTGGCGCTCTTTGGACGCTAGATAATAGATCTGACAGCGAAAGCGACAGGGAACAGTTTGAAATCGCAGCTACCTCTCCGCAGCAATTCAGTTAGTTAGAAGACATAAAACTAAGCCATCTCTCACACACACAAAATTGCTAAATTTTAGCTGCTAACGAGCAGTCAGCAGGACGCAGTAGCAGCAGAAGCAGCAGCAGTTCCTGGCCAGAAATGACTTCCTCATCATCCTTAGTCTAAGGCACAGTATAAGGCTCAAATTCTCTCTTAGCCTCTGCCTTAAACGAGTTATGAGCATTTGCCCGCGGGCCAAGAGCTTTGCCTTGCTCATTTTCCGCATACTCTATACCCCTTGATATTTTGTTCAAAATGCATATCAAGCTAGTGCGACTTTATGTAAGAACAGATAAAAGAAAACATCTTTGAAAATACAAAATATTGAGTCGGCTGGGGCCTTGTCAGTCTGACTGTTTCTGATGGTTTAAAAGCTCAATTTTCGCTTTATCAATTCAAACTATTCTCAAACAATCATATTCAAAATATATATCACATTTAAAGTAAAAAGTATTCATTGTTTTTTACAAGGTAGGAATCAATACATTTTTTTAATTGCTCCATTCTAAACTTTGAAAATTAGTTTTCCAGTTGTGTGAATGAATTCAATCATTTATGGCTAATGAAAATGAATTATTCTGTTAGAGCCAAGTTACATAGTATTTTCTAGTCGAGCAAAACATTCTGATTTTTATTTATTCTTTTTTCGCCTGTTTTTTCTTTGCTTGATTTTTTATTTTTTTGGTTCCTTTCGTTTCCCGTTGAAATTCGAGGCGCAGGTATCCCACGCATATAAAACCTCAAGGCGTACGTCATTTTGTTTACATAAAATCAGCCAAGTAGAGACAAGTACCCAGAGATACCAATGCCAGTAGCTTTGGACGGTTTGGAGCTGTAAATGGAAATTAAGACTGTGGCAATGGCTAAAAGAATCTTGCCAACATTACGGCATTACATTTGCATAATTATTATTGTACATATGTACATACATACATACACGCACATATATATATATAGCCTCATTGTCCTCATATATATATATATATATACACATATATATATATACCTGTGTGCGCGTTCGCGGATATACGTATGTATGTACGAGATCCACTGTGTGTTTTTTTAAATATTATTTTGCATTTTATTTGCATTTCATTTTAGACAACCAGCTGATAAGTGTCAGCATTTAAAATAAGGTTTTCTCTAAAAAAAACCGCAGCAAAAGCAACAAAAACTTCTAAAGAAAAGCTATATTCGGCGCACCGAAGATTACATACCCTTGCTGACTGAAGTAACCAATTGAAAATGTTCGTGAAATTATTTATTTTGACAGTCAACTAGCCTCACATAGTAACGTCGATTCATCATCTTGATCATGATATATGATCTTAATATTTACTGTACCATATACTTTATCTTGACAAAGTTATAATATTTACCCTTGGCGAGAGTATTAAAATTAATTTATTTTCTTATTTGTTAAGAATTAATATTTACTGTAAACATTTGTTATATTTACTTATTTTTGTGTGTTAGAGCGAGTCGAACCGGAATTGTGGTTAGAATTTACTGTAGCAAGCACCAAACTTCAAAAATAAAGACTGCATACCAATTTTTCCGGAAATATAACAATGTTCGGATTATCAAGCTCTGAGCTTTATTTTCTGAGCTTAACGTTAAAATACAAAATATACGTGTTTCACATTTTTTTTTTAAACCAGCTTCCACAACGGAAATATTAAATATTGTATGGGGAAAAATGTTAAAAAAGTCTTGGCAAAATAACTACAGAAAATATATTTTTGTGGCCATGGGAGGAAATAGTTCTCAAAAAAAAAAAAAAAGTTAACAGAATTTGAAAAGTCCACCGTCGAAAAATGTAATCCAACATATAAAAAAGATGATTTATTTGTAATATTCACATTCCCGGGCAATGCCGGATAATACCACCTAGTATATTTATATATGTACATAATATTTTTTTTTTAACGATTGACAACAATGGCGGCTGCTGCTGCTGACCAACATCTCAATCTTCCTGTAAATCCAAATCCCAATGTTAAATACGGAGTTGATGGTAAAAAATTTCCATAAAAAATTGGGGCTTGAATTGAACGCCAGCTGACACAGCACAGCTGGTCCTTCACTAAAGCCTGCTTCCTGACAGAGTATAGGTTTTTTTTGTGTTGAGCCTTGAAGTCTGAAAAGCCGAAGCCAAGAACAGCAAAGCAAACATAAATGACAATGCATGCCACATTTTTCGCAGCAATACAAAAATTCCAATTAAGTAGCAGCTGTTGGTAACTCGCTTTGAAAATTGAACAGTGAACAGTGACGCATGATAGAATGAATAAGGAAGACGAGGCCAAACCGAATCGAACCAAATCGAAAAAGAAACGCAACAAAATGAAAGGAAAAGAGATGAAAATCAAAACCCAAAAAAAATCTGCAAAATGAAAATCAATGTCCTTGACAACTCAACCGGCTGGGCAGCAGCTGGAAACTTAGAGCTTCTGGGATCTGCTGGGACAGGGAAGGGTCAAAATTTTGACCACAAAAACGTTGTAGGCATACAATCTAGTAAAAAGCAGGCATAAAAGTCAGAAGCATTCCCTGTTAACAGCTAATATTTGTCCCACACTGCCCATCAAGTGGAGAACCTCCAACAAATTTAGTTAGTGAGATGTCCCGAAGATTGCATACCTTTGCGGACAGAAATAACTATTTGAAAACTGTTGTTAAAACATTGATTTTGACCGATTGTTCCTACGACAGTTATTTAATGAAGAATTAAGGAACCGACTTTTAAATTGAATTGATAAGTTTCTATAATATGTTTTACGAAACAAAAAGATTTCAGTATTAAAGCTTGATAACCTATATATCAGGTATATTAATTCCAATTCGATTGGTTCCGAAATATCAAAGAGTATGAAGCTACTATAGAGCAAAGAGTATGAAGCTATTATAGAGACGGCGTTTCGCTCCCATACATGTTTGATTCGAACACACGCATTGAGTGAAAATACCGACGAAAAGAGTAATGAATGGCGTGCCTAAGATAGGAAAATTTTTATTTTTATTAAATTGCTGATTAGATCTACATATATTTTAATGAATTCTATTGAATTCTCTAGTTTCTTTGTAAGAAAATGAATCTCTTTTTAGAACTTAATTTAATTAAATTTAATATCTAAATCAAAACAATCAACCAGAAATAATCAAAGCTTTTTAAATTAAAGAAAACATGTTTCACTCTGGAATTCACCGTGTATGCATGTTAATACGAGCATGATACGAGTATTTTTTAAACGCACATCAATTTTCAATCAGTTTTTGTATTATCATGCACATACCCTGCTCAAAACTCAAGGCAAGCTGACGATTTTATAATTGGGTATGGGAATGTAAATGAGTTGGGAGCAGCAAATATCCTACGGTACCACCGCCTCAAAGTATGCGATATACATTTCCTTATTTCCTATGCTGTGAACTGTTGGTTTTATTGAGTTAACCGACTACTAATATACCCCAAAGCGCTTCATGTGAAGGGTATCAATATGCTGAAAGTTATGCCGAGCGCCACCAACAGCAACAACAGCATTAAAAAAAACTCCCAGCGACATAAAACAATTGTGTGTGTACATATATGTGTGTGTGTATAGGTGTGTGTGTGTAACGCTACCTTACAATCAAATCCCAGATGGCAGCCATGCTCGAAAAGGCCCACAAACAGCGACGTGTCGACAAACCACATGCTTGACGAGAGGCTTTCTTTATTTTATGCTCGTGCACACTCACACTCGCAGACACATACACTCACACCCAGAGACACCATACACATACAGATAAACAGAACACGTACACACGCACACTTGTTGAGAAATGAAATGAAATTTGATGTGCTTAAAATGCTTCATAAGGCAATGCCAAACACATACACACACACACCGTAAATGTGAAATAAAAGAAATGTTGAATACTCGCAAACAAGTGGGGAGAAACATAAAAAATAAATACAATAAATATAAAAAATAGAAAAGCTCAAATCAAATAACGGCACAACTTATTCAAATATATTTTGTATTCTCGCCTAGGTTCATGGTCTGTTTTTTGGTTTAGAGTGTAATCTCGGCGTGTTAACACAACGAAAAAATAATTAAATAAATACAAATAATAGTAAGCAAAGTCTTAAACAATTCCACAACATTTGAAAATAAGTTTGCCTTGATAAAAATTGATAGTATTGATTGTAAGATTTTTGTCTGTCCAACTTCCATTGTGCCAGCATTTCTTTGCTATTTAATGAAGCCTACATGTAAATGCTATAAAAGAAAATTATTGGATATAAATATTCATAGTATTCGTAAGAGCTATAATTCTTTCCGTCTAACAGTAACAGTACAAATTCTGATTATTCGCAAATAGATTTGCTTTAATTTATTCTAGACATATAGCATTTAATGTCATCACATATTCTGAATATTTGCATAAGAATCGGATAATAAACGGAAGGGTTATTCATTAAACCAAAAATTGACACTCTTCAAAATCTGAGTTAGCTGCTGAATTCTTGCATAAGTAGTATCATCTAGTCAATCACTCTTGAGAAGAGCGGCTTTATTTGTTTAATATGGCAAGTTGTGTAAATTGGTAACCTATTTAAAACTATTAAAGGGCTATATTTAGATTAAGCATCTGAAAATTATTATTGAATTGTTTTTGTATTATTGTTTTTATTTAGTTCCTATGGAATCTATAGCTTTAGCAATTAGGAAACACGGTTTTAAATTCAACTTGTAAGTTGCATCAAGATATTTCGAGAAACAAAAATTTTGGAACGATTGTTCGTATAGGAGATATATGATAAAGATCTTAAACGCTATGCGTTCAGAAAATACACATTATTTCACTTGACTTTACTTTAAATTTCATTAAGATATCTTAAGAAACAAAAAAATTATATATAGAACTCTTAGACCGATTGTTCCGTTCTATGGCAGCTGTATATCACTTCCTATTCTGACGGCTTCAACATATGTGCTGCCTACGAAATCGGAGATGTCTCCTTCAAAGCATTATCGATTTCGAGACATAGTTATAATACCCTCGCCAAGAGTATACAAATATATTATTTTTTTCGTCAAGGACCAGCTATGTCAATTAGCTTTAAAACTAAGCTGGTACTGATACTTTTCTATCCGTTAGGCTATAAATATGTAAAAAAAATTTTTAATTTAGATACATTTTTAGAATGAGAAAACAAAGAATTAATTTAATTTTATTTTAATAATAATTTAATTTTAAACTAATTGCAGTAACTTTTTCTATCTGTTATTTGTGTTAAAGCTATGTTTTTTTTCTCATACGCTGATCATTTTTGTTTCGTAGTAAGCATAAAAGTTCCATATATTCGGCCAATTTATAATTATTGATTAAAAATACTCTGGTATCATTACGGGGTATAAGTTAGTCGAGCACTTACATATGTGTTTTTCTTATTGATTTCGCTTAAGATAGAATAATATTTAGCAATCTACCGCTTGATTTTTATGCCAATGACTAAAATTTCATAAACGATAGCTGCTAATCAAGGTAAGGTGTTTTTTATGGAGTCACCTGTCGGTGCTGGCACAGGTAATGGTAATGGTAATGGTACTGGCAATGACCAAATATATTTGCGTGTGGCAACATTTGGCAAACATTTGCGCTAATTTGTCGCCGTCAAAGACGACATGGCAGCTCTGGGGGACGGACAGTTTCAAGTTGTGAGTTATGAGTAAAGTACCGTGAGTTACATATATAAATCTCAAGAGAGAGCCAAGTCAGGGGATCTCTGAAAGTCGGGAAGTGCGTGACGTTGATTACAGAGATAACCTTGCTGGTAGAATGGAAAAATAAGGAAATGGGGTATAAGGCCGCTAATTGTTTGCTGTGTTTTTGCTGACAATTCATTTTTGGCCAAATAATTCAGAACACAAAATTGTCACGCAAATGTTGCCCAGAACGTCAACAGATCTGGCAGCGTCGATTGCGATTGCGAGAGAGCTGGCAATTAATTAATTAGCCCCATTTGCAAGCTCTATAATATGGGCGTGGCTTGTGCGTGATTTAAAGTTTTTACCAACTGTTTTGTTTCCTTTTTTAAGTTTACCATTTCAGCCAATTGCCCAAAAACAAAAAAAATTCAAGTATTTTAAATCTAACACGCAAAAGTGACATTTTTATTGTCGTATTTTGTATGACATTGGGTGGAAATTCGCATGAAGAAGAAGGTAAAATGTGGATAAGAACTTCGTTCAGTTCATAATTTGGCCATCGCGCATTTACTTTTTTGTGCGTCCTCTACAGAAATACTCTCACAATTGACGCCAAGGCAACCACAAAAAAAAAGAAGAAAAACATTACGTAGGTCGTGGAAAATAAATAAATGAAATAACTAATTGAGAATGGGCTTAAAATAAAAAAATATATATATTTAACGCATATTTCTTTTTTGCACTTGTAAAAATGTATAGAATGACTCATATATATACGTATTTCTTAAGTTGTCTGCTATTAATATTTAATATTATTTCTTTTTTTTTTGTTTGCTATTTTTCTTGGCAATTAGTTCGATTTAAATGACAGTAAAAGTTGTTAGTTCCAGCTAGTTCGGCTCAATGCCATAAAGAGACCGCCTTCGATACCAACTAAGCTGCTTTATTTGTTGGGGCTCTTTGGAAAATAAATTGAACATCATTACCAGGGTTTATTCAGTAGCTGATCGAGCTTGACCAGTATTTTCAGTTCTTACTCACAGCATACCCGCCTCAAAAAGAAAAAAAACAATGAAATACATCTCTTGTGTGGGCAAAATGTGGAGAGCAGGATGAGCGGTGCGGTGCCATGAATACACGCCTTAAAAGCAACAATATAACAAAATATACAAAAGCTCTGCACAGCCATTGTTTGCTTAAGACACACCGAGAACATTCATATTTTTATTTTTTTCTTCTGAATTTTAGCGTTGCTTATACGTAATTTATTTTGAGAAGATGCCTGGCCAAATATAAAAAACCGCTGCATAGCATTGGGCGCATAAGCATGCCAAACAAACGACAGCCAAACAGGCACATAAACAACGCAATGGAAAGAGCGACGCAAAAAAAAAAAATTAAAAATAAATATATAAAGATAATAAAAGTATGAATAATAATAACTAAATTGGTGTGGGCTTATTTCGGCACAAGTGAAACGAAACGAAATTAGCTTTGAGTTGCGCTGACTTACACGAACGCTGATGCTGAAATAGCTGATGATTGAGGTGAAACTTGAAGCTGAAAGCTGACGCAGGATTGAAACTGAAGCTAAAGCCGAAGCTGGCTAACAATTTGTCAATTGAGGCGCAGCCAGGCGCTGAAGCTGCTTCCACCCGGCTGACTGTCAATGGACGAGCAGTAAATTTCATAGAATTTTGTTGCAATCTTTGGTCTCTCCTCTGGCTAAAACTGTGCCCGTGTCGTGTTTTTGTTCGTAACATGAAAAACAAAAATAAAAAAGATTTAATCAATTAAAATAATTTCATATTGTCTTTCTGTTTCAGAGTCTTTTATAGTTGAAGAAAGCAAGTATCGAAAATAAAATACTTTAAGTAATACATAGTCTTTTTATACATAAAGCATCGTGTACAATACAAGTATAATAAATATGAAAAAAATGTATAAGATTGTTAAAAATTCAAGAAAATGTCTAGTTTATAACGTGTAACAATTTCATTAAAAGGGTTAAATTAATCACCAAAATATTAATTTCATTTGCGATGACAACTATTTTTTGATGAAGTGGACTTCGAGCCTCATGGTTTCAAATTCAGATAAGGTCCTTACAAACTTATATGATTCAAATTAAAATATATATATAAATTTGCAGTATGACACGCGGCCATCTCTAGCCGTAATGCAGCCTTTGCTACGTTGCGGCTGCTGCTGGCTGGGTCTTTATCGCTTTTTGAAATCATCTAGCTGGAATAAATACATTTCAGCATAAAATTGCCGGCTCGGGAACTTTCCGCTCTGCCCTCCTACCCTTACTAGTCCCACTATCCACCGTAACCCCACTAGACCCGCTCGCCCCACTGAGCAGATCAGTTGAATGGCAACAGCAGCAAATTGAGAGTCCATTTGATGGCGCATGTAATGCACTTCGCTGTAATGCGACTCAAAGTTACAGTCTGAGTTGAAGTTTATATTAAATTCGTATAATAAGCTGGTGTCCCTGAGCTCTGCAGGACCTCTCTCTTTGTTCTCGAAATCTACGCAAATAACCCGCAATCGTCTTCAAACACATTGATATATTGACTCAGGCCATAACATCAAAAGTCGATCCACGGAAACAAAGCGCTGCGCAAAATCTTTATATTAACAGCATAAATTATGTTGACTTAAGTCGGTCAGAAATTGGAAAAGCCGGCGGCAATCAGGAACCGAGACGTAGGGGTGTAACCCTTTATTCCTTAAAGTGAAACAGAAATTGAAACCTAATGACGCATTTGATTGGCTCGAATGGACGGGATTGCCTCTAAAAATAGCCAGCGACAGCTCTATGCGATTAGTCTTTATTTAATGCTTCGCTGAGTTCCCTAATTCAACGCAAATAACTCATTTACTCAAATTCTTAGTGTATGCAAATTCCAGCCTTTCGACTTTTCTTAGAATAAACCAGAAATTGTAAATAATTGTATTTAATAATAATTGCGCCTGTCCACTACAAAGGATTCAAGCCAAATATTAGCTTTTCTTCAAGAGACGTATAAATCTAAGCAAAATGCCGCTTTATTTTCAAGATTATGAATATTTGTAAACCTATAGTTGTCAATTTATTATCAATGACATAAAGAGTCATTTTGTTTAACCTTTAGTCTTTTCGTTCAAAGTACAAGCAAAAACTACCCAATTTTATCGGGTCTAGCCCGGGATAGGTTAATATTAAAAACAATTTTTCAAATTTTCAGTTGGATTTCATTTTCCGCACCTTAGGAAACTATTGAAAAACCTTATAGACATTTTTAATAATTAATTGTAAATACAAGTGTTCCCAATACATATATATTGTTTTATTTGAGAAACTAAAAAGTTTTTCATAGAGAAATTAAGCTTTATTGTAACTTCTTCCGTGTAATTCAATTCTACTCATAAATCTGCTTGTGCTTAACTTCTTTATTAGAATAATATTGCATTTCTGTGTTACATTCAGCGTATCTCATTAAGTGTTTCAATAAATATATTAACTGCAAAATATTTAATATAGCTAATAATTTCAAGGGTTAGCCGCACTTGATGCCATGAATCGAGTTTCCAATTAGCAGCTCTATATAAATTCTGGAAATTCGCATGAATTTTCAGAAAGATAGGTCATAAGTTATTATATTAGGCTCTTTGACCTCACCACATTCATACTTTATGCTCATAAATTATACTGGCTTTCGCTGCTAGATGACTTAAGGGTAGCATGTTCTCGAGCAGTTTCAGCAGTTCTGTAATTCGAAAAGTGAGCGAACCATTTTCCCTTTTACGTTTTCGTTTTTACTGGAACGGGAATATGCAAAACGTTTGATCCCTTCAGCCAGGTCTAAAAATAACGGGCGATGAAATAAAATGAAATAAAATTATTTACACTAGAGCGGAAAAGAGCCTAACACACAGAGATAGATGGATACGTAGGCGATGTAAGAGGGACAGCGAGGTTAAAGAACTTTAAATTTATTACAAACCCAATAAACCCAAGCAGAATCAAAATTATTTATTTGCTCTGGCACTGGTAATCAAAAAAGCAAACGCGACAACGGCTGTCTCATGCATCCAGTGCGACCCAGCTCTTCGTCTGAGAAAAAATAAATGAAACCCTTCATAAACCACCCTGCCTAACCCTTCTCAGTCAGAGAATAGCCAACGCAGCAAAAACAAAAGTTTATTTTTTTTATACGAACAGAGCTAAAATTATTAACGAAACGGTATCTTCGGGGCGCCGAAACTTAGATACCATTGCAAACTGATAATTTTAATAGGCTATAAGAAAGCAGACTTTTAAATCTATTTTCAAATTTTTTATTTTATCAGATATCTAATCTTGAAGAGGAAACCTGTTCTTTGTATGTGGAACGTCCATTAAAACTTATAGACACGCAAACACATATGACTCGTCCCACCGCCGAGATCAGTAATATATATACTTTATTATAATTTAAGATGTCTGAGTTGCCTCCTTCAATGCATTATATCTAATCTATCTATCTGATATCTAAGCTAAAATATCAAAAATTAATATAATTTTGTTGCGAAAAGTATGCTGTATGCTGCGAATTGAACTCTGAACCCTTTGGAATACGCTTTAAGTTGTTGACCAATTAAATAAGTTGTAAAAAAAGAGATATATATATAAATTTTATCAACTCGATTTAATATATATATTTTTATTTATGTGTAAGTAATATATACTATATACCTATACATATTTACATATTTCGGCATGCCTTAATACATATACATATATATATATCTTAGGCATGACGAAAGAATAAAGAAGATTAAAATTCGAAAAATGTATAAGTCAGTTGAAACGTTTGGGCTTTGATTAAAAATCCGTCGTGGCTAATACTTTTTATCTGCTGTTGATATGTTGCCCTCGGTAGCCTTCTCAACCTATCAATCTCACTCTTCTCGAACTCCTCTCACTTCTTTTCCGATCTACTTTCTCTCTCTCTCTCTCTATCCCACCCTCAGTTTGCTGTGGCTTTGGGTTAAAAGTTGAGCACAGTTCATTCAAAGTTTTCAGTTTTGGCTCAGCTAGCACGTAGCATGCCACGCCCTGCGCCCATTGGGGACTCGAGTTCCGAGTGCCAAAACCAATGTCAAGCAACTTTTACACTATTTGCCCATGTAAAAATCTGCCTGCGCTTTGCATTTTTGACCAAAAGCAAATAGCAATAACAAAATCAACAACAACAAAAACAACAAATGAAACTGAAACTCAAACCATGTCGTAAGAGTCATAAAAAATGGGCAACTTTTATAAATTTGTATCTTATTTTTTTATCTTAAATTCATGACATGTATTTAAATTAGTTGCCAAGCAGTTTGTCCCTTTTTGTCTCTCTCACTTTGTCTTTGTGTGTACGCCATCAAACGCAGCCGTTCTGAAATTGTGCCCCAAAAATTAGGCTAGACAAAGGCTGTGCTGCATTAGCAAATATTCAATTATTAGCCGAATTTCGCTTCTCTGCCCTCCCTCTCTCTTTTTCTCTCGTTTCTATGATGTATCTGACTCTGTCTGCTGCCATTAGCATGTTAAACAAGTAAAAGAACCCAACGCATCAGCAGTAACATCAGAGACCAATCCCAAAACCCAAATTTAGTCGAAACTTCATCTACAAATACACCTACAAAACCTATTCCAGTGCTAGTTCCAGTTTCAGTTTCAGCTTTAGCTCCAACTAGAGATGGTCACAAATTTGACCAACAACATGATACACACACCATAATTTTTAAAGTATTTTCTTAAAAAATACACAATAATTGTAGTATTTTGTTGCATATTGAATAATTCTTAATAAAAACTTTGTAACTTTTTAAAATATATTCGTCAAATACACCAATGCAAGTTAGATTGTACATTTTAACCGATAAAATAAAATATGAAAATCGTATGTTTCTATAGAGAAACTAGTAAGGAAAGGTTGTCTTCGGCATGCTAAAGATTTAACACTCTTCTAGACTAGAAAAACAGTTTTAAAATTTTTGTTAAGTTTTTTGTTTTGTCAATTGCTTCAATGATCTTAATAATTTTTATAATTTTGCATAGACCGTCTTACTTCTAATTTGAAAATGTCGTTATTCAACAATTTTTAATCCTACGTGGTTATGATCGATAATATTATTTTTTATCTGGTCGGAAATAACTCCTTCAAATTTCGAATACTGTACATTATTCCAAAATGTATCGATATTATAAAATATAAATTTCACATTTCTATGTAAATTTAACTTTAATTCAAGCTTATGACAATTGAACCTCGTGACGAACTAACTACGAGACGTGTCCAACTTTGCCATTTTGACTGCAAGCGGCAAACGACAGAGGGCAAAGCAAACACGCAAAGTTTACCTCTATATCTAGTCAGTTAGTGATATGTGTACACTAAATAGCTGCATATTATCTTAGTCCCCCCCCCAAGATTTCTTCATTTCTTTCTTTTCCTATTTCTCTCTTGTTTTGTCTTTGTATAGCTTAAAAATTGGGTGTTTGGTGAAAAAAATAAGCTTATCTGTGGTTTTTACACTTTTCTGTTTTGTGTTTCGGACAGATCAAAGCGACACACTCGAACGCACACACACATACATAGCCGGCCACACACTCTTTATTTGTTTAGCGGATACTTAACCGGAAATTGATATTTAATTAAAGTTTCGGGCGGTTTCAATATAAACTTTGCACCCCGACCGACTTTTCTTTCCTTTTGTGCAAATAGAAAATTGCATAACAGCAAATTTTATGGCATATCGACATAGAAAAACTGATCCGAAATAAGCTCGTAGAATTGTTTTTATGGCAGCTATATGATATAGTAATATCTAATCGGGTTCCGACATATGTGCTGCCTGCAGCAAAGAGAATACCGAATTTCATTCACCTAGCTCAAAAACTGAGAGAGTTTCCATATAAGCAGACGGTCAGGCAGACCGACGGACAGACGGATATGGCTATATCAACTCGTCGCCCTGATCAATAATATATATACTTGACGTGGTCAGAGATGATATAATACACTTTTCAAGTGTATAAAAAGTCAAACAAGTATGCAAGTTTCATCCAGGCGAAATTCTTTCCTGTATTAACCAAAATGTACACTAGCTAAAATTTATACCACATCGTAGACTTAAAAAAAAATATAGAAACTTATACACTTATATACTCCGTCGGGTGAAGGAATCTAGTAAAAACTCAACAACAATCAATTAAGAATTTTGAGATGAATTAAAAAACCAGCGAAATCGATAATGAGTTGCTATTACGCACTTTTCGATCTGAAACTTCAAATTTCATCTCAATCTGTACCTTCTTGAACTTAAACTTATCCTTCAATAGCATAATTAAAATCCTCTGACAGTGATACCTAAAATTAATTTGTTTTTATATTTTGTTTCATACAAGTTGCTTGCTTTTTTTCTGTCTATAGCCATGTCCCTATCTAAGTCGAATGAAGCGTAGTAAAAATCATCAATACTCGATATCAAATAAACAACAACTAGTAACTTAATAGCATATCTTTGTTTTCTTTTCAATTTGGAAATTTTATTTTCATCAATAACAATTGAATTATTGCTTAATCTTAATTTCAAAAACTCAACTTACTTTTTTTGGGTCATCAATGACGTTGTTAAGTAGCAGAAAAGTAATAAAATGCAGCAAGCTAGGCTAACAATGAACTTACAGCTACAAGATCTACAAGATATACTTAATCAAACGAGGAATTTAGACTTCTGTCATTACTCATAACTTTAGTACCGCTGAAATTCATTTGAGGCAAAAATGTACGTCATATTATGAATAAAACGTACTTACGTTTTGTTTGGAACTTGAAAATCACTGTCACAGGCAATGGTACACTGAGAATTCTTGACAATCTGTGAAAGTGAGAATAGAAAAAAGAAGTACGTAATTTCTTTGTCAGTTTACTGGTACGAATAATACAAGCACTACGAGTAGCTGTAATAGTGGCATCAGTTTGTCATTAAATGCACTCAGGCAAATTTATGCCCATTTATTTTAAAAGCGTCGTATCTGTATCCAAATTTTTATTATTTATTTATTTCTTTTTTTTTTTTTGTAAGACTTTGGCAAAAGGGAGCTTATAAGGCAAATTCAAGAGAAAGAAAAGGAAGAGCGGCGCTTTAATGTCGCTCGTTGAAAATGTTTTTCATTTAAATACAAGCAGAAAGCAACAGTCGTGCCTCAGCTGCTGCTTGATAGCAGAAGCGAAAGCAGGGAATGGTTGGGGAATAGGAGAAAAATACGGCAGTGTATAAACTTTATGTCTTTACTTTTATCTATGCCCACGTTTCGAACTGGTGCCCCACCCAACCAGCATGCCTGAGTCTGAGTTGGATTCGGAGTATCAGTCGGAGCCAGAGTCAGAGCCATAGCCAGCGACGACGCAGGAATCGGAGTTTGAGTTAGAGTCTCTCCAAACGCTCATCAGCTGAGTTGAGTTTTTTAACATGCCTCACGGCCAAATGCATAAATATTTTCACTGCCAACGTCGCGTCGCGTAAAAAGCTGGCAAAAGAGAAACATGACATTTGTTCAGGGCATGGACGTCGAGGTGGGCCTATATCTGGGTGTAGCAAACAGACATTGCCACATTTGCATATTTGCAGCAAAACAGCAGAGAGTGGTATAAAAAGCTCTTCAGTTGAATAAAATGAAGTCAAATAACAACAGTACAAAGTAAGCGTACAACAAACGACAGACAAGCATAAGAAGGAAACACAACCAGCAGGATGACAAACTGGATGAAAATAGAGCAATGGACCTAAATTTATGGGTATTAAAAACTTTATTCATTGGAAGATGCCGTACTGATGACCATAGCCAATTCCACTTACACTGTCCTTAATATGGAAGGAAATGCCAGTAAAGTGCCTAAATGATAAAGAAACGCAAAAAAAAAGAGCGAGATTATATAAAAAAAAAAGCATAACAAGAATATGGTGCTGAATTTGCAAATTGCTCTTAGAGTGCAATATATTATATAAATATATCTCCGATTTTAATCAATTTAATTATGAACGGACAGCAGCCAATTTTTTTAAATACATTAGGAAACTTTATTATAACTTTATCGCGAAATGTGTTATGCATTGAAGGAGTCATCTCCGATCAGGATGATGAGGCGAGACAACATGTTTCTAAACTTAAACTGCTTTTAAGTTAATTTAATGAAATTGGGTACGGACCGATCAACTATATCATATAGGCTTCCATACGATCAATCAACTAAAGTTTTCTGTTTGGAAACCAAAATTTAAACAGCAATTGTGAAAGTAGTATTTCTAAATGCACATCAAAATTGATCAAGATCAGCCCACTATATCATATAACTGGAATAGGAAAAATCGGTGGAAATAAATAAATTTAATAAGTTTTAAATGGTTATAGCAGTTAGTACGTGTATAATTACATTATTATTATTTCAAGTTCGAAAACAACACGAAAATCCAAAACCGAAACAAAAATATTTACATAAGTAAATTGAAATATTACTGGTTTTGGTTAACATTTTGTTTGCAATTGACTGAATATTTTTTTATTTTATGAAGGGTGCCAAATAGCATCTGAAAATGACATTTTAATTTACATTTTGCTTTTGTGCATCAAGTCCTTGATGGTTTTAAGAAATCAGAATAAGTAAAAGAAAGCTACAAAAATTTCGACTTCAAAGCTAACAAATAAAATATTTTTAATTACACCATGCAATAGATAAACTTTCCGCCAGTAACTAAATCCGAAAGTGATATTTAAATATAGTCTTGAAGAGTTCGTTTTCGAAATAATCACAAAAAGCTAGATTTTCGACTGTTCAAAAAGCTAACCTCATAAAATTGTCTTTTTTGGTAACAAAAATTTTTCAAAAATTGTTGCATAGTGGTACCAAAAAGGTTAAATGTAACGTTCAGAACTGTTGTTAGCTTGACTCACCTCGAAATTTTTCTTAATTGTTTTTTTTTAGTAACGAATTTAACACGCCACAAAGTGGACTTTACCTACGTTTCGGGACATGGTGTTTAACGGTTTGCTTAAGATTTTTAAAATCAGTTTATTTTTCAAAAAATTCATTTACCTTCATTGGCGAAGACTTTAGTTATAGAGCTTTTGTGCGTATGGAAAATTGTGGAAGCAGCAACTATATTATTAAGATTGTGTGCACCATTTTCTCTTTTTATACCCTGTGATTATAAAATTTTTGTTCAATTATTTGAAAAATGTGTACGAAACTTAAATCTGATATATGTATTTATTATATTTTGAAACTTTTTCATTGGATATCTTTTAGGCGGTCTTTTTAATGTATTTTTGAAAATTTTTTGTGAAACTTCGCAGCAGATTGTGCCAGGCTGTACAAATACAGCAAAAGCAACCACAACAACTCGCTATGTGGCACAAGGACGTTAACAAAAAAATGATAAGAAAAAAGAGGAAAGAATGTTAAAAATTGAGGATGATAAAAACAAAATAGAAAAACGTGCATACATTGATTTTTTTGAAAGCTCCGTGTGTGTAGTACGAGTATCTTTCATTTTGTATTCATTTATAATTTTTTTATTTTAGATATTGTTGTTGATGTTTCCCCGGATTACCAACTTAAGCTATTCGAGTCTGGAATTTGTTTGCACTCACAGCTTTGAGGATTATTTTTCAATTAGGCTAGGAAACTAACTATGCTTAAATGATTCGATTGGTTCGACGAATTGCCTGATATGATGGCCTTCAAAGCTGTAAAATTAGTTCAGTTAGCTTTGCAAATTAGACACATAAAAGCTTGGAGCAAAGAGTCTTCTGCGATTCTTATGAACTAAAAACGGAACATTCGGATTATTATCTGTTTTGCCAAATAATTGAACTAAATTAATGGATAGTCTAGAGTTAAATAATCATTTTAATTTTTGCACGTTTGGTTACCAATCATATTTATTCTATATCTATATTCCCATAAAAGATGCAATAGGATACAAATTGAAAGGCAACAAAATAATGTAAATGCATCAACCAAAAATAGAAAAAGATTCGCAAGGCATAGAAATTCGGTCATAAGAATATATTGAGAGATCCTAACTATTAAAGAAGTCAGTCGTATTAACTCATATTATGTTTTCACATCTATCTATCCATGTCAATATAAATCTGCGTATACCCGTAGTATGTAGTTTATGTACGGGTACTCGTTTCTGGCTTTTTGCAATGCAGTGCACTGAGTTTATGCAAATAGCTGACAGCTTTGTTGATACACTTGTTATTTGTTTTGATTTTATGATGACGATTCTGTTTGTTTTTACTTTTATTTCCCTATACTTTTCTTCTGTTCTTAGTTTTTTGTTTTTATATTTCCAACAGCTGAAATAACTGGTGTTATTTTAAGCTGGGCCATAAAAGTGTACTTCATTGATTTTCCAGCTTGTTTGGGGGCTCAGCTATAAAAGTGTGTACGCCCAATTGCGCTAAAGTTTTAAGTATTAGAGGACTTATTTGCACTTATATTTCTTACGAGTATTTGTTTGCTTTCTTATTTTTCAGAATAAATACTTTGGATTTTACTCTCTTTGGATTGATCTACCCGAAAGCAGAAACAAAGCTATTGGTAAATATTTTCTTATGCCAGTGTTTTGTTACAATGTAGTGCATTAAATTTCTTCGATAGTAGTAACAAAATGAAAACAATTTGTATATACGAAACTCAATGGGACAGTCAAGGGCATATTCAGGGTTAATTAAAACTTGGAATTCATTTTGCCAAAATGCCATTTAATCTACTCAGCTTCCAAGTTGCAAAGTCCAGAAAAACGAAAAACTGGGAGCAAAATTAATTATGTGCATATTTTTGGGCTCAACAACACCATCCAAGAAATAAAAACAAAAACAAAAGAATGAAAAAAGGTTCACTTCGATTTGCATATTTTGGCGCTTTTCGAATACGCCATTTATGACATTAACCGCATATTGCGTTACCAACCCTGGCAATCCAAGCAATCGTGGCGGCTCTGGCAACCACCCTCTATTAATTGGGACAACAATATACTACTAATCAGTTGCGTAGGCTGCGTACCACTTCGGGTCCAGTGTTAAATGAGCCGCTGAATTGCATAATTTCGAAGTGCTAAGACTCGAGTCCCTACTCAACGAATACGGAAGTAAATAGGATTCTTATTTAAATTACTCGACGACCAACACTTCTTTTGTAGTTGAAATTCTTGTTCTTGTAACTTGTTGTAGCTAAGATTTTAGTTATATACTCAAAAAAAAAAAAAATAAAAAATAATATTTTGAAATGGTCATATCAAAAATTTGATAGGAAAAAAAGTTAGGTAATATGCTAAAAATTTTAAATAAATTAATAAACGCGTTCGATTCACTGTTTACAATATCACTGCTATCACTAGAAAGTTTATTATAATTTTGGAAGATTTTCTCTCGATTATTAATTATGTTTCCCATTGTAGAAGAGAGAAAAATGTTAACTTTTTAGTTTGTCTTAAAAAAATTCGTGTAAGACTAATTTGCGTAAAAAGGGAATTAGGTGTATTGCTGCAGTAGCTCATATGTTAGAGTCACACTGATCAAATAATTATAATATAAAGACGTGAATATACTCAAATCCTTTCCTGAAATAAATATTTAATATCTAACCACCACTGCTTAATATTATCGAAGATTTAAACTGCAATAGTTAATCCCTAATAAAATTTTTTATAGACATTGTTATGATTGTTTAACAAGTAACGCAGTTTGAATATCTTAAAAGTTGCGCTGGATCAATATCTGTAATTTTTCTCTATGTTTACTTATTTAACCTTTAATATAAGTTGAAATCCCATTATTTGTGTAATATTTATTGAGCTTATTTTTTTAGGTTGGTAGGTTTACTTTTTTCGCTTGATTTATTATAGATAATTTTGGGCCTTAAATTTCAATTAAAATTGATTAGGTTAAACTAGCTGGAACTAAACCAAATTTGATTGTTGTTTGTTTAAAATAAAAGGTTTTTTATACAGAAGTCGATATTAACTGCTCATATATGAAAAAGCTGTAGTGAATCTTTGGTTGTCAACATTTATAAGATGATATTCTATAAGGAAGCAAAGAAGCGACGCTTGTTTAAAATGCTTGCTTTTAATAAGTCCTCTTTATGATTATAGAGCAGTCCGTACCACCTTTAGACCTTTACTTAAAATAAATGTAAATGTGAGCAGGACTACATTTCTGAATTCCTTTGTTGAGTTGCCCTCCCCGAGACACTGCAGCAAATTCAATTTAAATTTACATGCGACAGTTTATTTGGTTTCATATCTATAATGAAGTTTGCTTGTTTGCCTAATCATTCGCATCGTATTTTAAGAGTAGAGTAGCTCGACTTAGTGGATTGGTCCGGTATGATGTGCTAAGAGCTGAGAAACTCATATTTCACATAGCGTTGCCTATTTTTCGGAGCGGCGGAAGGGCGTTAAGGCCCATAAAACTGTCTTAAGCTTACGCAAATTAACGGCACTTCCCTCGGACAATGGTCGTACTGATAGTACTCTAATACACACACTATGCATGCACACACACACATATACTTCGAGATGAATACAATAAATATTTCCGAGCCGCCTCGCTCATTAAATAAACTTACATACTCGAAAAACCCAGTAGAACTCTTGCAGTGTTTAAAAAAAAAACAAAAAAAAACCGAAAGTTTGCTTAGCTTTAGAATAAAGATGCCCGTCGTTCGAATAAGAAACCTTTTTTTGGACTTTTTTTTAATGAGAATAGTCAATCTTAGTAAATCGATCTGTCCCTCATAAAAACAAAAGGTTTTTTTGAACTCCAATTGCAAACAATTTATGTAATGTGCCAGAAGTACAATTCGGAAGTAATAAAGTTCTACTGGGCTCACACACGGATCGGCACATGCATACGTGTATGTGCGTTGCGTCTTTAATTCAATAACACAGCAGCAACTCGTTTGTCCCGCCCATTACGCCCACAAATGGTGCAGCGACAGCGGAACGTGCAATCGTCCTGTTCACAGGAAATGGCCTCAGCTGCAGCCGTCTCCCTCTGTCTCGTGTGTGACATGGGCATGTTTTCCGCTTGGATTTTGCTTTGCCGTTTCATTTTCATGTTCCATTCCAGAGTTGACGCGTTCGAGCATGTCGAAGCATTCAATTTCTTTTTTCCTTGGCCTGTTGTCACATTTTCCATGTGGCGTGATGTCCATCCCACTGCCAGCCCGAGTCAATAATTTAATTTGGTTGTACTTTCGCAGTACCCCGCCTGTTGAAGGCGTGTAGTCAGGCAACACTTTGCTTCAGTCTTATTGAGAATTACCCAGCTTTTTCGAGCACTTTCGTCGTTTCTTTGCATATTGTAGACTTTTATTTGGACGCTACAAGTATATACAATAACTTCATTTCCACGCAACTTTATAATTTCACATACTCATGCAGATTTATATGTGTATATATTGATGAATATACAGTAGAATAAAAAGATCAGTGTTCACAAAATATTCAATAAGATTAAATTAGTTATAAAAAATATAAAAGTTAACACGTTACTTTGAAAAGAACATTTTTCCATTCAAAACTATTATATTTAATTTTTACTTTGATTGTTTTACTGTTTTTGTTCTTTCTTTAGTTGATTCCAGTCAATTTTACTGAATTTTATAGAAATAGAGCAATAAATAGTATTTACAACAGGCCGTTCATTGATAAATAGAAGCGCTATAAACAAAAGTATATAATTCCTTTTGTTGGTAATTCAATTGGTGGAAAGAAAATGAAATTAATTTAGATTTTGGCATTTAGAAATATGAACGTATTTTTATTCTTAGTGCAAGTATCTGCACTATCTACGCCTGTGTAGAATGGCGGTAACTTTTACATGGATAGCAAACTTTATATAATGCAATAATTATCTAAATTGATAAAGTGCGTTGATGATGAAACATGAAAAGAAAGTTGTCACGCCCATCAGTGTGCTCCTTTTTTAGAAACTGTGCAAAATTTCATAAATTTTGTTCTGCAGACCAAATGAAAAATAAGAATTGGCCGCTGCTAAGCCAACAAAAAGTTGAATCGTTAAAAGCAAACAAAAAAAATATATTTTTGTATGCAAAAGTTTTACCAAAAGCATTAAAATTTAAAAACAACAGAAAAGACAACTGTTACCAACCGGCTGGTTATGGTAAAAAATATTGGGAATGTTCCAGTAGCAACGTCATATCATCTTCATGACCCTGGACCCTGTTCACAATTGTTTTTGTTCCTACCTTGCGGTTCAGAAACGCTTTTACCCCACTTATATTTTTTTGTACTTTTCAGCGAAATGTTAATAATTGGCATAGCTTTGCAAAATGGCGGTGGTGGGTGATGCCACGGGAGGAGTTCCATAAATGGTTTCGGAAATTATCGCTGGCCAACCATTGTACGACTTCGGGTCTGTGGAATTGATTACAGTTCATTTCATTTTCGGCCTTTGTTTTCCCTTCCTCGCCCAACCCAAAAACCACCTGGTAGCCACCAATTGATATTTGCAGTGCCTTTCATTTTGCGTTTCCAGTTCCATTATTCAGATTTTAATTTCAATATTTGTTTCAGTTATTATTACTATTTTTTATTATTACTATCGGGCCTATGCAGCCAAGACGCTCACGTTTTCAATTATTATTTTCGGTATAGTTGTATCGGTATATTAAGTTTCCGAGCTATACATTCAAGTATACGTGTTACACAATTTTTGTAAATTTTATTTCGAAAATTCGCCCCAAAAGGTTGGAATATGGCGATCAAATGACTTCAAAGTGAGTTTGAAAGTTCTATACTAATGACAAAGAGTATGAAGTTACTATAGAGACGGCGTTTCGCTCCCAGACATGTTTGATTCGAACACACGCATTGAGTAAAAATACCGGAGATGGGCTCGGCCAACAACCACAAAGAAAAAGTAACGAAAAGATGCAAATCCAATTGGTTTTTGGTGGGAAACGCGCTCTTTTTGCCGATGTATGAACGAACGCGCCAATCGTCGGTATTGAGTTCGATATCAAACATGTATGGGAGCGAATCGCCTTCATACTCTTTGCTCTATAGTAGCTTCATACTCTTTGCGCCGTCTCTATAGTAGCTTCATACTCTTTGGTCAATATAGCCACTCTTAACCAAATCTTCAAAATAGTGAAAACTTATGATATAGAATCCTTCGTACCAACATTTCGTAATTTTTGGGAAACTTAAGCTTTTACAGATGGACGTACAGAGAAGCTGAGACATGCATAGCTAGGTCGAATATGCTGTAATTCCCGATGAAGAACAATTATGTCTAATACCCTAGCTTAAGACTCTAATTGTAATAGGCATAGAGCATACAAAATCTGTTAGAGGTACCGAAACAAATGCAAATACTGATTTTTGTGTGAATTTCATTTAAGGGTGAAAGGCGTTTTAAATTTAAATTAACATGCGGTTCCGCATGTGGTGATCTTATATACAAAAAATACACATAAATATACACCAATATACATATGTTATCGGCATACATATGTACTGCTACGTAACCCGATTCACCCGTTTAGCCCTTTTGACACCTTCCACCCGCTAGGCTTGTTGCGTTTTAAATTGCATTTAATTGAAGTTTCTGTTGCATAACATGCATTGTAGCTATTGCAGTTGTTGTCGTGCGGTAAATGAGCTACATTAATTGCATAAGTTTGATTAGTCAGATAAGACCCACTCACCAATTAATACTCAAATACTTCAGGCTAAAACTAAGAATACCATGTTATAACAAATGCTGGGATTATATTTAATTATTTTAAAATATGCAGAAAAATTAAAATGTCAAATCAATTTAGAAAACAGACGGATATCAGATTAAGATCTAGAATCCATTTATGTATAATACCATTGTCCACACGACATCAATAGTTTCGTGGCATACACACATAGGTTCACCTTTTTCTCTGTATAAATCTCTTTTTCTCGTTATTGTTCGGAAACTTATTTTTAGAGATGTTCGTATATTGACTGTTGAAAAATAATTTTTGGCTTCAATATTTCATGAAAGAAAAAAGTAAAGTATCGGGAAGCCCTTTACTTAATTTAATTATATTCATATTGAATTTGGGAAACAAAACTTGAAAATCGGAAGAGCAAAAAGGACTGGATCTGTCTACTAACTTCATTGTAACTTCATTGGCTTAATTGTTTATTCAAAAACCCTACTTAAAAATTTCGTTCTTTAATTTTAGTACGACGAAAAGGCCACATTTAGGCTTCTTTTGGGAATAGGCTTACTGGGTAATTTACATGAAAGGGCTTTCCATTGTCAGACTCTGTGCAAATTTATCTACACAGTTGTTAGCAGATGTCCTGCAGTTCTCATGAATTGAATATACTTTTGAACGGAAGCATGGCAAAGGAACAACCTTTCCAAGGGGTTCTACTGTGATTCTCCTCCCTGCGAGCGACTGAGTAATTGCCGACATGTCGATAGAAAGTCGGCAACCAGCACCTTTGACTAATTTGTCTCTGATTACAATTCGTGTCGATGACGATGGCGATGAAAATGTCGATAAAACTTGGGCTACTGCTGCGTATTTAAAAGAACTTTTTTTTGCCTCGTCAACCCCACAGCGATCTTTTTAACTGTGGGCCCCATGTTAAACAGGGGTTAAAGCGCCTAAGGGGCCCCTGTGGTAGGAGCATCTAATGAAGTTGCCCCACTCGCTGCTTTTGGTACTACAGAGACGGCCAGCTGAAAAAGACAGATTCAGTAGATGGCTACGGGAATGGGTGAAAGGCAGCAGTTGTCTAGGGCCCTCATTTATTTTCACTTTAATCAAAGTGAACGGTGCAGAGCTCAGGTCGGCTGGCCCAACATTTGCTGAACAAATTTTGCTGCCATGCCCAAAAGAATTGTAAAGCGTAAAATAACAAAGACAAGGAAGAGCTAAAGAAACAGCAGCAGCAAAGGAGAAAAAAAACTGTATTAGTAGATGTATTTTACACGTTATCCTTTCAGCCTGCCTGGTTGGGTAGCTCAAGCAACGTCGCTAAACAAAATCACAACAGTCGCCCAGTCGCCGAAAGGCGATGAGATTGCCCAGGCTTCAACAGAGGCAGAGGCGGCCAGATGAAAAAGTAAGCTAATTAGTTAATGAAAGATATTTTCCATTGTCTTCTGAAGGCTGGGCATGTCAGCGCATAATGGGGGGTGACATGTAGCACGTTCTGAGCGCAACGCAACAGTGTGGCAAGATCACAAAGCTGAGTGGCTTCATATAAAATTTTCGCCATAGATTTTCAATTAAGTATTACTTCAAGCATTCATTTGGCTTAGAGTTATTAGCACATTTTGCTGAGCTTTATATTCATTGCTCATGCAATGGGTGGTAACAAGAGAAAGTTTGTGCTAAAGATATATTAGGAAGCTGGATCTCAAATCAAAAATACCAGCTGAGTTGTTCTAGCAACGCATGTCTGCTCGTCCTTCTGTCCACTTGTCATTTGCCAACCTGTTTCTGAGACAATAAGATTCAGGAAATATTTTGAAAACATGTACATCTTTTTGAATTTTGTATTTAACAATTTTTAATTTGACATATTTGTTTAATATTGAGACAATTCCAATCATAGGAGTAATAAATTACCCTGAAATTATATCAAAGGAATAATTTGGATAATGTCTGAAAATATTTTTCTTATAGTTAAACTATAGAAAATTTCATGATCGCATATGGCCGTTTGCAAAAAGTTTAAAGTAAATGAAAATGATTTTCAACTGTTACGAGTTGGAGTTCGAACGCTTTTGATGCGAAATTGGTTTACAGCCTTGATACCAGGATTTATGTTAATTGTGCGGACTTGAAGTCTCTATAAGGCGTCCTGCAACCCGACTGCTTTGTTGCTGCTACGTGTTTGGCAATTTCGCCGTTCGTTGCTCATTTTCCCTTTACTTTCTTTATGGCTCAGTGTGCTGAATAATTCCGCTTCATCTTACTACCCGGGTGCTGCAACCCAGAAAATGGCTTTGTTGTTGCTCTTTCTGTTGCTCAGTTGCTCTGATTCCCTGCTGGTCCGCTGCTCATTTGCGTGGTCAGCGGCGGTTGACTGCAGCCTTTTGTAATGCAAAATGTTTTGCTTGAATAAATTATGAACTTTAAAAAGCCCCAAACCTACTTTGGCTACTTCAAAGTGCTGCCACACAGTGGAATAATGATTATATTTGCGTCCATCTAATAAAATAATATGCATTCTTTTAGTTTATTTATTTTTCTACAATTATTTCAACCTTCCAGGATCCGCACTTAAACTGAGGGTTACATTTGCCGCTACAGCAATGCGAGTCCTTGATACAAGCACCGCCATTCGCCTTGCATATGGCTCCAACAAGAGAAATCCCCATAAGCAGCATCCAAATTAGTTTCAATATTCCCTTCATTTCTATTTTAACTAATATAAAAGACTAGCCTATTAAACTACAGAATTGTTTGTTTTATACAAAAATTTATGTAAGCTGAATAAATAGAATAGCAAATCAATTGGTAACGTAATCAAATTTAAACTAAGAAGAACATAATACTGACTCTAAAATGCCCTGTATTCTTTGCATTTGTCATTCGACATATATGCTTAACTCTGGCATAAAATAAAATTAATGAATGGACATATCGTATTTGACTTAGGTTTCTTCTACTGATCTTAATAGAAGCAGCCTAAACAAAAAATATTGCTTTTCTTTTTCATTTATCATTAATAACTTTATATTTTTGCAATTGTCGACGCACACCATTTTTGTCATTATGACAATAACATTTGAAGTTTATGCCTTAAAATGGCTTAAACTTTACAGGCAACGCTGAAAATTGAGCAAGCAATATGGCATTTCTTTTTAATAATTTTCCATTAAACTAGAAAACGGGCAACAAAAGAGCGCAATAATGGCACATAATATAAAAAATTTTAAAACATATACGGCAAAGGGGCAAACCGGGAATGTGGGGGAATAAATGGGGTGTAGAGCAGACACACACAGAAACACGCACAGTGCTCTTCTTACATATAAATATATATATTCATATATGAATATATATATATATAGACATATATATATAAATATTAAATAAATTCTATATATATGTGTGTATCAATATATTATATATGTGTATATATAGCAGCGACGCGGATGCGACGACGACACTTCTGGTTCATTGAAGCATAAGAAATTCTCGAATGAATCGCTTCGTTGACGCTTGAGTAGACTTCAAGCGATAAGCGGTTTTTGCGCCATCTACAAAAATATATTTTGCTCTAGTCGCGCTTCGGTTACTCGTATGAGCCAATGCCTTTTTACCCTTCTAGAGTGGTATAAAAAAAACCAAGCCCAGGCTCGTCCGGGAGTTGAACCCGGGACCTCTCGCACCCGAAGCGAGAATCATACCCCTAGACCAACGAGCCTTGTTGCAAGTACAACAACTGACAATATAATATCATATAGATCAAGAGAAAAAGAGTGTGATGAGTTCCGAGTATTTTTCTAAGGTCTATGCGTATGCGCAACGTATAAGCCCCAGAACTCATACGCAGCGCTGTGGCCACAAAAAAAGTGGAAGCATTAATTTCAATTCTCAAAGTTGTCAGGGAATTCAGACTGAAAACTGAACTGGGACTGGGCTAATAAAAAACAGCAAAATAACAAATTGTCATGCTGAGTCACAAGAGCAACAAAAAGTGGCTGCCCCGGAATCTGAATCTTGAATCGGAACCTGAGCCGCGCAATGGTGTCAGAACCCGTGTGGCGTTCTCTTTTTGGCTTTTTTATTGACAGTTTTTAGGTGTTTTTTGCGCTGGTTGCTTAAACTTTGCCAATAGCACAGTATTTTTGGTGCCAGCGCTAACAAGCATATGACATAGCGCCCATGGAGTGAGAATGTCCTGCGGTATCTAAAAATCAGATACGAGAAATAGTATCCAATGACAGCGTAGCTTTTTTAACTTATCTTGCGACAGCTGCTCAACCCGCAGTCCGTACATAGTATATTTTCATATATTTATATGTAAAACTCTTTTTTTTGATTGACTGACTATTTGATTTACTTATCATCGCTCAGCCCAAACGGTAATGCAATTTGGACCCAAAATTTATGACGAAAGTTTCGACTAAGAAGGAATATTTGAAAATTCAGAAAATCTAAAAAATCACTTCTTATCCAATCTAGCTCAAACTTATTTTCAGAATTTCTCTTTAAAAATTAAAGTATAGTAAATCCGCACTGAAATCGAAATTGGCGGTCAAAATTTGGAGGAAAATGCAATTTTTGCCCGTAACTCAATCATAGAGCTCTATATTAGAACGTTAATCTAGAAAGGATATATACGACGCTGTTAATATTATATTCACTTTCAGAATTACCATTTTAAATTTCTTGGTAGCTGGCGCATTAAGTCAAAATAAAAGCTTTCAATGTGTGTATAGAAAATACACTCTTTGAACTAACTTCATACAAATTCCATAAAGATGCCTTGAGAAACAAAAAAGTTCAATCAATTTAAAGAATGATACTCATATTTTAATATGAATATACAAGCTTAAAGTTATTTTGATCAGCGGGAGAGTATACAAAAAAAATCTTCTCCGTACTTGGCTCACACTGGTTTTCTTTAGAAGAATTTTAAAAAAATTCTACTAAGCTAATGCTGAAAAATCCATGGGCTGGAAGTGTAATCCAACATATCAAAATTTAATAGTATATATAAGTATTAATTATGTGTTCTCTATAAAAAAAATATAAATTTATTTGTGTGAATGTAATGATGTCTGTAGAGTTGTCTGATACTCGTCGACTACCTTGTTTTCTTTTCCTTGGCGATATTTTAATCAATAAACGAACTCTTTTCATTTGATTCTCTATCTTTGCAATTTCATATTTGGTTCCTTGACATTGTTGAACTAAGCAAGAATTTTGTGGTTAATGAGGATTTCAAAACGACTACCGAAGAGGTAACACCTGAAATATGTGGTGGCCCAAATAACTGCAATAAATATTTTTCTATTGCTGAATAATTTATTTCATGCTCATTTAGAGTTCTATTGGCGAAACGGTGCCTACCACAAAGTCATTAGTGAGAGAAAATGTTTTCTCGAAATTTGGGTAAATTAATATTGGGTCAGATGTTAATAATACTATTTTTTTCATATAATCCCTCTCTTTGAGCACTTTTTTTTTCATTTTGAGACTGTCGAAATATCGTATTAAGCTAATATCATGTATGTTCTATCTGGTAATTTTCGGTTTATTACATCTTTGACTGTATTATTCATGGCATTTGTAAATATCATAGCATTGGTTGGTACGATTTCTAAGGCTAATTTATTTATAACATAACATTTATATTCCTATTCTTCGATATCTTATAAAGATAGTTGTTGCAGTTAGTATAGTAGAGCCGCGTAGTAAATCTTCGAATGGTGTCTGGGTTTTGAATTCGTGAATTAGTGTAGATTTTAGCTCGTTCCAATTACTTGGCTGATTGATCTGCGAAATCCGTAGAGCTTATCCGGCTAACTGCATCTCGAGGTGCTGAACGTCACATCTTCTGGCGGGGTTCATTAGTTGAAAATAGGCTAAGGATGTAATCCATTCTTCTGATGAATAAGCTTAATCAGGTGATCCATCATAAATCGGTACATGATTCATTTGCCCGGTTTAGGTGAGACTCCGATAGTTCTACTAACATTGTCATTTTTTTTTCATATCAATATCGAAATTGCACCAAACTTAAATTTTTGTGACGTATGTCCTTTAGCAGATTTACATTGAGTGTATAATTGTTTTTTAATTCGAACTTCATCAGTATCTTTAAAAGATTAAATATTGATCTTCCGTTCTTTATAAAAAAATATAAATTCACATTCACCGCAAAGTTGCTGGCTGCTTTCCATTTTTCGGTCCACTCACGAATTATTGGCATTGTCTGTCGACAGAAATAGTCTCGCCTATTTATCGCTCCAATGTCCGGCTGTACATACTGACTACATTTTACTAAAATATGGCAGAAAGTATTTGGATCAGATAAATATTTACCTCTCTATGCTTCAACCCGAGCTAATCCTCAAAATTAGGAATCAGCCGGTATGTCCAGCGATTCTTTGCTGAGCGATCCCACCGCGCTTGTCAGTTATTTATGCTAGCTTCAAGAGATCAACCTCAAAGGCTAGCTCTTTGATCGGAATCTTCTCTACAATCAGCGCCGAGTCGTCGGAGATTATTCTCAATATACAGTTTGACAACAAGATATTTGATTGCCATCTTGGACACCACAGCTATACGGAAGTATGGCTGGAAAGCCAAGACTTTCGCTGTCTTCACTTTTTTTTCGGCTACTAATCAAGACGGCCTAAATTGCTCAATGTATCTGTTGTATGCCTCCACGGCCGCTCGCAGTTCATTCGCGACTATAACGATGGTCACATCATAGGTGTGTATTTGTGAATGTGTGAGTGGCACCCAAATTCGAGTTAAGAAACTGCAAACGTGCCATCAATATTCCAGTTCAATGTTTCAGCTACCAATAAATACATGAAGCATCTTTTACGAAAAGCTTGAATGTGTTTCAAAGTATCTTAATAATATTTAAAAGCTAGATCTTAAAGTCAGTTTCTATATATATGTACTGAACATTTTCGAGATCGGAGTACTATATTAAATGCTAAATGTCCAGTGTGCAAGGCAATGTAATCTTCGGTGCGCTGAAGTTAGCTTTAATTTCCAAATTTTATTTAGATTTAAAAAAAGTAGAGTTTAGCTATTCACCTAAATTAATTAAAACCAGTTTAATTTGCTTTAGGAAAGTTGGCACCAATGGAATTTTGCGGCTAGGCGCTCGTATATTTCTATTCATAACCTTAACACAGGGAGGCAAACTTGGTTCCAATTATTTGGCCTGTGTTGTATGCCTTTGTGCCTGAGTGTGTGTATATTGGTTTGAGTGTGTATGACTAGGAGAGGGAGAATGAGATGTATTTGTGCGTGTGGTGTTGTGCTGACTCGCATGTGATGAGTGGTGCCAGTGGCGTCGAAAATAATTACACTAGCTGATTTACTGAGTGGCGTGGTTGTCGTGCCAAAGGAAATGTTGTCCCTCCCACCGGATGTTGCAAATGAGCCGCGACATTGCGATTGCAGTGACTTCATAATTCAGTGTTACAAAAATAGGAACAAGGAGCACGGATGGATGGATGACGGTGATCAATGGAAGTAGACTTGAATCCCAAGTCCACCCCGCAATTATTTTTAACACTGCCTACGTTATACTTAAGCGGTGTATGCTATAAGTTCACTCGAGAATTCATATCGGATGAAATATTACTAGTAGTTGGACATTCATTTTAGTGCAGCCAATTTCTGCTAAGTCAAACTATTTACGATAGTACTTAGGTAATAAAGTTTTTTCGTTTTTACATATTGAGGCATTCATAATATGTTTTCAATTTCACTCAAATTAATTTAATTACGAAAGCTTACGTCGCATTTAATTAAAACGAATTAAATTATATAGAATTTATTTAATTGTAGTTAAAAAACATTCCATACTTTTTTTTTTTAATTGCTTAAATTTGCATAAGTTCTTGAATTAAATACTTGAAACTTAAAACCTCGCCGAATGCTATTTCCGAGAAGTTTTTGAACTTGCAGGCAATCGCCTTGAGACTCGCCTAATACTGTAAATTAGTCGTATTATTCGTGTGTGTGTGTTTGTACTCATGGAAGTCTTACTTACAACACCGATTATTTCATAGACCTTGGTAGTAGTTCCATCATAATGCCATTAGCATTGCTTCTACTCTGAAGTCCGATTATTGCGGCAGAGACAAAGCAATCCGAGAGGCAACAACAAACAAGACCAAATTATGTGGTTGCATGCCATTTAGCCTTGTTCTTGGCAGTCTGGGTCTGAGTTGGAGGAATTTGAAATGAAAGTGGACAGCGACTGGGAATGGATAAGAGTAGAGAAATGGGGTATGGAAATGGTGGCATACGACAGGAAATGACACTCTCATAGTGCCAGTTGCTTACCCAGAGTTGGGGTTGAGTTTCTTTTTCCCACTATAAGAAGTAGCACCTTTCGACCTTTCGGTCTGCCTTAAGTTCGGGGCTCGGAGTTCTTGAGTTTTGGTTTGAATTGCGTGCGGTCGACGCATATTCAAAAGCATCGCTCAAGTGAAAGCGAAATTAATTACACGACTTGAGTTCAGTTGAGTTCCAAGTTGAATTGAGCTGAGTCCTTCGCATTGTCGGCTCGGTTCGTCTACTTGTTCTTCTTCTTGCTGCCTTGTTGCCGCCAAAATTAATGAAAAAGGCAACCAAAACTCAGCGTTTCTCTACGTTACTTTGATTAGAACTCTGTCTCTCCCTTTCTCTCTTCATTTATTGTACGATTGTGTGTGTATTAAAGATTTTCCTTTTTCTTTTTGGTCAACCATTTTTTCCTTTCCTTTTTGCTGCTTGCTTTGCTTATTGCGTCAAATTTTTATTTAAGCCAGCATTTGAATATTGTCCTCACCTTTTTTATGTTCGGAGGAACGGAAAAGGATATTTTGAGTTGCATGATTTTGCGGTACCAATATTCTTTATCTGCTAAAATCCATATGAGCTAGGCATAATACATATATATCTATAAATATATACGAACACATTTTGGCTTTTCTGCTGTCTCACTATCAGTGAAAGTATATGCGGCTTAGGCTCTACGCGAAGAGATTTGGTTCGCGCCTCTGTACTTCCTTGTACAAGCAATATTTTTCTAAACAAAATTTTAAATTTCACAATATAAAGGATTTGTTTTTTTATTTATAAGTAAACTTATATTTTTATGGGCAATGCTTTCAATATGTTTGAGCAAATAAACTAAAAAGTTTTGAACTGGTATATAGCTACCTGTTTTTATTTACGTCTTACAGGCAAAGTAGTGAGAAAAACTTATCTCTTAGCAGATGAGATTTATTTAACCAGTTTTTCCAATTAAAAACTCTACAAAAATAAAATACTGCCATAAGTATTTTAGCGCAATGGCCAGCATCAGCATTAAATTTGGCTCGTTTGATGGAAGTTTTGAGCTTTTATAAATAGACTGGATAGGGAATTGGGTAACTTTTAGCTTTTTAGGGCTGAGAATCTTTCAAGGTAAAGTGACCAATGTCAGCATGAGCTGCAGAGGACCTGCCAAAGACCTGTACAATACGAATCAGATTTCAAGAGGGTGCTCGACCGTTGGCTTCTCTCATTAGGACACAGTGAGGCATGTTTTAATTATGGCCCAATTACTAAGACGGCTTTAATCAGCGTCAATTGGCAAATACAAAGGCAAAGATTGTAAAATCCTACCATCACTTTTAGAGTGGGAGTAGTACTGGGGGAAGAGCAGTTTTCCAGCCGCCGTGGAAGCGACACACAAAAACCTTTTGCAGCTTAATTGAATTATACAATTTCAAGCTGGCTCTTTTTGTAGAATAATTGGCAATTTGATTAAAGAGTTAATTAAACATATGGAGGGCCGGCAAAGTACACGATGGATAGATAATTGCATTGGCGTGTTTGAGTGTGTATGTGTTAATTGTGTTTTTTTTTTTTATTCTCTCTTAAAATTAAAATGTACAAATTTAGTACACCTAATTGTAATTCCAAAACAGGATGGGTCAAGCTAAGTGTCCGCGGTACGACCGCGAGGCAATGCTTCGCTGACATATTGCTCTGTCAGTCTTCTCCGGCTGCGCTCCTCTCTTCTCAGCTCTGTCATCGTGACTGCTGCGAAGTTGCTGACCGCTTCCCACTTTTCTGCCGAGTGCAACATGCTCGGCACCAGGCTATCGACAGAAATTGTACCGCCCAACATCCGCTCCAGTGTCAGCCTGTGTAGGTCGAAGCGTCTGCAGCGGAATATCACGTGGTACGCATCCTCTACAACTTGGTGTCCACAGCAAGGGCATTCATCGGAGGTGTCATGTCCGAAGCGTTTAAGGGAGCTTCGGAAGCATCCATGACCTGACAGCATCTGGGTCAGATAGAAATTTATCTGCCCATGCCTCCTTCCGAGCCACTTCTCCAAGTTGAGAATCAGCTGGTGCGTCCAACTCCCCTTTGTTGATCGATCCCACTGCGTCTGCCACTGTTCAATGCTGCGCCGCCTTGCATCGGACCTCGATATTTGTAAAGCCCCCATATTGCCCATTGAAGCTCTCTTCAGGAGATCAGCCTCGAATACCAGCTCGGCGATCGGGATCATTCCTGCTAGCACTAAGCCTGCGTCATCCGAGATTGTTCTGAATGCGCAACATACTCGGATTGCACTCAGTCTGTATGTGGCGCAGATCCCGCGGCGGTAGCTGGGAATTGCCATCGCTCTGCTCCATATTGGCGCTGCATACATCATGATTGCCTTGGTGACGCTCGTTAGCAGCTGTCTGCGTATCTGCTTTAGGCCACGAGTGTTCAGCAATATCCGGGAGAGCGACCTGTTTGAAACAGCAGCTTTTGTGTTGGCAAATTCCAGGTGCTCCTTGAACGACAACCTAGTGTCCAGCATGACACCAAGGTATTTAATTGCCCGTTTAGAGGCAACCACGGACTCGCCAACCAGTATGCTCGTCGTCTCCACTTTCTTGCGGCTACTCACCAGTACAGCCTCGGTCTTGTGCGCTGCTAACACGAGGCCAGCTGAAGCTAGCCACTGGTTTACCTGCGCGATACAACTGTTGCATGCCACCTCAGCAGATCGCAGTTCCTTCGCGACGATAACGATGGCTACATCATCGGCGAAGCCAACTATGTGAGTGCCCTCCGGTACTGTCAGACGCAGTACTCCATCGTACATAATGTTCCAAAGGACCGGGCCCAGTACTGATCGTTGCGGCACCCCAGCGGACACTCGATAAACCTGTTGGCCTTCATCGGTAGCATATTGCAGCGTTCTACCGTTGAAATAGCTGCGGATTATTGCCACGAGCTGTTCAGGAACTCCAAATTCTGCTAAGGCGCTTATTGTGGCATCCCACCTTGCAGTATTGAATCCATTCTTTTTGTCTAAAGTGGCAATGAGGCAATACTGTCTGGAGCCGCCGTCCCAGCGTGTGCCTTGTATAGCTTCTGATGCTATGCCGGTGACTTTTCTCAAGGCGTCGATTGTAGACCTTGCTTTCCTGAATCCGAATTGGTTGGGGGATAGCCCTCCTGCTCTATCGATAGCGGCCTCCAGCCTGATACTTATTATCTTCTCTAGCACTTTCCCTACCGTGTACAACAAGCAGTTTGGCCTGTAGGAAGAGGCATCTTCTAGTGGTTTTCCCGGCTTTGGTAAAAGTACCAGGGTCTGGGTTTTCCATATTTTGGGGAATATTCTCTCCTGCAAGCACGCAATAAAGACTTCGGAAAATGAGTCCGGATGCAAAGACAGCGCCAGCTTTAGTGCGCAATTCGCTATGTCATCGGGGCCGGGAGCCTTAGAGGCATTTAGGCTTCTGGCTATTGCAAGAACTTCGCTCATAGTTACTATGTCGCTTATAAGAGACTCCGCCATAGCGAGGGGTACTATCGCATTGTTGTGTGCCGTTGGTTGTTGGGAAAATACTATCTCAACTATTAGCTCCCGTTCACCGGCGTCCGTTGGCGATGCTTGCTTGCCGCAAGCCTTTACTACTATTTTGTATGCCTTGCCCCACGGGTCGTATTCGGCCGAGTCGTACAGTTCTATAAAGCAGTCTCCTTTCCCTTTGCGGATCGCTAGCTTCAGCCTTTTTCGTACCATTTGGTATGTGCCTTGCCTTTCGCAGAAATCGGGTCTACCTCTTGCCCGCTGATAGCGCCTTCTGGCCTGAAGACAGACTTCCAGGGCATTGGCGATGTCATCGCTCCACTAATACGTTGGCGTGTGGTGTCTAGCAAATGGCTGCCGTTTGGCTATGCTTCGATTGCAGGCTGAAATTAAGTTGTGCCATTAGCTGCTTAGCTCTTGTTTCAGCGCTGCCAGCTGTGTTGAGCGATTGAAGCGCCGTGGAGAAGTCTTGGCCATTAAAGGTTTCTGGCCGATTCGCAATTTGCTGAAGCATCCAAGCATTCCTTGATCCTATGTGGCTTCCAATGGTGGTCAAAATAGCGACATGATCACTTGCAGTGTATGTGTCGCTAATCTGCCATTGGGCGCTGCTGAAGAGCGAAGAGCTTACAAAGGTAAGATCGACGATGGACCCCAATCCTACTCTACTAAGGATGTGAACAGTACCAGTGTTCAGCAGCGCTAAGTCCAGAGGAGCAAAGGTCTCCAGCAGGATGCGACCTTTACTATTAGTCACCAGACTGCCCCATTTTTCGGCCTTCGCGTTGAAGTCTCCCGCCACAACGACTCTGGAGCGCCCTCTAACATCGTCCGCCAGTTTGTCGAGGATGACGGAGTAGTCGTTTAAAGGAAGACTTGGCAGCAGATAGCAACTATACAGCCACGTATCTCCCAATTTATTTTTAATAACGTCCGGGATCAGCGGATTTCCCACTTATATCTGCTACCCAATTCCTGGCACAACCAGCTTCGCAATGGTGATGATTGCCACATCAATTTATTGCTCTCTTGTTCGACAAGCGCTTGGGCGGCAATGCAATGATTAAAGTTAATTTGCAGTAACCTTAGCATGTGATTTTGTCGAGGGCCTCGCGGTACGCCGGACTCCTAACGCAGCCTGCGCTCGCATAGTTTACATTTCGGTGACTTGGTATAACCTTTTGCCTCGTGGCTTTTTACTCCGCACTTGAAGCATGCCCCTCTTAGATCTTCCTGGCTGTGGCATCTTAGAGCAATATGCCCATATTCTAAGCCCTTCAAGCAGTGGGTTGGTTGGAGAACTTGCCGGACACGGCACATCACTCAGCCAATGCGTAGCTTGCTGCTCTCCAGCAATTTCGTTGCGCTTGCTGATCACAGGCTAATGGTGGCTATTTGAGACCCGTCCTTCATCGCACGGATCGATTAAATCGCGTCTGTGGACAAGGAAGGGTCTGCAATGGCAGCGCCAACTGCCAGTATGACCTCCTCGTTGGTCGCCAACTCATCCAGATCCCGGATTTCAACCTGGGACATCTCCTGCTGCGTTTTAACCACCGCATGACCGCCCAAGGTCTTCCCAACTGTCGTCTGGAGCTCTGCCCGGCTGTGGACTGGTTTTCTGCTAAAGCTTAGCAGGAGATCGCCCTGCGCAGTCTTCCTGATACCTTGCACGTCTCCACTTAGGTGCGTAAGCGAAGGGTCACTCTTGACCACAGGATGTCTGCATAACTAAGTCCATCCCCTCCCGATACAGTTATCGCGTCCGCACGGAAACGTTTGTGTCGTCTCTTGACCATAGACCAACATGGAGGCTTCCCGGCTTTTCATACTCAAATAAGTTAGCTGTGGCGGGTACAACTTTGTTGGTGGGCACTTGCCGCTTAGATCTGTTCGTGGGGGTCTTCCGCTCCTCGTTGCTTGGCTCTTTGGCGCTTTGGGGTACCCGATGGTGCAGATCCAGCGTAAGTCCCTGCGCTGCTCGTGCGCAGCAGATTCATGGCCACCTTTTGCAGGTTGACCAGATAGGCGAACTGCTTACGCATCAACGTATTTATATGGCATTGGCCCTGCAATAACGCTGAGAGGCCATCTAGGGTCACTCCCATTATTTCCAACGCACCCTGTAGGGTGGTTGGTACCTCCTTCGATACAGCCACCGGAGATAGCGAAGCTGAGTTACTGACCGCAACCTGGCTAATCTGCACTGGCGGTGGTGTTCTCTGCAGTGCTAGGCAAAGAGTATGAAGCTACTATAGAGACGGCGTTTCGCTCCCATACTTGTTTGATTCGAACACACGCATTGAGTGAAAATACCGACGTTTGGCTCGCCAACAACCACAAAGAAAAAGTAACGAAAACATGCAAATCCAATTGGTTTTTGGTGGGAAACCCGCGCTTTTTGTATGGGAGCTTCATACTCTTTGAGCGCTAGGCGCAGCACCTCACCGTCCATTTTACGTTTGGTTCCTGGGCAGACCCTCAGTAGCCAGAGGTTTCCCTGTGGCGTACGACAGCTGGGGGTTATACCGCCCGACTCGGTCACCAAAGCCCCGTTATGAGCACCGCCGCAGCGGAGGGGTTGGAAATTAGTCAGTTCCGCGTCTTTCTGCTCCAAACTGCGCAAGAAGCTTATGGTGGACAATTTTACCTAAAAGTAGGCACTGTGCTGGGTGGCTCCTGGGGTCTGGGGTATACACCCGACCCAACCTGGGGTATGTTTCGACACTAAGAATAGCCACACACTACAGGTTTAATAATTCACAGGTGAAAAATGCTAATTAAGAACTGAAAGGATGCACCGTCTCAGAAACACGTCTGCACTTGTCGAAAGTTCTTTCTCCTCTGTGTTTATTGTGTGTATATATGTGTATGTGTGAGTGTGTGTAATTCGCAATTAAACTTTGGCACAAGGATATTTGCGCCTCCAACCTGAGCTAGTTCTGCATTTTCTGCACTTCTCGTAAATTTTTAAAAAAATTTTTTACGGAAATCTATAAAATACATAAATATAAACAATATTTTCAATATTAATTTCAGCGGTTTAAAAATACCCGTTAAGTTAATCTGCAAATGTCGGAATAGTTATAATACAAGTAATAATCTTATTGAATTATCAAATAAAAGATTTATCCAAGAATAAGACATACTTTAAATTAATTTTGAAGCCCTTCGCTGAAAGTGCTCGACTGTGAAATATTCTGTTTCTTATGAACCGATTATCTTTTGCTCAGGCTAATGCACCTAACTTATAAATTTCATAAAGATTCGTTGAGAAATAGAAAAGTTTATTACACCATGAATTTCGGACTGATTGTTCCTATTGCAGCTATACTATATAGTGGAATCTTGTACTCTGTTTTTGTTACGAGCAGCACATTTGTCGGAATTGCCTGGATCAAGCAAAAATATCATATATTCATTCAGCACAAAAATATACTACTACTGCCAGGGTGGCTCTGATTATAATAGAAATTTATTTTTTAATGAAAACTTAAAATAAATTTGTTCTAGGCTTAGTGAATGGATATATATTTTTACTTACTCAATGAATGTTTTGTTTTGCCAAACTCCTAAATATCTAGTATTTTTCTTTTGGTTTACTTGCAGTATCTGGCGAAATGCAGTACAACTTCTGCCTGGGCGTTCCGCGTGCGAAATGTATGAAGCCCCTACAGCATCCACACTAGAGGGCGCAAAGGCAGAAGGGTGTGAAGGCTAGTGAAGGCAACATGGCTAAAGTGGCATCCATCAGCAACACAACCGTTGCAGCAACAACAACAACAGCCACAGGAACAGCGTCAAGAACAATAACAACCGGAAAGTTGCTTGACCATTTGCAGAATCGCACTGCTGAGGAGGAGGTGGGTTATGCAGCTGAACTCTTGGAGGGTGAGACCGTGGGAGTGGATGGAGATGGTGATGGTAGCGGCGGTGTGGGCATCGCTGGGTCCTCGACGCCCAGCAACTACCTGTCTCTGTACGATGAGATGGCCAGCGCTCTGGACGAAACGCAGGAGGCGGCAGAGGCTGGATACGCGTTGATCGATGACATCAGCGAGTGGCTGCTCAGTGCTGCAAGTGGCCCCAACAGCAGCCTGAGCGGTGGTGCAAGCATTAGCGGGAGCAACTCCAATGAAACGGTCAGCTGGCTAACTCTGGATATGGGCCATGTGCAAAACAGCACTTTGCCCAGTAGCGGCAGTGATGCAAGTAGCAGTGGTGATAGTGGTATTGGTGTTCCTGACAGCAGCAACAGCAGCAGTAATGGTGGTGGTGGCAGCAGCCATAACAATAGTAGCCTCTATACCTTACGGAGCTTTGTGGAGCAGCAACTGAACGGAGATTCAGCGCAGGATACGCAGGACATCGTGTTGATTGATAGTGCCGAGGAAAGTGCGCTTGAAAATGTTGGCGATGGTGAGGCGGATTATGGCCTATTGGGAAGTTTTAGTGGTGGTTCTCTGGACTTAGACCTGGACGTAGATGGCACCAGTCAGCTTCTACAGCACACAGCAACAAGCATAACGAATCGAACATCAGTTGTCGCTAGCTATGATCCAGGTGCGACCTGGTTGAGTGGTGCTAGTAGCGGTGCAGGCGTTCAGGATGTGACTGCGGGTGGTGCCAGTAGTGCTACGGGTCCTGGCAGTGGTCCCGTTGGTACTGGCTCTGGTGCCGGTACAGGTGGCAGCTCATTTATGCTGCTACTAGAAAATTTTAACGATTATTTTCCTAACTATAATGGTAGTACGGTTTCGGGCACAACACTCAGTACGACGACGACCAGCACTGTTCTACTCGATCAGAATCTCACTAATCTTTATATCGAGAACTATCGAATTAATTGTACAAATGCAACGCTAAATCTAACAACGGAATCATGTCATGAACTCCGAGTGGGTGAGTATCCTTTTTAGAACATTATACCCACATTTTTGTCCAGTTATAAAGTTTAAATTTTTCAAAATCGACTTAAAATCGATATGTATCCTCAAATGTAAGTTGAAATTTTTAATACAGCAAAATTTTAACTTTATTTGATATTTATCCATTAAAGAACGATATGATATTAAATTTATTTTAAGCTTTACTAATAGAATATAATATTCTAGTTCATAATTAATAATGCTTTTTAAGCCCAACACTGAAGAAATTCAGATTTATAGAGTAAGAAATAATTATTGTGCTTTGACTACAAGATTAAGCCTTTTAATAATAAATTAATAATTATATTACTTACGAACAATACTTAGAATATATCATGTACTTACTATTTATATTTTAATTGACAAACTTGTCGCTTTTTTTTTTTTTAGTGGACCACAATTACTGGGCGCTTATCCTGATACTATTTCCAATATTAACGCTCTTCGGCAATATTCTGGTCATCCTGTCGGTATGTCGAGAGCGTTCGCTGCAAACAGTGACGAATTATTTTATAGTGTCATTAGCCATAGCCGATCTGTTGGTCGCCGTAGTCGTAATGCCTTTTGCGGTTTATTTTCTGGTAAGTAGAGCTTTAACTTTAAGATATATTGTTGGAAACAATTTACTGGAAAGGGAATGGAGAAGGGCAAAACGAAAGTGCGTGTCATGGGTGGCGGTGTCAAAATCAAAATGCCAAATGCAAAATTGCCGGCCATTTGCGTTTAATTTTATCAAGTGTCTAGGGCCATCTAATAAATAAACAAGCTCATAAATAACAGCAAGAAGAGTGGTTTAACAGACTGGAGACTGTACACAAAGAAAAATATCATGAATTTTATATTAAAACCGTTCCAAGAAGTGCCAGAAAATGGAGCAGGATTTTTTGAACCAAGTGTAAGTGATTCAAGTACATTTTCTTCAAGTCCACGTTTTCAATACTCATCAAGGTTTGATTACTCTAAACTTAAGCTATAAATTGCTTGATTTAAGCTTATTTGACATTGATTTATAATTTTATTACAAAGCAGCTTAAATTTCAAAACAAAAAAGTTTATGCAGTTAGCACTGTCTTTTTTATGTTAAGCATAAAACAAGTTTTGTACTGATTTAAATTATATCTAGTAGAATTCGAACACGACTCTATAAAAGTTAAGAGTTTCAAATCGAAATTTGCCACGACGGGTTTTTTTTTCCTGTGTATCTCTGTTTGAGGGCGTAGCAAGGCTCTTTACTAAATTGCGGCCATTGAGGCAATAACATCCAATTTTTGGCGGCCCAAGCTTATAAATCAATGTGCATGTGAAGAAAACGAAGAAAGCTAAGAGAAGAAGCGCAATAGAAGGAGAGAGAGGAGTTTTGTGTGCGGTGCTTATTTCCTTTGACTTAAGTCGACGTAGCTGTCATTCCATATGATTGATTGTTCCATTGACTGACTGACTGCATCCCTTTTCTTTCCTTTCTGGCTCCCATTTTCAATATTCCATCGCCTAAAACCGCTTGCTATACGGCGGGCATCCCCAAGAGAATTGTCTTACAAAGCTAACTGGGTGATGCTCTAGCAGATTCATAAGCTACCACAAGTTATTTGAATTCCATCGATTGCGTTGGCGCATAGTGAGGTGCTCCATACTCGTAAACCTTATTTATTTATTTATTTCTTAGTTAATAATATTAATAAAAAATAAAAAATTAAAGATTACAGCGCCTATACAAATTTACATACATATATACTACCCGTATACTGTAGAATAATAAGTATAGTTAGTATGCCGTTGTAAATGTGAATTTAATTACAAAACTTTTTTGAGAAGCCTTTGCAAAGTGGGCATTCCGTAAGCTGTTAACAGGTAGACAATATGGCATATCAAACGCGTATATCGTGCGAACATTTTAATATTTATGAACATTTAAATCCGAACATATTTTATAATTGTTGTTCATTTTTGTGACATTGACAGCTCAACGTTTGTCATACTGCCCGCCATTAATTGTGTGCTTATTTAATGAGGATTTTATCCGCGGTGTAGTTATTGTTATAAAATTAAAAGATAAAATTTCATTTGTCTGCAGCTATAAAAAGCTAAAATCTGTCCTCTTGCTTTACTAAATAAAATAAAGTCAATTAAAACGGACAAAAGCCACACGAAAACTGACAGATGGATTCCGACTGCGAGTAAGAAAATTAAACTACACCACTTGAAAATGAAGCAGGGTGTCCCTAAGCTGGATAGAATGTGGGGAAGTTGGAAAGAGGGAGGCGAAGGATCCATGTTGACAAAAACTAATGTGAAAATCTGTAACAGGCCATTACATAATAAAAGATAACTAGTAAGGAAAGGCTATCTTTCTCGTGCCGAAGATTTTATATACATATATATATTATATTTATGTATACAAAATCGAACTTGTAAATTTGATCAAAATACGTTGAAAATTAAAAAACAAGTACAGAACCGATTGGTCCTATGGAAGCAGCAAAAAGAAGTCTATAAAATGTCATTCACACTAGTTCAATAACTGAGACACTAGTTTGCATTTAAACAAAAAGACTGACTATTTTTTCGTACTTTTCGCGGATACATTTAATTTATCAAAACAATAAAAATTGTGAAATGGTAAACGTGAATAATATAAAATAAAGTGATATTATTGTAGTCCCATAATAAATTATGCTTCTGGTTTAGTATTCTTTTGTTTATTTGAAATAATTTAACTAGTATCTTTTGCTCGTTTTATTATTGTTTGGGTTTCAACAAATAATATATAGCTTGTAGAAATTAACAGCAAACTATAGAGATTGAAGAAGTCATCAGTGACCATATTAAGTATATATATTATTGATCAGAACGACTAGACGAGTTGACATAGGCATGTCCGTCAGTCCATTTGCTTATATGCAAACTAGCCTCTCAGTTTTTGAGCTATGAGAAAGAAATTTGGTATGGAACCTTCTTTTTGCTGACAGACTACTATATATATATATATATAGCTCCTATAGGAATAATCAGTTGAAAAGTTAATGTAAGGAAAACTTTTTTGATTTTCAACCTACCTTTACTTAATTTACGAATTGTATGGAAAAGTGTAATTTCTAAACGCGCACCTAAAATCGTTAAGATCGAATTACTGTATCATATAGCTCTGCAAGGGTATATAATCTTCGGGGCGCCAAAGATATCCTTTCCTTACTAGTTTTTTTTTTTTTCTTTGATTTTATTCATCTTATTGTTGAATTCACTTGCGAAAGTTCTATATACGCAACAAAGAACCACTAATATTTAAGGACATTTCCAGCAACATCCGCTTATTACGGCATTTCCTGAGAGACATATACACACAGAACAAAGTGTGGCCGTCAATGGCAACGACAGCTCATTTAATTTCAATTTGATCATTAAATTGACATTCAACCGCACATCTCCCCTGTCAAACGCTTGCTAGCTGTGTGGGTTTTCTAACAGCAAAAGGCCGAATCACACACACAGAACTTATATGTATATATACATACGTATATATAAATACACTGAAAAATTAAGTTGTCATCAAATGTTCTTTGCCTTTCTATCGGATAGCGCGACTGCTGTGGATTTGTCTGTGTGCATGTATCAGGTGATAATTAAGCTCTTCACAGACCCACCCATACATACAGACTGCTCGACAGACAACTCGACAGACAGCTCGACAGACAGCTCAACAAACAGCCAGAAAAACATAAGTAGAGTCTTGTTGGCGTGTCAGGTGCAGCGCACTGTATCAATTATAGCATTTAACTGCAGGCAGCAACTACAACTGAAACACTCCGAGAACATTTAGAGAGTATTGGGAGAACATTGCTGTCAGGCATCGCTGGTAAAGTGTTACAGCAGCTACAACATGCTGAACATGTCAATTCATGCTTACACACAGTCACACACATAGTTATTCATGAGTATCAGTATTTGAATATCCAGTAGAGTCAGCTAGCTTATGGCGTAAAATTGCCCATTATAAGCTACCCATAATACAAAGAAATTTAACAGTCTAACCAGTCAACCAACCTTAGTAAAAGGATTATACTAACTATTAACTGGATATTACACTATTAACAAATAATATAAATATTAAATCTTAGTTTTTTTTTTTTTACAAATGCGTTGTCAAACAATAAATAATAAATAAAAATATAAAGATTTGAAATTAATGCATTTAAATCGATATTTTTTGTATAGACTATTAAGTTTTTGCATGACAGCTTATTAAATGAAGCGCATTTGTAAAAAATGAAAGATTTTATTTATGACATTTTTCATAGCAGATAACATGTCCAATAGTTTTTTTTCACCAAATTTGAACTTTGAACTCCAAATACGCTGATTAAAGAATCTGGCTTATCTGGTCTATCTTATAGGTCGCACTTCTAATTTAAAACCGCGCATAATCAAATGGTATAAATCAAGCCTACAACTAAAATTCAGAGAAAGACAACTTCCTACTTATGCTTATTTTTAAATATGAAAGCATACTTTTCAGCGCGCAAGCAAACAACAAAAATAAACCTAAGCTACAAGCACAATTATTTAGCTTGGACTAGCCCATGGGCATTTGTATTTGAAAGAGCACACCCTTACACACACAAACACACACTGAGCAAGACTCACACGTAAACACAAATGAAAATTGATTTAGTTAAGAGGATTTGCGTCAACAACAGCACAATAAGTGTGCAGTAACACGGGGAATTGGGTGACTGTGAATTGCCGATTGAGGGCTAGCAACGGGCTGAAGATGTGGCAGATCACGGCAGGGCTCGGATTCTCTGTATATAGCACTTAACTCATAAAAATGGGTGAGTGTGTGTGTGTTTGTGGACGGGGTGAACTGGGAGACAAATGTTAAGCCGCAGCTCGAGGCTTACTCAGAGGAACAGGCTAAGAAAGCAACAATATACGAACAACGGGGCGACTCAGCCAACAAAAAGAATTATTATAGGGCGTATTGCTTATGACACAGCCCAACAGATAGTTAAGTAAACAAACCAATGGAGACAACTGGACTAGCAGTGTTGCTACATTTTATTAAGTGAAAAAAGCGGAAAATCTTAAAATTATATGTTCCTTTTTTTTGGTAACTTTTACTAAGTTACGTAAGATAATATTTATATTTAAGCAATAATTAATTTTCTTATTATTATAATAATTATTATTCTTATAACTGATATCACAAACAATTCGTAAAATAAAAATTACATTAACATTAAAAACTATAAAAAGGTCAGCGGTAACTATATTTTTAATCTAAGATCGCTTAAGCTCCAACTTAGCCTTGAGCTAAGTCAGTGCATCCTCCGTTTGCCACAGCTGTCTGAAGATGCGTAAATGTGATAAGTAAATTATTGCTAGAAAATATCCTTAAAGAAAAATCCATTTTTATTTTAATCCAATTTTAATCAATCTCAGAAATTTTGATAAAATTGTAAATATTTTATGAATTAAAATGTATTTTAAGTTGTAAGGAAAGGTGCCGAGGAAAACAAACCTTTACAGAATAAAATTAACATTTAAAAATATTTGTTAAATTTATTTATTTTTTAATATATTTATTTGTTTTTGTAGGAGATATATAACATATTTAGGGAACATACATTCAATTTGTAAATTTTAATAAGATATCTTTAGAACCAAAAATGTTTTTTATACATATTTTTAATTTGGCTGCGAGCAACAAAAAATGGCTATATTTCATTTCATTGCCCTAGCTCGAAAACTCGAAATTGCATAGAATCAGAAAGACGGACATGGCTAAATCGACTCATCCATCGCCTTGATTTATAACTAACTAACTAACTTTATAGGTCGCATATGCCGACATTTTTGATACTTGAAAGAAAAGCATGCATGAGAGTTTAGTTTGTATCGAAACAAGCAGACGGACATTACGGGCATGACTCATCTCATCGCTGTGATCATTAATATATATAATTTATGGAGTCGGAGAGATACCTCCAATGCATTACACGTTTCGTGACAAAGTTACAAAGTTACACTGCAAGGAAATAAGAAATCGTTCGTACATCAACCCAATTGTTTTATGATTGTTTCCATACAGCTATATGATACAGTATACTGATACTGATTTTTGTAATCAAAATTAAATTAACATAGCTTAAACGTGTTTTAACCACTTTCAATATCCAGATATCTTACCAACAAAAAATTTTCCATGAAACACTTGTTGTGAATTGATCCCTACGGAATCTTAACATCGGAGTTATCTGATCTCTTTTGCCTACAAAAGGAATAATCCAATTTAATATAAATTCTGTAAATTGAAAAATATATACCTTCTCGGGTCGAAGATGATATGGATAGAAGGTGCAAAACATATATTTTCGCTTAATACTAATAATATAAAACGTGGATTTATTCTATGGCAGCTAAATGATATAGTAAAATCTAGCTTGTAAATTTGATTAAGATACGTTAGAAATTAAAGAACTACTTTTGAACTGATTGTTCCTCTGGGAACTATATGATATAGCTGTCCAATCCGGCCGGTTCCTACATATGTGCTGCAGCAACAAAAAGAAGACTACATACCAAATTTTGTCTACCTAGCTCAAAAGCTGAGGGACTAGACTATATTAATTTGTCTCGTCATCCTGATCGGTAATATAAAAAGTTTACAGGGTTGGAGATGACTCTTTCAATGGATTACACGTTTCGTGACAAAATTATAATATGCTTTGCAACTGTATAATTACACTGTCTTACGTGAATTTCTATCTATTTTAATTTAATTTATTTAATTAATTTAATTTAAAATCTATACACTAAACTAATTGTTAGTTGACTATGACACTTGATAGAAATACAATGCGATTAATACCGTCTTTAATAGAGATAAATTTTCCCACAGGGAGAATTTCGGTATATCTATAACACAATATTAAATTAGATTAATATATATAAACATTTTTAGTATACTTGTGGTTTTAGCTATTGTCAATGTATTAAGGTATCCTTGGCACCAGATTCGCCTGTCTTTTAGTCCTTCTATCTTTGAGCGGGGTATGCCAGAGCATTACTGATTAATGCACACAAGCAGAAGCACACACACGCGCCAAGCACTTAAGCATTGGCATTATAAAAAGAAGCGTCAATGTCCTGGACCTAGAAGAGATCCATTTACTATTGCTGGAGGTGCGTGCATGTTTAGGTCTTGCGATATTCACAGCAACCGCCATAATGGTACGGAAAGAAAACAACAAATAATTTTTGCCAGTTGCCGCATTTTATTTATATATTTGCTCTCCAATGGAAGTAAAAAGGGTGCACAGATAGCGACGCCAGCAGCAGCCAAGGCAGCGGCACTTACTCATCATTTGGTGCAGAAAAAAAGAAAAAAAGTGAAGTAAAAATATTTTGTAAAAAATAGTGGCTTGGCAGTGACAGGCCAGTGTCGCACTCTCCAGCAGCCCCAGTCAAATTTGTTTTCGCTTCATTCACCATTCCAATTCCAATTTCAGAGATATTTTCTCCAAACTTCTTTTTCGGACGCCCTATGACCCTCTTCAAGCCCTCTGCTATCTGTGGCATTTTGGATTTGTTTAATTTAAACAGGCACCAAAACTAAGCAGGTTCATTGGGGTCAGGACTCCTGACTCAGGAGCTAAGTGGCGAGGAGCTGATGGGCCGACTGACCGGAATCAATACGCCATTCGCTTGTGTGCAGTTGCTAGCATTTTTTTTATATTTAGAACCAATAAAATATATATAAATAAATAAGTGTCTAATCTTCGACGTTCAAATACTCTATAGCCTGCCCCGTTTAATTCATCTCTGCGAAATGAATAATAAACTAGTAAATAAACGGTACCTAGCCTTCCAGAGATATATGATATAGTAATCCATCTGAATAATTTTAAGTTTGCTTTTAGGAATCACACTTTTCCATATAACTTATAAAAATTATAAATTTAGTCAAGATACGTTGAGAAACAAAAACGTTTTTCATACAAGAGCGGCCACCACTAGTAGACCAAAGAGTATGAAGCTACTTTAGAGACGGCGTTTCGCTCCCACACATGTTTGATTCGAAGACACGCATTGAGTGAAAATACCGACGATTGGCTCGCCAACAACCACAAAGAAAAAGTAACGAAAAGATGCAAATCCAATTGGTTTTTGGTGGGAAACGCGCTCTTTTTGCGGATGTATGAACGAACGAGCCAATCGTCGGTATTGAGTTCGATATCAAGCAAGTATGGGAGCGAAACGCCGTCTCTATAGTAGCTTCATACTCTTTGCTAGTAGATTGCACAGAACACACAAACTAGATCTCACACAACTAGATCTACGATATAGCAGTCCGATCTTAGGAATTTTTTGGGTGGCCGTAGCAAACATACTTATGCATCTAAGTTGTAAGTTTTCTCAAGATAAGTTGAAAATCAAAAAAGTTTGCCTTACAAGAAATTTAGAACCAATTTGTCCTATGGGAGCTATATGATATAGTTGTCCGATCCGGCCGGTTCCGACATCTGCTGCCTTCAACAAAAAGAAACTATACCATATAAACCATACCAAATTTTATTCACTTCACTTAAGAAGTGAGAATATAGTTTTTATATAAACAAATGGATGGACGCCAGATGGACAGGGCTATATAGACTCGTCTAGTCGTCTGATTAATAATATATATAATTTATGGAGTTGGAGATGCCGCCTGGTATGCGTTACACAAGGTATAACAATGGTATAAATATCTATGCTTATCTATAACAAGCAATTGCCAATAATCCAATAAAATATTCATTTATTTTACGTGCTCAAACTCTCTACGCTCAAAGATAAAGCTTGCACTGATTTCTGTTGGTAGGAGAAAAATGCTGACAAGCTGCACACAACTGTTTCAGGCGCAACTTGCTTAATTTGGTTGAGTTGAGCAGCAGTTTTGCCCCGGACATTGGCTATAGCTCCAGCTCCAGCTCTAGCTCTATTTCCAGCTTTCGTCCGGGCATCAGCTTCAATTTCAAACCAAAGATCTCTGATGAGACATGCTAACTGGAAACTGCAAACATAGTTGTTGAGACTCAAAGTTGTTTAATTTAAATTATTTAGAAGGCTGCAGGAAAATGCCTGACAGATACTTTTGAAGTGCTTCACAAGTGCTTCAAGTATTGCTCATGTGTTGTCCTGTAAGGGAAACTATGCAATACAATAGTTTAAAGCAAACCATCTGATCTTAAAGAAAAATACCAGAACTTAATTTTAATCAACTAAATTAAAAATTAATTTATACTGATAAGTTTTTTACCATTACATCAGGTGGATGGGATAAATCAGAAATAAATTTGTTGTCCCAAAAGCGTCTCCATGTGCAGTTGACGTATTTAAAATCAATGGCCTGTAAGGATGATCGATCGAAAGCAGCTTCAGAAAGCTCAACTAAAAGCCAAAGTATAAGTATTTTAATCAAAGATATTTTCGAGTTGCCGCTGAATACACTAGACGATCATCACAGGTCATCAAGATGTCAACAAAAAGCCAGTTACTGTACACGCAGCGAACTAAACAAGCTGGGTAACCAAAAAGCTCAAACCCAAGTTCGGCTATAGTCCGCAAGCCGAAATCGGACTAAGATTGGAAAATGTCTGAGTTGCAACTGTTTATTTATGCAACGTTGCAGCTATAGGACAAGCAGAGCGTTAAACAGGCATAAAGCAGGCGTCGATCCAAGAAGATGACTGCTCAACAGCCCGAGCCAACTTCAAATGTCAGCATCTTGAGTTGAGCGACCACAAAATTTATATAAATCCAAGGCAGCCTGTGACTTGGTCCTTAGCCAGACCGCACATCAATTCAAATAAATAATCCAAGAGCATGAAATTGGCTACCGACAAAAGTTTCAACCCTCACACGCTTTTTCCCTTCATGTAACTCTTAGCAACGGTTTGAAAATAAATAAAATTGCAAAATAAGAAAAAGATTTAAATGAAAATACACCCACAACACAAGCTGGTGGCTGCAGAAAGCCTCCAAGTTAAATTCCTGCTATCAAACTTATAGCCAGTTACTGCTGGGCAAAGGCCCCGACCACCGTATCGGGAAACCGGTACTCGAGTCAGTCAGTCCCTGCTCCGGCGCAAGCACACATGCGATTCAGTTAAGTTAAGGCGCGTACTTCCGGCCAAACCGCAGCCTAAAATGTTTGTGTGAGCGTATGGGTTACAGTGCGTAACTCATGTGTACGGGCTGGCAGCTCATACTATGCTATTTAGCTAATTTAATACCACTATGAAGCCCTCGGCCTGTGGCATTTGCAATTTAAATAATTAACATTGCTTTAAATTTAGTTTCCTTTACTCTTTACCCTTTTTTTTGAGCATTTAATCAAACCGAGGGACAGCTTAAAAGACTTTTGGTTGTCATGACTGTATTGAAGTCAGTAAAGTTTGATGTTTCTATGTTAAATGATGCAATCGTTCTAACGCGTTCATACGTAAACAGACTATCACATTAATTATTCTAAGATCACGCATTAAAAAGTAGAATAAACAATTGCTTGATTGATGCCCAAAGCTATATATCATTATCAAAGGCTTGCTGACCAAACTTGACAGCGTGTAAACGTAATCAGACTTATGCAAGGCTCTCATTATATACAGATATAACTACAAATGCAAATACATCGTCACACACACACACACGTCCATGTGCGTCTAATGCGATTCAAGTAAAACCCATTTGGAGGTAAAATATGGCGTCAGTCCCCAGAAAAAGTCATCATATAATAAAATTTCCCTCGACGCTAATGACAATTAATTTGTGCTAAAATCTCAATACTCGTACACACGGTAGCACAACACCCACACAAAGACTTTTACTCATGTATATAACATATATATGTGTATTTTTATATATATGTGCACATATATAATGTATAAACAGGCAATGCCCTCGTCATCGCCTTTGGGGGCGTCCGAGGCTGTTAAAAATGGCGAAGAGAACACTAAAGTTGTTACAGACAATAATGGTACTTTTTGCAGCACCAGCACAGACACACTCAACCATACACACGCATTCTCTTGAGCCGGGCGCACACAATAAACTTAATAAATAAGTCAATTAATTGCCCAGCGAGCCTGATATGATATCACAGTAAAAACAGAAACAACACAGCAACAGCTTTAAGTGCTTGCCTGTGTGTTTGTGAGTGCTTAGATCCTTTTTTCCCTTTCTTTTGCAAGCTAGTGAATGCTCCTCCATTAGGACAGCAAGTTCAATTAACTTTCTCTTTGGCACAACAAAATGTATGTAAAACTCTTTTAATACTTCTTCGGGTTTTTATTAAAGGGGACTGTCACTCCTTCGCATGATATCCCGTACTATTTCTTCCAACCAAAGGATTACCGGCCACTTCCGAATGTCCAACTTAAAAGATATTTTCCCGATTAAGTATACAATGCTTTTCCAACGCTTTATCTGCTCTCAAAACAACGTTTTAATCGTTTTCAAGCCTTGAAGAGAAGATACCAAAGTTCTCTGTACTTAGGAATCTAAATTTCTAAATCTGCTTATTACAAATTTCTGGAGTGTTTAATTATTTCAGGGCGAGACTTGATCATATAAATTCAATGGGTGGAGTCTTCCTGAAAATTAAATAAACACCAATTAGAGATTTTAAGATTTTATTCTCAATGTCATCTATCACCCAAGTTTGCATCCTGAAAAAAGTTTATTTTAAAAAAATACCACTCAAATAATACTATTTAATATTTCTGAAGGCCTTCCACCAAGTCATGTTTCAAAGCACATAGATCAAGGTCTCCAGTGTTGAAATTTTAATAATAATACAAAACTGTTGCTGTTAAAAAAAATTATAATAAAAAAACGAGTACGGAATGGCTATCCTCAATATGCCGCAGATTACATAGCCATTTAGAGCTATATGATATGGTAATCCGATATTAATGATTTTTGGTAAACATTTAAAAAACCCCTTTTCCATATAACTTGTAAATTTAGTCAAGATACTTTGAAAAATAAAAAAGTTTCCCGTACAATAAGTTTTGAGCCTATGGGAAAACTGGAACAATCGGTTAAAATCTTGTTGTATGGAAAACTTTTTTGTTTTTCTGCAAGTGTACATAATCTTCGGCGAGCCGATAAGAGCCTCTTTTTACTAGAAATTAAAATAAGTTTTCTGTTTGTTTACTATTCTATGCTTAACAGCTGTTAAGTTAAAAGTTATTAATAATGTTAATATTATGAGAATATGGATTCATTAAAAATTAAATTGTCTTATTACTTTTAAGAAACGAGGTTATGTGAACATATTCTTCATGTTGCAAGGCAACTGCATGTCCAGAGTACGTTCAGTTAATTTAGTCGTTGCTCAAGGCTAAATCTGTATTTTAAGTATTAAAAATGAAAAAGAAAAAGGATATTCGGAGTAGGTAGTTGGATGGTCTTGGCTGCTTGGTTGCCATGCAGCATTTGGCAACATTAACAAATTATTTGATAGCTTTTATGCGTTAGCTTGGCTTTCCGCTAGTGGTTGCTTTTCGCCTTCGCCTTTTGGTTTTAGGTTTTCCTTTTTTTTGCTTTTTTGGCCATTGCATGCTTGGTCACTACGTAAACATTTATGGCAGTCATAAAATAGGCAAAAGTCGCGACCCAGCCATACATACATGGAACATATAGCTACATGTATATATACACACACATGCACACATATATATATATATATATATTTATATATAGTTCTCCATTATACACATACTCATATATAAATATCTAATATGCGTGCCGCATAAAATCACAAGACAAGGCGAAGCCATAGCCAATGCCGAGAAAAGCCCTGGCAGCATTTTTATGCAGCTGTTGTGACATTTTTATGCTAAGCTGCTTCGGCGATCCAGAAACTTTCCCAAATTTCCCAGCGAATGCGCCAAATTATGAAAATTCATTAAAAGCCAAATATTATGGCATACTTTGAGCCCGGTTGCTGCTGCCGAAGCCACTGCGTCCTAAGTGTTGCAAATTTTTGCCTTTTTCTCTTTTCTCTTGGTTTATCAATTGCCAACTAAACTTGTTTACGCTGACTCTTTTATCATGTCGTTTCTCTGCGACAAAACATCAACAAAACTGACAACACCAAACGACAACAGTTGCTCTAATAGGGATGAGCGATATTTGTACGGGTATTTTGCAATCACAGCGTGTAACAGTGACTGTTTCTAACAAATAACTGTGACAATGAAATATATTCCGATCTTTTGCATATGTTTGCTTAAAAAGCATTGAGCAATCTGCTGATATTCTATTCCAGACATGTTACACTTTGATTATATATTATAATTTTGACTACCGTACATGCTAATATTACATTGACTGTTAACATAATGACAATATTGATTAATATTGTGACTGATACTGTAAAAGTTACCCAATACTCTCGATACAATTCGATACGATCCAATGCGACTTTTATCTGTCACGTAAATATTGTTCATCTCTATGCTCAACTAAAGTCTGTAATGATGCGAGTCAACCGCAAAGGGGAGAAGAGGGACCTGATGGTCGCTCAAGTGGTTGATGTTGACGTTTAATGCACCAGCTTACAGCGTTATTCTCAGAATATAGACCCTAGTTGAGCATGTCAACACGAGGTATAAATAGCAGGTATTTTGGATTACAATATGGATGTCATAAATGCTAAACTATCATAAGCAGACAATGGAAATCAAATCTTTTTCCAACATATTTCAGCATATCCCCAAACCTAATTTAAAGTACATATCTCTGTACATTTAACGCAATGTCCTGACTGACTGACTGACTGACTAACTGATTGAACTTAGCACAGCCCAACCAAAATTTTTGAAAATCTGGAGTAAACTATTGTGTGAAACTTTTGTGTTTCTTATCCGATTGAGTTCAAATTCATGTTCAGTTCTACTTTAATTGATCTCCCGTCATTAACTACCCGTAGAACTATCCTTGGTATTCTTTTTATTCATAAGTTAATTATCGGTGACATTAGGTCTTCTTTTCTATTATCTCGACTTAACTTTCATGTTCCTCGTAGACTATTTAGGCACTCATTCTTTGAGCTAGGTGAAAGAAATTTGGTATGGAGCCTTCTTTTTGTTGCAGGCAGCTTATATGTCTGAACCAGCCGGATCGGACACTATATCATATAGCACCCATAGGAATAGTCGGTTCAAAAGTTGTTGTATGGAAAACTCTTTTGATTTTCAATATATCTTGATTAAACTTACAAATTATATTTAAAAGTGTGATTTTTAAACGCACATATATTTACATTTAAGCTAAAAACAATTAAAATATGAATTAAATTTAAATTCCTGAAACAAAATAAATTAAATATTACACGTAAGCCTTTTGGGTGCATTGAAAAAGAAAGAAAAAAATGTATGCTCCATTATTTTCACGGATTCCGAAAAAGTCAGAAAAAATGTAATAAAGGAAACCTGGAAAATCTTTTATCTAAAAATGCAACGCCAGGATCCTCAATAATCTCAATAATCCGGGTTTTAGATCAGAAGAGCAGATTTTAATTGTGGGAGTGGGAGAGAGAGAGAGAGAATTATATGGATATTACGAGCTAGAATTCGTTATAATAAGAGCAATTAGAGCAAAGTCAGCTGTCCAAGTTGAGGAAATTATTTTCTTGTTAAATTTACAAGGAACATGAAAGTTAAGACGAAGTAATACAATAGAACAGATCTGATCCATCATATCCTAGTACCAAAAGGTAATTAATTCAAATTAAAATAGTACCCAAGTCATAATTACAATAATTTTGATGTATATTAATCTACGAAGTTTTTATATTTTAAAAAATTTTACCTAAAGGCGGTAAATAGGTTCTTTGCTATTTAAATTCGTATAAAGTCTTATTAATGCCCTTAAGTTTGTCCAATTGCCTGGGCTAAAATCATTTTTTATTTGCATAGCTAGTTAGGTGTTCTATATCTATATCTATATCCTAAAATAAATAAAAATAGCATAAAATAATTGTAGTAGTGTTTTGATAGATCCAAAAGTTTTTAAATAACTGAGCTGTCCCATTTATTCTTCGGACAGAATATCAAAAGTAATGCCTTCATCCGGTTGCCAAGCGATGGCGATTTAAGTGAGCTGTACACAGTGGCAAGCCAATTAGCAGTTTCAAGAATCAAAAGGGTGTAGGAGCGTAGCTATGGGATGGTGCAGATAGGAGGAGGGGTGCCGACTGACAGCTTTGGTCTAGATGGTAAGTCCCTCTCCATCTATTGTCAGGGGTCATAGAGTCTTGACGGGTGTTTAGGTATCTTGGGGCAACGCGTGCCAGCCATTAAAAGCTTTTTAAAATTAATTATGAAACCAAAAGTAGGCAAACATTTTCCAAGAAAAGCGCAACCATCTGACAACCCTTTTTAGCCCATCATTCAGCCCAAACCTTATTCGCAAGCCCCAACCCCTACTCTTCATATTTCCAAACGCTTCCAACTTCAAACAGATTTTGGATACTCTAATGGCCAACCGCAGGGGTGTAGGCTAAGCTTAGTGCGGGAGAGACGAGAAGCGGGTGCATGCGTTGAAAATTATGCTCATTATGCGTCGCATTAAATAGTTGGACTCATGAGCTAGGTCCAAGTCCAGTCCCCGTTTCGCCTGGAATATATTTCTCACATGCAAAGCGTAAAGTTTTTTGATTAGGGTTAACATAGGCATTATCATGGTGCTCCGGCTTAGCGTTTTTGTATGGTTTTTGTATTTATTTATTTTTATTCATTTTGAGTTTGCAAAATAATACTGAAACTTTTGCCAAACTCGAGCTCCGATTGCGGTGGCCTTTGTTTAATTTGATTTTATTCGCACAAGCCGCAATCCTTCAATTTATATTCACATATGAGTGCGGATATTTGAAAGTTCGCTTCTATGGTTACGAGTATTTTGGTCAGACTGTTTGTGGCACATGTTGCAAGTCTTTTAAACTTACGACTAGAGGCATTTACTTCATCTCCAGCTCTATTTCCAGCCACATTTTCAGCTCCACGCCATTGCACGCCATTGCCATGCCCATAAATGTGCTGTGGCAAGGGCCTTGCGCACGTAGTCGGAAAAAATCCCACTCCTAGCATTTGGCAGTTAATTAGACTTATGGCTGAGCTATTTTTAAACCCTTTTGTTAGAAGTTAAGCCCAATTCAGTCTAATGAACTAACCCGAATGGGTAAAACTTTTAACTGTCCCCCGAAACTTCAACATTACAACTCTTTCCAAGAACTTTACGCACGCCACAAAATAATAAGCAAAGATTATATAAAATCCGAATTAAATTAAACAAAAATAAATTTTGTTTTGGTTTTCAAATTGGAATACATTAATCCAGCTCTCAATGAACTTTTTCATTTGAATAAGTAAAAAACTATGACAATCGATTCGTCCAAAAGAACTGTAAATTTTCTAAAATTTCGAGATTAATTAAAATACCGTACTACACTTTTCTAATGTATAGTTAAACTCGAACCAATTCGACGTAAATAAAAGTATAATATTATTCGATTTTTCCGAAAATAAACGATACGGTGAAAAACAGAGAATACTTTCTAAAACAATTTTAAGAATGCCTTCATATTTTTATATAATTCGGATTGAATAAAAACAAATAATAACTTTTATGTTTTAATTTGAAGATTTCAAGCAAGAAGAATACTTTTTTGTATAGATTTTAAGATACTTCTAGTTGGTCTTACATATTGAATAGACCTCAAAATTCATTTAAATTAGCTATATATATCAAATATACTATTTTTTTATTATTTTCATTGAAAAACTCATTACTGTGTGTCACTGTACTGTACTGTAACAGTGTACGCATGCCAATGCGTATATAAGCGGCTGTGGATTCACTTTTACAAGAGCTGTGTAAACTTGCTGTTAGTGTTTTACCTTTACATTTGCTACGCACTTTTGGGCCAATAACAATTAGAGGAGACGCCCGAGGATGTCAAACTTTTAATACCAAAAGATCGGCCAACAACAACCACAACCAGAGCAAGAGCAAGAGCAAGAGCAAGAACAAAAACAATATAAAACCAGTTACAAAAAATGTGTGACACGTGTCCTACGGTCCTTGAATAAAACTGAACACACGCACATGTTCTGGTGTGTCCTGAATGCGCCTTGGAAACACCAGCGAACATCATACATACACACATACCTACTTATTTGGAGTAAAGCGAAAGAGAGACAAGGCGAAGGCGCCATCGACTGACACATAGTAATACGTTTCTTTTTCCGATTCATTACGCTGTTACTGCTCTTGTAGCCACTGTTACGCTGCTGTTGTTGTTACTGTTACAGCTACTGTCGTCACTAGAAAAGCACTCAAAGTAACACTAGACAAAAAAAATATATATAATCTTTGAATATGGCTGAAAAACACTAAAAAACAAAATATCCTTCATTCTTTTTTTAGCTGTTGTTCTCTTTGTTCGTCAATTGGTTCGCGAAAGTAAGAGCATTTTATATGGAAAAAGAATAAAAATATTGTCCTTGAATTAAACGTACCAATCGATCTCTAAAGTACCCAGTGGGCTCAGCCATTTTATGCGATTGCTCTTGTAAAAAGCATATAGATTTGAGACTTTCATGGTGCAGATACTCTTATTTACAAAGAACTGAACGAGAGAGCTTCTAGGATCGAAATTATGGTCTGGTCGGCCAATAAAAAAGGATAACTGATTGTAATAGTCATATCGATCATTTTCTGACAATTTCTCATAGTTAGTGTAATTGAGTTAAGTATTAATAAAACTACCCTAACCGTTAGCTAGATTTTTTTGTTCAAATTCTTTATTTGATCCGTTTACAAAATAAAACCGTGGTTCTTGGTTTTCAATGGAATGTGCATGAAACTATGAACAAATGGTCTTTAATTAAGAACAGAATATTCTGAAATATTCAAAAATAGCATTCTGGAATTTAAAACAAACGTACTCAATGTACTTTTTTCAACGAATATTAATAATTTCGGTTTTTTTAGAATGGTGTACAACTCAGTGTACAACTATGTAAGAAAACTGCAACATAAACTTTTTTGCTTATTAAGATATCTTAATAAAAATTACAAGTTGTACAACAAGATGGAACAGTGTGTTTTCTAAATACCAAAAACCTTCAGGATATTTCATTACGGTTGCTTGAAAATCTCACTTATTTTTTCATGGGACTACCAATAATATATATGATGAAAATATTCTGAAATTTTGAAGGATTTGCAATTCAACCGAAAGTCAAGACCTCTACTGATATATAGGCTAAATATGACAAGGAAAAATACATGAATCTTTTCAATTATGAATATAATAGTTGATACATTTTATATTAATATAAATATAATAATAAAATATATATAATATATATATATATATATATATATATATATTAAACATATAATTAGATTTAGTACGCACTAATATTAGTGTACATTATGTGTAGTTATATAGTTGATGTGAACTGCAACGGATGCATAAATATAGGTAGGTATATAATAGGGCATTTATTTGTATGTGGGAGTCGATATATATTTATGTCTATTGCATAAATTAGCTTTAGGTTAATAGACTCCCTATACTTATTTTAAGGGGTATACAATAAACAATTACAAAAATGTGCAATTCACTAGCACAAGCATCAGATAACGTTTACCCACACTGACATGTTAGAAATTACAAAACCTCGAATACCAATACAAATACAAATCAACAAATATATAGTTTCATGCATGAAAAATAGTGGAAGAGGAGTTAAGAAGCGGATATCTGACTGCGGCTATTTAATGGGGAATTGTTTAGATACAATGGCCCAAATTTATGGGCACCATCATATTGCAGACAAATTATAAATAAACAGGCTGCCCAATGCGGTAATACTTCATATACTACTAACTAGACATGGGAAACGAATTGCAATTTTCAAAGTACGCAAGTTAATAAAAATGCGATATTAAATAATTAACCAACTACGAATCAAATTTTAATTTATATTTTATTTACAAAATAATTGGTTCGGTATGGGTGTCTTCGGCACGCTGAAACTTCTGTACGCTTGCAAAATATGCGGTCTGAAAACTTACTCTCATACATTACATACATTATACATTACATGACTTATAAATTTCATTAAGATACTTTAAGAACCAAATAAGTTTTCCATATAGCAACTTTCTAACGGATTGTTCCAATGGGAGCTTACAGTTATAATAGGTTGATCCGGCCGGTTGCGACTTATGTACTGCTTGCAAAAAAAAGCTCCATACAGAAGTTCATTCACCTACGTCAAAAACTGAAGAACTAGTTTATACATAACAGACATGACTCGTCTCATCATCCTGACCAAAAATGTATCTTCTGTATGGGGTCGCAGATGCCTCTTTCAATAGATTACACATTTTGTGTCAAACCTATAATACCCCATGAAAGTGTATAACATTTTTTGAGAACATTAACTAAATTCTTAGAAAAAACTGAAAATGTTTAAAATGAGTATTTATGTAATGTATAGAATTATTTTTTTGATTATCAAAAAAACATTTGCTTAGCTGAGAGAAATATAAGGCCAAATTGCATTTGCGGCATAGTAATTGAATTTGCGACTTCTTTTATCAGTTCGTAGTAAAAGTTTTAGAAAGTGTCCGAATCCCACATAGCAAACGTCTATCGATGGAACAACATGACATTGGTTTTGCTTTGAAAGCGTCCTGTGATTAAAAAATAAAAAAAGAAACGCCAAGGGTTAGAAGCATTGACAAATCCCAATAAATTTATTATTATAGTTGTTTGGCTTTTATTATAGATAATGAATATTAAAGCTTAGTTTAAAATTAATCGTCGCTGCAAGCGTCGTTTCGCAATAGTTTAATAGTCTCATCTCTGCAATCAGAACTCCTCCTCCACAGTCTATCGGCAATTGCTCAGCTGAGGTATGGTAATCCAGCTCAGCAGCGTTGCCACACTCAGTCTCATAGGTATATCAAGTGTAATTTAAAATCTCTGTCACCAATGGAAACTCTAACTACTTTACTCCACAATCAATCCTTATAATCATAATATAATAAATTAAATTAAATTATATTATAATAAATTAAAAAATATTGACGCGTAAGTATCATTGTCTACCATCAAAGAAAAAAAATAAAATTTCTTTTTTAATTCATGCTTGTTTTTTTTTTAATACTTTTTTGCGACCTCATGTCTATCTGTTGTACTTGCCAGCAACAGCAAAAGTAAAAACAGCATTGTTGCACCAATGGCAGCAAACCACAGGAACGAGCAGCACCAAGCTCAACACAAACAATAGCATTCAGAAAACGTAAGACAAATATGCAGAAGCTTTCCAGCAAATTGGCATAAAGCTCCACGCATTTTTATCATATGGCAACAGCACTACCCTTACTAGACCCACCCAATCAGAATAACTCAAAGGCCCATATTCAGTAGCGATTGTTCTTTGTCCCCCGACTTGCCTCCAGCAACAATAAACATCACTGGCTCCGATAGTAAAATTTAATTAAAAGCACTTTCATCTGCCCAGTTTGCTCAGTGAACATTGCAAATGCCTATCGCAGAAACAACAGGCAAAAGGTAAAAAACAAAAAATTGTTTAACAAAAAAAAAAAAAAAAACAAGTGAATTGTGAATTTTGAAAGGAGCTTGGACCACAGCTAGCAGATATTGAGATATTGGCCTGGGAGTGATGGTAACTGCAACGAACACGAGTATTCGTCTTACGTAGTACGAGCAACTCGGACCATTGATTTCTGAATTAAATGGTACATCAATCTCAATACTTTCATATTTTTATGTGTATTAACAATTTGGCATGTTCCGAATATAACTTCCATAAAAATATTTTAGGCATACTTTGTGGCATATAATAGAATTTAGGTTTTTTAATTAACGTGTCATTTTAGCACAATTTTAATATTGGATTTCAATTTTTCCAGCTAAATTGAATGGAATTTATAGAAATTAAATACACACTTTTCCATATAACTTCTAAATTTAGTCAAGATACTTTGAGAAAAAAAAAAAAAAATTTTCTTATGGAAGTTATAAGATATAGTTGTCCGATCCGGCCGGTTTCGACATATGTGCTACCTGTAGTAAAAAGGAGACTTCATACCAAATTTCATTCACCTGGCTCAAAAATAAAGACTAGTTTGTGGTATATATATAGACGGTTGGCTATGTCAACTCGTCTCACCGACCTGATCAATAATATATATACTTTTTGGTATCGGATATGGCTCCTTCAATGTATTACACATTTCGTGACAAAGTTATAATATCCTCTGCAAGGGTAGAAATATTTATTCGTATGGAATAGAATAAAATTAAATACCTTAGCTATTGTCCAAAGTCGTGATTTTCTAATATATTTATATATATGTATATCGTTTATCAATTTATTTGATAATACAACATCTTAATTATCTTTAGTATATATCTAAGTTTTTTCAAATAACTTTATACATATTATTTAAAATTCCATTTTAATGCAATGACTTTAACATTACTAATTTAATAATTTCTTTCATGGGCTTATTTGGGCATTGGATATTGATATTAGTAGAAATTCTTACTGAGCTTAGGAGTATTCAAGTAATAACTTACATCAAGTGTCTGCAACACACACACGTTGGGAAAACCAAATATTCTTCTTCTTATAGGCCAATTTGCTGGCTGAAGTCTTAAAAAATGTTAAAAATGCGTTTAACATTGCCAGGAAGGATGTCATTATAAAAGCTTTAACAGAATTAGGGGTTCCCAAACAGCTCGTTGCAACCACCCAGAGCTACTTCAGCGATAGACTGCTGCCGATGAAGGGTACCGCAATGATGTGGACAACGTTATCATCGCGAAGGAACTGCGACCGACCGAGGTTACATATAACAGTTGCTTAGAGCAAGTTAGGCAGTCATTAGTGTTGGCTGGCGTGGAGTTAGCTGCACATAGAATCGAAGGAAGTAATCGCAAAAAAGTGAAGACAGTGTACAGTTATCGGCCATATAGCTGTGGTGTACAAGAAGGCAATCAAAAATATTTTTGTTTCATGCTAGACACTAAATTAAGTAAGTTTAGCTGCCTTTTACGATCTATCGCAATTCTCTTAATCCTTAATCCTATGTTACTCTATGAATCTCTATCGATTATATATTAAAATTATTTTTATGGTCGCCTCGACTCTAACCGCTGGGAAACAACACAAAGTGTGAGGATAGGTTAAATGATCATATCCGATCTTTGATCCATCTTCGATATTCAATCTTCTCAATTTTTTCAATGCTTAATTTTTTAACACTTGTTACAATCGACTGCACATGTTCACACTATCATACGATCATAAATCGTTCCGGGAGCAATTGAAGAATGCACAAGAAGGCAACGGTGTCAACGTTGAACGTACCGATTGATTCCTAACTTGGAGGATTGGCTCGGGAGAAATCATGGGGAGATCATTTTTTACTCGACCCAAATTCTTTCTTGAGATGGGGGCTTCAGAGGAGTGCCCTTGCTGTGGACACCAGATGGGGATGCGTACCACGTAGTATTCCAATGTAGGCTTCCCTCCCCAAAGGAGGACACTGGAGCGATTCTTAGGCGCCACAATCTGTGTCGGCAGCCCCGTGCCAGAAATGTTGGTGTCGACAGAAAAAAAGAAGTGGTCAGAAACTTTGCAGCGAAAATGGTGACTGAATTGTAGGGTGATAGGATAGGTGGTGCCATACATCCGCAAAGCATTACTTCGCGGTTCTACTGTGAACAATAACCACCACAGTTGTAATTTGCTTAGTTTTTGATAAACAAATAAATATGAGAAAAAAAACACATACATAGACATACACCGAACACGTCTAAACTCTATCTTCTTGCAAGCCATAAAAACCAGAAGCTCAATTATCAAAATGCTGCATGTACTTGTTGTTGCTATTATTCTCAGGGTTTACGTGTGCGTGTCCGTGCATGTGCGTCACATATATGACATGTATTCGTATTCCCATTTCCATTACCATTCCTATTGTCATTGTCGTCGTCTCCTTTGGAGTCTTTGTCCCTTTAGGTTTTTTTGTGTATGGTCGCCTTTGACTGTGCAAATAGATAAATTTATTTATTTTATGCGCTGCTGTTACAAAAACCCCACCAACAGCATCCCATAGTGGCACGGAAAGAGAGAATAAGAGCAAAAGAAATTCTTTTATGTATGCAGCTGAATAGCAGTCAACCCGTAGATTTAAAGGTTCGTCTAACTTTAAATGCCTTTACTTATGCGCACAATCTACATAAATTGAATGCCATTGAAAATTTTTCAACACTCGCACAAGCACACTCGAATAGGCATCGTACTTGGCATATGCGGTAAGCCGTAAGCCATAACTTCAAGTATGCTACGTGTTTGCCTGCAAAGAAATATATATATATATAGATTTTTCCTTAATGTAGACAACCTTTAAATAGAATCTGAAACCAAAATTCTTAGTCGAGTATTTATTTTATTTATTATTGTTTTTCTTTTTTTTATATAAAATTTGCATTAAACTGAAGGCAAACAAATAGGAGTGTTTGCATGATTCACTTTCGATTCAGTTAGACGATTAATAATCGATTGGTGAAAGTTTGTTGGCGCCACAAAATACGTACGTGACGCCTGTCTACAAAATTTCAATGGAAATATAGTTTTTCTATGCTTATCAAAAAGAAATGCCGATACATTATAAGTTATAACGGCGCTTTAGCTACAATAACTACGGGGCAAATTTCGTGGTGCTAACGCGGCGCATACGTAATCCCTTATACAATGGCCGCAAAAAGGACAAAGATTGGGAAGAATAACAGCATCGACAATAGAGAACAAGAAGCAAATAAGCGCTGTAAAAATTCTTCAGCATATATATATATATATATGTATAATATGTGTGTCTTTCTGTGAGAGCATTCGTGCGTATGTCTCTATATATAAAGTTTTTGCCACTTTCTTTACGGTGCTCAACTTTTGTTATGCTCGCTTTAGTCTGCGCTCAAATTTTCCCTTCTGTCCCCGTTTCGTTTCTCAACTTCTAAGACCTAAATACAAATACATATCCCAGCTATTTTCGTTCATATATTTTGCCTGACTTTCACTTTCACGGCTAAGCTTTGGCGCCATGAGTATCGCCGACTCCCTCAAATATTTTTGCACTTTTTGTTAAATGGTAGCGGAGTTTGTTTGCCTACTTTAAACATAAACCGATCGGCTTTCTATTTATTTGCCCCACCATTGTATGGAATGCTAGAAATATAGATGCCAGAATGTTGCTCAGTGAATGTGGATTTGTGAGCCTGTCAGTTTCACATACACACACAAGTCCTGATCATCCTTTGGAAAACCTCCTGCCTTTATTTTTTACTTCCTCTCCTTTTTTCTTTCGTTTTTTATGTGCTTTGTGTGCTACAAATTGTTTGGCTTTCGAAATTCCTTCCGTTATTGTTGAGGTTTTTATGGACTTGCGGGTGGATTGCAAGTAAACTGAAACTCAACTCATAGATGCGCGCTGTAAGATAGACTGGAGAAACTAATTTGTATCTGGGGCACGCAAGAATATTGTTATTGATAGATGACAATGGTCCGATGGCCGACAGCCGGCCCAGGATTTATGTACGAGTATGTTTTGTCTGCCTGTCTCTCTCTCTCTATCTTTTCCATTATATTCTCTTCAATTCTCATCTCTTCTCTCTCCCAATAGGCGTAGAATAAGAAAACAGGGTTCTTGTACGCAACAAATCACAGACATTTGGCTCTTGCTGGCACTGGCAATTGGAAATTAAATTGCTTTTCCATATGACACTTAGGCTCAAATTGACATCGTTTAATGTATTTGTGTTGGCAGTGCGATGGCAATTCTTGCCTGGAAACCATTCATTTTTGATCCTATCCAAAATGCCATAGCAAAGGACAACCAATAGAAATGCATGTCCTACAAAACAGTATTTCCATATTGTTACTTACATAAATAGTGCCAAAAGGAAATTATATTTTAAAGCACTCAAGCATGATAGAAGATAAATTGATTAAGGATAATTCAATTCGAAGGTTTAATAGATACAATTTTCAGAACAAGAAATTAAGAACTTGGCCCCCATTAAGGTTTATTATATATTTTTTTGAAAGTTTCTTCCAAAAATATTTGAATCCTAATACTAATAATATATGACCCTTTCATTTTTTTTTTTTTTTTGTCTATTTTCAGGTGAATGGTGCATGGGAATTGCCTAATGTTGCGTGTGATTTCTATATAGCCATGGATGTGATATGCTCTACTTCATCAATATTTAATTTAGTTGCCATTTCAATAGACAGGTATGCGAATGAGCTCTAAATACTGTATTCCATACTTTACAGGCCAGATATGTACTGTTTTTATTATATGTATCCTGCAGATACATAGCTGTGACACAGCCAATAAAATATGCGAAGCACAAAAATAGTCGCCGCGTTTGCCTTACGATACTATTGGTGTGGGCGATATCGGCTGCCATTGGGTCACCGATAGTTTTGGGATTGAATAATACGCCTAATAGGGAGCCGGATGTGTGCGCCTTCTACAATGCTGATTTCATATTGTATTCATCGTTAAGCAGCTTCTACATACCCTGTATAATCATGGTATTTCTCTACTGGAACATATTCAAGGTGAGTAAATAACAACATGACGGGGCTATATTTGTATTTATTTATTATTAAATCGACTAATTGCAGTCAATTAAAGAATTATAAAAGATAAAAATAATTATTATATAAATTAAATTAAAATTTAGAAAATTAATTAAATTAAAAATTATAAATTAAAGATTAAAATTGAATTACATTTAAGCCTTCTGCAGAATTAAATACAAATAAATTTTTTTTTTTTATGGTCCAACATTTGTTGCACAGGATTGGGGAAAACCCAGGCAAAAAAACCCAATCAGACCAGGAAAGAAGGCGAAAAAGAAATATAAAAATTGTTGAAAATAGAATGAAAATAGACTAGAATAGAAAAAATGATAGAAAGAAAGAGAGTAATAAAGTAAGATAAGGACCATTCAGGAAAACAACAACCAAAAAAGAAGCAGTGTTGCTAAGGCAGCAACCACGTCAACCAACAATGATTAGGGTTTTCCCGAAGATAGAACAGTAGAGCACATTTTAGGGGTAAGAAAGGATGAGAGAGAGTTCTAAAGAGATAACATAATAAAATTCGTTGTAATTAGAGCACAGTACACGGAATCGATTGTCCAACATATAGTCAGTTGTGCAATTAGATAAAAGTAAGGGGTAATAATTTCTTGTTTGTCTACGAGAAACATGAAAGTTAAGTCGAGATAATAGAAAAGAAGAGCTAATGTCACCGATAATTAATTTATGAAGAAAAATAATACCAAGGATAGTTTTACGGTCAGTTAATGAAGGGAGATCAATGAGTAAATGCCTATCAGAGTACGGTGGAAGACGGCGATCGGGATCCCAGTTTAAGCCACGAAGGGCAAAGAGGAGGAATTGCTTTTGAATGGATTCAATACGAACTTGATGAATTCCATATTGTGGACTCCAAACACATGAATAATATTCTAGTATGGGGCGAACTAGAGAAGTATAAAGAATTTTAGTAACAAAGGGGTCATTAAACTCGTTGGACCAAAGTTTAATGAATCCAAGAACACACTTGGCTTTGTTAGTTATAGAGAAGATATGCAGAATGAAACTAAGTTTGGCATCAAAAAGAACACCAAGGTCTTCCACAGTCGGTATGCGTTGTAAGGGTACATTATCAAGCGTATACATGACTAAGTGTGGAGTAATTCGACAAAAGTCATAAACAAGAATTTAGAAATATTTAAATGCAACTTATTAGCCTGACACCAAAGATGCATGGAGTTACAGTCATCTTGCAGACAAATATATTTAGAAGGATCATAGTAAGAAAGAATAAATTTCACATCATCAGCATACATAAGGATGCGTGAGTGGGACAAAATAGATGGCAGGTCATTAATAAATAATGTGAATAATGGACCAAGATGACTACCTTGCGGCATACCCGATGTAACAAATACGGGCTTAGAAATTTCGGATCTCAACAGAACTCTTTGGGTCCTGATTTTTAAATAAGAGGAAATCCAAGTCAGAAGTTTGGGGGGAATCCAATTCGATCTAGCTTGAAGATTAAAAGATCATGATTTACAGAGTCAAATGCTTTACTAAAATCAGTGTAAATGACTTCTGTTTGCATTCTACTTAGGAATGCATCATTCACCAATTATGTAAATTCAAGCAGATTAGTCGTGGTAGACCGATTCTTAATAAAGCCATGTTGAAAAGGGGAAATTATTGACTTACAGAGGTGCTCCAATGTTGATGTTACAGTTTTTTCGAATGTTTTTGGGATTGCAGACAACTTTGCAATTCCTCTGTAATTCGATATATCGGATTTAGCTCCCTTTTTGTGAATTGGGATAATATATGATTCCTTCCAAAGACATGGAAATACAGAGGTATCAAGAGATAAGTTAAAAAGTTTGAGTAGGGGAAGATGTAAAGAGCTCCAGCATTCTCTGAGTACGCAACTTGGGATATTGTCGGGCCCAGAAGAATATGAAGATTTTAAAGTTTTCATTGCTGTAACTAGATCGTTATCAGTAATGATAGGAGCAAATAAAGAGTTAGAGGAAGAAATGGGATAAGGGTAAGCGATATTGTCAATGGAAGAAGTGTAAGTAGATTGAAAGAAATTTGCAAAAAGGTTAGCACTAGTTAAGTCGTCAATGGATCTCTCATTCTTCAGGAAAAATGTAGGAGGCATAGACGAGCTGTTACGCTTAGAATTTATAAATTTATAAAACAGTTTAGGATCCCGCTCAAACCGATTCCTGCAGCGCATAAGATACTCATTGTAGCATTGCGAGTTAAGGAGAAGGAAGTTAGATTTAGCAATATAATATTTAGAAAAGATTAAATCCAGAGAGTTTAAATTTTTTTTAGTTTAGTTTAGTAGTAGTTTAGTTTTAATATATTTAAATTGAAAGTCGACGTGTAAACCAGGGAGGCTTGGATGAAGCAGGCAATACAACACTATTTGGAACACAGATATCAAGAAGTAAGTTAATAGTATATAATAATAGAAGTGGGTTAGAGCAAAATTAATATCAACCGAATTGTGAAGAGTAGATCAATCAGTTGAAAAAAAAGTTGATTATGCAAGGAAAAATTTCCCTTCCAAAAACAACGACGAGTTTTATTAAAAGTATTGGATATTGGTTTAGTCGATGTGGCAATTGATAGTGAAATTTCTACGGTAGGATGAAAGGAGTCTTCAGGAAATACTAATGGACAAGATCTTGACACACTGGTAGAAGTGCAATCGTTGACAAAAATAAGATCAAGCATTCTGTCAAGATTATTAGGAATCGAGTTTATTTGAAAAAACGAAAGGTCATACAAGGAATCTAAAAAGTCAGGTTGTGCAGAAGGCACAAGGTAATTAGATCTGCTAATGTCAGACTACTGAATATTTGGCAAATTGAAATCGCCTAAAACGACAAACGTGTCTTTATTACGTACGAGTGTTGATAAATATTTAATACGGCTCAAATGCTGCATATAAATAGAAATCTCAGAATACGGAGGGATATAAGAGCACGTTATGAAAATGGAACATGATGGAAACGATACCGTTAAGGCAACTATTTCCACATCAAGAGGGGAAACGGATAAAGTGATTGACTCGGACCGAAGGGAAGAATTGACTGCAATGAGTACCCCACCACCACGACGAGTTATTCTATCTTTTCTGTAGGATGTAAAGGCTGTAGAAAAAATTTCAGAATTTGAAATTGAGGAATTAAGCCATGTCTCAGAAAGAGCAATAATTTGAGACTCGAAGAACTTTGTAAAAATACATTTTTAAGCTTAGACACTAGACCTCTTACATTCTGATAACTAATATGTAGTAAATCTGAAGATCGATCTAGTTTTTTGGAGGATTATTACTAATGGTTGCTTGCGAAAGAGAGCCACTAGCTTGAAGACTGACGGGCACCGGACGAGTGCGTTTTTTTATAAAGAACTCATGAACAATTATTTGTGGAGGCCAGAAATTTGGATCACAAATAAGTGAGAATGTGTCTGATGGAACGTTAATTTTGAAGGAGGCTATTTCCCTAGGTTCAGAGAAATTAAATTTAGATACTGATACATTGCTTGAAGATTTGCTGGCAATATAGGCATCAATAGCTTACATCAGCTGAAAGTCGAGATAGGAAAATTTGCTTACGCGGTGATACAACAGTAAGCAAAGTAGTCGCGGCAGGGTCAGAACCCTGAACAGTTACCGAAGCTGGAAGCACAGTTATGGGTGCAGTACCAGGATGGGCTGTAATTGAGGCAGTTGCCGGAGATGAAGTCGCAGACACCAACTGAAGTGGAGCTGCAACGGCAGCCGGATCTGGAGGGACAGCTGGACTTGTAACTCGTGCTGTAGTTGGAGCACAAGTTTGAGCTTGATTAGGAGAAGTTGGTTGGACATGAACAGCAAATAGATTGGTATTTGAAGAATTATCGGGATGTTCAAAGGAAGAGTGGCCGACTGACTGTGAAGGCGAGGGCAAGAAAAATCGAACCGGAGATAATTCTAAACGGCGAGGAGTTGATAAATTTTCTGAAGGGGGAATAGCCATTGCAGAGGAAGATGGAAGAGGAATATTTAAAAATTGATCCTCTAACCGACGGATAGGTGGGGATTCGAAATTAAACTCACTAAGCATCTCAATGCTCGAGTCAAAATCACTCGACAAAAGCTTGGACATTTTATGCAACTTAAGAAATTTACCTCTCACAGAATTATACATTTTGGAGAAATTCAATTGCAAGTCATTGCACCTCGGACAAGACCATTTCAGGCCTCCACAGCCTTTTTTGGAATTGTCTTTTTCCAACTAGTCCATATCTCGCCCAGTTAGAACTGCACATTTGCTGTCACACAACCAGCAGTTAACAAACCTTGGTTGGTCACCATCACGCGCTGGCCAATACGTGCAATTCAACTTGGAGTAAGACATTTTATTAGTATACAATATTAGTAAGAAAAAAAAATATGCTAAAAGTTTCCTACTGGGTATTATTATGATTAGTATGAAGAGCGCGGAAATTGAGAGCGCAAAGAAATAGCTGTTAGTTGCAAGAAATAACACAAACAATGCTTGAGCAATGCGAAAAGCAACAGCAAAGCGGGCGAGCGGCGCACAAGCGAACAACCGCACAAAAGGAAGATAGGTAAAGGTATTATTATTAGAATAATTAAAGCTTTTGATAAAAATTGCACAGCTGATGACTATGTGTGCAACAATGCAACCTTACCAATAAGGTTTATTTCCAAGTTAAATTTAAAAGAAAAATCACTCAATATAACACAAAACGAATTTTATTACGGAGCACTAAAAAAATTCGACTTTTCACTTTGATAGAAGACTCTCTCTTTGATTTGGATTTATTTTCCTTTCCAATTGTGTACGTGCATTCATATTCATGCATCCAGCTGTCTACAATCTGCAGTGCACTGCTATTGCAAATTACAAGGTCAGATTTGTTTACACACATTATCTGCCGTCACATCATAATATTAATTGTGTTGGTATGGCAATAGGAATAGGGATACGATTCCTTTCACCTTTCATTACTTTATCTATTTTCTATTCGTTCTGACCAGGCGTTGCGTAGCCGTGCGCGGAAACAACGCGCTGCTCGGAAACCGCATCTGTCGGAATTAACGGGAGGCAGCGTCATCGAGAACATTGCACAGACACGCCGCCTGGCAGAGACAGCCCTTGACAGCAGCCGGCATCCAAGCCGCATCCTTCCCGATGAGCCAGCCACCAATACGGCCAGCGGTTCGAACGAAGAGGAAGATGAGAATGCCATATCACCTGACATCGATGATTGCCATGTCATTGTGAATGATAAGTCGACGGAGTTTATGCTCGCCACAGTCGTCGAGGAGACCGGCAAGTAAGTAACAAAGTGTTTCCAATCGAATCATATCCCCAGGCATTCCAACTGTTTCTATGTCAGTGCGTCAGTCTTCAAAAAAAAAAAAAAACAATGGAAAAGGTAACTAAAATCATGCTTGGGAATTTGCGCAAATGTTATGAAAACGCTGTGAGTTGACTAAGATATGTGCATGTCTTGAGCCTTGTTGCTAAGTATTTGTTCCTACCCAGGTAATGAAATGGAAAATCATCTGTGAGTGGTGGTGATTATTGTCAATTAATCGAAAGATCGAAAGAGCCACAAATACATTCAATGATAATACTTGGTTTGTTCTAGCGATGCAAGTCCGAGCTAAACATTAATATTTACATCGAAAAAAAATATGTGGTAGAGGAAATCGATTTCCATATATATATGATATATGATTGATATGATACATAGATTTTTTAAATTTCATATTTATTTTATGACTCAAAATTTCCATAAAAAATTGCAGGCGAAAAATTGTGTTTTTTTTTTTTTTCATTTATATCACAAGTATTTCCTTTATTTATTTGTCTCTAGGTATTAAACTACTACTATTAAACTAAACTACTACGATCCGTTACCGAAATTATCAATTTGGCGGAAATTGGGCTACCTTAAGCAAAAACAAAGTTTTTTGTCATCATAGTCTCGCACCCGGAATTTTGGTTCTCTTTTACCGGATGTAATTCTTCTAATTTCAGCTCGGACTTACATAGCTATAATATTATTACATACATAACAATATTCATATTAAAAGGGGTAATATTGTGGCAACGTTGAACAGAATAGGTTGCAACAATAAGTATATGAAATATAATTTGTGTCATCAACCTAGTCACTTATTCGTTATTTTTAAACTTAGTTTCTTATTCTTTACTGGTACATACTCGTCGTAGCTCTCTGATGCATTTCCACTGACAAATGGAAATAAACATCGAGCTAAATTCGAAAACAAAAAAATTCTTGGGTGAAAATAGATAAAACGATGTTCACCATTACTAATTTGTTTGCTCCAAAATGTTTGTCACGAAGTGAGGAGAAATTATAGATATCATATAAAAAATTAAATTAAGCATGACATGGTAAAAAAAAATGTACAGACCTTGCTTAAACTGACCGACAAAAGTAAAGAAATTTACCTTAAGAGGATATACATAAGTGTATAGAAATTTTTCTCTGAGAAATCACAGACCATATATGGTTGTAGGGGCAGTTTCTCCGGCTACACGACGAGCCGAGTCGATATAGCTATGTCCGACTGTCCGTCTGTCCGTCTGTTTATTTTCAAACTAGTCTCTCAGTCTTTCAGCTAGGTGAATGAATTTGGTACGAAGCCTTCCTTTTGTTGCCGACAGCCCGTATTATCAGAACCTGCCAAATCGGACAACTATATCATATAGCTGCCATAGGAACAATTCAGCGTGCAAGTGTATATAATCTTTGACGCTTCAAAGATATATTATTGTTTTCCAAGCTTTTAATAAATGTCACGAAAAGTCGTAAGAATTAGGAAAGAAAAATTGCAACAAATTATCATTAATTACTTTAAAATTATATATATGACAAATTACTAAACATTCACAGTTGCACGTCTTATTGATATACACTAAGCATCGCAATAAGGAACACTGTCAATCACCCATGAATAACTTGTTAATCGGTTTATAAAAAATAGGTATTGTGATGAAAAATTTTGAGTTTGATTCTTAATATCGCCCAAACGGCCAATTCCACTGAAATCTGATCTTGGGACAGAGTGCATGTTATTTAATACTGTTTTAATCAATGCCACTTTTCTGAAAATATAGCTTTTTGAAAGTTCGAAAATCTAGCTTTTTTCGATTAATCAACACTATTTTAATGTAACAATATGTTTTTCGATTCAGGGGACCATTAAAATAATTTTTTTAAATTGTTGCCTGGTGTAAATAGCTGTAAGTTTTCCTAAATTTTAAATTTAGTTACTGTTGAGTTCACAAGATTTTTCGCAACTTTACATTCTGCAGGTTTGTAGAAACTCCTCTTAGAAATTCAAATAGCGAGTCAATTTTCTTTTAGTTGTGTTTATGTGAATATGTATTTATTTTATGTATGCTTACATATTATATGTAGTGTACTTTTATAATAATTTATTCTTAAAATGTGCAATAGTGTTGCATATATATACACATATAAGTAATATTGAATGCGAATTGAGACGAACCGATGAGAGTGCTAGACGAATTCGAGCTCACGTGCCCAGCAGCAGCCGCCGATGCGCCAAAGTGACCCGTTTGTGCTTGGCTTAGAAACTGAATCAGTTGTTCCGACATCAGGCTATATATTTTCGGCGGGATTTAGGTCAATTGACTACGCAGACCACTCCCAAATATACACCGATTTTTTTTCGAACCATTCCTTGGCATTTTGCTGGTATTTTTTTGTGTTCTGTCCTATTGGAAGGATAATAGTAGAGATATAGATCTAATCAATAATAAAAAATGCAAGCCCAAACAAATATGCTTCAATGACCATGTATAATCTTTTTCTTGTCTACATTGTATCATATTTTGTATTCTAAATGTACCGTTTTTTTATGCTCTCACTTAGCCACATATTTAAGTAAAGATAGGTCAGCGCTCATTGATTAACCCTAAAAATCGAGAAACTTCTCGGTACAATATTTTCCATCCAATGCCAATTTTCTAATGACAACGCGTTTTTGCTCAGTGCAGTTTTTCAATGGCTCATTGTATTGTTAATTAAGAAACATAACGTTTCTTTAATAAGTAATTAGTACTATAATTTTATTCAGCATTTTCAGCACATTTTCTGTAAAATTAGAAAATATGTATATATAGACAGTCATTAAAGAACAGTTTGGTTATTCCGAAATTGTATCATTGGAAAAAAAAGTTTTCCAAACAGATGGACACAGCTTTATCAACTCGTCTCATCATACCCATCAAAAATATATGTACATATGTACATATATTTTTTATTTTTTTTATTTATTATTAAATCGACTAAATGGATTGCAGTCGATTAAGGAATTACAGAAGATAAAAAAAAAACATTATCTAAATTAAATTCAAAATTTAGAAAATTAATTAAATTAAGTCTTCTGGTGTATATGGGTCCAACATTTGTTGCACAGGATTGGGGAAAACCCAGGCAAAAAAAAAAACCCCATCAGACCAGGAAAGAAGGCGAAAAAGAAATATAAAAATTGTTGAAAATAGAATGAAAATAGACTAGAATAGAAAAAAAGAGAGTAATAAAGTAAGATAAGGACCATTCAGGAAAACACCAAAAAAGAAGCAGTGTTGCCAAGGCAGCAACCACGTCAACCAACAATTATTATGGTTTTCCCGAAGATAGAACAGTAGAGCACATTTTAGGGGTAAGAGAGGGAGAGAGAGAGTTCTAAAGAGATAACATGATAAAATTCGTTGTAATTAGAGCACAGTACACGGAATCGATTGTCCAACATATAGTCAGTTGTGCAATTAGATAAAAGTAAGGGGTAATAATTTCTTGTTTGTCTACTAGAAACATGAAAGTTAAGTCGAGATAATAGAAAAGGAGAGCTAATGTCACCGATAATTAATTTATGAAGAAAAATAATACCAAGGATAGTTTTACGGTCAGTTAATGAAGGGAGATCAATGAGTAAATGCCTATCAGAGTACGGTGGAAGACGGCGATCGGGATCCCAGTTTAAGCCACGAAGGGCAAAGAGGAGGAATTGCTTTTGAATGGATTCAATACGAACTTGATGAATTCCATATTGTGGACTCCAAACACATGAACAATATTCTAGTATGGGGCAAACTAGAGAAGTATAAAGGAGTTTGGTAAGAAATGGGTCATTAAACTCATTGGACCAACGTTTAATGAATCCAAGAACACCCTTGGCTTTGTTAGTTATGGAGGAGATATGCAGAATGAAACTAAGTTTGGCATCAAAAAGTACACCAAGGTTTTCCACAGACGTTATACGTTGTAAGGGTACATTATCAAGCGTATACATGACTAAGTGTGGAGTAATTCGACAAAAGTCATAAACAAGCATTTAGAAATATTTAAATGCAACTTATTAGCCTGACACCAAAGATGCATGGAGTTACAGTCATCTTGCAGACAAATATATTTAGAAGGATCATAGTAAGAAAGAATAAATTTCACATCATCAGCATACATAAGGATGCGTGAGTGGGACAAAATAGATGGCAGGTCATTAATAAATAATGTGAATAATGGACCAAGATGACTACGTTGCGGCATACCCGATGTAACAAATACGAGGAATAAGAGGAAATCCAAGTCAGAAGTGTGGGGGGGAATCCAATTCGATCTAGCTTGAAGATTAAAAGATCATGATTTACAGAGTTAAATGCTTTACTGAAATCAGTATAAATCACATATGTTTGCTTTCTACTTAGGAATTCATCATTCACCAATGATGTGAATTCAAGCAGATTAGTCGTGGTAGACCGATTCTTAATAAAGCCATGTTGAAAAGGGGAAATTATTGACTTACAGAGGTGCTCCAATGTTGATGTTACAGTTTTTTCGAATGTTTTTGGGATTGCAGACAACTTTGCAATTCCTCTGTAATTCGATATATCGGATTTAGCTCCCTTTTTGTGAATTGGGATAATATATGATTCCTTCCAAAGACATGGAAATACAGCGGAATCAAGAGATAAGTTAAAAAGTTTGAGTAGGGGAAGATGTAAGGAGCTCCAGGATTCTCTGAGTACGCAACTTGGGATATTGTCGGGCCCAGAAGAATATGAAGATTTTAAAGTTTTCATTGCTGTAACTAGATCGTTATCAGTAATGATAGGAGCAAATAAAGAGTTAGAGGAAGAAATGGGATAAGGGTAAGCGATATTGTCAATGGAAGAAGTGTAAGTAGATTGAAAGAAATTTGTAAAAAGGTTACCACTAGTTAAGTCGTCAATGGATCCCTCATTCTTCAGGAAAAATGTAGGAGGCATAGACGAGCTGTTACGCTTAGAATTTATAAATTTATAAAACAGTTTAGGATCCCGCTCAAACTGATTCCTGCAGCGCATAAGATACTCATTGTAGCATTGAGAGTTAAGGAGAAGGAAGTTAGATTCTATGTGGGTTTGGGTCTACCTCCTTCATAATACCGTTTGCACAATAATATTTATAGAAAATCACAACTGCATTTAAAAGTAGTTACTATTTTGGACTCCTGATTTTGGATAACATTTTTAGGTATAACCATTTCATCCTGAATGGGCTGAGACACCCAAATCAATGCAAAGACACCCAATAGTTGAAAGTTGCTAAGAAGCTTTTTCTGGTTATATTAATAATCAGCCTATTTTACTTAATGGCGGGGAAACTGAATATTCTCCGTTGGTTTCTTAATATCAGCTACCTACTACATTTTAGAAAGGTTCTAAAAAAGAACTTTATCAATTTCCCGCAAATGATCAAAATTTTTGTAAGGTGAACAGCATAAAATCTTGCCTAAGAATTGCTTGTGAATAGCTCTGAAAATAAGGTTTATGCTTAATATAAGGAAAGATAACCTTTTCACTCTCTCACTGTACAAATGAATTTTTAAAAAACTGTGAACTCGCATATTGAACATTTTAATGTGGTCTATGAGCCCATTTTGCGGCCATGGGAGCTTTTTCAAAATATTTGAAACAGTATTTTCCAGAATCCTTTAGTAGGGAAACCATTCATTATCGAATAAATCCTGCAAACTTCAACTGTGCGATAATGAATCAGCAGAACAGTCTATCCGTTTTTACGTATACAGAGAGAGTGAATGAGTTTTCCATTCACCATAAAAAGATTTCAGCCAACCAAATATTTCGCAACAGCAAAGTGAAGTCAAAAAATATTTTTTTCTCTATTCCTCTTCTCCTAGGATGTGCACTTAATGCATTTAGTGGCCCCTTTCACTTAGTGTGGCACCTAAAGCACTGGTAATTGCAGCTTCTTGGCTGGTGTTTCTACGTGAGAACTCTTACTCATTTTTCTTTAATTCGTCGTTTTCTCATTTACATTTTCACACAATGCAATCAAATGAAAAGTGTAAAATGAGCACTCAGAATTCCATTTGGCCACCTTTAAATCTCCAATCACTAAATGGATGTATATCTCGACTCGTATCTGTTCTACCTTACATCTGTCTGTATATTTTTGTCAAGTACTGAAACCGCTTCTCTTACTCCGTTAGCTTCCATTGCAATTGTCGCTATACGAGTGTCGGGACCTTATTGGCTTTGTGCTTGTGCCGCTGGAAGCAGCACGCAGCAACTCCCTGCTGGCTGACATAGGGGCTTAGCATTCGCAGGGTTTTCTCTTCCATAAAAATTTGCCCCTTGTTTGCCCCTTGTACTTTTCAAGCTTGTACAACTACTAAAACACAAGCACACGTCTGCTGAAAAAAGTGCTAAAATAATATAAAGTACTAAATATCTTAAATTTGAATATGCCCTGTAAAATCGAGATGATATTGTGGATATAATGAATAATATACCATTTAGATTTTTTAAAACGAAAACTTTACTAACTCACAGCCAATTTTGTTAAGTTGGTATTAATGCATCTGTTAGGCACATTAAGGAAAAGCTCAATTATCAAAAAATATGTCATATCTTAAAATTATTTTTTATGTTTGACGGTCCCCAACTTTGACTGAATCGCTGGAACGATTATTGGCTTTTTCATCAACAAAATCTGTAGATACTCAACTGTTCCAGAATTGTGCACCACATTGCAAATGGTCTTATCTCCGTATTTTATGATATCCCTGGAATAGGAATATTGTATATAGGAATTGTACAGACTATATTGAACAAATCCTTAATACTCACCAAAAGCATATTCACCGTATCGGCCAATTCTTTCATAATCTTAAAGATCTTTAATATGTCAGCCTTCTCTAACTTGTACGCATCTATCTCGGCTTTTTGAATTGTGTTGTAAGTTTCCTGAAGCTTTGTAATATTATTACGATTGACATAAAATGTGTAATGTACTGATGCATTTTCGGCTTTTAAAGTATTTACTCGCATATTCTGAACTGGTACATTAATATGCGTAGATATAAACCTGCCCGTTGTAAGAAAAACTTTAGTTTTCCCAATACATTTCCATGAAACTTACAACATAATTACAGAATAACAATGATCGAACCTCAAATTTTCATATCTTTATTATATTTAGAGTAAGTTAAAATTTACCTTTACCATTTTATTCAATTCAGCATTATTATTCAACTTTATCAACTTTTGACTGGTCTTCAAAAAGTTTCTGATCCATTAGTTTTATATATATATAAATTTTGGCAATTCGAACCTCTAAGAAGCCAATAAAGGGTTCCAATTGCTGCATTTTTTCATGCTCTGTTATGGCTTCGGCCGTATCCTTTAACAATTCCGTCTTATCGATGATTATTTTGTGTACATATTTATATTCTCCTTTAACATCCTCCAAGTTTGGGAAGTTTGGAAATCTTTCTTATTGAAAGTATTATCGCTATGTTGTTCATATATAGTTCAGCACACGGTTAATTAATCTTAGTTATTTTGAATCATAAAATGTACAAGTTAAATGCGCAAATGTATTTAAGTTCACACATTAAAATGACATATACGAACGTCTACAAACTTATTTCAAAAACTCTAAATGAAAATCGAAAACTTGCATGTTTCATATTTTTTAGAAAATCAGTGTCCAATAATCTATACTTTTTTCTTCATTTCATATTCATATTCGTGCGTTGTACGCCTATTTACACAAAAGTTATTTTGGTCACGGATGGCAAATAGTTGAAAATCTGTACTAAAAGAAATTTTAATGCGATTGGTTCATAAATAGTTCTAAAGAAAATAAATTTAATTGACAACATTAAAAACACTTTTAATATTAACTTTCCCCAGGTGACCTTGGGTAAACCTGTTAACATATTTTATATTGAACAACAGTTTTTATTAACCAAGCCCTTTTAACGGTTCCAGTTTTTCTTTCAACTAGTTCGCTTGATAGTTTAAAATAAGCCAATCAGTGTAGGAATTAAGGCAAACAAAACCAACCCATCCTGAGTCTATGACCCCTAAGGATAATAAATATAGTTAAGCAACAGTAATTTATTCGAAACTTTATTCAATTGCAACATTCAAAGCGCATAAGTATTCGTACGTAAGGATTCGTGATTATTGTGAATAATGTTGTTAGAATGTTCTTACATGATTTCTCCACCAATTCATGTTCCAATTTAACTATTACCTGAACTAAAATGTAGTAAGTATTTAACTAAAACATATGAGTCGCTTTGTTCCAGATAAAGGTCTAATGTTAGACCTAACAATTTAATTGAGTATAGTTTGGGCGAGTTCCTTAAGAAGAAGATAGTCTGTTTCCAGAGTCTGACGATTCTCGTAACATATGACATTGGCATTTTAATTCAGGTATCATGAAATTTATATCTACTGATCGTTGATCAGGCATGTAGGTGTTTATTTCCCGCTTCTGAAACTTAATCACGTCCTACTTCCAAAATATAAAAAACATTAAAATTAGAATTATGAAAATTATACTTGCTTCTGCCAATAAATAATATTTATGATGACGCTGGACTAGCTCAACTAGTTCAGAATTTCTAATCAAAAGGTCTTCAATTTTTTTATCGCGAGAGACTACTGATTCGTCGCGTTCAGACAGTTCTCGACTCATTTTCTCTACTTGGCCAGAGGAATTCAGTAGCTCGCCATTAAGCTTGTCTATCTGCATTATATGATAAAATTTAGCATAATAAAAAGTAAGCAGTGGCGTTATTGACCTTATCTTTTAATCGATTTATTTTTTCCTTTAAGTAGCGATTGACGGGTTCCTGATAACAATTCAACTGCTCAATGTAAATAAATATTGGTAGTCAATAGATAATAAACGAATAAACATTAATATAATGCTAACCTCTAGTTCATGTATGTAGGCTTCCATTCCTGATATTTTTGTTTCAGTCTCCAGTACGAACTCCGTGTGTAATTCCTCGTGTTCTATTATAGAGACGGCCGCATCCTTCAAGAGTTGCATCTTAACCTTAACTTCTTCGATCAGCTGGTCGATGATTTTTTTTGCTTCCTTTAATTTCGTTTGTAAAGACTCTTTATTCTTCGAGTTCTTCAAATCGAGACGAAGCTTAAAATTTGAATTTTCCATACGCAGAGCCCTTAATTCACCTTCAGTATCACGTGCTGAGCTTCTCACAACCACCATGGGTTCCGGGAAGTCATTTGGTAATGGCTTGTTACCAAATCGCGCAGCTGCTGGGAAGTAGGAATTAGATACAATGTAGTCAAGGAAAGTGTTTCTTAAATTTAGAAACTAACTGTAATCAGATGTGGTGCGACCCCATGGTGGAGCCGAGGAATTGAAGTTTTTGTTTTTATACATAAAAAATGCTATACAAATATATGTATTCAAAATATATGCAACTTGATTTAAAAGTTTATCTCTTATATCACACTGAATGTCTATATACATACACACTACACAAGAGCCTACTTCTCGATTTCAAAAAAAAAAGAAGAAAAATGTGCTCGGCTTACATTGTTCTAAATGGATTATAAAACAGAGTGTAATGAACACGATAAGCTATATTGAAAGAGTCGAAGATTACATGTCCTTGGTCCATGGATTGACCTTTTGATAATTTTTAATTATTTTGGAATTTGTAAGTGAGTTAAGATATTCTAATAAACAAAAAGGATTCCATAACAAAATATAGTTATCCGATCCAGCCGATTCCAAAATACGTCCTTATGTGTGTACTGCACCAAAAGGAAAGAAGGACTCATGCCACATTTCATTTGCCTTATTAAGAAACTGAAACATGTTTTCATTAAATAAGGTAAATAAACTTGGCTATGTCAATTCATCTTGTCTCCCGAATTAATAATATATATCGACTTTGAATGAGTCATTGAAAAAACATAAATATTTTTTTGATAGAAATTATAAAATAAAATTAAGCTGAAATATGTTTTTCAGAGAGAAATTAAAAATTAATTTATATGTAATAATTATTTTTAAAATTTAATCAATTCAAAAATGTAATTTAACTTACAATATGTCAGGTTTCTTTTTTATTATATTAACAACAAAAACAATAACAATAGCCTTTTAAAGATTAAAAACTCGTACTCGTGTTACTCGTACAATATTTTATTTTATTATTTTTACTAAAAATTTGCTTGAGTTAATCCACTTAATCAGTTTGAATGGAATTGCTTCTGGCTTACCACTTGAAAATCCTCAAACCAAAGCACTTATTGGAGCACCGGGGAGCACTGGAGATTCCATCCTATAGTGGCCGCAGCATAACAGGAGCGTTAAGCGCAGTCAATTAACTGATGGGCTACTTAATCCAATAAGGACATGAAATGAAACCATTAATGATAGGCGAGTGACCGACGGGATGTAGCCAGGCGGGTTTGAGTTCGGGTGCGGGGTCAGCCCTACAGAGTTGAAACGGTCAACCTGAAAATCAACCAAGCGACCAAATCATATTGAAAAGTTTTTATTTTTTATGTACGGCAAAACCGTACATAATTGGGGAAAAAAACACTCTTGACGCTCACTGTCCACTTAGTAACCACCCTCCGGACGGACTTGGGCTGTGTTTTCGGGTAGTCAGGCAGAGAAATATAAATCTCAATAATTCAATTAATGCGTCACTTAATTAAAATTCAATTTTTGCCTTGCTTTTAATTGACGTTGCGCATCGTTTTCTCTTGCCTCTTGCCACTTTCTGCTATTATTGTTGCTGTTGCCTCTACTGCTGTCTGCCCTTGATTGATTATCATTGCTGGATTCCCTCTGATTGACGTCATCATCCTTAACAACTGTAATTTTGATCTGTGACCTGGTCGTGATCTCATCATTCTCCGCGGACAATCGTGCCTTGTGATAGCAGCGTTGTGGCACAGATCACAACACAGCCGCAGCTGGTTGTTGCCGATCCAAATGGTAATCATGATTCTGGTTATGCTGCATCAAACGTTGATGATGTCCTTGCAGGAGTGAGCGTTGGTGCCGCCGTAAGCAGCACAACGCCCCCAGACAGTCCGGTGCCCAGTGGCGCCACCTTGCAGCGCTCCAGTGTCAGCAGTCGCCGCAATACAGCCGAGGACTCGCCCAAGCGCGGCGAGCCAGCTTTGAGGTTTGTCACAGTTGTCACAATTTCGAATATTATCTAAAATATTTTTAGTGCACCCAATTTATTTGCCAGAGCTCAACTATATTGTATTAGTAAATATTTTCTTTTTGCATATAATTAAATTATTATATAAATGTCAGTTATAGTTATTATAATATTATTTCTATATCAGTCTTTAATTATTGTATTTCAAGATTATGCAATAATAATTTATTCGAAATAATTAAAAAAAAAATATTATTTTTAACGAATTTTACTTTACTTCATCTAAAAAATAAATTAAATTTTTACAATTAAGTAATTTTGTATTTTTAAGAGTTTTTAGTATTTTATTTAAACAATACCTACTTTTTTTTATAGGCTTCTAAAAGATTATATATGTAGCATATATAAGTATTATTTTACAAAACGAAAAGTTCAAAGTTAAAAATATTGGTATTGTTGTATTCAGAGACTACAACTTTTTCATTGAAATCACCCGACCTGTTCCTGCTTTCAGTTTACAATGAATTTAATCAAAAAAAGGACAGGCTATCTTTGGGGCGCTGAAGACTACATACTCTTGCAGAGCTATATGATATAGTAATCCGATCTTAATGATTTTAGGTGCGTTTAGATATCACACTTTTCCGAATGACTTAAAAGCTTAATCAAGATACGTCAAAAAAGTTTTCTGTACAAAAATTTTTGATTCGATTGTTTCTATGGGAGCTATATAATATAGTCGTCCGACCCGGCCGATTCTGACAGATATGCTGCGTGTAGTTAAAATAAGGCTCCATACCAAATATCATTCACGTAGCTCAAAAAGTGAGATACTAGTTTGCATATAAACAGTCGGTTCGACGGAAAGACGAACGTGGCTATGTCCACTCGTCTCATCGACCTGATCAATAATATATATACTTTATGGGGTCCGAAATGGCTCCTTGAATGCATTACACTTTGCGTGACAAAGTTATGATACCCTCTGCAAGGGTATAATGAAAGCCCGAATATTAATATAGACTATAAAAAAATAAGTGAGCTAAAAAAACTTACTTAAACTGCCTAAAAATAAATATATATATTTTTCTTTGAAAGGAAAACCGGCCTCAGGACTCAAATTTAAGATTGTAGTACTCTGCGTATTTTTTTATTATACATTTTATTTATTAATTAAAAATATCCGCAAATACGAATTACTCACATACTAGCCATTTTTATTTTATTCCATCTACTCCTGCGTATTTTGCAGCAGCAACGTCGCCATGAAGCCATTATCCTTTGTACGCTATGGAGTACAGGAGGCTCTGACTTTGGCACGCAACGACTCCACACTATCGACCACATCGAAAACATCCTCGCGCAAGGATAAGAAAAACTCACAGGCGTCAAGGTGAGTACCGCCGTGTCTGCCAAATTGCAGTTATTAGCTCACTTCGGTTAATAGCTCAAGCCAATAGACTTTGCCCTTTCCCTTCATAATACTCTTGACCCTTTTGTTTTTTTTTGTTAAATCTTCCTCTTAATGCTGCATGCAACACGAAATGCAATTTACAATGGCTTATTATCCTTCTACCGCTGTTTTTGCTGTTCTGGCTTGCGTGCACTCCGTGGGCGTAGATTTACGATATACAAGGTGCACAAGGCCTCGAAAAAGAAACGCGAAAAATCTTCGGCTAAAAAGGAACGCAAGGCCACCAAAACACTAGCCATCGTTTTGGGTAAGTCGATTTCATATTCATAACAATATTTTTTTGAATGATTTTAAGTAGAATCAAACAAATGTTGTGAGTATTCTAATTAAAACAAGCATTTATTTTTATTTAAAAACAGACTGATTCTTTAAAATATTAATTAAATAATTAAAATTCGAATTTTAATTTACCATGAGGCCTCTTCCTAATTTAAGTTCAAAACGAGCTCCAGAAAAAAACAAATATACAGACCTGTGGTGAAGCTAATTTTCCCATTAATTTTCAATAAAGCCTTTTTTCTGAATTGCCTATAAATTAATAGACATAATATTCCAAAAATTCGGTTCAATTTATTCTAAAGCACGTCTTTTCGTTATATTTGTGGAATTTAGAAAGCAGATCAAGTCCGTTTTCGAAAATGTTAATAATTAATAGACATAATATTCCAAAAATATTTCGGTTAAATTTATTCTAAAGCAGGTATTTTCGTTATATTTGTGAAATTTAGAAAGCAGATCAAGTCCATTTTCGAAAATGTAATAATTCCTAATATATACTGATATCCATTTTTTATTTTTACTTGGATCCTTGAAGGCGTCTTTCTGTTCTGCTGGCTGCCGTTCTTCACGTGCAATATAATGGATGCCATGTGCTCTAAATTTAATAAAGACTGCCACCCGGGTCTCACGGCCTTCATGCTTACCACTTGGCTGGGCTATATAAATAGCTTCGTCAATCCCGTTATCTATACGATATTCAACCCGGAATTTCGTAAAGCATTCAAAAAGATCATGCACATGGGGTGATTATTAACAACAGCAGCAATAATATCAACAGCGACAACAACAGCAAAAACAATAACAATAGTTGACAGGATGAAAAGAAAATTGGACTAAGTAAATATTAGTTAAGAAGAAGTATCCTGCTTGCTCATGAATTTGTAAGTACTCGATAATCAATAATCGATAATCGATAATCGAAACTGAAAACTCAAACTGTGCCAAATTCAACCAAATGAAATTGAACTCAAAGCTCGAATCTCAATTAGACTCATAAGATTGTTGGTAGTCTCAACAGAATAAGCAAGCATATTCGTATTAATTAAAAAAATAATATTAAGTTTTTAGTCTTTAGGTTCTTGTATAAAGCTTTGTAAATAGCGCTTAAGATTTAATCTAACCCGTTTGTATTATATATATGCATGAATGTTGACAGACTTAGGTTAGGCACAAATTTTGAATATTCAGCTAATGTCTAACATACATTTTTTTAGTTAATTTCAAGTGAAGCTCTGTAAGTATGAAAATAAGTTATTTCTGTACTGTACTATCTACGAGTACAATAAACAGTTATACCATTAATAATGTGAATGATGTGAGATCATTTAGCTTTTAAGGTATTTCGCTTTCCCGATCAATAGACAAAGAGTTTACGTATAGAATTCAAACTTAATTACTTTACATATCACATATTCTTTCAATGAATTTGAAACTTTTAACTTTTGCGGCTAGTACTTTAGTAGCATCTACAAACAGAACTGCCCCACGAAAAACTTAGTTTACATTCTTTTATACACTGAAAATCTGATTGATAAATCCAACGATGGCATAGCATATCCTACAGATGCAACTTTATCCCTGAAGCTCAAATCTTTGGAACCCTCTTTTTAATACTAGATAAATTATGCATTACTTGTAGTTAAGGAATTAACCATAAAAAAACATATAAGTAAAAGAAAAGTAATATTAACCACGCATCCTATCGGAAATATGTCCCTCCTTGCGATAAGGAGCGTCCATTGATTTAAGTGTATGAATATACATAATATATATACCTGTATAGTAGTTTATATGTGTTAAACTAGAGTTAGGACAAAGCAGAGACTCAAAGTTGGCGCCCTACACGAATTCACGGACTGGTCAAGGGTCGTAGGTCATCCGAGAGATATATTCCTTATAATAGTTTATCAGTAACTGAGTTAATATATGCATTTTATGTTGGTTCGATGTAACTAGCGAGAGCAGATGCTTATAACATGCATTAAGATGAACTACGTAATTAAATACGTAAATACGTCGTTTTAGAGGTTGAGAAAAAATTTGAAAATTCTTTAATTTGTCTTCATTTACTGATTTAAGAAATGCTAGTTATGGAACAACTCTCGTAATTAGCCTTGGCAAAGAGAGGAGTACAAAAACAGCCACAAAACCACATCCACACACTGAAAAAAATGAGCCCCACACGAAATAAAAATAATACATATTTAAATTGGCGCTGAAATTGACTCACCTGCTTGAAGCACACAACTTCGTTGGATTCTTAAAGAACAAAAAGAAATACAAATAGACTAGAGCAAAGTATTTACTACACTCATAGTCACATATATACGAATATGAATGTATTATTTAGAAATGCTATTAGTAATATGTAATAGCATTTAAAACTAGACTAGACTCCCTTTAATTAGGCATAATTCATTAATAAGTTGCATCTCAACAGAAAAATACTCGCTCAGTATTTTTTTATAATAAAAATACTTAACTTAACTAAAAGCTTATTTGTACTGGTTTTTTATAATTAGTACTGGTATTTAGAGAAACACTACACTATAAGTTACATCAGGGTATCAAAAGCGTAGGCTTACAAATTACTAGATTTAAGAAACGACCGCGTTTATTTTATTCATTCGAAAAAATACCAGATATAACTAAATACTAGCTGAAGACCTTATGTTATGAAAACGTAGTTTAGAGCACGGACCGAAATATATATGATGCCCTCTTGAATTTGTTTATTGAAGTGCTATGTAGTATGTATAGAGAACCAACTGAGAGTTGACCACCAGAATCAAGGACACACTAATACACCTACAACTAACATCCACAAATATACTGCAAATTAATTGGACTATAAAAATACCAAAATATAGTAGAGAAAAATCCGGAATTGGAATATGATAGCGATGAACATTCATTTCGAATTGCTTGGAGTATGCCCCTTGCTCACAACCAAAGAAATAAACAAATGGAAACGAATTTGAATCGGCATCATACTCACACTCAAATATCATATTTTGGTCTCAGATTTCAATAACCGTCCTCTTCAATATTTCTATGTGACAAATAATGTAAAATTAAATAAAATAAAAAATATTTAAAGTAATTAATACCGAAAAAAAAAATTCTTAAGTACTTAGTTGTTGAGATATATGTAATAACGACTAGGCTAGTGTTTCCAGGTTATAACTGTGGAACCTTGTAGAAAAAGTTTCACAAATTTTTATACTTTCCTAATAAAATAAAATAACAAAAATACAATGGAAATTCAAGTATTTTTTTTAAGCATAACAGAAAGTAATACTAAAATATTCGAGATATTATAGGTGCATTAGGTATGTTCGGCTTAAGTAGATATAAGGAATATATTTGTGCAATATTGGAAGAGCTACGATTAAAGTATCAGTAATTTAAAAATAAAAAAAACCCTAAGCATTTAAAAGATTGCGCTAGTTATATTCTTCCAATAAAACGCTTATTAGTTGTAATAAAATCGGAAGATTAATTTGCAAACAGGAAAATTCGTTAAATCATTAAAATTATATTACATACATATGACGTACAAGTGGAGTGTTGTTGTTGAGTTATGGGCTTGATTAAATTTTATTGAATTAATAAATAACATAATTAAATGAGTGTACTCTGTAATTTATAGATTGTTAAATTTGTTTTCTAATTATACTATAATAATACGTGCATACATAAATAAATATATAAACAAATCATACTTTTAAGATCCCTCCTGAATGTGTAATGTGTAATACATCCTTTAAGGCAATTCAAATGATAAAGAGGCTAAACAAAATAAAATAATAATTATTTTACCATAAAGCAATGAGTATGTGTTTGGCAACAAAACCAAACAAAGACACGGCACGAGAAACAATTAAAAAACAAGCAAAACAAATAATTGTATAAAAATAAAATACTGTAAATATTTTATAGCAATGATGTTTTTTTTTTTAATTAATCTTAACTAAAATATTAAACAAAAAGTATTTATAAGCGTGTGTGGGCTGCGAATGAACCCAACTTAAAATTAAAAGCAAACTATTTCGACTTTATGCAAGCATATTTAGCATAGCATTAATAATAGCAAAATGATAATGGAGGAGAAGGCACGTGGAATATGAGAAATATACATTAAATAAACACAAAAATGAAAATATTTCAAGCCAAACTAAATAGTTTTTTTAATTTATCATAATTTTCAGCAGCAATGATAAGCTTATAATTATAAGCTTTAAAAAATAAGGTTGTTGGTTTTGGGTTCAAATCCGAATCCATATTTTAACATGCTTTGCTTTGATGCAATACTTTTCAAATAACTTATTCAATACAGATGCAGTGTTAATTACTTTATTGCTTATTTAACGAAGTTGTAAAATGAGTAATTAATATTGATTAAAAATTTATTTCCGCAATGGTAAAAGAATGGCTGTTTTAAGAATTTACAATGGTTGTTTTAAAGGTAAGTTGCTAACTTGTATCTATAATTACTGTGATGAAAGTCAATCAATATACTTGTCAGCAAGACATGTTATTCATTAATTACACTTAATTGAAATGTTATTACTATACTCAATTTAATATATAATCCAGTAATTCTCAAAACGCGCTAAAATCCCATTTTATACGTCATGAATTTGCATACTCCTAGCCAAAAACCCTCCAATTAAAAGTTCTTTAGATTATCCTGCGTGAATAATAAATACCCTTTAATTACAAAATAGTTACATCCCACTACACCAATTTGGTTTTCGAAAAAACGAAAAAAAAAAAAAAAATATTCAAAACTCGTCATGTCAGGTCTGCAAAGAAAACTAAAAACAGTCGCAATGGGGGAAAAAATTAGTAACAGGAAAAAAAAAGTTCAGAAGAACTAAGATGAACAGTCTCACAATGAGACTCATTTATGGCCGAAAGGGCGATGTCGTAGAAGCAGATATAATAACGGAAGTACCCGGAAGTAAAACAAAAAAAAAAGAAAAAAAAAAAAACAAGACAAAAAAAACACAAAAAAATAACGAAAAAAAATAACGAAAAAGAAAAATATTGGAGGTGTATCGAAAATTTATATGTCAATAGAAAATGACTGTTTTCCACCATGTTATCACGTATAATCTCTATAATCACATAACTCTTTGTACTGCCTGACTAATTCATACCTTTACGATATTCGGATACATGATTTATGTCATAATAAAAGTTTTTGCTTAGACTGGATTTTGATCTTATCCGATCGACTTCTAATTAGTTTTCGAAACCAACTTTCGGAAAAATTTACCCCAATCTTGGGAAATGGAATGAAGATTTTTAATGGGGAAAAGTCTACTTTTCTATGTGAAATGTTCCTAACGGTTCCTGGGCTTTATCAATTGGAATGTCAAGAACCCTTTCCACTTCTTACGCTAGCTTCAATTACCAAACATTCAACGCAACTTTTGACTACCTTTTCAACTTTTTCCTGTGCATCCCCAATATAATAAGTTTTCTCCAACAAATCCCTCATCTTTTTTTGCACCAAAATGACCCTCATGATGTGCTAAAGTGTTAATCTCTAATTGCATGCATTCTGGGATTACTAGCAGCTCTGTAACCGGATCTTTGTATAAAATGTCGTTTTTCCCAAAGTAATCCTCATAGACTTCGGTGCTTTCCAAAACTTTCTTAACTGTCTTAACCCAAGCATCTGTGTTTTGTGAACAACAAGACAAGCGGCTCAAAGCATCAAGAGTAATTTTGTTTCCATGTTCTGTACTCCTCTATGTTCTGTACTCCTGAAAGCTGTACTCTGTTGAAAGCTGTACTCTTGCAAAAGCATAGTCCATATCGCAACTCTTACTAGTACCACGTCTTTCTTTATTATCATTGCAAAACCATTACAGTCGATCATTATCTTAAAACTGATGGAACTAATAAAAACACTCTACACTTTTTAACTGCAATTACTATTGCTCAAACTTCGAGCTCGTATGAACTATATTTCTCTTCGCAAGGGTTGGTTTTCCTACTCTAAAGCTCATCAGGAGAAAAAAGCCTATCTTCAGAATCTTGTTGTATTAGAACACTCCCAAATCCATGTTGACTGGCATCGGTGTGAACCTCAGTAATCGCGCACCGACTATACAATATTAACACTGACGCACTAATTAACAGATGCTTCAAGAATTCAAAAGCAACCATACCGTTTCCATCCAATTTAATGATTTTAGGCTCGCCCATATTGTTTTCCTTACGAAGGAGATCAGTTAAGGGTTTAGCCTCAAGTGTATAATCTTTTATGAATCTGCGTAAATAAGACGTTAAGCCAAAAAAGCTTTCCAATGCATCTCTTGTCCCTGGAATGGGAAAATTCACAACAGCATTAACCTTGTCTTGATTTGATTTGATTGATTTTGTTCTATCACATAGCCCAAAAATATAATTCTTCTTTTAAAAAACTGTCCTTTTTCTATTTTATTCGTAGACTTGGTTCATCTGCTACCACTCAAAACTTGAGCACCACAAAATTTTCTTCTGCATCTCGTGTTGGAATCACATATAGACTACTTTATTTTCCGGCACAATTAAACACCAACAAATGGGACATGTGCACATTCGTATTAACCATTATAGGTAACGAATACAGTACCTTTTTTTTAATTTCGGTACATAAAAATACCCGTTGTAAAGATCGAGTGTTTTGAAGACTTTAGATCGCTGTAATGATCCGGTACTTCATCTATTAAAGTCATTGCAAAATTGTGTTTCTTTGTCTTTTGATTTAGTAGCCTATATTCGCAACAAAATCTTTTGGATCCATCTTGGTACTACGATGCCTTTTTCTAACCATTACTGCACCTCCTTGTCGATAATGCATTGTTTGCATATGAAGTTCTGCGCGGATGCTGAAAAATTGGGGATACTATTTAGGCATATACGACTGAATAAGACTTAAAGGTTTTTCTTTGAGTTTAACGAACATCTTCTCTCCTGATTCACAAATCACGAGAGCCAGGAGATATCCAATTCCATACTATGATAGACACAGGTATCATAGTATGGAATTGGATATCTCCTGGCTTATATTCTTTATATATGACCCCTATTTCCTTACTCTCTAAGTCAAGCACGTTTGCTGGCATTTTCTTCGTACTCGTAGTTTTTGATTCACAATTTTTAGCTATGTGGCCTGTTTTCTTCCACGTGTAGCATATAGCCTCTTCTGAACACTCCTGCATCATATGTCCTACTTTTCCGCAATTTTTTTAATTGCGATTTAGGTCTCTTGCGGAATTAATTTTTTTATATTAGATTGCTGTTTCTGTTCCCCGTTTAAGAGCGGATTTGTAGTTATTTTTGATTTTTTCGCATATTTCTATCTCTTTTATACATTTAGCCCGATAAAGACAAGACTTGTTCACTTTACTATCTTGAATTCCCTCTGTGAAATAGGTCACTTTCTAAGCGAATGGAATTTCTTTTTCTCTCTTAACAAATTATGCACAACTGCTGTACATTTTTCCCTACCAAACTCAGCAATTAGCCGTCCCTTAAGCAGACAAACTGGCAAACTTCTCACATTGAGCTTAGCGGCTCCTTCTAAAAGTTGCTTCCCATAAATATACTTTTGAAAGCCATCCCACCCAACATGCTAGCGACATCTTCAAACTCTGGAATCCATAGATTAACGTCTGGATGATTGCCACGTGAAAAAGAGGATATGCTGTCCTGAAAACTTCTCTTGTACTATTCTGTCATCTCGTTCAAAGCCTGTATTACTCCAGAATTTATGCAATTCCCATACAAATATGTAAATATTTAGAAGTGCACAGGTAACTGATCAGCTATCGCTTAGACTTAAAGTAAGTTAGTGAAAACCAAAGTCAAAGGGTCCAAAAGGAATGGACAACAGTTTCCTGTTTTTCCCAATTTTTCAGCATTTTCCTTAGTATTATGGTCATCAGGGTGTTCGGGCGATTTGGGGGCGTTGATTGGCAGACCATAAATGAATTTTTGGAATTTTTCCAGTAAGTAGCACTTACATGTAGATATGTTACATTCTACATACATATGTACATACATAGTCGTATATCAACATTTTACTGCATTTATTTGAGCTGATAATAAAATTCCAATAAGCATGAAAAGAAACAAAAATACTTACTAAAGACAAGCAAGAACAACAATGGAACGTTGCGGAAATAAGCAAAAGCAATGCTACAACTTCAAGTTACTTACAAAATTGGGAAGACCAAGTCTCTATTGCTGCTCCAAATCAATTCAAGAAGGTGCCATACGTACCCCGCACCACACACCCTGTACTCATATTCATCCTCAGCTCCAACCGAAACCAAAACGTAACTAAAAGCGTCCAAATGATAAAGCACAGTAGTTTTTGTTTCTGTATCCTCGGAATAGTCCACGTCCTCCATTTACTCCACCTACGCCAGCCCCTCTTTGTTGTCATCCTCTAATGGACTCAGCATCCGAATCCGAATGTGAATGCGAATTCGAATACAAATACGAATAATGCTATGAGTCCGAGTCTGCGTCTGAGTCTGAGTCTAAGTCTCAGTAAAAGTATGAGCACATGAAGTGCTTACGTACACTGCTAATAAAGAATTTGATTTAATTAATAACTTCAAAATAAAAAAGCCGATGTAATATAATGCCTTGCCTTTGTCTCAAACTTTTATTATTTTCTGAATGTATAACTTTGAATATTTATTTAAATATTTTTTGAAGCGCAATGCAGAAATGTGTGATTAAAACTGTTATAATTATAATGCCCACATGTTTTTTAGTCATTTTTTTCCTGTGTAGATGGTCTGTGACTGGAGTTCCATTTATAGTGTGCTTAACAGCTACCCCTCTTCTCTATTTTCAACAGGGTCGTCATCTTTATGAAGTGCTGCTCTGACCAATGCTCATAAATACAAATGTAAAAAGGGCATCCAGCCGACCCCTATGAAAAAGAAATCTTACGCTGGACTCCAAACCCTTAAGACACTCAGTCATAAGGCATTGAATTCCAAGAAAACTATTCTAAAGAAAAAGCGATGCAGACTTTTAGTCTATGTGGTGTAGTATGTCCATAACTAATTCTCACTAAATGATGTACTAAAGTGTTCCTCCTCTCTCTTCCTCTCGTTACACCATCTCCCTGGTCTGCTCCCGTCCTTACTCTCCACTTTACCCTAAGACATACATGTATGTATGAACGTATGCCAGTCGTGTGCCTGGGGTGATATCTTATCGTTACGTTCACTGGGTGGCGATAATTGACAGACCATTAACGTTTAGATTGTAAAAGCTAAAGTAGCAACATCCCCCAACCTCCATTGCTCCTCTTCTTCCGTTCCCGTCACTTTAAGGTTCAGAGCAAGCCCGACAGCTATACTTAATCGTAAAGACAGTCTCATAAGTACAAAAATGTACCATATGCATGCCAAGAATATTGGGAGTGTGGGGCATAGGGAAGTATGTAGCCCTTAAAGGCATCTTGTCCACCACTCTAGCCTATCCCGCCCATCGTAAATATATATACATATGTGTACATATGTACATATATATTTATTTTGCCTTCTCTAAAGGTCATTTTCAATATACTTTGACTGCCCTTGGCCGTTTAAGCTTTCGTTTTATTATTTCTTTTTCTCTTTTTGCTTTGAATGCTGCTGTACATCTTCTAGTGATTTGGGATTTTGTAATTGATTTAGAAATGCTATTGAAATGTCGACACAGATATACACATTTTGCCCTATCTTTGCCTTCAGTTATTGCTAAATTTTTACGATTTACTTATATATTTTACAAAGAAAAAGAAAAACTATTAAGGATAGGCTAATTTCAGCGCACCGACGATTACATACCCTTGCAGATTCCAACAAGAAATTTTGAACCGATTGTTCCTATGGAAGCCATTTCATAAAGTTGACCGATCTTAATGATTTTATCTGTGCGTTTAGAAATCACTCCTACACTTGTAATTTTCATTGATATACCTTATCCACAAGTTTTGAATCAATTTTTTTTATAAGGACTATACGATAAAGTAGTCCGATCTGAATACATTTTTGAAGGACTTAGTAAGCATACTTGTACATCTAAGCTGTACGTTTTATGAAGATTCGTTGAAAATGAAAAAAGTTTTCCATACAACAACTTTTAAACCGATTGCTGTTATGATAGCTATGTGATATAGCACAACGATCTCAATACAGTTTGTTTTGTAATTAGGAAACATTATCATACACTTAACTTAAACATTTTTTTTATACTGTAGTTTTATTGTCGTCTCTTCTCTATTAGAGAGAGATTAATCACAAATAACGAAATCTAAATCTAATATATTTATTACGTTTATACGGCGTTTGGCTAGAATGCCTTTTTAAAGACTGCGCAACTCTATATGGGCCTGAAGCTTTATGGATAGTAATAGTTCTCAATTTCTTCGATTGAGTTCTCTGGATTATTTCTAAGTTACTAATACAAGCGTTCTCCCATAGCTCAAGCATGTGTCCAAATTAGTTTGAAGACTGCATTATACTGAAGTACTTCGTACTCGAGTTTTAGTGGTAAACGGGTGTTTTGAAGCCTAGCTTTTAATTTCAGTTGATTGATCTTCGCTTCAATGTGGTTGTGCCAGCTAAACCGTCTATCCAGGTGGACACTAAGGAATGTTAATTGAGTTGTTCGTGGAATGTTGGTGTTGTTCAGAGACAGTGAAGGTCAAGTTTGCCTATTTTGGGTAAACTTGACAAAGTTGCACTTTCTCATTTACATGTATGCGTCAGTATGCTTGCCACTTTTCCAAGGCCGCCCTATGAGATGATAACTGTACCGTTGCTCTTGTTGGGGACTTGGAGCGACTTAGGAGGTCGATGTTATTGTGAGATTTTTTGTCGATATATCTACTGTGCTAAGTACGCTACCCTGGGGTAGCTCACGCTTACCAGCTTTAATTGAATGATATTGAGAGAGGAAATCTTTGCACCTTACTGCTCAACTTCTTTGCCGTAGGTATGACTCCAATATTTTATGGCTACTCTGTAGGAGTAACATTTCAATTTTGTGGATCAAGCCATATAGCCAAACGTGTCGACCGAAAGCTTGGGCGACATCCAGGAAAACAGCGGCTTACTTGTTCCACGCTTCTCGCGAAATCTAAATTGGTGCATTGGGACTGTTGATGTGTAGGTGTTACTTGATGTGATTCAGGAGCAGTTTTTCAAATATCTTTGATCTGATTAAAAAATTGTTGTTTGTCAAAGTTTCTTGATGAAATTTATAAGCTGCATTTTACTATATCATTGTCATAGAAACAATCCAGTTTGCAAGTGTATATATTCTTCGGTGCGCCGAAGATAGCTTTCCTTTATTAGTTTATTTTATTTATAAAAACGATTTTTTGCAGTCGTTTCAAAAATGACAATAGTTAAAAATAATTCCAATACGAACTAAATTTAAAATACTGAAATCTAATGAATAATAAATTACATTTAAGCCTTCCGGCGGCATTAAATAGCAAACCAAATTTTATGGTCCGACATTTGTTGCCCAGATTGGCAAAGAAAATACACAGAAAAAAACCCAAACTGACCTTGAAAGACGGCAAAGGAGTGAGAAAAATAAAAAGAAAAGAAAGTAAAAAAAGTAATAAAGTGCAAAGAGGAGGAATTGCATGTGAATGGATTCAATACGATTTTGGTGGATTCCATGTTGTGGACTCCAAACACATGAATAATATTCTAGTATGGTACGTACTAGCGAAGTATAAAGTAGTTTGGTAACAAAGGGGTCATTAAACTGCTGGAACCAATGTTTAATTAATCCAAGTACACACTCGGATTCGTTAGTTGTAGAGAAGATACAAAGACTAAAACTAAGTTTGGAATCAAAACGCACTCCAAGATCATTCAGAGTCAACTTCCATTTCAAGGGTGAATTAACAAGCGTATACATGACTAAGTGCGGAGTTATTCGACTAAGACTCATAAACAAGCATTTAGAAATATTTTAATGACACCAAAGGTGCATGCAGTTAGTCATTTTGCAGACAAATATACCTAGATGATTCGTTGTAAGAAAAAACTTAGTAAGGAAAGGTTATATTCGGCACGCTGAAGATTATATACCCTTGCAGAGCTTTATGATATAATAATCCTAATGATATTAGGGGTGCTTTTAGAAATCACACTTTCGATATATCTTGTAAATTTAGAAATATACCTGAAGAAACAAAAAAGTTTTTCATACAAAACTGTTGAACCGATTGTTCCTATGGGAGCTATAATATATAGTTGTCCGATCCGACCGGTTCCGAAAAAGGTGATGCCTGTGATGAAGATTAGAAGATCATGATTTACAGAGTCAAATTTTGCAATTGCTCTGTATTTCAAAATATTGGATTCAGCTCCCTTCTTATGAATTGGGATAATATATGAGTTCATTCAAAGGCATGGGAAGATTGCAGAATCAAGAAATAAGCTAGAATGTTTGTGTAAGGGAAGATCTTAATGGGCTCCAGCACAATGAGCTCTGAGTACGCAACTAGGGATATCCTTGGTCCCAGGAGAATATGTAGATTTTAAAGTTGTTATTGCTGAAACTAGACCGATATCAGTAATGATAGAAGCGAATAAAAATTTTGAGGAAGAAATTGGGTAAGGATAAGTGTTATTGTTAATGGAAGAAGTATAAGAAGATTGAAAAAGATTGACAAGATTAGCAGTACTCAAAAAATCAAAATTTTTCAGGAAAAATGAAGGAGGCATAGACGAGTAGTTGCACTTAGAACTTACAAATTTATAAAAAAAAGTTTTGGACCATGCTCAAACTGATTCCTGCAGTGCATAAGATACTCATTATAGCATTGAGAGTTGAAGAGAAGGAAGTTAGATTTTGCAATAGAATATTTAGAAAAGTCAAGATTAGATCCAGAGAGTTTAAATTTTTTAAATAGTTTAGTTTTAATATTTTTAAAATTAGAAAGTCGACGTGTAAACCAGGGAGGCTTGGATGAAACAGGCAATACAACACTACTTGGAATACAGATGTCAAGAAGTGAGTTAATAGTGTCATAGAAGTGGGTTAGAGCAAAATTTATATCAACCGAATTGTATAGAGTAGACCAATCCGTTGAGGAAAGAAGTTGATTAAGCAAGGAAAAATTTCCCTTGCAAAAACAACGGCGGGTTTTACTAACAGGTTTGGATACTGGTTTAGTCGACGTGGCAAATTTCTACAGTAGGATGAAAGGAGTCTTCAGGAAATACTAATGGACAAGATCTTGACACATTGGTAGAAGAAGTGCATTCGTTTACAAAAATAAGATCAAGCATTCTGTCAAGATTATTAGGAATCGAGTTTATTTGAAAAAACGAAAGGTCATACAAGGAATCTAAAAAGTCATGTTGTGCATCAGGCGCAAGATAATTAGATTTCCTAAAGAGAGACAGACCACTGGATATATTAGGCAAATTGAAACATGTCTTTATCACGTAAGAGTGTTGATATATATTTAATACGGCTTAAATGCTGCATATAAATAGAAATATCAGAACACGGAGGGATATAAGAGCATGTTATGAAAATGGAACATGATGGAAACGATACTTTAACGGCAACTATTTCCTCATCAAGAAAGGGCACAAATAAAGTGATTGACTCTGAACGAAGGAAAGAATTAACTGCAATAAGTACCCCGATTTTTATTGAGAACAATTTACTTTTCTCTAGAAATATATACAACATATTAAAATTTACTTCTATTGTTGACCCAGTAACGTAGGAAAATATCTGCTAGTACGATTATTAAAGTAACTGTAATTACAGCAAATTTAGCGAACGATTTGCACTTTTAAAACGATTTAGAGGTCTGAGAGTCGGGTTCTTAACAAAGGAACTGAATTAAACAAGAAGAGGATCTGGGATGGGTAAGGATACGCGAGTGTTGAAGGAAAGGCTGTCTTCGGCGCGCCGAAGATTACATCAATGTTGCCAAACATTCCTTAATCAGTGATCTTTTTATTAGAAAATTGATTTTAAACTCAAACTATCCGTACATGAATGAAACTAGGGCGGGCTGTCGGGTCGGGATTCGAACCCATAAGACCCCCCAGATTAGTAGGCGGGTGCCTTAGCCTCTGGGCTACACTTGCCCGAAGGTCATCTAACTGCTTAGTGCTTATTGCATGAACAAAACCCATTTGCAGTTTTCTAAGCTTGCACTTATTTATCTGTTTTCATTAATAATCTAAGTTTATGAAATATGCGTTTGACATTTTTTGGAATATACGCCCCAAAGTTCGAAAAATGGGGGATAACATTCATAAGCAAACTGTTCAAAGACCAGTAATTTAACGGGAATAGTATTAAGAAGAATTTACTTTTTAGGGTAATTATAAAAAAAAGTTATTTTGGTCACGGGGGGGAAATATATAACAATATGCAGTTATTTTCCCATAAATAATAGTTATAAGTCCACGGAGCAAAAGTGTAATCCAATATATCAACATTTTTTTTTATATTGACCTTCCCAAACAAACAATACAAGTTTTGTAATTAACGACATTGTTTAAAATTGAAAAATGGACATAAATACCAACCGCAATAAAAAGCAAACAGAAATAGCAGAAGGTAGAAGCTCTCTAAAAATGTTAATTATCATTTGTACCCTTAACTAAGATTTCCTATGTTAATGTGATAGTATATTAGCTTTCTATAAAATGAAAATCAGTAAAAATTGGAATATTAGCTTAATACCATTTCTATTAAATTTAAAAACAAAATTATTATTATTATTATTATGTATAGATAGTTAGCATTCTATTGCTAAGCTTAGCTCTTATTTATCCTTTTATTTGTTTTTATACTTTTGCTACTCCTGCCGTGCTGCTCCTCCAGTGCTGGTGGTTGTCACTATTATTAAATTTATTTGATTAATTTAATTGAAATTAATTCAAATTTTTTCATATTTACCTTATTGAAAATCAATGCAAACAACAGTTCAAATGCTGTATTATTGTTCATAATTTAACAGTCAATCACTGAAAATATTTTCTGGATTTACTATGTAACGATTTCATATCGTTTAGTGGAACTAATGGAAAGTTAAATCACAATTATCATTCTTTCAAACCTGACTCTAGTAAGATTTACTATCCTATTTTTTGAGTACTCTATATGCCTGATTTTGATAACTTTCTGCCATAATTTGAAGATTTTATTAAGCATGTGGTTTGAAAATTTAATCAACGTATTCTAAGAAACCAAATACTTTAAGTTTTGAAACAACGAATTCATGTCTCACTGCTCCTAGCTAAAATTACAGCTATACTCAGATAATACAGTGTTAGGATAGCTATATCGACGCGATAATGACTAGACTACTATAGAAAAAAAATATATATAAATTTAGATATGCATAAAATTCAACTAGAAGCCGCAATTCCCTCAGCACTGTATCATTATCATATCATCATTTATTATTGTTAATCATAATATGATTAAATTCACAAGCTTAAAATTATCTAGTGAACTCATTCATTAAATTGAACTAAAATCCTCAATTCTGCTTACTCTATATAACGCAGTTTGCTGCAAGTGCGACAATTCTGAGGCTTAAGTGGACGCAGGTTCGAACTGCACTTAGCCTAGAGTCATGACATTATCAAAAAAATTTCATGCCGTAACAGAAAATGCGAAAAAATACCAAGAAGTACAGAAAAATAGCAACAATTCATGCACAAAGTGAAAAACAAGCTGCAGAGAGGATGAGTGCGGACTAAAAAAACCATAGAATGCATTTCAAAAAATTGTGCAAAAAACCTTTTATTGACGCCCCGCATTACAGGAGCAAAATAGGTGGAGCAGTGGGGCAATGGTGCTTAACCAGATAGTATAACGAGTCAAATTTGTTTGGTGGCAGTTATTTTGTAACGGTTGCAGAATCATACATAAGAAATACATTGGTATTTACAGTGGTACAGTATATCTTAAAATAGGGAAGAAAATTAGGTAAAAGAAAAATGAAAAAAACATGTGTGTACAGTGGTACCATGTACAAGAAAAATGTGGAAAAAAAATAATTAATTAATTAATTAAAAAAAAAAAAATTAAAACAGAAACAGGTGTGCATAGTGGGAAAAGGCTGATAATATTTGTGAAAAAAATAGATAAGCACAAATTAAAAAAAAAAACGAAAAATTAAAGAAAAGAAACACTGTTAGAAAAAATTATATATATATATATAACAGATAGGTATCTCTTTAGATAATTATATTTTTGAAATTGAACAACAGAAACACACATATATATAGAAAAAAAAAATAGATAAAAATGCATAACCCCAAACCTTTCCCATATCCCACATGATAAAAATTTAATTTTAAGAAACAAAAACAAAAAAAAAAAACAACACACAAAACAACACAAAAAGGAAAACTATAAATGTCAACATGAAACAAAACAAACAGCATGCTCTTCGAATAAATGTAAGTTACCCGTTTTTATTTCTTTTATTCTTTTTACAATGAACAAAAATTTTATTAAATTTGTATTATCCCCTTATTCCTATACATTGAAAAAAAATTCTTCCTTAAAATATTGCATATCTACAAAAGCAAAAAAAAAAAAAATATATAAAAAAAAAATATATACAAGAAAAATAATATAATACAAAAAAAAACAAAAAAACGAAACAAAATGAAAAAAAATATAGAGTATAGAATATGATACGTTAGTTTTTTTTCTATGCACCCCCTGCCATAAAAATAAATCCACCTCAGTATGTTATTAGTTAAATAGGAATTTTATTTCTTAAATTTTTTCAAATTATAAGTAATTTTTTTATTTTTTTATTAATTTCAATTAATCAATTTTTTTTATGGAAAGAAAAACAAATTAATTGAATTTGTTGAATTAAAATTAATTATAAGGAAATATGGATCTTTTTTTTAATACTTAGATTTCGATATATTATAAATAATGGTGGTAGATTAAAAGGAAAAAAAAATACAAATAATTAAAATGTTAATTATAAAGTAAAAATTTTCTGTAACTAGAAAAAAAAACAACACAAAAACAAAAATCTATTAAATTTAAAGTTAGGAAAATTACATTAAATAACGCAATGGAGTATATATTAGTGTCATGTATTATTAAATAAATATTGTTATTAGTTTGAGATGATGAAGTAAAAGTTTTCTTTCCTGTTGACATGGGTACATAATAATATAAAGGTATGGGGAATCTCTATAAAAATAATCGCATATGAGATTCAGAGTTGGGTGGGTAAAGACCGCGAGGATCGAATACTATCTAAGATCCTCCAAATTCATTTTTGACAGTCTGGGTATATAGAGCAGCCCTTAATTTGATTAACGAATTTTTAATAATTTTGCGTTTGTTCCAATTTTTGTATCTTTTGAGATTTTCGTTGTTAGGAAGTTTAGCTTCCATGTTAGTTTCAGTAGGGACTCTATAAAAATAAAACTTTATGTGCGAAGAGTTCTACAGGACACAGCAAACCCACCCCACCCCGAAAGAGCTAGGGAATTAAAGGGTCTCGACCCCCGCTGTGACACCGTCGACTCCCGGTATTAACACTCAAAGATGGATAATCTTTGAGCAATAATCTTGTTTGCGTGAATGTTATCTGAGTGTCTGACTCCCATACGTGGGGCCCGATTACATAAGTGTCTGACTCCTACACGAGATCATCTACATTTAGTTACATTTTACTGCATTAATTTTTTTGTTAATACTAGCGCTGGTTTGCTAAATAAGTTTTTGGCGACCAATGTGAGGCAAAGGTTACAATTTTGACTGCATTTCGCTTACGGGTTTGCATGTGGGTCTGGGTCTAGGGTATACCCTAATGTCAGAGGCTCTGCAAAGAAGACAAATAAATAAATTAAACAGTCCGCAGTCCGCAGTCTGCAGTCCATATGCCTGATATGCTGTTGCCTTATGCTCCAAGTATTTCACCACTGATTCTGGTTCTTGATTAGACCATAGCCATAAGTTGAGCACTGTATGCCTAAACAAACAAGGTTAGCTACTGCCCCTGACCACTGACCTCCTTTTATTACCGGAAACCGGTAGATTCTTCAGGGCTCAGCGAAGCAAAGTCCAAGCAATATTAATATGTTTCTGTGCCTGTGAAAATAAGGGACAACGTGCAGTTAAAGAAATAGTTAAGCATTTAAATAACGTTGAAATTCTAAAGAATGTTATTATCTAGAATCTAGCAGAACTCAGTTTAATTTTTTAATTGGGACCAATGCTTGACCCGACCCATATCCTGATTATTATTTTGTTTTTTGCCATCTTAAAATTAATATTTTTTAAGCGTTAAAGTCGGTATAGTGGACTTTGCTCTAAAATATCTATATACTTACAAGAAATTAAAGCAAACTAAAGAAAGGCTATCTTCGGCGCGCCGAAGATTGTATACACTTGCAAAGCGGATTGTCTTTATGGCAGCTATATGATATAGTAGAAGCTAACTTTAAAATTTGATCAAGATACGTTGAAATTAAAAAACAACTTTTGAACCTATGAACTATATGATATAGTTGTCCGATTCGGCTGGCTCCGACATATTTGCGACCTAATATATATATACTTTATGTATATTTCATGACAAAGTTATAATAAAATTTTTAAGTGTATTACAAAAAATTTTCAAACTTTTCGATAAACCTAAATGAGCGTATCCTTAAGACCAGATAGGTCTGATATCTTTGCTTCTTAAAAGAATGCCCTTTTTTTTAAGTGTACTAATACATGTATATGTGTGTATGTGTGTTTATCTAAAATATCCTGTCGAGTTGGTTTCTCTCATAAAACTCAAATATTTTGGCTAGCCAACACACTGCATCGAAAAAAAAAGGAAAAAAACTTCTCCAAAAACCGTTCAATTTTCTTTACGCCCGTTAAACTGCACACCCATCAAATTTATAAAATTTTGAAGTCAAAAATACGAAAAAAAAAAAAATTCAGAACATAGCAGAAAAGAATCCATTGCCTAAAAGGTTTTTGTCTTTCTACTTCATTGCCCTGCCATCCCATCTCAACCGCACACAAAAGGTCACATACATATGTTCGAGAGAATGTGTATCTGTTCGGTCTGTGTATTTTTGACTTTAAGGTAATATGTGAAAACGGACAGGACCAAGACTGCATATGTATGTTTTTTAATATTTTTATGCCTTTTTGACTATCCAAGTCAATAGCTGACTTGGCTACCAGGTTAGATTATATACCCTATAGTCTTCAGTGGCTTCAGTGTTATTGAATATATTTGGGAATTTTTTCGGTTTTTGATAGAACCGATGAGAGCCCACTGCAAATTAAATCGAACCATGAGCCGAATTGGGTGTATAAGATAAAACTTAACTTGAATTAAACTAATATTTACGATTCGGTCTGAAAATAATATTAAAGAAAATAATATTTAATTTTAAATACTTCAATCCTTTGCCCGAACCGCATATTCTTAAATTGAAGACAAAGGTAACATCGTGTTCGATTCCATAAATTAAAGTTTCACTATAATATTTTTGGTTTGCTGCAGTGACTTTTAACAAAAACCATCCCATGCTTAAAAAAATCAAATCACTCCTCCTTAAGGTACCTAATAATTCAGAGCGTTAGCACACGGAACAGTCTTTTCTATTTCCTTTCCCGAATGCGAAAAAAACAGCAAAAACAAGTATACCGACTTAACTGACTTTGTGGCTCGCAAAAATGAACTGATGCAAAGTGCAATATGGGATATGTGGGAAATATACAAAATTAAACACTTATTAAGTAGTTAAAGTTCAGATACATTAATATACATAATTAATATGCATTATACTTGATTTGAATAAGCACCTCAATGAAGGTACATTCATATTTATAACTTTAATTTAATTTATTTGGTATCTTTTTAAATATAGACAAGAAATATGAGCATTCAATAACATATAAGTTTTGAAAAGAAAGTTTAAGATTGTCACAATTGAAAATTAAGAAATCTTTATGCTCGAATTAAAATTTAAGTTTCTAATGGTGCATTTGTATTCATTCAATCTACTTGATAATGAACCAAAAATCATATGAGCCATTTTAATCTGAATGAATTAATTTATCCTTTGACTTGCTAAGTTTTCCAAATTTATTGTGATCAAACAAAAAAAAGATGAGTGAACTAATTCAATAGTTATAAATTCAAAATACTCTTTTTATAAGTATTATTTAATTCAAATAATAGTAATATTTCTGAAGTAATATTTTGGAGAATTATAAATCTTAAATCCATCGTTATATATGACTAATATATTATGTTATGTTTAATTGCAACCAGACTTTCTGACGAGACAATCTCTTAATATTTCATTAAACATACTTCCTTTGAGGTACTATTGGGTGATTCAGCTTTTGGTTGATTGCTTAATATAGTGAAATTGTTGCTTCGGTTTCTTTTCTGCACAGATGGTACCTACTAGTTGAGCACACTGAGGGGAATAGCTAAGCTTTTTTCTAGACAAATTTTAATTTTTAATTTGTATTTTTTTGAGTTAAAATGAGAAAATTTGTAAATATTCTCTAAATTTTTTCTCCTTGTCTATGAAAGGCAAATATTAATTAACTCTTAAAAAGTATACTTTATTTTTTAACTTCATTAAATCGTTCCGATTCACATTTTTTAAGTGGACATTCATCTCCCTAAGTGTCCGTAAAACGTAACAAGTCTAATATCAAAACAACTATTTGGTCAGTGCCAATGCAAGTACACAATTTATGGAACGATACATTATATTTGAAGATTAGTTGGAGTTACCTTATCAGGTATCTCCCCGGCAGCTCAAGTCTGCGATAATCTCAAGACATGACACCCTTGGGACAAAGTTTTTGCTTAATAGCCAGACAAAAGTTTTGCCGTTTACTTTCTTTCTTTGCTTCTTGCTCTAAGTCCGTTTAGGAAAGAAATACTACTTACATATAAATTGCTGCAAATATGTTTATGTTCTTGAATATTCGCGAATTCGCAACTTATTTGTGGAAATTAAGCAGTTTCGTTTTCTATTTTGACTCCATAAAATATACACATGTATCTATTGAAAATTTTTTATATTTAATAGATTCATAAAAATGTAAGATATCAGCTTTTTAGAGCTAGATTATAAGCAATGTTCGGATCAAAATGTCGAAGAAATCATTACTTGTCCAGCCACGGTTTCACCTTTAACTTTTTATCTCATAAGTATAAAAAACTGTTTTTCTGACCAACTGATTGACTTTTGGTCAGCTTAGAGCCCAAATATGAGCTCAAAGAGGAAAAATTGGGACAACAATATATCAGTTCAAATTAATTTTCTAAATAATTATGAATCTTAATACTAAATAATGATTGCATATAAATTTTTCTCAACTTAATCCTTTATTTAGAAGTTGAGTGTTATAAATTGTATGTACTTTAATCTCAAACCAAGACTACAGACTACAGACTACAGACTACAGACTACAGACTACAGACTACAGATTACAGACTACAGACTACAGACTACAGACTACAGACTACAGACTACAGACTACAGACTACAGACTACAGACTACAGACTACAGACTACAGACTACAGACTACAGACTACAGACTACAGACTACAGACTACAGACTACAGACTACAGACTTAATATTATTATTTAATTTATCTATCCTATCAGCTATTAGCTTTAATCAGTTTTATGTAACATATTAATTTGACATCGTATGGAATACTTCCATTGGCATCACTTTAGCTTGTTGGTCAACAATGTAGGTTAAAGCAATATTTAAAAAAAAATAAACTGATTCACTAGCATATATATACAACTTACATTAAAAACATGTGTTTGCTTATAGGATTAAATTATAAATACTCGTAAGCAGTATTATCTTAAACAGTTCTTTATTAATCATTATAAATATAATCAGAAATTAGTAAGTTAGTTATTCGGTATTCTATACAGCTGGTATTTCTTGTTGCATTACAAGCGCACAAATACGCAACCATATATGTACTTCGATATAAATATATATATATATACAGATATATATATATACCCACAAATATGAATTGGCTTCAGTTTCCGGTCCCACTTTGTTTGGTATGCTAATATTGACGTTTTTTGCCGAGATATGCCGTTTGTGTATGATTAACAGCGTAAGCCTTGTCTGGAATAACGGCTAATTAAAATTTTAAGCTTGAGCCCCACATTGATGCAATGAATATGAATTAATTACTTTCTTCTTATCTTTCTCATTGCGAATAAAGAAGTATTTAGAAACTTCAACATTAATTATAATGGAGAGAACCAAATTGTATTGACACTATAATTTCTTTATATTTACATAAAAATAAATGAAAAATACACAATAAGTAAAAAAACTTAAATAAGATAAGTAAAAGTAATTCTTAAATAAATTTTTAAAGCTTTTAGATGTAATACAATTTAGATTACTTAGAAAAAATATTTATCTAAATGTAAATCATTGTTAAAAGTTTGTCATCTGTTTGAAAACATTTAATTCTTTCCAGAATCTTTTTATATTGTCACAACAGCTATTAAAAATTGACAATAAATGCAAAAAACAAAATTTGGGTTCTAGGTTTTCGATAGATTTGTTTCCCGCAGTGTACACATCAATACATACATATGTCCATATGAAAGTATCTAGAATTCTGCGAAATAAAAAAAGCTTAAAAAGCACTCGCTGGGAATAAAATTAATCATGAATTCGTTACTAAACGAAAAAAAAAAACCAAATCAAGCCTCTGCCCATGTCCTAAAACTGAACCCAAACCGAAGGCCAAGGACAAGGTAGTGAAGGGGTGCCAACCCTAGACGGCGAGAAGTCACCAAGGCGCATGCAAAATAAAACAGTTTCCTAAAACACACACACACCCACACCCACAGATGTAGGCGGAAAGTCTCATGCAACAAATAAGCTAAGCCCCCAGATTGTCTTATGTCATTGAATTAGGTGTATAACCCTTTTTTCAACTTCAACAGAAACTCTGTAATTTTACGCTTATTCTTGTAGTGTTTTCTTTTTTATACTCTATACCCATTGCAAAGGACTACAGAAAAGGTATATTAAGTTTGTGAAAATAAAGGCAAAAAGGCCAACTAACAGCCGATTCAATCTATTCTATTTAATATACAAAAACACTTTTTGGTTGTCTGGGGCGTACAGAGTACCACATAGTCGAGATCACTCTACCAAATCAACACTTTTGTCTTATATACACTTGCAAAGTGTACTAGTGTGTACTTTGTCAAGAAATTTGTATCTGTTTACATGTGTATAAAATCCATTGCGCGTCGAATATAGTCTTTCCCTATTATAGTCTTTGACACACAAAGCGTATTTTAACTTTATCAGAACATGTGTAATGCATTAAAGAAGTCATCTCTGACCACTTAATAAAAATTGCACCTTTGACAAAAAAGTGTTATATCTACACGCAAGCCAAAAATCATTAAGACTGTATCTGTTGAGAAATGTATTCTTTCTCATGGGATTTCAATAAAATTTACAAGGCAAATGAAAGAGTGTCATTTCTAAATGCACAAACAAAATTATCAAGATCGGTGGACTATATCATCACATAGCTGCTAAAGGTAAAAAAAAAAATTTGTAAATTTAACAAGTTTCAAATGGTTATACCAGTTGCAAGTGTATGTAAATTTCGGTGAGCTGAAAGTGGCCTTTTTTTATTTTTGTTGTTTTGTTGATTTGCTGGCATGTCTCCTGAGCGAGCAATCCTCTTCGCCACAGACACCAGTCCCTTCGCCAAGTTGTTGACACTTGGACCATTTTCGGTGTTGTCATTTTGGCGCTTCGCTTATCGCTGATTCAGGCAAAGTAACAGCGACAGACATGAAAAGTGAGCACCATGACTTCTCGCACCCGTTCAGCATACCATTTAAATATTTATTACAATGAAATGTTTTAAATTGCCGGCCACCGTCTCCATGACCCACGTTTCCCTTCGCCTTCCCGTACCATTTGCCATTCTCAGTCACACTCCCGTTCTGATCCTTGTCTTCATTCTGTACCCGCACATTGCATTAAAAGTGCATAAAAATTTAACACAAATTGCCGGACAGCGGACAATTATGCAGCAGATTGGCGAAACAGTAGCCGGACAGGTATTTCCTTTCCCTGCATTACGAGTACAGGTGATACGACATGACACGACTCTATGCATTTTAAGTTTTTCCACTCTGCCACAATCTATAAATTTTTTTTATTCAAAGTAAATATTTTTAGCTTTTCGGCGCGCCGAAGATATATATACCTTTGTAAGTGGATTGTTTCTATGGCAGCTACATGATATAGTAAAATCTAACTTGTAAATTTGATCAAGATAACTTTTGAACCGATTTTTCCTATGGGAGCTATATAATACAGTTCTTTGAGCCGGCCGACATATTTGCTGCCTGCAGCAAAAAGAAGGTTCCATACAAAATTTCATTCACCTAGCTTAAAAACTGAATGACTAGTTTGCATAGAATCAGGCGGACATTCGGATATGGCTATATCAATAATATATATACCTTATGTGGTCGGAGATGCCTCTTTCACTGCATTACACATTTCATGAAAGAGTTGTAATACCCTTTTCAAGTGCTTAAACAGGGCCGAAGAAAGTTTACAATTTTCATTAGTATATAATTTTTTGTAATTGTGTTATTTGAAGTAGTATTAGTTTTATTGTTTAATGATTCGTAATTTTTACCAAGGTTTGTGCTTGAATTAAAAATTGAACTCTCTAAGGCAAGTAGAATGTGGCATTCGTAAGAGAAGCTGGTCGGAATTTCACTCTATCTAATTGCCACAAACATATTAATTATAAGGAGTTGCCACCAAGCGGTCAAGAGTATATCCCGAGTGATACGTGCTAAAACTGAAACCAAAATGGACAGTTGAGAATCTGAAACACAGAACGAATAGCGTTGGAGTCAAGATCAAAGTGCAACCCCACAAAGCTGTTTCCATTCCAATATGCGACAAAACTCTGCAGTAGGTAAAGTAAAAAGTGGAGAAAAAAGGTTTCAGCCGTGACAGCAAATTTTAGCGCTCTTCCGGCGGAACTCGGAAAAGTGTACGTACTAAGTGCTCATCAGTGGGGTAACCTCTCTGGATCCTTCCTCGGATCCAACTGCAGTGGTCATGACACGATTTCACGGCACGTTTTCGGTTGTTTTTAATGTAATCAACTCGACGTTCCCCTACACTAAGCTGCCATACCCGGATGCCAACCGGCACCATACCACCACACCACCACACCTCGGCACCACTTTACCCGCGCCACACACTTAGCCCGTGTCATGTTTTTTGTTGGAGGCAGCTGCTTTTTTCTCTCTGTGGCTGCCACAAATTAGATATAGTGGCAATTTATTGCTTTGTTAGCATTTCCACGTTCAGTGCCTCTCGCCCCATCACCACCTGATGTTATCCACGAACCAAACTTGTATAAGAATATGCCCAAAAATGGCGGAATCTCCCGTTGAATGTGGAGGAAGTTCTCGTAATTTTTATCGTTCTATTCCTTTTCTCTTAAAATTGTATTTACTTATTTAAAAATGTGTCCTAAGTAATTTTATTTGATTCTTTCTACTTTTAATTTTTATTCTGCCTTAAAATTTAGTTTTTCGACCACTTTCACAACAATTTCATTGTTTCACTTGTTATTTAATACCCTCTCTAAAGTTGTAAAAGTATCAAAAATAATTTCGATTCTTTTTTTTCAGTGCAGCGCACTCTAATATCACAATTATAAAAAAGCTAGTAATGAAAGGCTATCTTCGGCGCGCTATATGATATAATAATCCGATCTTAATGATATTAAGTGTGCGTTTAGAACTCAAACTTTTCCATATCACTTGTAAACTTAGTCAAGATACCTTGAGAAATAAAAAAGTTTTCCTTACAACAACTTTTGAACTCGTGCAGTCGTCCTGATCAATAAGATATATTCCTTATTGGGTCGGAGATGGATCCTTTAATGCATTACACATTTCGTGACAAAGTTATAATACCGTCTGCAAGGGTATAATTAAAACGAATACCTTATTGGTAAGCCAGTGCAATATTGTTGTAACCTGTGCAATTTAAAAGTTTTATTTATTCTTTTAAAATCTTTATCTTTTCTAATTTCCCTTTGTGCGGTTGTTCGCTTTTGCGCCTCTCGCCTGCTCAAATTGTTGTTATTGCATAGCTCATTATTCAAGCATTGTTTTTGTAATTCTTTCTTCTAACAGCTATTTCTTTGCGCTCTCAATGGTCGCGCCCTTCATACTAAGAATAACAATACCCAGCGGGAAACCTTCCACTTATTTTTCCCTTATTAAAAATTGTAATTAATTTTTTTTTTCTCGCATACTTTTAAAGTGTTTTGCTGGAAGGTGAATTGCACATATGGCTCAGCACGTGATGGTGGCCAACCAAGATTTGTTAACGCATGTGATGCATGCCAAATGTGCAGTTCAAACTGAGAAAAATATAAATTGGAGAAAGACAATCCCGAAAAAAAGTTGTCACGGCCTGTAATGGTCTTGTGCGAAGTGCAATGACTTGCAACTGAATTTCTCCAATATGTATAATTCCGTGAGACGCCAATCTCTTAAGTTACATAAGTTCTCTAAGCCAGAAGCGATTTTGACTCGAGTATTGAGTTGCTAGGTGAATTCAAATTCGAGTCCCTACATAACCATCGGATAGAGGATCAATAACAGAAATTTTATCAACCCCTCGCCGTTTAGAATTATCTCCGATTTGATTTTTCTCGTCTTCTCTTTCACCGCCAGTCGGTCATTCTTCCCCTGAACACCCCGAAAATTCTATAATTACTAATCAATTAGCTGTTTACGTTCCAGCAATTTCCCCAAATCATGTGGGGCTTGTGCTTCCCCAAATAAAGGTTGGGCTTGTGCTTCAGATACAGAACAAGCTACAAGTCCAGCTGTGTCATTAGCTCCAGGTAATACTGCAGCTCCATTTCGGGTTGTATCTGCGGCTCCAGCTATAGCTATGGCTTCAAATTCAGCCCAAGCTGGTACTGCAGCCCTAACTGTTCTTCTAGCTTCGGCACCTGTTCAGAGTCCTCACCCTGCCACGACTCCCTATGCTCACTGTTGTCGCACCGCGTAAGCAAATTTTCCTATCTAGACTTTCAGCTGATACTACATGCGAAATTATTGCTGCATACATTGCTAGCAAATCTTCAGCCAATGTATTACTATCCAATTTTAATTTTTCTGAACCTAGCGAAATACCCTCATTTAAAATTCATGTTCCATCAGACACATTCTCACTTATTTGTGATAAAAATTTTTGGCCTCCATAAATAATTGTTCATGAGTTCATTATAAAAACGCACTGGACCGGTGTCTGTCAATCTTCATTCAAGTGGCTCTCTTTCTCAAGCAACCATTATGATTTTTAACATATTAGTTATCAGAAAGATAGAGGGCTAGTGTCTAAACTTAAAAATGTATTTTTACAAAGTTCTTCGAGTCTCAAATTATTGCTCTTTCTAAGACATGGCTTAATTCCTCAATTTCAAATTCTGAAATTTTTTCTGCAACCTTTACATCCTACAGAAAAGATAGAATAACTCGTCGTTTATTATTAATTAATTCTTCCCTTCGGTCCGAGTCAATCACTTTATCCGTTTCCCCTCTTGATGTGGAAATAGTTGCCTTAACGGTATCGTTTCCATCATGTTCTATTTTCATAACGTGCTCTTATATCCCTCCGTGTTCTGATATTTCTATTTATATGCAGCATTTAAGCCGTATTAAATATATATCAACACTCTTACGTGATAAAGACATGTTTCAATTTGCCTAATATATCCAGTGGTCTCTCTTTAGGAAATCTAATTATCTTGCGCCTGCTGCACAACATGACTTTTTAGATTCCTTGTATGACCTTTCGTTTTTTCAAATAAACTCGATTCCTAATAATCTTGACAGAATGCTTGATCTTATTTTTGTCAACGAATGCACTTCTTCTACCAATGTGTCAAGATCTTGTCCATTAGTATTTCCTGAAGACTCCTTTCATCCTACTGTAGAAATTTGCCACGTCGACTAAACCAGTATCCAAACCTGTTAGTAAAACCCGCCGTTGTTTTTGCAAGGGAAATTTTTCCTTGCTTAATCAACTTCTTTCCTCAACGGATTGGTCTACTCTATACAATTCGGTTGATATAAATTTTGCTCTAACCCACTTCTATGACACTATTAACTCACTTCTTGACATCTGTATTCCAAGTAGTGTTGTTTCATCCAAGCCTCCCTGGTTTACACGTCGACTTTCTAATTTAAAAAATATTAAAACTAAACTATTTAAAAAATTTAAACTCTCTGGATCTAATCTTGACTTTCTAAATATTCTATTGCAAAATCTAACTTCCTTCTCTTCAACTCTCAATGCTATAATGAGTATCTTATGCACTGCAGGAATCAGTTTGAGCATGGTCCAAAACTTTTTTTTATAAATTTGTAAGTTCTAAGTGCAACTACTCGTCTATGCCTCCTTAATTTTTCCTGAAAGATTTTGATTTTTTGAGTAGTGCTAATCTTGTCAATCTTTTTCAATCTTCTTATACTTCTTCCATTAACAATAACACTTATCATTACCCAATTTCTTCCTCAAAATTTTTATTCGCTTCTATCATTACTGATAACGATCTAGTTACATCAATGAAAACTTTAAATTCTTCATATTCTCTTGGGTCCGACAATATTCTTATTTAGCGTACTCAGAGAATGCTGAAGCTCATTTCAACTTCCCTTAATGAAACTTTTTAGGTTATCTCTTGATTCGGCAGTTTTTCCATGTCTTTGGAAGGAATTATATATTATCCCAATTAATAAATTGGGAGGTAAATCCGATAAATACAGAGGAATTGCAGGAAACTTTGCAGTACCTCTGTAAGTTGATCATTTCCCCTTTTCCGCATATCTTTTTATGTGTACTGTGTCTTTACGTGTAAAGTACTCAAATTATAGCGAATTTTATCAAGGAATCTCCATAGAGCTCTCTCTGTCTCTCTCACACCTAAAATCTGTCCTTTCCAGGAAAGTCCTAATTCTTGAAGATTCTTGACGTGGTTGTTGCCTTGGTAACCCTGCTTCCTTTTTGGATTAGTATTTTCCTATTTTTCCTATTTTCTTTCTGTCTTTCTTTATTGTGATTTAACACTTCACTAAATAAGTCCATATACGAACTGTTAATCATATCAATATCTCGAGATTCTGATTATTCTGTTGGATCTCTTTCTACTACTCTAATACTCTATTTAATTTTGATATTTCTTTGTGGTGTAGAAATGGTTGCAGTTGTATGTGGAGTATTTGCATCATAATTATTAATTAATTTCACAACAATGGCTTGGCTTGAAATGCGATACCATGACGCATCTACTCCATCAACTATGGATCATCGGTTAGATCATAGAAACTGGGGCAACCGGTCACATTTTTAATTATGAATTTCCATGTGATCTTACTTTATTACTCTATTTCTTTTTATCCATTCTTCCCATTCTATTCTTCCCCTTTACACGTCTCTTTTCTTCACCTTCTTTCCTAGTCTGATTGTTTTTTTTCTGGGTTTTTCCGAATCCTGTGCAACAAATGATGGGCCATAAAATTTAGATGATTATTTAATTTAACATGTAATGTTAATTTAATCTTATTTTATAATATTTAATTAAAGTCTTTTTCTTAATTTTTAATATAATTATCAAAATAATTTACCGAACTCCTCTAATTTAAAAACTACATTTAGTCAATGTAATAAATAAATAAAATAAGGCATATCCAGGTCTTATCGACCTTGAAAAACTAACGAATAGATAATGAAATACACAGGATTCTAAGTCGAATTGCCTATTAGTCTTGGTCAAGAATATATGTACTTTAAAGGAGATAAAGACAAATGTATTGCTGCATTAAAGAATGGCAAATCTCCATGCGATAATGGGATTGATGCAATTGCACTAAGGCTATTACCTCCAGAGTACATATGGCTTATCACCAAGGTATTAAATAAATGTATAGAGATAGAGATAGAGATAGGGTACTTTCCGACTTTATAGTAAAGGGCACAGATTGTAATGATAACTATCGACCAATTAGTTTGCTGGCAGTGCTCTCCAAAATAGTCGAGAGAGTATTCTTGCGTAGAGTACTGGACGAGACTAATCATCAGTTTGGCTTCATGGAACTCCGGAGCAGTGCATAGATACTAATCTAGCATAGATACTAATCTAGTCAGAGCTAGCGTCCCACAAGGTAGTGCATTATGCCGCTCCTATAATTGGCAGTTAGTCGGCTCAAAAATGAATGGAGTAGTTAAAGATTCACCTAAATAACTAAATAACTAATTACACATTAATATAAAAACAAAATCCACTCCAAGGTTGGAAAAAGGGGGGGTAAAAAATTAATGTATGAATGGAATGATAAATATAAGAAAAATATTATTTTGGTCATGAGCGGAATAGGTAAAAATTTTTAGATTAATAATTTGTTTTAATTCAAACGATTTCCCAACAAATTGACTGATTTTGATTAATCTACGGACGAAAATTTTAATCTAATGTATTCAAATTTACTTCTAATATTGACCTTCCGGGCAAAGCTGGTAATACGTGTTACGGAACGAATAAAAAAACACAACTATTTATGGTGTTCGCAACGGGTACATATAATAAAATATATAAGCTCGTGGTATCTTTCAGACTAGCATTCGCGACCGCTGAGACTTCTTTCATATATGTATATATTCTAGGGTAGAACCGCAATGGAGCGTGGCAATAAGCGGCTTTGCCCAGTCGGCACACACATTAAGTAATTGAAAATTGACGTTCAACGAAAGAAAGAAAATGAATGCTGTATAAGAAGTAGGGAATGGGGTTACGGGTGGAATAGGGGCTCTCTGCCCATTATATTAAATAAAGCGGCTTCATTTAGTGCTTAAGCTCGTAAAATTTTAAGTTTTAAGCGGTTAACAAATAAACTCTGTGCCTGTCCCATTTCGCGAACTTCTTAATTCCATATCTGAAACAGACGCGGATTTTCTTATCTGGAAAATACAGTTTTCTAATGAACGTAAAGTGCAATTAATTTGAACAACGCCCTATTTTTGTTATACACCTTAATATTTAAAACATACACTTAATATTTAAAATTTAAATGGAATTATTGCTGCGTAAAATCATATACAATGGTTAAAAACGAAAATAGAAGAAGAAGCAGGAAGGCCTGGAATTTGAATGGTTTCTGGAGGTTAGAATTGAGGTTGGGTAATGAATCTTTGGCCGTTTAGTTAATTACACGCAAAATGCAACAAAACGCAGCTCCACGTTAGCTCCGAAAACCGAGCGACAGAATTTGACAATTATTTTGCTTACTGCTACAGATATTATTTTTATTATTGTTGATGTTTTATACCCTTGCAGAGAGTATTATAACTTTGTTACGAAATGTATGATGCATTGAAGGAGCCATCTCCGACCCCATAAAATATATATAGTATTGATCAATACTACGAGACGAGTTGATACAGCCATGTCCGTCTGTTGATATGCAAACTAGCCTGTCAGTTTTTGATCTAGGCGTATGGAGCATTCTTTTTGGTGCAGGCTGCACATATGTCCAAACCGGCCGGATTGGATAACTATAACATATAGTTACATAGGAAAAATCGGTTCAAAAGTTGTTGTATGGAAAACTTTTTTGTTTCTCTAAAAGTGTTACTTCTAAATCACATCTCTAAATAAGTCCGGATACCAACAGAGAATCCGCTCAAAATCTCGAGATTCTGATTATTTCTGTGGATCTTCAGAATCAATACTCGATTGACTTTTGATATTTTTTTTAATGTAGAAATGGATGCAGTTCTATGTCGGGTATCTGCATTATAATTATTAATTAGTTTCGCCACAGCAATGGCTTGGCTTGAAGTGCGATACATTGACGCATCTGCTTCATCTAATATGGATCCTCGGTTCGATCAAACTGGGGCAGACGATCACATTGTTTATTATGTATGTCCATGTGATGTCTTATCTTACTTTATTACTCTCTTACTTTCTATCCTTTTTTTCTATTCTACTCTATTTTCCTTCTACTTTCAACAATCTTTATATTTCTTTTTCGCCTTCTGTCCTGGTCTAATTGGGTTTTTTTGCCTGGGTTGTCCCCAATCCTGTGCAACAAATGTTGGACCATAAAAAAAATTTATTTGTACTTAATACCTCAGAAGGCTTAAATGTAATGTAATTTTAATCTGACTTATAATTTTTAAATTAATTAATTTTCTAAATTTTGGATTTAATTTACATAATAATTTATTTTTGTCTTTTGAATTTATTCAATCGACTGCAATTAGTCGATTTAATAATAAATAAATAAAAATAATAATAAAAATAAAATAAGAAATCCTTAAGATCAAACCACTATATTAAACACTCCCATAGGAACAATCGGTTCAAAAGATGTTGTATGGAAAACTTTTTTGTTTATCAACGTATCTTGATAACAGTTATAAGTTTAATGTAAAAGTACAATTTCTAAACGTATACTAAAAATTTCTAAGATCGCACTACTATATCATATAGCTACCATAGGAGCAATCTTTTCAAAAGTTGTTGTATGGATTTTTTGTTTTTAAAGATATCTTTAATACAAAAATTTTGGAAAAGTGTGATTTCTAAACGTAAACCTATTATCATTAAGATTAGATTATTAAACCATATAGCTCTGCAAGGGTATTTAATCTTATGCACGCCGAAAATAGACTTTCCTTACTAGTTTTTTGTCGCTGTTGTGCATTACTGTCAAGTCCAAGCTTATCTAACTGGACTATAACGGCCGTGTTATCTAACTGATTCTGCCAATTAGCTTACCATAATTTAGTTTACTCGCTCGCATTCAAGAGATGCTTCGTAGACTATCATAAGCGTAAATATAACCAAAAACAGCAAAAATTATATTTTTTATGACAGCATTCATTAACGTTTAATATGGATGTACATAAGTTTTTTATAACAATTATTTTATAAGTCATTTTTTATTATTTTGAACTTCTCTCCTAGACATTAACGACAAGGAATCTTAATCTAATATAAAATTTCAATTAATTTTTTTGATATTTCGATATTTTCATTCCGTGTTAAGCCATCCAGCCAAACGTTGCTGACAACAAATCGCGTCTTTCAAATGCATTTCGTAACTCAACGGTTACCTGTTTTATGGGTTCATATTTTGCGAGAAATTTAAATTGGTGCATTAGGATTGCACTGTTGATGTGTTGGTGTTGCTTGATTCGATTCAAGAGCAGTTTTTCAAATATCTTTGATAGGCACGGGAGGAGACTGATAGCTCTATATGATGATAGCTGGATCTCGTCCTGTTCTTTACGGTTCATTGTGATGACAAATTTCCTCGATTGTTGAGGGTAACAGCCCCATTTCATATTTGACCCTGGATGTGACTTGGATGGCAAATATACTTGCCATCTCTTCGTTGCTGCGAGCGCATTCTTCTTTTTCCGTATGCAACGGTGATTCCCTTTCGATTGGTGGACATTCGCGTGATTTAGCTTTCCACATTGGGAATTGTTTGCTGATTTGAATTTATATATAGTGTTTATACCCTTGCAGATGGTATTATTACTTTGTCAGAAAATGTGTAGTTCACTGAAGAAGGCTACTGCGAGCCCATAAAACTTTTATATTATAGATCAGGACGACGAGACAAGTCGATAAATCCATATCCGTGCGTCCGTCTGACCATCTTTCCGTCTGCTAATATGCAAACTTAGGTTTTGAGCTTGGAGAATGAAATTTGGTATGTAGCCTACTTTTTGTTGCTGAGCCAGCCAGATCGGACAATTATATCGCATATATAGCTGACATAGGTACAATCAGTTAAAAAGTTGTTGCATAGAAAACATTTTGATTTTCAAGATCTTAATGAAATTTACAAGTTAGATGAAAGAATATATCATCATAATTTTATCATATAACTGCCATAAGAACAATCTAGTTTCCAAGTGTATACAATTTGAGACGGGCATTAGATAGCATTTTGCTTGCTAGTTTTTGTATTATATTGTCCTAGAGTTGTATATTGTAGGTCACCAACCCGAAACTATTTTGGAGCTTAATTTGGGAGTGTCTTTCGTGACACGAAGTCTGACCAGAGACTACAATTTTGTACCACGTTCAATCAAGAGCCCGCGGACTTGGTCCGTCCTGGGCTTTGGTTACGGGCCTTCAGTAAGTATCGTGGTGTCTGTGGCTTAGTACCCAAATGCGGGTAGACCTTGGGCTCGACGTAGAATTGCGTCTTACAAGCGGGATCTGCGATACCAGAGTCAGCAGAGTCTTAGATAGGTCTCGGTCCCCACCAAGAGTGAAGTTCACGACCAAACAGAAGTGACTTTAACTTTAACCAGCAGAAATCTTTCCAAGAGGGCGCTGATTGACGCTTTCATTAATTCCGTGCGCTGTAATGGTTGCAGAATCATACATAAGAAATACATAGGTATTTACAGTGCAAGCCGTTTGCGACAAACTGGTCGTCTGCGCTGTAATTGTTGAGAGCTTTATTCTGCGCATAATTAGTGCTAAAATATAAAAAAAAAAACACAATTCAAATTATTTTAATTATTTTAAAATAATATAAAAATAAATATTATTTTGCGCCCACGTGCAACGTGGATCCCAGATCTAATCTGGATGCATCCAGCTCAAGGCTGATCTTAGGAAAGAGAGTCTTAATACAGCCTATAGATTCGACAAAAAGGGTATTGTAACCTAACCCCCCTCCAGTTAGAGACGGCAAAAGTTTGCCTTAAATCTAATTTTGGGGGCAGGTACATTTTTACGGCCACCACCGTAGATCCCCACATGGACTAATTGTGCTGCTGGCCAAGAATGTCTCTGCCGCCGCCGCACATCGGCGTACAGTGCCGCCCAAATAATTCGTCCCTCTACATATTGTACTGAAGTTTCACCTGGAGCCCCAGCAATTAAATAAAATAACAACAAAAAATAAAAGAAGAAAAAACGAAAAACAACAATCAAAATTAGGAACATGTGTCATGTGGTACAGTGTTTAAAAAAAATAAAAAAATGTAACAATAATTAAATACAAAAAAAATAATGAGTTAAAAGATAGGAACATGTGTGTACAGTGGTACAGTATATCTTAAAATAGGGAAGAAAATTAGGTAAAAGAAAAATGAAAAAAAAAACATGTGTGTACAGTGGTACCATGTACAAGAAACATGTGGAAAAAAAATAATTAATAAAAAATTAAAACAGAAACATGTGTGCATAGTGGGAAAAGGCAGATAATATTTGTGAAAAAAATAGATAAGCACAAATTAAAAAAAAAACGTAAAATTAAAGAAAGGAAACACTGTTAGAAAAAATGATATATATATATAACAGATAGGTATCTCTTTAGATAATTATATTTTTGAAATTTTTCTAAATTAAAATTAGTCTGAATTAAATTAAATTGTACAACAAAAATACACATATATAAAGAAAAAAAAAATAGATAAAAATGCATAACCCCAAACCTTTCCCATATCCCACATGATAAAAATTTAATTTTAAGAAACAAAAACAAAAAAAAAAAACAACACACAAAACAACACAAAAAGGAAAACTATAAATGTCAACATGAAACAAAACAAACAGCATGATCCAGTACACCGTTGGAAGGCCTTTCATCGATTGCTCTTCGAATAAATGTAAGTTACCCGTTTTTATTTCTTTTATTCTTTTTACAATGAACAAAAATTTTATTAAATTTGTATTATCCCCTTATTCCTATACATTGAAAAAAAATTCTTCCTTAAAATATTGCATATCTACAAAAGCAAAAAAAAAAATATATAAAAAAAAAAATATATACAAGAAAAATAATATAATGCAAAAAAAAACAAAAAAAACGAAACAAAATGAAAAAAAATATAGAGTATAGAATATGATACGTTAGTTTTTTTTCTATGCACCCCCTGCCATAAAAATAAATCCACCTCAGTATGTTATTAGTTAAATAGGAATTTTATTTCTTAAATTTTTTCAAATTATAAGTAATTTTTTTATTTTTTTATTAATTTCAATTAATCAATTTTTTTTATGGAAAGAAAAACAAATTAATTGAATTTGTTGAATTAAAATTAATTATAAGGAAATATGGATCTTTTTTTTAATACTTAGATTTCGATATATTATAAATAATGGTGGTAGATTAAAAGAGAAAAAAAAAATACAAATAATTAAAATGTTAATTATAAAGTAAAAATTTTCTGTAACTAGAAAAAAAAAACAACACAAAAACAAAAATCTATTAAATTTAAAGTTAGGAAAATTACATTAAATAACGCAATGGAGTATATATTAGTGTCATGTATTATTAAATAAATATTGTTATTAGTTTGAGATGATGAAGTAAAAGTTTTCTTTCCTGTTGACATGGGTACATAATAATATAAAGGTATGGGGAATCTCTATAAAAATAATCGCATATGAGATTCAGAGTTGGGTGGGTAAAGACCGCGAGGATCGAATACTATCTAAGATCCTCCAAATTCATTTTTGACAGTCTGGGTATATAGAGCAGCCCTTAATTTGATTAACGAATTTTTAATAATTTTGCGTTTGTTCCAATTTTTGTATCTTTTGAGATTTTCGTTGTTAGGAAGTTTAGCTTCCATGTTAGTTTCAGTAGGGACTCTATAAAAATAAAACTTTATGTGCGAAGAGTTCTACAGGACACAGCTAACCCACCCCACCCCGAAAGAGCTAGGGAATTAAAGGGTCTCGACCCCCGCTGTGACACCGTCGACTCCCGGTATTAACACTCAAAGATGGATAATCTTTGAGCAATAATCTTGTTTGCGTGAATGTTACCTGAGTGTCTGACTCCCATACGTGGGGCCCGATTACATAAGTGTCTGACTCCTACACGAGAGCATCTACATTTAGTTACATTTTACTGCATCAATTTTTTTGTTAATACTAGCGCTGGTTTGCTAAATAAGTTTTTGGCGACCAACGTGAGACAATGTTACAGCGCGGCACCGTGAGATTAAGCCATTTTGGCAGGAGCTCATGTTAAACGCATTTGACTTTAATGTCCCAGAAGGCATAAAGTTCACAGCTTCAAAATAGAATTTTCCAGTCCAAAAATTTAATTAGTTCGGCAAAGTTTCAAATCTAGTTCTCCGAGAGAAACCAATTATTTCTGTAATAACACAAATTAAACTAATGCTTCATTTAGAACTATAAAAAAAATTTTAAATTTTGTAAAAAAAAATTTTTTTTGGAATCAGATAAAAAGTTGGAAAGCAAACGAATTATGGCAACTTATAATTTCGATATCAAGCCATTATTTCAGAAAGACATAATCAAAGTTCGGGCCGATCTGCTGCCCGAGGGCTTTAAGGGAAATGTCAATCAGTGTTTGGATGTCAAAATGAAGTTGAGTGCAATAATCGATAAAATGGGGTTGCTATCGGCTGCTTCACAGGGTCTAACAAATTCGATAACTAGCGCCAAGCAAATGACAGATGGGCAGACTATATACTTATTGGCATCCACAGACAAAAATGAAGTTGTTACTGGGCTCCTAAAGGTCGGTCTGAAGGATCTCTATCTATTCGATGAGCACAGCCAACTGCGCAGTCATATTGGAACTCCTTCCGTATTGGATTTCTATGTGCATACATCCTATCAGCGTCAAGGTTACGGAAAACGTCTCTTTGACAATATGCTGGCTGATCAACGTTGGCCCGTGGGAAAGTGTGCTGTTGATCGTCCGTCATCTATGATGACATCTTTTTTGGCTAAGCATTACGGCCTGGTTAGCGCCATTATGCAGGCAAATAAATTTGTCTTGTATAAAGGATTCTTTGACGGAGAGGCGACTAAGAAAGTCAATTGTAAGGATAATAACACGAATGCACGATCAAAGTCCCAAGCTATACCTAACGACACAATTAAAGGGAATCCATGGAAGAGCATGGCTGAAATAATGCAGGCGGCAAGTCTTAGATCCACACTATAAATACATAAATTATAAGTATGTATACTCAATACATAGAGATTTTGCAAAACATGCCAATACACAATAGTCGTGGATCGTGAAAAGTTTCATTCAATGTATCGATTCGAAATAGACTCATAACTTTTGTGTAAATCCCAACTATATAATTACTTAAAATTTAACATTTTATTAAAAATCGAACCAATTTATTTGAACTTTATTATCACGGAATATATTTTTACAAACAAATAAATTTGAACGCCGCCAAATTTCCATACAGAATAAAAATTCACGGAGGTTTTTCTTTGTTCTTTCTCGCACCCATATTCGATTTATATTAAACTGTGTGCCGCCAATACTCTTTCTTTCTTCCATTACTATTCAATTTTTTTGCCTAACATCTCGCCGTTAGATAAGCGCTTGAAAGAAAATATTTTTGCAGTTTCAAAGAATTTTCTTAAATTCTAAGTACACTTAATAGTCACCGTCAACAACATCAGACGTATTTTCTTACCGCCCCGCCGAGTGATAAAAATACAGAGCAATTAACCGCAAATTAATTCGGGAAAAGACGCTCAGGGCAAAGAGCATTCATAATAAAGAGGGAGCAAATCGCTCTTTCGAACTCGGCTACAAAAACCGGCGAAGATACACAGCACAATCACTCAACAAAAAAATTCGAACTTCCCAAATTTTACGCTCAAAGTTGACGATTTGCTTTGCATCCCGGTCGGACAGCTGTTATTTTGCATGTGATTGTTGTTGCATTGCGATTGCGAAAGCACTCATTGCTTTTGAATATTCTTGTTTTGTGTTTACGTGCTGTGACTCAAAGCTGGTTTTTTTCACTCAAGTTTTTCGAAATCACTCAAAGAGCGAATTGCTCCCTCTTCCCTATGAATGCTCTTTGCTTGTGCTTGTGCTGCCCATGAAAAACTTATCAAATCCTCATCAAATAAATAAATAAAAGAAATACAATATAAAATCTTAGTTAAACAAATGCCAACGTGTAAGAGCATAAGCTCTGAAAGAAATCAAAAAATGAGCCAAACTCGCGCTCGGCAGCAACAACAACAAGACGAACGTCGATTGTCGTCGATTCGGAATAACGCTCTATACGCGCTGACAAAGAGACAATACCAACAACAACTGCATCTATGCAAGTGAACGCGGAGAGAGCACGCTCTCTGTCGCCAGCTTTATTATGCTCAAGCAGCATAAAGGAAAGTGGATCGTGTAGTGCCCAGTGCCCGTCCCCCGACCTCTATTACCTAACTAATAAACTGCTGATCACAACAATGACCAGTACTATGCCCGCGCTAACTACTGTGTCTTCGTTGTCAACAACATCAACAACAACAGCAGTATCACTGTACAGCCCGTCAGGTCAACTGTACAGAATTAGTCAAAAAGCTAACGAGCTCACTTGGAGATGGTAAATTCTACGTCAGCTCGATAAAAAGGGGTAACATTTACGAAACAAAAATTCAAGTAAATGACGAACAAAACTATCGATCTGTGTGCAAGTCTCTTGATTATGAAAAAATGAATTATTACACCTATCAACTTAAAAGTAGCAAAGGTCTACAAGTTGTTATAAAAGGGATCGAACCAACAGTTCCAGTCAAGGAGCTAATAGATGGGCTTAAGGATAAAGGCTTTGTAGTCAAAATGGCTATGAATATAATAAATAGAAATAAAATCCCTCAACCAATGTTCAAGGTAGAATTGACACCTGACAGTATCCACGTAGGTAAAAATGAAGTCTATCCAATCTACAAGCTCGCGTATCTACTGCATCGGAGAGTCACCGTTGAGGAACCGCATAAACGAAATGAACCCGTCCAGTGCACAAATTGCCAGGAATACGGACATACTAAATACATACATTGCACCCTACGTGCCGTTTGCGTTGTGTGCGGCGACGTAGATCTTACTGAACTCTGCCCCGTAAATAAGGTGAACCAATCTGCCAAAAAATTTAGTAACTGTGGGGGTAACCACACCGCCAACTATAGAGGATGTCCTGTGTATAAGGAGTTAAAAAGTCGTCTAAACCAGCGAAAAACTGCATCTCGAAACCCAGCCATAAGGCCTAACTTGCCTTATATACCATCAAATACAACTCCAGGCGTTTCTTTTGCTAAAGCGTTAAGTTACAACAACGAGTCGTACGCCTCAGTCACTAAAAATAACTTTCAACAAGCCACTGGAATAATGCAGCATCGGGCAGCGCAACAGAAGCCAGAAATTCCTTCCCAAAATACCACTGAAAATCCATCCAGCTTATCTAGTGGAATAGAATCAATGCTGGCTACATTAACAAATACAATGGTAGCAATACAACAAACGATGCAGGAAAATATGCGTAACCATCCCATCTACTACTGGAGCTCCTAATCAAGAAATTTGCTTAAATGGCTCCTTTAAATATATCCTTCTGGAATGCGAATGGTATTTCACAGAACAAAAACGAACTCTTGCAGTTTCTTGATCACTATAACATCGACGCCATGCTTATATCAGAAACTCACCTAACAAGCAAAAATTATTTCCACATCAAGGGATATAGTTTTTATGCTACGAATCATCCCGATGGCAAGGCTCATGGAGACGCTGGCATTCTAATCAAGTGTCGCATCAAGCATTACCTGTTGCCATCATTTGCAACAACTTATCTATAGGCAACATCAATTCGTATTGAAGCTCAAAGCGGTCAGTTAAACGTAGCCGCAGTATACTGCCCACCTCGGTTCTCCATATCCGAAACAGAATTTGTAAAATTCTTCAACCTGTTAGGTGACCGGCTTATAGCAGCTGGTGACTACAATGCCAAGCACAGCCACTGGGGATCGAGGCTCAGTAACCCGAAAGGAAAACAACTTTATAATGCCATAATCACACCACGAAATCAGCTTGACTTTATTTCCCCGGGAAGGCCCACATATTGGCCCACAGATCCAAAAAAGCAGCCCGACTTAATTGATTTTGCTGTTACGAGAAGAGTGCCGCAAGATCAGGTTGATGTGGAGCACTTAACAGATCTATCATCGGATCACTCGCCAATCTTACTTCACCTGTATGACCACCCACAGTTCTCTGAACGACCACATTTCCTCACTTCTAAAATAACAGATTGGCTGAAGTATAGGAAATACATAAGTTCTCACATTGAAGACTGCCCAAACATTGGCTGTAAAGATGACATAGATAGATCAGTTGAAACACTAACGTCTGTAATGTCTCTGGCTGCAAAACACTCCACTCCAATAATAACAGCTAATAAACTTTATAACAGTAATCGGGCTCCCAGACTTATTGAAGAGCTACTACGCGACAAGAGAAGGCTTCGGAGAGAATGGGAAGCCCCTAGATCCCCTGCCTCAAAGGAGCGCTTAAAAATAGCCAACCATTTACTACGGAAAGCCCTAGAAGATGAACGAAAATTACAGCAAAGATACTACATGAACCAACTCGCCCCAAGCAACAAACGATTTCCATTGTGGAAAGCCAAGTCAGGCGTATGCCCACCAATCGAGACTGATTCACCATTGCGTACCCCAACAGGAGAGTGGACTCGGAGCAACGAAGAAAAGGCAAATATATTTGCCAACCATTTAGAAAATGTCTTCAAACCATATCCAGCAACAAACGGCTTTTTGCTCCCAACTGTCAACAATCTTTAAGCCACTATGCCCATCACATTCCGAGCAGAAGACGTTACAGGGGTCATAAAGGACCAAGTCAGAAATCAAAAAAAGGCACCGGATCACGATCTCATCTCCCCTAAAATGATCATAGAATTGCCGAGCTGTGCAGTATATTTTCTCACCATAATATTCAACCAAATAATGAAATGGGGTTATTATTCCCAACAATGGAAAAAATCATTCATAACTATGATCCATAAAGCAGGAAAGGGCAAGTCCCAGCCTTCATCATACAGACCTATCAGTCTCCTACCGTGCCTATCAAAGATATTTGAAAAACTGCTCCTGAATCGCATCAAGCAACATTTACATATAAACAGTGCTGTCCCACTGCACCAATTTGGATTCCGCGAAAAGCATGGAACTATTGAACAAGTAAACCGGATAACTTCTGAGATACGCAATGCATTTGAACGCCAAGAGTATTGCTCCGCTGTTTTCCTGGATGTCGCCCAAGCTTTCGACCGCGTTTGGCTAGATGGCTTGATCCAAAAAATAGACATGTTACTCCCACAAAACATCCATAAAATATTGGAGTCATACCTTTTGCACAGAAGTTTCGCAGTAAGGTGCAAAGATTTCATCTCTGAATATCATCCAATTGAGGCTGGTGTACCTCAGGGTAGCGTACTTGGACCAACACTGTACATTATCTACACAGCAGATATACCGACAAATAGTCTTACAGCAACATCGACATTTGCAGATGACACTGCTATCCTAAGTCGCTCAAAGTGCCCAACAAGAGCAACGGAGCAACTAGCATCTCATTTGGTAGCCTTAGAAAAGTGGCTAGCAGACTGACGCATACATGTAAATGAGCAAAAGTGTAAACTTGTCACCTTTACCCTAAATAGAGAAACTGGCCCTCCTTTGTCTTTAAACAATATCAACATTCCACAAACCGATGAAGTAACATACCTTGGTGCCCACCTGGATAGACGGCTTACTTTGCGCAAATACATTGAAGCGAAGAGAAACCAACTGAAATTAAAATCTAGTAATCTACAATGGCTTATAATCGCCCGTTCACCACTAAGGCTCGAGTACAAATTCCTTTTATATAAAGCAGTTCTCAAACCAATTTGCACATATGGCTCCGAGCTATGGAGCAACGCTTGCCATAGTAACCTCGAAGTAATCCAGAGAGCTCAGTCGAAAATATTGAGAATTATCACCGGGGCACCTTGGTATATACGGAATGAAAATATCCATAAAGACCTAAATGTTGAAACCGAAATTAATAAGGTGAAAACCAAGTATCAGGTTAGACTTCAGTTCCATCCAAATAGACTTGCGCAGTCTCTTACAAGGCAGGTTGGCCATACACGACTCCGGCGAAGAGACCTCCCCACCCAGTAGTAATAGTTAGGGCCGTATTTTAAGAAATTAATTGTTATTAATAACCAAATACTTTAGATTAAGATTTAATTACTTATCGTTAGTCTCCAAGCGAGAAAATCCGATAAATAAAAAACACCGTTAAAAAAAAAAAAAACTTATGTCCTGAAAATTGTGAACTATTTATTTATATTTATTAATTGCCAATTCACTAAAGAATAATTAAGTTTTTTATGGGAAAGACTAGAATTTTTTGCTAGGCTGCCGAGCGAAGACCAACACACCTGCAAATATGTTCTCTCAATCAAAAAAGTTCATTTAAGGCATTTAAACAATCTTAATGGTTGCTTTAGTTTTTGCTTGAGTAATAACTTACGATCTTTAAAAAAATGTATTAAAATTGTAAACGCAAAAAACTTACAACAGCTTTTAAGGTCGATTATTCCTTTCTACGGCAGTAATATAATATATGTAGTTGTCCGTTCCAGCCAATTCCTAGCTCAAACTGAGAAATTTGACCATATATCTGACCTGATCAATAACAAAATTATGAAGTATACAAATATTAAATATATGATAATTATAAATGGAAAAATTTACCCAAAGAAGGACAAAGTCAAAGTCGAATGGGCACATTTGCGTTCGGTTAGAAAGGTAAAACATTATCTTAAAATTAATGTTTTTAATTGTTAGGAAGAGCACTTTATTTAAATTTCTGATAAGTAATTTGTTTTTGACTAATTGTGTTTTCAGTTGCTGTTCAATCTTAAGTTGGCATTTTAGCCAGGCTTTAATTTTGGTAATCTACTCGAAGGATAGAACAAATTAGCAAATTGACAACTTAATGTTGCAATGGCTATTAAAATTCTCCAAATGTTCCATAGAAAGGTATTATGTTGAACTTAATTGTTGTTGCTGATGTGTGCGATTGTTGTTGCTGCCAATAGCGCTATTCCCATTTATTTGCATAGTTTCATTTTCATTTAACTTTTATTTGCCGCCATGTCGCCAATGCAAAATTCGATGGTGCGGCAAGTTGTTGTTATGGATGTTGTTGCTACGTTGATTGTTGTTGCTGTTGTTGTGGTGCTGTTGATTCGTTTGCATTGCCATAATATTTAATGGCCAGACAGCAGTTAACATGGGGAAAGTGAAGACGCAAGCGAGAGCTGCTGAAAGGCGAAAAAGGGATGCAAGCAGATGAAAAGAGATGCAAAAGGAGGTTAGTTTATGACATTCCGAGTCCGCATCTTTGGCCACTGGGCCTGGCAGTTATTATGTCGCATCATTTCAACAAAATGGTGGCACATGCAATGCAAACAAATTTCGCGCGCGAAGCAACTTTTATTTTGGGTCCATTTGGAGTTTTTTATTTTAGTTTTTCGTATACACCGGAGAAAAATATATATTATATATTTTTTGACCGTCCAATTTCTCTATTGAAAATTGAATAAATTGGAAACAATTTTAAACCATTTTTATTTTGCAATGAATGCAAAATCATCAAATTAGAAAAATTTAAATAAATATATTTTTTGCTATGTGTAAATCGGCATTAAAATTCTAAAAACACAAAAACCAAGTCTTGGCTAGTTTTCTATATGCTGTGTATGTATATGCAGGTGTATACATATGTATACATAGTGTGTGTGTGTGCGTGTGCAGAACAAATGCTTAGAAAATTACGGCAAGAAACAATGGCGGCAGGAAAAACCAAATGAAATTCAGTTTAAGCAACACACAAGCACGCATGAGAGGGAGAGACGCAGGAGAAAGGAAAACAGACAGAGGAACTTACACACAGAAATACAATACGAAAATATTAAAATTCAAAATTTTTGTCACGTGTCAAACGTCATTTATGCGCTTCGTGATAGCACGCGGCTTAGTCTCAGTCACAAATACATACATACACACACAAACCATAAACTGAGATCCTTATACCAATACTAATGCACACACGTCGGCAACCGCCATGAGACGCTCACCTCAAAGACACGTAGCACTGGGTAGAAGGAAATCATAGGAACCAACACAGAAAAGACCGAAAAAGAGAGAGCCCAATTGAGAGGATGCTAACTGTAGACTTTATTTTTATACTCAATACCCATTAGAAGGGAATAAGGAGATTTTACTTAGTGTGCGCAACTCATATAGAACTGATCATATCAGATAGAACAAATAAACCATATTAATGTTAAATTTTTGACTCCTAGACTACGAGTAATCGAGCAATCGTGTCCTCTACCCTTGATATATTTACATATTCTTTACGCTGCAGTCTTCATGTGTATATTTATATTTTTGATCATTATTAGATAAGATTCTTAATATTTGTATGGAGTTGAGGATAAAATTATAAATTGGTAATTTTAAGGTCTTTATAACTTGAAAGTCTATTATAACTTTGTCACTACCCCATAAAGTATGTACATATATCATTTATCAGGATGGCTTATATATCCATGGCAGTCTGTTCGTCCGTCCGGCTATCTGTATGTCCGCCTGTTTCTGCTAAACTAGCCTCTGAATTTTTTAGCTTGATGAAAGAAATTTTATGTGTCCTTATTTTTGTTATAGGCCGAACTACATATATCATATATATGACTGAAAGAATTAGCCTCAATGATTTATTTTCGAAAATTTCGGAAAAACCAAATTTTTACATTAAAATCTAAAATAAATGTTTACAATTTATTAGAAAATCGCCTCCAAAGTCGGCCTTACCGAGAAACACCAGATAGTATTGGCTAGTTAAATATATTTTGACCCCACCTAAAGTCAAGCAAAATTTGCATAGAGTATTTTTTTATTAATTTTTTTTTTTTTTTTTTTTTTAGGTTTGTTTTTTGATTCAGCATTGAACGAAATTTTGAAATAAGTTTTTGTAATAGTTTGGTTCATAACCAGATAGTACAACTATTAGACTAGTAAAATTATTACATGCACTTATAAAAAAATGTTGGTTTGATTTTAAAATCAAAGTTTATAAGCTCTCAATAAAATGTTATTTTGAATTGTTTCTATTTTTATATCTGACACTAACAGATGTGGCATGAGACTCATTTTAGGATTTTGGAATCAAAATTCAGCACGCATCCCTTTTTTCCTTGACATTTACAGGTATTCCTGGGGTAAGTGTGTGTGTATGTAGGTGAGGGAACATTTTATCTGTACTTTGGTGAATGTAGTTGACGTTTTGAATGCTTGAAAATTGTGTGATTTCATGCTCTTAGTATAGGTGTATATAGGTCGGATTATATACTCACATTCGTATATGCTGCTCTGAAGTACGTCTGACTGCCCACGGTAAAAGTGGTGTCTGAATATGCGAATTTTGGAGGAATATTGGAATTTTACTATTACACTTGAACAGGTTTGTTTTTAGCTATTATGCAAAATATCCAAAAAAAATACGACTAAACAAAAGTTGCAATCATATTGTTTTTAATTTTAAACTGATTTTCAACCTTGAAAAAAATCAGAAAGAATTGTGATAAATTTATTTTGAATTCAATTTGCATATTTATAATGAATGCCCAACAAAGATTTTGTTAATCAATCGTTTTATAATTCGTGGTTTATATGTTCGTTCAACTTAACTTAAAATTTTTGGTTAGAATTTGGATGGGCAAAGCAAAGATGTTGCTTTATTTGAGCAATAGTGCGTATGCGCAATATAAATACCATGAAAATTACTGTTCATAACCAAAAAAGACCGTGCAAGCGATAGGAAGTCCAATTAAAAACACATTTGCAAATGTTGCCTACCCAGACTGGTAAATGAAAATAACCCGGAGACAGAAAGTCCAAATCCCCGGCTTTTACTTGGGTCAAAAGCATTCATTTGGCTGGTTGCTAGTGACCGCCACAAAGCTATTACCGATGTGCAACTAATCACAAGAGTTGATTCTGCCCCAGTCTATTCACAACATACTCGTAAAAATTCCGAGGCTGACGGACTTACCGACTGAAGACTCTAATGGGCTCTAATGCAGCTGCAGACACTGCATCTGCATTGCGTTGGCTTTAGAGTTCTGTATTCCAAAACTTGACTCAAGTTCATCAGAGAGCATTTTATATTGTGAATGAAATTTCTGGCATAAATTTATAATTATCAGCTATAATCGTACAATCATACAAAGATTACCTGCTGCTGAATAGCATCGTTTTTAATGACTCTTTATGGATTGCTTAAAATAAGGTTGCTGTGCCAGGTCTTTTCATTTATCTCTATCTTGTTGATACGAATAAAATAATATCATATATGCATATAAATAATCGAATTGTATTTTGATTTAAAATCTGTAAAGAAATAAGTAATAATTAATTGCAAAAATGTTTCCAAATAAAAGTAGTTTCCCACTATAACACTAAAAAACAAGACAAAAATATTTCAAAAATGTAAAAATTTTTAAATAAGTATTTCAAGGTGTGAACAAACAAAAGGGCGAAAAGTAATTAAAATATAGATATATATTTTCTTAACTGGAATAAGCATTTGATCCAAAGGAAGCTATTTGACACAATAGTAGTCCGATCTTAATATTTTTTAGCACGTTATAAGGATACAAACTCCTATATCCTAACTTGAAAATTTTAAAAACTAAAAAAAAAAACCTTAAGACTGATTGTTGTTTTGGGAGTTGTAAGATTATCCAGTCCATACAGTTCCGACATATGCGTACTGCGGGCAATAAAATAAAAGATATATACCAAATTGTATTTATTAAGCTCAAATACTGAGTTTGCCCGTCCAACAAATCTCTGTTTTTGAGCTAGATGAATGAAACTTGGAATGAAGCCTTCTCTTTGCTGCAGGCAGCACGTATCATATAGCTCCCATTAGAACAATTGGTTCATAAGTTTTTTTAAGTATCTACTTATCTTGATCAAATTAACAAGCTAGATTTTACTATATCATATAGCTGCCATAGAAACAATCCACTTTACAAGTGGCGCGCCGCAGGTAGCCTTTCTTTACTAGCTATAATAAACATATTACTAATCAACTTACTTGATTTAATTTAATTTACCCTTGTAGAGGGTATTATAATTTTTTCAATAAATGTGTAACGCATTGATGGTGAATGAAATTTGGTACGGAGCCTTCTTTTTGCTGCAGGCAGCACATATGCCGAAACCTGGCGGATCTTAGAACTATATCATATAACTCCCGAAGGAACAATCGGTTGAAAACTTATTGTATGGAAAACTTTTTTGCTTATATGGAAAAGTGTGTTTTCTAAACGCACACCGTACCATTATAGCAAATTGCTCTGGATGGGTATTTAATCTTCGGCGTGCCGAAGATTGCCTTTCCTTAATAGCGTAAATTTAATTTTATTATAGCTTTTAGCGGTAACAACAGAAACTAATTTTATTATATTGTACAAGTTCCTACATCTTTATAATAATAGTAAATTACATAATTATCGAATGAAATAAGATTATATTTGAGTTCAAAGGGCTTTCGCACAATATAGGCACCAATCAAGTTGTGAGCAACAGAATTTTAATATTTCGGATAATGAGGGTTACAATAGCGCAACCCTATTATGAAAATAGAAATCGTCACCAGGCATACCCGCCATGGTAATGGAAACCTTTTAAAGCCGCATCAGCAAATATTTAAGCTCATTCTAGACTAAAAATAAGTGACACCCCCTGTTCCTTTAAATATGTACATAGATACATATACATAGAAAGGAATGGAAATATATATGTAAAAGAAAAAAGGGGAGTACGTTTAAAAATAACTAAAATGAATGAATATTAAATTACGATAAATAAAAAAGCAAGGCGGGAACTTGAACGCCCAAAACCATAAGCATATTCTAGACTTTCCATAAAGCTTTTTCTTGCTCCTGTTGTTATCCTTACTCTTGTTGTCCTTGTTGTTGTAGGTCGTTTTTATTGCATTTCCGTAAAGTAAGCCATGTAAATCACTTAAGAGTTGAGCTGGCGATTCGCGGCTCACGACTCAGGACTCGTGCCACGTAGCTCCTCTAAAAAAGGCCATAAAGCAAACAGGCTGTGAAAATCATTTGTTACACTACGCGTATGGATAACTGTAAAGTGGCTTTCGTCAGTATTTTCCTCTCATACACTCTGTATGTATGTGTACGCTGTTACAATAATGTGCACTTATTTTTTATGGCAATCATTTAAGACAAAAATGTAGCAAAAAGCAAAACGAAGTAAAAGTAAAAGTAAAACAAAAGTGGGGAAGAAAAGTCAGTAAAAAAAAGGAAAGAAATATGGGAAAAAGCTAAATATATATATATATATTTATACATATATATATATATTGACCTCTATATATATATATATAAATATATATATAAATATATATATATTTTTAGCTATATATGTATATAATATATACATACCTATTATACAAATCTAACAAAAAGCGCTGCGAAATGGCGCCGGAAATTTTTGCGCAAGTGGAAGCTGAAGATGTCCAATTTCTCCACCCCATACGCATTTATTTTCTTCGGTTCCCATTTCAAAGTCCCATTCCTCTCTTCTTATTCCTCAATTCCCTCTTCGTATTCCACCGTCCTGTTACAATTCCCAACATCAGTTCCCAGTCGAGAGCTGCATCAGAACTCAAAACGCTACGGACCCACTCCCGGTTCAATCTGTCGTTGTCTCAACTTGTATAAACATACATACATATATGTACAAATACTTATATGTATGTATATATTTGCAACGCACTCTGGCTTCATCTACCCTTTCAGTTTATTGTCCCTCTGCTTCTACGTCTCTATCTCCTATTTCGCTGATGAGCGTCAATCAAGGAAATTGCTACTTTTTCAACAATTTTTCACTCGCTTTGTTCTTAAGCCGCGAGCTATATAAAAGGCAAAAACTTGCATCCGTATCAGATTCAATGTATTTGATCTTTCAGTTCGGAAAAGGGGACTAAAACTACCTGTGGATTTAGCATACAATTGCATAAATTGTGGTCAAGGATTCTGGGATAAATGCAAAGAAATATGAAAATTTCATTTATAAATTCACCAATTGTTTATTCTCAATTATTGTTGTTTATTATTTACAAAACGTTTTTTATTTGTAAAATGCTTAAGTTCATACGTATAAACAAATTATCAAATATACACAACCATCTTTGAATTGATACATGAGTTTACATAAGCGTAAAGCCTGCTGGGCTTACTTATTTTTTTAAATGTAATGTAATATTTTTTTTTTTTTTAATTAGGCATTGTGGAAATTCTAAACTAATTTTATAATTTAATTCAACTTTTCATAAGTTTCCAATAATAGACATAAAGAATTTCAAAATTCTATTAAAAATGTTGAAGAAATTATTGAATAAAGTATGTTTAAATTGAATTAGGGTTGAGTGTGGCTCTTTCACGAACTGGAATACTTAATTGTTAAAAATGCTTTTATTAAGTTTTTTGGTACGCCAAAGTTTCTCACTCGACAGCTTATTTGCATTGTACCTAAAACGTAATTGTTGAACTGCATTATATATGTATGTACCCATGGATATATATATATATTTGAAGATGCTGATACCTGGCCTCGCCTGGCCACGGTCGCCGAGTAGCGAGAACCGTATACTTGTACTCTTAAAAAACTTTGGGCCAACCCATCGAGTTTTTGAGGCACATTCTTTCATAATTTTCTTAACCCAAAGTTTTCGCGAACAATTACGTACGTGTGGTCTGACAAAGCCGCCAGTCTAGATTGCTACTAGGTGAATATTTTGCATGACAACTTTTTGCAGCTTACTTACCGTACCACGAAAACTGCAGGGAAGAACGGAGGTGTTCGGCGACCGTCAACCAACTAACTACATAACTGCAGACAGAACATGTCGCGGTTATGGTGAGCGAGTGACAGTCTGACAGGTAGCATTGAGGATAGAGACGACGAGCAGAGGTTTATTTTCTTCTCTCTACTTTCTTTTTCTTCTTTCGTCATTATCATCATTGTCGCCGTCATCATCATCGTCAGTGTCAGCATCTTACTCAAGTACTTAGGAAACTTTGCATTATATAAGCTTAACTTTTTTAACCACAATATCACTCAAGAGGAACAAATAGTGGTAACAGAATATTATCTTAAGATGAGCAGTAACTGTGACTATTACTGACTTAACCTATGTTCAATACTGCTATAAATATCTTCCTTTTTTTTAAAATCGTGTATATCATATTAGGTGTAACTAATGAGACTATCTGTGGCGCGCCGAAGATTATATACACTTGCAGACTGAGCTAACCATTCGGACATTTGACCGATTGTGCCTATGTCATATGCACTAGTACGCGTCTTACCGTCCTGACCAATAATACTTTATGGCTAGTATGTTGTATGTATTTCTAATTAATTGAAACAAATAATTTATTTGTGGTATTTTTTATATAGTTTACATTTATATACATAAATATTTAGTCGGGTCTCCTGATTATGTTATTCGTATCTAGAATTTAACAAGTAGTATTGAGGATTGTTTGTATATATCGGAAGTTATTTATAATTATATCGAGAATATTACTGGTAATATCCCGATACTATATTCGCACTGTTGGTATGTCAAAAGTATGTCTGTAACTTATCATAATATTTATTGGGATTGCAATTGTTAATATAAAGACTGTGTTTGTTAATATTATGACAGTCAGCACTATGACTGTTAATACACGAAATGAGGCTATTAATGACATGACCTAGGCTGTTAATAATGTGACTAGAGCTGTTTATAAGACAGCTGTAACTGTTAATACTTACAATAAGACTAATATCAAAATTGTAATTATAAAAAAAAATAATGGTTAATATACTGGCTGTTATATTTTGTCACAGTTTCACACAATAATTTTTAGTCACAGGGACTGAGTCACAGTCATCTCTATTATATATTAGCCAGGCGGTCTCCGACTTCAGGTGGCAATAATATGACAATAATGACGATGTCCAATATGACGCAATGTCCAGCATAAGAAGGGGACTGAAATATGATTCAAAGCTGTTGCATACTTTTCAGCGTCATTTGCATAATAAGTTAAAATGTTTCGAATTTTCGGAAAATAACCAACTTAACACTAGAAAATAATCCTCAGACTTTAAGCTGCCAATTGACCAGAGGCGCCAGCGATAGCGACGGACCAAACAAAAAGGAAATGAGAATTTTTGTTAATTTCCTTAATATGTCACCGTACTACTCGGACTACTACATACACTTTAAGTTGTTGGCCTCCGGACTGACATTTGTAAGCAAATCTCAGTTGAGCCCCAGATTCCAAGTCAAGCGTGCTCGACCCCACAATACTCTGTAGCTTGGTCGAAGTACTCATATTCTCGTGCATACATACAAATACACCTTTGTATCTATACCGAAAATTCTGGATACATGATAAACTTAATCTATTATATTAATTAAATCTTAGTATATTTTTTATCATTGTCTAATAAAAGAATCTTCTCTCTGCTCGCCTATGGAACCAATTAACTTGCGAACTGAAAACCATTCTAGGCTTTTTAAGCGAAAACTATTTATTCACTTTAAAAACTAAAATAAAACTAAAAAAAGTTAAATTAAATAAATAAAATTAACTAAAAATTTAAGAAATAGAAAAATGTTGGAAGATTTATTATCTCTGGAAATTTTTAAACGATTTACTACGAACCGTGAAACCTTTCAAAATTGGACTGATTTAGATGTGTTAAATCAGAATAAAGAGAGATAGAGAGAAAAGAAGAAAGCCCAAGAAATCAATGAAAAGAATAAGGAAGGGAGATCAATCAGTAAAGGCCTATCAGAGTACGGTGAAAGACGACGATATTGGACGTACTAGCAAAGTTTAAAGTTGTTTGGTAAAAATGGGTAACTGCTTGGACCAACGTTTAATAAATCCAAGAATACCCTTGGCTTTATTAGTTATAGAAAAGATATGAAGATTAAAACTAAGTTTGGAATCAAAACGCACTCCAAGATCATCCACAGTCGGTATAAGTTGCAAGGGTAAATTATCAAGCGAATATGTTACTAAGTGCAGAATAATTCGACCAAAACGCATAAACATGGACTTAGAAATATTTAAATGCAACTTATTAGCCTGCAACTGTTTAGCCTGGCACCAAAGGTGCATGGAGTAAAAGTCATCTTTCAGACAAATATACCTAGAAGATTCGTTGTAAGAAAAAATAATAAGTAACAAATAAGGGCTTAGAAATTTCAGACCTCAACAGAACTCTTTGAGTTCGGTTTTTTAAATAAGAGGATATCCTAGTCAGAATTTTGGGGAGAATCCAATTCAATGTAGCTTGAAGATTAGATGATCATGATTTACAGAGTCAAATGCTTTACTGAAATCAGTATAAATGACATCTGTTTGCATTCTACTTACGAATGAATCATTCGCCATAGATGTGAATTCAAGCAGATTAGTCATGGTGTACCGCCTCTTGATAAGACCATTTTGAAATGGGAAATGATCGACTTACAGAGGTGCTCCAAATAGTTTCGGAATAACAAACAATTTTGTAAATCTTTTGTATTTCAATATATCGGATTTAGCTCACCTTCTACAAACTGGGATAATATATGATTCCTTCCAAAGACATGGAAAAACTGCTGAATCAAGAGATAAGTTAAAAAGTTTAAGTAGGGGAAGATATAAAGAACTCCAGCATTTTCTGAGTACGCCAACTAGAGATATTGTCGGACCCAGGAGAAAATGAAGATTTTAAAGCTTTTATTGCTTATAACTAGATTATTATCAGTAATGAAAGAAGCAAATAAAGAGTTTGAGGAAGAAATTGGGTAAGGATAAGCGTTAATGTTCATGGAAGAAGTATAAGTAGCTTCAAACAAATTTGCAAAAAGATTACCACTAGTAAAATCATTAATGGATCATTCATTCTTCAGGAAAAATGAAAGAGGCATAGACGAGTAGTTGCGCTTAAAATTTACAAATTTGACCATGCTCAAACTAATTCCTGCAACGCATCAGGTACTTATTATAGCATTGAGAGTTGACGAGTAGGAATTTAGATTTAGCAATTGAATATTTAGGAAAGTCGAGATTTGATATAGTTATTCAATCGGGCCTGAACCGGCATATGTTCTGTCTTTGTAGGCACAAACGAACAGACGGACAAGTAATGACTTGTCTCGGCCTAATCAATTAAATATATACCTTATGAGGTCGGAGATGTCTCTGGCAATGCATCGCATATTTCGTGGCAAAGTTATAATACATTTCGCAAGTGAATAAAAATATGAGAAAAAAAATCTTATACATCATATAATAGTAATATATAATAATAATAATAGTAAGCAGTAGTAATAATAGGCTAAGTGTAAGTACCCTAGGAACAGTATATACATAGCAAGGTTACTGTTCCTATCAAGTAAATTAATTTTATTATTATTTTGTGTATAATAAGTTGATTAAACTAAACTAGGTACTCTATGAAAGTACTTCGCATAGCTGTCAGCTTGCGTGATTACCTGAGAATATTGGAAATACCTGCATGTAGGCTTGTACTTCTTATACACAAAGTTACTAATCAACTTTACAGCTATTTATGTGCAACCTTAATTAAAATATACTTTTAATTTAAGTGAAGCTAATGTAGTTATTTGGTAACACCGACTTTTTAAATGCATACGGGAAGTTGACAGTGATTAAATTTAGATATCAGATCGACTTAAAGTAAGAAATATATTATTATTTATCAAAATGATCACCTGTGATTCAGTGTTCGACTAGAAAAGTTTTTGGAGCCTGTTGCGTTATTGTTTCTCCTAACTGCATCCATGTCTCCTCTATTCGCTTGATACTTCCCGTTCCCTCCATCAATTATGTTTCACAAAGACAGCTTAACAGCCTTAAAAGCTTCACTCTTGTTGGTTGTTTTCTTTTTTTGTGAGGCAATCGCTAACTCAATTTTTCAGTGCTATTTTCGATTTGTTGGGGAGTGTCACACCCCACTGTTATGCTGTGAAAATCTAAATTATCTGATTTTTATTTTTTTCTGTTTCGCTTTGTTGTGAGACATTTTTGTAATGCGTGGCAAATCGAAAGAAAATGAAAGCGACGTTGCGCAAACAGAAATCCTTTGTTAATTAGTGGGAAAAATGAAAGAAAAAAAATTCAACATCAAGAAAAGTAGGCGTAAAGGGCGGGGCGTAAAATTAGCATGTACTTATTTTGGGCAATTGTAAAAATTGCCACGACGCCGGCTTAACTAAAGCCAAAGAACAAACAGACACAAAAATTTCAGATCCAATTGCGTACGCAGAATGGGAAAGGACATGCGGCATGACGGGAGTCAGCGGAAGTGGCAAACAAACAAATGCTAACTTGCTTTAGAATGTAATTAAAAATGGAAAATGTGCCGCTGATTATTTGATACAAACCCAAAAAGCGCACCCCCTTCCCTGGCTAAGGACAAACGCATTTTAAAAGCAATTTAGATACACTTCAGATACTCTAACCGTTGCACATCGACTAGGTGCGATTTCGGAATTTTTACATGCGCTTTTTACACGTGACATGGGTGCAAGAATATAAGGCTACGTAGTTAAAGGATACATGGTACAGATATGAAAGGCAAAAAATTAAATAGGGTGAAGGGCAGAATGGGGATTTACATTCATGTTTTGCCCACGTTAAGCAGGACGTGAGCTCGAATATGCAAAAGGACAAGCGGCTAGGGCATTAGAGGGTTAGCCATATACATATGTGTATGTGTGTGTCTATGTGTGTACAGTGCAAACACAAAAACAAATCATTAACGAAAAGCTTGTACAAAATTATGTTTACTCTATCTTTACCGTTACATATATTTGTGTATAAATACTCGTATTTTTAATACCCTTTCGAAACGTAGTCAAATATTTCATTGCTAAACAATCGCTATAGATTTGATTAGCAACGAACTTAAGAATTCAAGATTTAAATTCCAGTATGACCGAAACTTAATATATTTTAGAACATGAAGTGGATGTTGTGACAAAAGCCAGTATATGAAGTTTTTTTTTAAAATTACGACTAACCCATATAATTTAATTTTTAGTTTTTCTACCAAATTCGTTTCTTAATAATCTTACAATTAAAATTAGTAATAAAAAAAATTCTTAGAAAAACTTTTTTTGTAAACTGAAACTGTATTACAAAAAAGATTTGTGTACCTTAAGTCCAGCTGCATGTAAAGGGTATTACATTTTCGGTATATAAATAAAAAAATTATTTTATCTTGTTTAGGTTTTTGTTTTACCCATTTTCCGACCTATTTTCCACTTTTATGATTTTTCGTATTCTCCGTGTTTCTTCTGCCTTTCGTCAAGTCTCATATTTTAATGCGTACTGTTTGTCTTTCTGTTTGTTGAAACATGAGAGAGCCTGAAGGAATGTTGGGGGCCAAACACATACACGACTAAAAAGTCGACTAATTAAATATTTCAGGCAAAATTAAAATGCAAAATTTTCGTCTTTACGACATAAGTTAAATATTATTTTTATGTCTCTCCAAATTTTTTGTGGTGAGGAGATTCTAAATTTCATCTAGCTCGTTTTCTTTTTTCCTTGCTGCTGTTTATTTTCCTATACATATTAGCCAATGAAAAATAGCACACAGGTTTTATTATTGTTGACTGAAAAGGGCATCTCCGATTTCAATGAATATAAACATATTTATATTTTTAATTTTAAAAAACTTTGAGGACATTATGTTTCATTTTTTAACTTCCTGTAATGAATAGTATATGTTAATTGGATTCATCTGCAATTTTTTTACCACTGAATATTATATTGACTTAAGCATACATGTTAGCTTCTCAGAAAGTTTCTAGTAATGCAAAAATAAGTAAATGGTATCTCTCAGTTCCGCATTACCAGCTCAAGCAGTTTTACTTGTTTTTGCTGTGTTTATTTAGAAAATGATTCGCATATTTTTCGCCGAGCCAAGTTTTCAACCATATTAAAGGGTTTTCTTTTGATTCTCCGTTGGAAATATAAACAAAATTTGGCATGCTTTTGGCGAAGACTTCTGCTCTGTACAGGTATTCAAAAGCTCAAAAATTAAGAACCAGGAATCTTCAGCTGACGTGCCTAAGCTTGGTAAGCAATTACAATTTATGTCATTGAAGACCTTATGATAGAACTAGTAAGGAGAGGCTATCTTCGGCCCACCGAAGATAAGCCCTTCAGAGCTATAAGATCTTAATGATTTTGGGTGGGCGTTTAGAAATTACAATTTTCCATACAACTTGTAAATTAAGTCAACATACCATTAAAAACAAAAACTTATTCATACAACAACGATTTTTATTCTGGCAGCAATATCATATAGGTGTCTGATCCGGCCGATTCCGACATATGTGCTGCCTGCAGCAAAAGAAGGCTTTTTGCATAGAAATAAAATTGTGTAGTAAAATTAATATAAATTAATATTTATTAATATAAATAAAGTGAGTGCAATGGAGAATTCCTACATGAAATTGACAGAGAAAGTGTCAAATGAAATGAAATGCCCAAGTGACAAATATAAAGGAGATGCACACACAAATATATATATACATATATACATATATACATATATACATATATACATATATACATATATACATATATACATATATACATATATACATATATACATATATACATATATACATATATACATATATACATATATACATATATACATATATACATATATACATATATACATATATACATATATACATATATACATATATACATATATACATATATACATATATACATATATACATATATACATATATACATATATATACATATATACATATATACATATATACATATATACATATATACATATATACATATATACATATATACATATATACATATATACATATATACATATATACATATATACATATATACATATATACATATATACATATATACATATATACATATATACATATATACATATATACATATATACATATATACATATATACATATATACATATATACATATATACATATATACATATATACATATATACATATATACATATATACATATATACATATATACATATATACATATATACATATATACATATATACATATATACATATATACATATATACATATATACATATATACATATATACATATATACATATATACATATATACATATATACATATATACATATATACATATATACATATATACATATATACATATATACATATATACATATATACATATATACATATATACATATATACATATATACATATATACATATATACATATATACATATATACATATATACATATATACATATATACATATATACATATATACATATATACATATATACATATATACATATATACATATATACATATATACATATATACATATATACATATATACATATATACATATATACATATATACATATATACATATATACATATATACATATATACATATATACATATATACATATATACATATATACATATATACATATATACATATATACATATATACATGTATACATATATACATGTATACATATATACATATATACATATATACATGTATACATATATACATGTATACATATATACATATATACATATATACATATATACATATATACATGTATACATATATACATATATACATATATACATATATACATATATACATATATACATATATACATATATACATATATACATATATACATATATACATATAGCTTGTAATACACCTGTCACGTGTAGACCAAATAAAATTGAAATATTTAAGACGTCCCCGACGACGGCATAAACTGCAGAGTGGCTCGTCTTAGCTGAGGAAGCGTTACGAGTACTCAAGTACATTTACTTGCTCTACATAGGGCTGGAGGCTACACGGCGGGGTTGAAATAGGAGCAGAGTCTGCTGGCGGTATATACACATAGCATGACTTGATGTGACTTTAAATTTACAAACCACTGCACAGAGGAATATCCTAGAGATTGAAGCGCATATTTAAAAATGGGTAAATGGAACGTCTGTTCACCCTCTTACTCACATTCACTGTCATGTAAGACTTACTCGTGTGCTAACTGATTAAACTTAATAGGCACTCATATTGGATTATGAGTGCTGTCAAATGGGCCTACTCACAGGAGTCAGGCCTGGAGGTCAGGCTCTGGCGGGACGACAGACAATGTCTGGCACTCAGCTTGAAAGACAAAAAAATAGACCAATGCGAGTAATATAAGTGTAAACAGTGTTGTTATTTGGGTTGACGTTGATGCTAGTGCTTTGGTGCCGTAATAGGACTAGCTGAATGACAGTCAAGTCAATGAGTGGTGTGCCGTTCACCGCACGATGTCTCGACTAAAAAACTTTTTTTTAATAAACACAATTATATTCAACTAGTAAAAAAATGTCATCTTTGCCGGTCCGAAAACCATGTATGTGCTGCCTGCAACAAAAAAATGATACATATCTGACGCCCTGATAAATCATATAGTTTATGAGGTCGGAGTTGACTCCTTCATTGCATTACACATTTCATGACAAAATTATAATACACTTTTCAAGTGTACACAACAAAGAACAAATGTGGTTTTGCTTCTTAGTCTTGTTCTAAATTCGAGCTCCTAATGAAAATAAGGAAAAAAGTCATCCTGATTGTGGAAAATCAAAAACTTCAATAGGAAAACCGACTTTTAATCGAAATGCGTTAAAAATGTTATTCTTTTTAACGGAGTTTGCCAAACTAGATTAAATTATGTTTGGGGATAGTCTCATGAGTCTATATAGACTCAATTCACATAGGTTATTTTTGTTCCGTTGAGATGCTGAGGATTTAGCCTTTTCCGTCTACATAGGGCTTTTAAGAATAGTTAAAGCAGCTCGGATATGTATGTATGTGAAAGGTCAGATACATAAAAAAAGCAAAGAACTGGATAGTTGCAGAAGTGAAAGACAGTTTGTCTTTTATAGAAGTCGTTATGGTATGGCGATAGTATTATGGCGTGCGATCCAATAGCCAGTCAATGTTGTCTAAATACTGTCGGAATGACTACTCTGTCTAGCTGGCAAAGCATATTTAGATTTTTGCAGGGAGTTGGTCAGGTAAGTCGAGCTATTTAACTTATTTCACAGCTCCCTTTTGTTAGCTTCGAGCTCGGAATGGGTTCAAATTCTTAACTTGCAGCTGGCCATGGCAATACCAATGTTCTCCTTATCTTAAAGGAGAGAAATAATACAATAATTCTCATTCTTGCCCGCTTTTCTGCGATGCACTGACCTGAATGACTCTATTCCGTCATCTCTAAGAAAGATCTGCTAGAGTTGATTACCGATATCGAGTTGGATGATATCGTTTGGAGAATGGAGATACTGTTTGACTGGCTGCGTTTATTCGTATTGCAGTGATCTTTGCCTGGAAGATTTTGCAGTGATCAAGACTTTCTGAAACATAGTTAATCGCTGAAGATGGCTTCCCAACTTGGCTTTGAATGTGAAGGGATGAGTTTAAGTTTTCTTGCGGACTGCAGTAATTAGTTTATCTCAGGATGAGAATGTTTCCCTTAAGGATGTTAGCATGACCGTAACAGTACTCGGTTCATTGCTTAGATTCTCTAATGTATAGAGTGAAGAGTCGCGATAATTTTTCCCATCCGCTCAATGCAAACGATATTCTCCACGGTTTCTGTGGGTATTGCGCCTTTGAAGGTCAGTTCTCTGAGCTCAGTACTCTACCTACTTAATCAACCGAGGTCTTTTTCGAGAGTACCGGCCACCAAACTAATACCTTGTAGAAAAAGAAAAATTGGTTAGGGACGGATTTGTGTTGTCATTCCCAAATTAACTCTAATAGACTCTTTAAATGGGTATCGTGCGATTTAGTTTTTTATAGTATGAGAGGGAATTTTTATTTTTTTCTGGTAAAGGGGAGCTTTGTCTTTTCTGGTTTAATGCCTCGCTCATTATCCGTTGTTCATTTCGACATTTTAGAGGCCTTTGTAAGACGGTCTGCAGGTACTTTCCCGAAAAAACAATATTAACGACATGCGCATTAGCAACCACCTAGCATCGTCCATCTTCTATTAGCCTAAAGAGTTCATTAACTGCTGTTGCATAGAAAAGGGGAAAGGACACTACCGTCTGTGCCAATGCGGACAGACCAAGAGACAGTTGGAAAACCTAATGATGCGTTTCCTATCCTGCTTTTCAGCAATTTATTTATCAGGTTTATATTCCGGGTGTCAGCCCCCAGGTCAGTCAGTGCGACCATGAATATATTAGCGGTGACGTTGTTGAAGACTCTATGTATGTCTAGAGAAGCTAAGATATTCTATCTTCAGCTGAAAATATTTTTCAATGATTGTAGGTCAGCATGAAGTGCTGTTTCACTGGACTTGCAGGCGTGTTGCGAGGCAGATAGATGATCCTAATGAATGTTGTTTCTAAGATACAGCCCTTCCTTATTATACGCTTGAACTGTGCATTATAACTTTGCAAAAAAAATGTGTAGTGCATTGAAAGACCACATAAAATATATATATTATTGATCAGGACGACAAGACGAGTTTATATAGCCAGTCCGTCTGTCCGTATGCCTATATGCAAAGTAGTCTCTCACTTTTTGAGCTAGGTGAATGAAATTTGGTATGGAGCCTTCTTTTTGCTGCAGGTAACACATATGTTGAAACCGGCTTGATCGGACAACTATACCATATACCTCCCATAGGAATAATCGGTTCAAAAGGTGTTTGGAAACACTTTATTTTATTTCTCAAAGAATCTTGGTTACATTTACAGATTATATGGATGAGTGTGATTTTTAAACGTACTAAAAATTATCAAGATCAGTCCACTATAACATAATATATAGCTGTAATAGAAAAGAACAATTGGCCTAAAAAGTTATAGTATAGAAAACTTTTTTGTTTCGTGAAGTTTCTTAATGAAATTCGCATGTTATATGAAAAAGTGAGATTTCTACACGCATACCCAAAGTCAATAAGATCAGATTACCATCTCAAATATCTTTGCAAGGGGATATAAGCTTCGGCGCGCCGAAGATAGTATTTCCTTACTAGTTTTTTATTCGGATAAATATATAAATTGCTTCATAGGTTCAACTTTTCTTCTTAATTTACAACAAAAAGTTCTCGAGGAACAAATGAATGTATTGTATGAATGAATGTATTTCCAAAGTACGCTGCAACAAAATCGGTAAAAAAGCCAGTTTTAGTTAATTTTTTTCTTTGAATTAGATGTATACTTATGACCAAGCATACAAGAACACTTCTTAGAATGATTTAAGCTTTTCATTTTTTTGCTAAGATTTTTGGAGAGATCTCAAAAAATATGGATCTGGATGAAGCAATTGTCATTAACCCCAATATTATGAACCACCTGGCGCTATTGAATATAAAAATAAATTTCTCTCTGGGCCCCTTAAATTTAGTTAATAATTTTATTGGTAACAGAGGCAGCGTTTCAGTTAGTTATTTATTTTCTTATGCTGGTCTGGACTAGCAGCACTCTAAACCTTCATTAAGCACTAGAATTTTAAGAGGTCTTCATCAAAGGGAGAGTATCTAATGAATGTTTATGAAACGCAGCACTGGCGGCACTGGAAAAACAACAGCATCAGCATTAGCTATACGTAGACATTAATTCTTTATATTATTATTACTCACTTAAACGAATGAATAAAACCATAGCGCCGAACAGAATAAAAGTGTTTCGCACATCGTTAACACGGCGCTTTGCTTCTTCATCATTCTCCGGTAAGGGCAAACGTATCATTTTGAGAAGAAAATTTCTTAAAGACAGTCGGAAATATATTTTTCTGAAAAATATTTCTGAATTCGATAGCTCTTACTTGTAGGACTTTTGAATTCGTAATAATTATACAAAAATTATACTACTCGAAATATGTCAATTTGAACTTTTTTGGCCAACTTTGGTAGCATTCAAAATTAATAATCTCAATATTTATAACTTTTTCCTAAATTATTCGTCGCAAACGGTAGTACGGACAAAATTGAAATTTGGACTCAAAATTTGTGATACTCGTATACTGAAAATTTTTATTAAGAAGTCATTTTTGAAAATTGTACTAGCAAGTAAAACAATTTACAATTTTTTTTTTTTTGGTTTTTATCTGATTTTGCACAAATTAATTTTCAGAATTCTATTTTATTTAAGGTATACGCGCTTTCCATTTTTGTTTTTTTTTAACCGGAGTGGGTCAAAGTTTGTATGAGGAAACGTCAAATTTTTACCTTATTGATTTCAAATGAAGTTTCAAATCTCAATATTCAAATCTAAAATATTTTAAAATTTTTTGGGAAAATCTTTTTGCAACGTCGGAAAATGAGGAGTGGAATCGAAATATACATTTGAAAATAAGCTCCACAGATACAAAATGGTGACCACAGGAAATCAATTCTTCAAAGTTACAAAATGGGTGTAAAACTATTAAAAAACCTTTTTCCTTCAGGGATGTTCACAAATAATTATTAAGCAAAGTATTCGCAGACTTTTTAAATTTATCACCCAAGACCGCAAATATGATGGGAGCAGCATTAATATTAAAAAAAAAATTACTTTTTTTTGAGTAAATATAAAATTAAAGTTATTTTGATCACGGGAAGAAAATATGTGTAAGTCTATAAAGTTAGCATTTGACGAATTGACTCAATCTGTTTTTCAAACTTATTTCCCAACAAATAATATTTGACTGACCGGGTAATACCGGTTAGTATATTTTTATAAAATGATACTTTAAGATTAGAAGAATATAACACTTTTGTTATCCCATTTAATTTGCTTGCATATTTTCAATTACACAATTTTACCCGGCGTTGCCTATAAAAAAGAACGTTGTATCTAAGAGTTTCGTAATAATTTTAAGACCATTTTAAAGATAAATGCTTTGAAGTCAAGATGGCCATAAATATAATACATGGAAATAAAATATCTCAACCAATGTTCACCTAATAGTATGCACTTAGGTAAAAGTTAAGTTCACACGATCTACAAACTTGCGTATCTATTGCATCGTAAAATTACCTTAGAGGAACCTCATAAAGGAATTGGACCCGGTCAGTGCACAAATTGCTATGAATATGGACAAACGAAAACTTATTGATAGATAAGGAGGACCAATGTCCCAAAAATGTAGCAACTGTGCGGGAAATCACACTGCTTAATATAGAAGATGGCCTTCCTATTATGAGTAAAAAAGTCAACTAAACAACCAACTAACTGCATGTCGAAACCCAGCCATCCAACCAAAGTTGCCACCTATACCATCAGCTACGACGTCAATAGTTTATTTTGCAATAAGTTACAACCAACGTATCGTACGCCTCAGTCACTAATAATAATTTTCAACATTATGGAGTATTAGGTAGCATTAGGTAGCACAACAAAAGCCTGAATTGCCGACCTGTGCAGCATATTTTCTCCCTAAGGGCAAACGTATCATTTTCATATTCAACCACATTATGAAATGGAGAAAATTAGTCGCCCCAATGCTCCATAAATCTGGAAAGGACAGTCTCAGTCTCTTCCCAGCCTATCACAGATATTTGCAAAACTGCTCCTGAATCGTATTAAAAAGTGCAATGCCAATGCAGCAATTTGGCTTTCGCGGAAAGCATGGAACAATTAAATAAGTAAACTAGATAACATCTGAGATATAAAATGCATTTGAATGGCGAAAGTATTGCTCCGCTGTTTTCCTGGATGTCGCCAAAGCTTTCGGCTGGGTTTGGCTAGATGGCTTGATCCACAATAAATCCATAAAATATTGGAGTCCTTCCTACGGCAAAGAAGTTTTGCAGTATGGTGCAAAGATTTCCTCTCTTAATATCATTCAATCGTGCAACTGTCTCTGAAAATTAGCAACATTCCTCAAGCTACTAAAGTAGTAGAAAATGTCCTTAAATAACTTAAATGTTTTTTCTGTAAAGGTGAAAACCAAGTATCACACGACAATATTACACGACTCCGGCGACGTGACCACCACACCCAGCAGTAGTAATGAGGGCAGTATGTTAAGAAAATAATTGATTATTTGATTTGATTATTTATCGTTAGTCTCCAAGAGTAAGATCCAATACATGAAACGAGGGTTGAAATAAAATAAAAAACTAGTAAAGAAAGGCAATTTTCGGCGCGCCGAAGATTACATACCATTCCAGAGCTATATGATATAATAATCCGAACTTAATGATTTTTGGTATATGTTTAGAAATCAAACTTTTCCATATAACTTGTAAATTTTATTATGATACGTTGAAAATGAAAAAAGTTCATCATACAACAATTTAAGCTAGACATTTTCGACGATTTGTTTGCTTTAATAATTCATGAATATGGAATAATAAATGTAAAGTTATAATATCTATTTGTAATTATGAGCTAATCTTATTGAAAAAAAAAAAGTGTTCACTTCGTCGGGGATGTAAATGCTCTTGTCCAAGGATCCAAAGTCAACTAGCTAGGAGATATTTGGAGGACATATTTTAAAGCCCTTCTGAAAATATTTGCTCAACTCAAGTTGAAGATCAATATTTGCTATAGCTGAAGGTGTCAGCAGTTGCGAGAAAACGATTAATTATTGATGCGGCTGCAATGCTAGTGCAAGTGCTTTAATTGCGCCAACTTTTTGGCCTTTCCAGAACTTTCCAGCTCCTTGTAAAATTAGTGTGTTTTAATTTAAGTGAAAATAGTTGCCATATGGCATTGATAGTTCTCTGCCTTTAGCCATTTGTCATTAGCTTGCATTTACTTATTTGCATAATACGCATACACGACGTGGTGCGGTGATTAGAGCAACAGCGACAAACATTTGTCAGACTTACAAAATTGAGAACATGCTAGATTTTCCAGACGAGACTAAAAAAATCAACAAAAAATAAAATATTGCCAGGAGCAAATAGCTGCCTTGAATGGCTGACAACCTTGACCCAGGTGCATAATAAACGGCACGCCTTTGGCCTTTGGCCGTGTATCGTGCATCGTGGACGTTGAATCGTATTTTCCTTAAATTACCTTGCACGCTAAGGCTAAGCTTATTATGGCCCTGGGGCTACCACAAGCCACAGTTCTCTGCACCGTTCCTACCCGTATACCTTGCACCACTCACACTTAATGAGCGGCATAAATCAGCGAGTCAGTTTAGTTTAGTCCACAATAACATTTCCTTCTTCAGCCCAGAACCAGACCCACAACAAGAAACGAGTGCGCCATGCACGCACGTATGTGTACTAACTACTACTGCTAGAGTTGAACGCGTGTCAATGTTTTATTTGTTTGTGTCTAGCTTTTAATACGGAGTAAAAATCATGATCAACATATAATAAAATTACCGTATTCCACCCGATTTCCTGACCCCAATAAACAAGACAACCATTTTTACTATTTATTTAGTTACAGAAAATATAAATTTGATATTTGAAAAAATAATGATGAATCTTTGAATTTATATAAAGTTAAAAAAATTATTAAATATTATATTCTACCTTCTACAGAAATAAAAGTGTAATTCAACATATCAAAATATACATTAAACATTAATTTTCGTTCGGTAAGAATTTTATTTTTATTTATTAAAGAAATAAATCTTGAAAATGTTGCACTATTTAGAGCTTATTTATCGAAATAAGCATCCTTTGTTTAAGGATAGGAAAATTATCACCTCTGTTGTTGCCGATTTCCATGAATCCCAAACGTGGATATAAAAAAAAAAAATATCAAGCGATATTTGAAAATTGCTACTGATTTTTTTTTGCTGATATGTGATGATAAAAACATGATAAAATTAACTTACTGTAGATTCTGCTTACCAAAAATGCCTGCCAGCTAATTCTTGACTGTAAAGCTTAACAGAAATTACTAAATGTTAGCCAATATTGCAAATGTTAATTCACATTTTTGGCTGATTTCCATATCTTCCTGTTTCTGTTCGTCTGATATTGTGCCTGTTATTTCTGAAATATCTGTTGATGTTAGTCGATGTCCTGATATAGTATACAACAGTATCTTTGAAGTATAATGGTAACAATAATATTTTTTTTTTTTATAGAGGAACCTTTGAGCTGGAATTCAGGCAACATAAGCTTATAAGACTTAGTCAATATATAATTTTTACGTATTAGCTAATTTTTGGAATATTTAACACTTTTGCTTTGAGTTTAGTTCATATAAATATTTTAATATTTTTTAACACACAAAATTATTATGTATTTAAAAAAATTGGTTTAATTTTGCTGTCACTTTATAATTCGTGTGGGGCACGCGGCCATCTCTACTTGGTGCTCATATCCGCTTCCAACAAGACTTGGCCCTTTACTTCTAACCCTTGAAAGTTAACCTGTAACCGTGCATAACTGTAAGCTGTTAACAAAATATAAAATACTATTTGATCGCGTGACACGTTAGATGGAGGGGGGACAGAGGGGCCAAAAGCAGCAGATGGCGGGCATCAAAAGGATGGCGGTTTTCAGACGTAGTTTACTAATCTCTATTCTGTTTTGCTTAAATATTCCAATGCGAGGGCACGAGGCGTATACTTGACGTTGATTCGAAAAATTTCAAAATACAAGCTGAAAAATTAAAACTATTTGCATAGTTTAATAGCATACATTTTTTTCTTTTCAATATAATAGCTAATTTTTAACTGAAAGTCAGATAAACGCGTAATGGGACCAAAAACTGACTCGCAGCTTGTCTAGCTGGCTGAAATGAGAAAAAGGTAAAGGTATCCAACAAACAGAACTACGAACACTGCGAAAAAATGTTAACTTTTTTATAGTATTGTTCCACGAATTTCACATTAATTTCTATTCCATCCGTAGCGCCCAGTCATTACAACATCTCTTTCCTAATTTTTTGAGGGAAAGGCGCATTTTACAAGTGAATAAATAGAATGAAAAATCATATCTTTTATACCAGCATTGAAGAAAAAATTATATTTTTGAGATTTGTGTATTTCGATTTTTGGATAAACATTAATATTTATATTACACATTTGAAAATGTTTAGTATCTTATGTAAATATGTACGTATCATGCTCAATTTGACGCGGATAAGGAAAATTAGTTTTTATTTGGAAAATTTTTGTGGCGGATCAACCCTCAATTTTTTAGCTGTGTATAAATTCAAAAATTTATGGCATTTATTTCGTGATCAATTGCTTGTCCGGGGCTGCCAGCAAATGGGAATTTGCGGTTGTAACTGTAATATAAAATCGCAACATTTATTTAACGTGCACACAGGTCAGACATTGGGGTAAATTGCTGTAGGCGTGGCTGCTGCCTATTTATTTATTTTCATTCCTTTCACTTTAACTGTAAAATATACGCACAAACAACATGCTGTTGAATGATATTGTTGTTGTTGTTATTGTTGTTGTAGTTGCGGTTGTTCCTACTGTTGTTGCTGTGACATTTTAACCTGCGAAGTCAGGCCCAAATGCACAAACAAAAGCACACACATACGCAAATAGATGTGTATTATGACAGCTGTAAAAACTGCGGCTAATTGCTTTTTTTTCAGTTCACAGATTTGCATAAAAGGCAAAATGTGTGCGGCTGTCTGTGTAATTTATATTTGTTTATATGCATATGAATACATTTAAACGGACAGCCAGAGAACACACAAATTACATTTACACCCACACCCCACAAATAAGCACACACAGTCACACTCGCAAATGCATTCACATTTTGTTCTTTTTAATAAACCTGACAGTGGCAAACAGAACGTTTGTGCAACATTCTCTAGCTCGCTCAGCATATTCGCTATCTCTATTTGCCTTTTGCCTCTGCCCTATTGCCCCTTTGCATCTTAGCCCATCGGCGTCGCTTTTATTCTGTATTTGTTTGGATGCAACTTATGTTGTTTTGCTTACCCGCAGGAGGCATAATAAATTTGTCAAGCTCACACAAGGTCAACAACAAATGAAGCCTGCATCCTCTTGAACTTCAGTCTCACATTTTCTATGTTTTCACCAAAAATTTATAAAATAACAAGAATGCTGTTGTCAATAGATTCCCGACTAAGATATACTATGTTCCTCGGCTTTGTCAATAATATATGTATTTAGCAGCTATTACTGATATGGTATATTTTGAAATTTTTTTTTTTGCTGAAGCTAATTAATTTTTTTTTTTTACAAAATTGCTCATACCTTAGCAGAATTATTATTACATGGTTATAAATATATTATTGCCGGATCGCTCGAGGAAAGTCAACCTAAAAAGTGTTCTTAGATTTCTTGGATTATATTTTTGGCGTGCAGATTTTTCAAAAGTAGATACTTTTAAATTTTTGAAAATTATTACTTTGAAATAATTTAAGGTTAATCGCTAGAACAAACACACTTCAGATTTTCAACTATTTGCAGCCCGTAACCAAAACAAATTTTGCATTAATAAAGGTAAAACGCAAAAATATAAATTCTATTGTTTTGCTGCCAATTTTTCGGTAATTAAAAATATATCAAATATTTTCCGAATGGTTATTTGTGAACAGCTTTGAAAGTAAGAATTATTGCCCTGAAGGACTTAAATAAAAATAGTCGAATTTAACAGTTTCACCCCCATGTTTTATATTTTAACTTATAGTTTTTACGAACACTTTAAAATATACCTATAAATCAATTATATGTTACAATTAAATGTAGCTTTGAAACTAAATTTAAAGTCAATGGCGTACAAATTAGAGTAGTATATCTGCCATAGGAACAATCGGGCCACAAATTTTTGTTTCAAAAAATATCTGAATAAAAATCATAAATAACTAAATCGAATAGCATTTTTTAAATGATTATTACAGTCTGTTTCTGTTTTAATCTGTAGCACTTAAATCTATTAAGGTTTTTAGAAAAAAACGATAATAAGATTTTGTAATCGGTAACAAACTGTTAATTTTGCAAGAAAATTAACTAGCCAGTTTTACCAAAATATATTGGGAAACATCATACATCTATACAAACTTAGTATGCTATATTTACCCAATGTATGCTATATTTCAAACAGAGTATATGTATATTTGTATGTGAGTTTCATTTATTTCAATTATAAATGTCTGAAATATTGCACAAAAATAGTTTTTGGCTTAAATAAAATCAATTGTATTTGCAATTCTAAATTATTCGCATATTCAATTTGCGTAAAAAAAATATCACAGATGCGTACAGGTGTGTAACATTTTTCGTTTATTTAGTTATTTTACTTATTTTCTTAATTTTTTCTTTTAAATTAAATTAAATTTGTTGTTTTAACTCTGCGGTAGCTGCAGTTGTGTAATTGAATTATAAGAATATCCTACACTTAATTCAGGAAAGGAAAAATTTTTTGATTTTCAACGTATCTTGACAACCTTACAAGTCATATGCAAAAGTGTGATTTCAAAAGGCAAACCCTAAATCATTAACATCGGATTAATATATCTAATAGCTGTAAGGGTATGTAATCTTCGGCACTACGAAAATAGTCTTTCCTTACTAGTTAACATCAAAAATATAAAGAATATAAATTCTTCAAACAAAAATTTTCAAAGTCCACAGCTACAGATCTACTGGAAAAAAATATTACTTAATTATTTTATTATTTATTTATAGTCACCAACAAGTTGAAGACTATTTATTCAGTATTGAAGAAATTTGTAGTAAAGATAAATAGCGATTTTTATTGAACTAATCGGTCTGATTCACCTTAAATAAAGTTATTGAAGCATACATATTCGATTTAGTTTATTTAGCTTATCCAGAGATACTATGTTATATCAGATATTAAGTTATTCAGAGATACTATTTTATATCCGAATAAGTTGTAATTCACCGAGAATTGGCATATTCGAATCGATCAGGATCATAAATGAGCGTGCGAATGTTTGTAAGGCTATATATATCCTGATACAACGCATTTTTCAGTCAAATTGTTCACTTTGAAATTTTGATTATTCCAATTTATAGTTGAAATTATTGGAACACTTGATGAAGTCTCTGATGAATGCATATTGTATGTGGTATAATTACAATGATCAACTAATCAAATGGCTGACATGGAAGGCATTTGGTATTTGGGTCAGAGGTCCTGTAAAGGGACACAATTCAACTGCGGTAACTACGGGTACTACGAGCTTTACTGATTAAATTTTCTATCAGAGGTTAAGAGGCAATACTTGCCACATACAAATGATTTAGCTGCTGTTTCGGCTGTTATTTCAGTTGCAGTTACAGTGGCAGTTACAATTGCAGCTTGAATCACTGCTTGCCACAACCAGGTCAAATTACTGTGAGCTCGAGCCGACCTTAATGTGTGGTCACTTTGGGGCTGCCCTTTTGTCAGGCAGACATTAAGTATGTTTGGGTTTGCATTCAAGAATTGCGATTATGAGTGCAAACGTCGGTGCGGGATTGTGTACTAATTCATAGTACATTATCTGAATAAATCTTGTTAACATTCAACACAGTTTAGCTCACTTTTTTACCATCACAGTCATTTCCTAGTTACACAAGCATTTACAATTATAAAACTATATGGTTTTAATATTACTTTCAACAGTTTAATTTCGTTTATTGCTGTATAGTTTTTATATTTCTGTATACTCTGATATTTCTTTTTCTCTTTGTTGGTTATTTCTTGCTCTTAGAAAATCAGCAATCAAGCTATTAAAATTAAGCGGACTTTCTCAGAAATGGCCAAAAAATTAAATGGGAAATTCACTACTACTACACAGATGCATTTCTGTGAAATGCAAAATTTAACCCGTGCAAGATATTAAGTTGCATTTGGCCATGAATAAACTAACCTTGGTCGAAATTCATTTAATTGTATAAGTAATAAGTCTAATTTAAAAAAAAAAGTGTCCAACTTGTAAATTTCGTTAAGATACTTGGAAAAACAAATAAGTTTCCCGTAAGAAATCTGTAAACTGTTCCTTTGGGAGCTAGTAGCCCAATCTTAATGATTTTTTATGTGCAGCTAAAAAACATTTTTATTTATCTAACTTACAGTTTTCATTAATATTTTTTGAAAACCAAACAAATACAACAACTTTAGTTCCTATGGCAGCTATATATAAGTAGTTGTTCGACATATTTTTCAAGTGTATTATATTGTATTAAAGCTACAGAGTGCACATTTAATGAAATCGAATCAAGCCCTTGCCCAGTTATCCGATACCACAGTAGAAATCATTTTTCCAACAAAATATTCTATATCTCTATAAATAATAAAATCATAAGTGTGAGCATTAGCTGCTATGGTACGAGTATTCAGACACTCTTCGGCTGATGAAATGTTAATCCAAGTCGTATCTACAAAAATAAGTTGCAGAATTGATATGTGCTGCGTGCAACAAAAAGGGTCGGAGAATGATGGTTTAATATATTAAAGTGCATAATTTACTTATAAAAAATTATATTCATTCATCTTATATTCAGCCTAATATTGACTCTACAATCCATTAGGACGGGTATAAAAGTTCTTGCATTTAGCTATGCATTGGCCTTCTTCAAATAATAATAAAGCAATAAAGTATACATTTGCCACAAACCAAAGCGTCCCAGAGAATAATTAAATGGCATTCCAAAATGAACAGGCCACCATGTCCAAGAAGATAAACGAACGGAGTTTGTATTGCTTTGTCGAGCATCGCAGACAACAATTTAGCCAAAACGTAATTCATTAAATTAATGAAATTGCAATCCATACACAATGCAATCACTGTTGTCCTCAGTGCCTCATAGCAAGAACCATTAACTTAGTCAATATAAATGCGATTTACTTATTTTACTCCTGCACTACGAGTACTTGTAATGAGTCTTATTTCATTATAACAAATCCGACAACAGATACTCACTTTACGTAAAATACATACATAAATTCCTCATACGCATAATTTAGAGGTACACAAAAAAAAATATTTATAAATTATTTGAAGCAAATACATTTAAAATCAAAGTACTTTATGTATATTCTTTAAGTAAATTACACAAATGGAAAACTTTATTCAAAACTACCAATATAATTTTTCAGTAAGGAAGTTTCATACTTTTATTTATTGATTAGCCATTCAATCATTATTGTTAGACAGTTGACTGAAGAAGCTTAATTTCATTCAAATATTGTTCTTTAGTTAAGTCAATACACAGATAAAAAAGCAATGGCCTAACAACGAGCTTCATCAGTCTAAATTTGAGACCGACAATCTTCAATATTTTAGCACGAATGCCACTAATAGGATACTAACAATTTAGTTTTAATCTTGGATTAAGTAAAACATAATTATTTATGGTTTGAATGAGGGCTAAAATATAAAAAAAAAAAAATAGAAAAGAATTGAGAGATTTGACTGCTGCCCTCTCAATTGAAACAACAAATATTTGTAAAAACTAGTAAGGAAAGCCTATCTTCGGGGCGCCGAAGATTACATACCCTTGCAGAGCTATACAATATAATGGTTCGATCTTCATGATTTTAGGTATACGTTTAGAAATTACAATTCAGTCCTGCCCTTTGCTGTTCTGATTTTTTCTGAGTGTATGAATGGTATTTGTGTACAGTTGTGCACATAAGCAAATTAGCTTTGGCAATTCAGATATTGAGATTAAAATAGAGATGAAGAAGTTGATAAAGATATGGAAACAAACTTGAATCGAATTTGTCGGATGCCTTATTGATTTTACAGTTATAAGCCACAGTAAGCCTATTGCTTGATTTTACTTTATTCACAATAGTTCGCAATAGTCTCGACTATTTTAATATCGATAGTAATTTTTATACACAATTGAACATTTTTTGTTCAGTTCTCTACATATTTTACAATTTTTTTTTGATTTTTAAAACTAAACCAATGCAGGAAATGTTAGTTATTATATAATACTTTTAAAAATTGTTTAATATGGCTAGGCATACGATTTCGAAAAATATATAATCTTTATATATGATTTTTAACTGACTGGCTAAATGATTCAAAAAATTTATTTTACCAAATCAAATGTTAATTACCTGAGCTTAGCTTTAGTAAATAGAAATATAAATATAAAAATATCAAATTTAAGTTAGGCAAAAGAAGCTTATCATAGAAAAATTGCTTTAAAAAAGAATAATGGAAAATTATATCATTACAAACTGAAGAAAATTTGATAGAAATAATGTTAATGATAATTTGAACAAAAGAAATATCTTAATATATGTTCTTCCTTAGACTATATCATATGGCTTCGGCCAACAATAATCATATGAAATAAAGTTGGAGAAATTGTTATTCGTCTAGTTTTAGTTTAGTTTTAGTTTTCGTCGGGAAGAAAGCAGCCATTTCTTTCAGATTTTTTTTAATCTTCAACATCAACAAATAATTATTTAATTTTACACTAGAAAAGTGGATTATAACTTTGGCACGAAATGTGTAATGCATTGAAGGAGGCATTTCCAACCATATAAAGTATGTATATTCAGGACGACGAGACGAGTTGATATAGCCATGTCCATCTGTCCATCCATCCGTCGGTCCGTCTGTTTATATGCAAATTAGTCTCTCAGTTTTTGAGCTAGGTGAATGAATGAATGAATGAATGAATGGTATGTAGCATTTTTTTGCTGTATGCAGCATATATGGCGGAGCCAGCCGGATCGGATAACTATATCATATAGCTCCCATAGGAACGATCAGTTCAAAAGAAGTTTTTTTTTAATTTTTAACGTATCTTGATCAAATTTACAAATTAGATTTTACTATATCATATTATAAGTGACATTTTCAGCGCGCCATAAATAGCCTTTCTTTTAATAGTTTTAGCTTCAATTGGTTTCAATTTTTTAAAGTTATTATAAGTACCAAACAAAATTGGATCAAAATTAATGAATATGCACAAAAACAAATGGTGTTTTCGGAAATTTATGAACTTTGTCAAATTAAAAATGGTTCGGTATTTTCGTGGAAAATGTGTATACAAGTCGTGTGTCATTATGCAGTACTTTGTTGTATGTCAAATAAAAATTACAAAATTATCTTAATCAGCATACTAAATGTGTGTGTGGATGTTGCATTCTCATTTTTTATGGATAGTGTTGCACGCAAGTGCACATCATCTGATGCCGCTTGTTGCAATTTCATTCAATCAAACAGTCAATCAAACAAATTGCATTCGTTATGCTTGAAATTCAATATGCTCCCACAAGGGCATTGCAGTGTGATGGTGATGGGGAAGGGTGAAGGATCACTGGGGTGCAAAAAAAAAAATTATGAGCCAACACGGGGTGCATCCCACGCCAACCCCCTCTACCAAATACAACTCCCGAAAAGACGCTATTTGTTTTGGAGCACCATTTTGTTTGAGTTTTGCGGGCTGCTTCCTGCAGTAACTATCAAAATAAAATAGTTGCCAATAAAAATGTATACAAATGCGGATAGACAGGTGAATTGCAAGGTGTTCTCGGGATGTGAAGGGGCACAGCGCTGAAGCAACAGTGCAGCAGTTGGAGTATCGGTCGGATGCTTGTCAGCATCGTCGACATCTGGCGGATTCGAAAATGGAGGGGTTGAAATTTTGTATCTGTAAGTTTTTCCACTCGTTTCATCGTTTCGCAGTGAACATTATTTATTGGCTTTGCTTTTGGGTATGTGTGTATGGTAGTGTAAGTGAGAATTGGAATTTATTTAAATATGTTTTTTTGCTCCTTCATGTTCCGTCTTTACTTCCGTTCGTTCTTTGCTTTCTACCCCGCTGTTGCTTTTCCATCGATGTTCCTCTTTATGGGTGTCTGCCACTTTTGCACCTTTTGCAAACATTTTTATGGCCTGCCATTTGCAGCTGTTGTAACGCAGCCTCTGCCACAGCCACTGCCAGTGCCATTGCCTCTGCCACTACCTCTGCCACTGGCTTTGCCAACATCTGTGGCATTGCCCCCATCGCATCGACATTTTATTTATGCGCTCCAGCATTTTATTATTGTTGCTTAACACCGGTAATAGATTTTCTTAGTCCGGCTTCGACAGTCTCCATGTTCCCAAGTACTCCCAGCAAATTACTAGATATGCTTCAAAAATATCTCAAGCTAATCAATTTCAAACACCGTTTCAGATACACAAGTTTTTATTAATCATGTGTTTTGTGTTAATTAAATCTATTTGTGAAAAGGGAAAAAATCGATACTTACTTCAAACTGAAGCTCTGAAATAAGCTAAAGTGTTAAGATACTAGACTACTACTAGGCAGACAATAAACTGATAATAATATTATGTTAAAGTAATTATGTTCAAAATTGTGTTAATTCCATTTTTAACTTTACTTTACATTCAAGCAATTTAAATACTCACCAACTTATTAAAGCAATTGCTGCCATATTTATCACGAAATATCAAATTCCTAAAGAAAAGTGTCTTCATCGTAGATTTTATTGATCAAGCAGATGGGACGAGTTAATATATCCAAAACACTCCCACAGTATTTTGGGTAGTTCGTTAAAAATAGTAGTATAAGCACATATGTCGGACCCGATACGCTCAGATAACTATATCCTATTGCTGCCATGGAAATGATAAATCGGACAATCAGACTATTATTTTCTATATTCTAGCTAAATTAAATAAATTTAACACCAATTTTCAGATCTTTATTTCAATGTGCAGGAATATATAATATTCGGTTCGGCAAGGATAGCCTCTCCCAAATAGTTTACGGAAAAAACTGTTTACATATATAAAGAAAATAATAAAAACTTAATGAAATTACTGACTCCATTAAACTATAATTTACTTATCTATATTCATAAATCCATCTTAAATTTCTCTTTGAAGTTTTGTAGCTTACTAGTTCCCTTATTTACTACTCAGCAGTAGATGTAGAAGCTTGATTTTTTCTCTATTGCTCATTTAAAAACTGAGTAGATAATGAGGAAAAGATAGAGAGAAATCTTATAAGAACTTTTCCAGTTGCTACTAGTACTACAGTTATGGCTTCCGTTAGCCATTTTACATTTTGTGACTTTCCTGTTACTTTTAGTTTAAGGGTTGAGTAGCAGCTGGTGCGACCAGGAACAAACCCGCGCTGTCCAGGCCTAGGACTAGGCCCAGGCTTACGCAAGAAAAGTTTGATAATCGCTCATTTGATTATAAAAGTAGTGCGCTTAAAGTTTCTAATTGAGGTCTTTTGCTTTTTAGTTATTTATCTTCATTATCGCTTAATACTTGGCCGACTTGCGCATGGTGACTGCCACCCTTAGTACACTACAAGAAAATCGATGCTCGATTGAATAGTTAGACAATTATATATATATATATGAACTATCACCGCCAAAACTTAATAATTAATTATTGTAATTAAATTGGTTTGGTCTTTTATTTTCATAATTGTATATGAATATAAGGTTAGATTAAAAAAGCTTAGGTTTTACAATTTGAATTGTCTAAGCAACACGAGTATTTTTTTAGATCAGCATAAGGACTGCCTGTTATCAATATTTGTTCTCGTGTGCCCATAGAATATATGCGTGAATGAATACGCTTGTTTATTCCGGCAGTGTTTGCGGCAAGTGATGCCTTATCGTTTTCGGTTGTTTTTGTTCGGTTTCTTTCGGTGACGACAACAAGTTTTGCACAGTGTTTGCTTTTTGGAACACACATATCATGCCCCATCCTAGTGAACAGAAGCCATCAATGTCACAAGCGGCAATCAAACACAACAGCAGGAGCTTGGAGCTGTCTAGGAGTCCTGAGAGGGGGAACCACTGGTAGTGGTTCTTCATTAGAGATGGGCGCCTGTTGCCTTTTTTCGTGTTGACGTATTTATGGAAAACTTTGAATAGATTTTTATATGCACTTATTGATATAAAGTTTTATCAAACTATGAAATAAGTTTATTTAAGCATTTAAAAATGGAATGAATATTATATCACGTATTTATATACACATAAGAATAGAAATTCCTATTCATCTCTATTTCGCATCGCAACTAGAATGCAACTCACACACTGTAAGTAGTAATCAAGGCATGTCGAGGACTCAAGAGTAGACAAAAAAGTTGAAAAGTTATTAAAGTTAAAGCAAACACGTTTGGAATATCAACTTAGTTTTTTTCGGTTCAGCACAAATGAGTGCCATGAGTGATAAGACTACTGTAGCCGAACCAAAGACAAGAACCATTAATGATATTTTAAAGCTTGGGGTGGAATTCTTTTCCAGTTTATTTTTGAAAGAAATCACTTGCCTAAGGACATGTGTAAAATTATGTCTGCACGTTGATAAAACGCTGTAAAATGTCAAACGTTGCTGGAGCTAAAAAAAGAATAGGATATGAAGTTGGAGCTATAGCAATAATGGATGTTATAGACCGAAGATTATCAAAATGCAGCGTAATAAAAAGGTATGCTTTTGGGTGACATAAGATATTTGCATATATTTTGAAATAAAATTTTAATTTTGAAACAAACTCACAATAATCATTTTCTAACTTTTTTTAACTCGCAAATATATGTCGGATAACATCGGTTCAAAAAAGTATGTTATTTCCTCCGTCTGAACGAATATTATGTACACAGAAGTATAAATTTTTTCTTTATTTGTCTCGAAAGAATTCAGAACTTTTAGGTAAATTTTTTATCAAAGCTTCAGTAAACTAAAAATAAAAGTATGGTTCATTTTTAATAAAGGTTTTTTCCGATAATACTCACAAAATCGCAAATCAATAAATAAGCATTGACCGTTTTGTTTATAATTTTCATCAACAAATCAACTGACAACAAAAAATATAGTTGACCCCCAAAATGTGATAATGTACAAAAATATTTAAGTTCCCTCAAGCTAAATCTTAAGCCAAGCTTTACAACTTTTAACTTCTTAAAATAAGAACCTTTTCACGTGACTTTGAAAGCAGCAACAATCTCCATAAACTATGCTTAAAAAGCAACCCTGACTACCCTCAACATATTTTAAAATGGGATACCTAATGAAGTGTGGAAGTTTTTGGAAAGTTTCTATGCCTTGCAATTGATACGCATTAAATCGGGGAGTAGTTACGGCAAGGACTGAGCGCTGTATGGCCATGCCACAAATGATGTCATTGAAGTGCTCTTCTCTACGGGCTGATGGTTGAGCATGAAATATTGAATACCTAAGTCCAGGCAATGGACACATATACACAGACGCACATTCGAAATATTTAATCCCAAAATAATTGGCTGAACATTTTATGGGCATGTGTGGGGCTTTAGGCAGCACTAACGTTGGCCAGGCTACTAAAAACTTAGCTCAGTTCAATTCAATTTAATTTTATTACGTTACGTATACGCAATATTAATTTTGGTGCAATAAAATCAACAAAAATCCATACCAACTTTAAACTATGCCCAATACAAAAATCGTAGAAACCAACCAAGCCAAGAAATAAAACTTCTTAAGATTTTATTTTTTCGGTTTTTGTTGCCTTTTTCTGGGTGTCTCTGGCAATCTTTACAAGTTAGTAGGGACATCAACATCAACATTGAATCAACCTTCTACATCTTTAGTTTCAGAAACTTTTTTGCTAAAATGCAAATCTTTTTCCAATGCCTGCGCACATTGTGTATACAATATGAGTTATAAGAGTGCTCATATGTGTGTGTGTATTTCGAAGGTGTGTGCACCTTATTTTTGTTGAATCAAATTAGCAAATGCCACAAATTTTCATTTCATTACATGCACGCAGGCAACATAAATTTCAGCATTTTCTTTTCTCTCTAACATGCTTTTTACCTATTTGAAAAATGCCCAAAAACGAAACCAGGCGAAGTTTTTTCGGGCTGTACTCAATCGACTGACTGCATATTTGTCTGAGATAGTATTTTATGAAACTTGTGGAACTGACACTTATTGTGGTTCATCTACAATTTAGCCTAACAGGAATAAACTTTTTGGGAATTGTATATAAAATACATATCTGAAGAATATTAGATAAGCGTTGTTGTAATCCTGTTGTAGAGCGTTAGTGTTTTCAATTTATATATATTTATATTTATACTTAGTTGCATTGATCTATATATGCATATGAGCACCCACTCACGAACTACGCTCAGTCGGCGTTCTCACGCTGACAACTTGTACATACATATATACGCGCATAAGACTCTCTCTCTCATTATTAGTTATAAGAGATATTCATATATAAGTTCGGCCGCTCTGCTGTCGGCTTAACCGGCAGCGCTGCCAACAGCAAGTAAGTAAGCATAAGTATGTAATTAGACTTAGTGCTCTTCGTATTGGGATCGAATAAATCATTATCTAAAGACATCTCCTATGGCACTGACGTGCCCACGTATAATTTATCCAAAAACATTACATGTGGTAACCGTGTCATTACATTAGGGCTAGGGATGGAGAGTTGATATATACATATATTTTACGCAAATCTAATGGTATAAGTTAGAAAAATTAATTTATAAAAGAAAGTTGATATTTTTCGTCGGTAATGCTTGAATTATAGTTAAATACTAATTTGATATAATACCATTACTACAAAAGAATATAAATGACCAGTAGCCAATGTGCATACATATGTGGCATAATCAGATTCACAGCCTCTCGTAAAATTAATAACATAAAGTGGAAAAAACAAAGTCGAATGTCTAGTTTTGAGTGACTTTTCTCTATTCATACTGCTCGCTTATCTCGAGCTACTTCGATAACTAAAATCTGTTAAAAACTAGTAAAGAAAGGCTATCTTTGGATCGCCGAGGATTATCTACGCATGCAAACTGGATAGTTTCTATGGCAGCTATATGATATAGTAAAATTCAACTTGTGAATTTCATCAAAATACTTTAAGAAACAAAAAAGTCTCCCAAACAGCAATTATTATTCTGATTATTCTTATTTAAGCTTTACATATACTACGTTCGCTTAGAAATTACACTTTTCCATATAAGTTGTAAATTTAGTCAAGATACCTTGACAAACAAAAAAGTTTTCTATACAACAGCTTTTGACCGATTGTTCCTATGGCAGCTATACGATATACTTGGCGAATCCGGCCTGTTTCGACATATTTGCTGCCTGCAACTAAAATAAGAGACTTCTTTTTTTACCTAGCTCAAAAACTGAGAGACTAGTTTGCATATAAATAGATGGACAGATTGACAGACGGATATGGCTATATCGACTCATCTCGTCGTGCTGACCAATAATATATAAATATTACAACAAATCAAGTTGACAAATTTTGTGAGCTTAGCTCAACTTTTGTAATTGTTGCGTTATCGAGACGGCTTGGATTTTGAAAAATGCTCAGTTTGACATGTTGACCACAGTTTACAATTGTTTTGTTGCCACTTTGTTTCCAACTCTTAACAGCAATCCGTTTAAGGCGATTTTGCTGCTGTGCGTCTAATTATTGTATTCCGGGTCGAATTTCGAAGCAACTACAGCCTACAGATTCAGATTAAAGCAGTTTTGGAAGGCGTAAAAACTTGTTTAAAGTATTGTTGGGTATTATAATTTAGTAACCAAATCAAATATTGAAAATGAAAGAGTTTTTAATTAACTCAAACTATTTGTAGTATTCAATAGCTCAAATATAAAACAGAGGGCTGAAATAAATAGATAGTCCAGTTATTTTGTGGTTATTTGAACCGAAACGGTACTGGTACAATATTTCGTTCGTGTAATGGTCCTTT